>OX411545.1:13683025-14883025 GCA_948146395.1 Fragum whitleyi
GTATTAAAAGATTGACAATTACGTTGATGACACTTCAACGAGCTACGAAGCTTATCTGAACTGGGGCATGTTTTACTAAACATCTTACATTCATTTTTTAGCGAAAGACAACAATTAAAGTTATTTCTACAGTAGTAAATAAATATGGCATTTAGCCATGCATCATCTCTTCTTAAAACGATTCCAATGAGATATTGCAAGGTAGAAGCTAACTATGTATGAAAACACCAGGTACGATTATTGATTTTGACTTACGATTATTGTCTTTCGTAAGAACTTTAGAAAAACGGGCCCCTGGTGAACCCGAGATCTCCGGGACGATTTCTCATGATATTTTGACTTACTGATTGTCCTTAAGCCCTCATCAATGCCTGTGCCAGAGATTAAAATACTCCTCACGTCAATGACGTTGTCCGTTGAGGTTGCCTTGTCGTATAGATACATTTGTACCAGATTATTTCCTGCTAACGCTTACAAGACGCACAGATTTAATAATTGTCAAACCTGACTCACTGTAATGCTTAGAAACAATTTTACGGATAAGACCCTTTTTCAAGAGCTTAATATTTTAATGGCAATAATCATTTTATCGTCGATTCGGAAATCGCGAAGACGTTTCCGTAAACCGGAAAGTGTCTCGAACGTAAATGCAATAATTTGGAGTCATTTTTAAGTAATTCGGCTTCTGATTATACTTCGATCAATACGCTTGAGGAAAAGTAAGTAATTTTAATCCTTTCCGATAGTAAAGGGAGATCGTTTGGCATAATATAATTTTGATAACAAAACACGTTTGTCTAAGTTTAATTTAGCTTTCGCTTATTTTTATTGAAAGACGAGCAGTCTGATCTAAGGCTATATACAATGCCTGTACTGTACTTAATTATTATGGCATAACTTGAGTCAGACTGCTTCGATTGTGTCCAAATAAGAAACACGCTTGAAATTTAATTTGAATTCAGCAGGATAATGGTAAGAATATGATAAGCAATCATTTTCTGTGATAAGTCAGTTAACATGTGAGTATAGAAATAGTAAGACACTTTTATTCATGAAAGCAACCAATATCACCATAAATATAACACTTAGCAAAGAATAATGTCACTTTTTTATATGCCGCCGAAAGTGGTCGTATATTGGTATCATTCTATCTGACCGTCCATACGTCTGTAATTACTTTGTGAACGCAACCCCCCTACATTTATGGTGTATTTGTATGTATTTTCACAGCATGTTCTTGCGCATTTTGCATGGGGTTTTTGTAATATATCTCGCTCATTCGGAACATCACTCGGCCATTTCCGTAAACTGCAACAGACCTCGGATGTATGTAAGGCGGATGGGTATGTAACAAAATCGTGCATTTTGTTAGGCGGAAACAGTGTAAGAAAAACTAGCACTGTAGTTTTATATCTATTACAGTAAATAACGGCTGAAAAAAACTTAATTTTTGAAAATGACGAATCATTCTCAAAAATTAAGATTTTTTCAGTCGTTATTTAAAAATCTAATGATATTTATATTAGGATACGATGGTTTCACGTCAGTGACTAAAACGAGTAGCGTTGGCGACGTCGATTTTTTCACTCACAGTTTCGAGGGCTAACGCCATTTTAACTGACGTCATCGAGTTTTTACAGGGTTTTCCCGTAAATTTTGAAAATAGTCCGTTTATGTACATCCGAGGTTGATCGTGAGATTGGCCGAGTGGTGTTCCGAATGATATCTTGCTGTATCAGGGGAAAAGGGAGCTTCTATAGCCACAATCTTGTGTATACCTCTTATCCTTCCACTGGTCGGATGTCAATAAGAACATTCCCCAGAATATTACCAGTCAGATGACCTTAGAAGGCAGGATTAGTGAAATTTTTCTGCGTCATGGAAAAAGTGCCTTCAATTCACAATCCTTGTTTACGCAACTTCATAGGTGTACAAATTTCTTTTGAGCGCAAAACCTCCTTCATTTATTGGGTTAGGTTGTCTTGACAAATTGAATTATGTTGTCTCGACCATTTTTTTTTTTTTGGGGGGGGGGGCGATTTTTTTGCTCGGTGTCATTATGCACCAAAAACCAACAAAAGTTCTGATATTCTGATTATTTCATATAGTTACGCATTGTCCCTTTTTTAAACCTAATATCTCAACCTAAATTTAACAACTAGACTTACTCGTTTCTGGCATGCGTTTCGGCATGCGGCCCGTCAAAGTGTCTGCAAGATACTCTGACGGCCCGACGGTCGGGATTCATGTCCAATTAATGATGGTTCTAGAAAATATGTATGTGTGTGATTCCTGCTTGACATACCTGTGGTTTGCCAAGCCCGAATCAACCACGGTCATTCGCTGGATTTTCCCGCAACAACAGCAACAATAGCATAATAACCAAATTTACCGAGAAAACAAGTTGTGAAAAAATCAGTACCCCCTCTCACCATTCCTTGTAATAATATTATTTCCCATTGTTGTACCATGTATGTACCTTGGAGAAATAAAGGTTATGTTATGTTATGTTATTGTTTGATTTTGATGAAACTTACACAGAACGTTCCTAGTCATTCCTAGGGTTTTTGTTTTATCTTTCTGCGTCCTGGAAAAGGTTGCCAAAATACCAAAAGCCGTGTGATCTCAAGTCTTCCACATTTAAGGTCAGATTTCAATATTTTTTTCAAAGGATGTTCCCAGTAACTGCCTATGTGCATAATGTGGGTGATTTATTATTTTTTGCCGCTTCACTGTAATTTTGCTTTACAACATTCTGTTGATTTCATACAGGCACATGCTTTCAGACTTGATTGGACTCACTTATTAATGATCACCGTAGGGAGAAAATTGTCTGCAGCTGTTTACGTAGATATGTGCTGTATAAAATCAACAGAATGCTGTAAGGGGCGGCGGGCATTCGACGCATTCCAACATCGCAGTACTTCCAGTGCTTTGCTTGTATTATTCAGTCATTTTTAGTCGGAAAATGGTGCTTTTGGTGCCACAAAACCCACGTGTGAAACGACGCGCTTCATACAGACAGACTCCATTAAATATGATCCAATACCGTACAATGTAAAGGGTGTGAAACGTAATTCGATATTCCTATTGTATAACTTTAGATAATTACATGTTTAAAAGCCAGTACTGATTTCAATCCTAAAATAGCGATTAGATCAGCCTCACAATAGAATTATTTATACTTAAAATATATTGTAGTTTTTTGTTTCTTTATTCTTTAAAGAAAAGGAGTTTTTTTTTTAACTTTTATATTTATATTGTTCATGTTGCCTCTCATCATCTTAATCACTGGAACAAATACTGGTTAAAGTTAAAAGATTTCAATCAAATAACTTTACATGATTTCCTTTATTATGAAATTCATTTAGAGGAATGAGAAAAACGGCGGCCAAATTCTTAGGCTTTGCCGTTCCATTTTAAAGAAAGCATATGAATATAAAAGCACTAGCTATAAATAATATTCAACTGGGTTTACAAAATGCACTTGAGTAACAATCGATCACGCAGGTCAAAACATTATTTATCATAAGTTAAAAAAAGAAAGACGATGGTAAATCTGGCCTGACCATAACATTTTGTTTCGTCTGCGATACCAAACGCCTTTCGCCCGCAAGGAAATATAGCCACCTTGAAATCAAGATGACAAAGTCAGGCAAAGTGTTTACCAATTTTTACCCCGCCTTGCGCACAAGTACACAAGCAAAGTGGGGTATAATTTACAAACGTTTTGTACTGTTTTCCCATCCTGAACGAAGGGAGAGTGTATAAATTATGAAGAAGACCGTTTATTCGGCGACACAGCTGTTTCTATACGGCGTTCGGGTCGTTCATCAACAAGAATGTATTCCATTAATCTCAGAGACGAACGTCTCTTTGAAAAAATATGTTACATTGTTCTGGCAATAAGTTATTAATTAACAGGAATGTTCTGTCGAATTCTGCCCTGCTTTCAGGATGATAAAACGGTGCAAACCGTTTTCAAATTATACCTCGCTTTGCCCTTGTACGCAAAGCGGGGTATTATTGGCTAACTGTCGCACCGTTTTGTCATCCTGAACACAGGGCGGATACAGACTCTTGATAGAACTTTGAATTGTAATACTTGATTTAACAAGTAGGCCTATTGACCGAACGAAAATAATTTTCCGTAATTCAATCCTATCTAGCGGGTACATGTTTATTAAATTTTATATATGAAACCTGGGTTTTACAGAAAGTTTAAAGAGATAAAAAAGCGGTGAATGTCTTGAAAAAATTCCTAATTGAAACATAGCGTATTTAATGTAAATGGAATTTCTTACCTTAAATTGAAGACAATAAAGAAACTTAACACAAATTGTTTTCTAATATAACTATTTTTCCCCATTTCATAGAATTCTGGTTTCGGGTAAGAAGATATGGAAATTCCCTTAGTATACCTAAACGATTATGTCACGGTATTGAGCATGTGTATTTCATTAATAGAAATCATTCGAATCACTTCCTTAATTATTTCAATGTTTGTAAATATAATATCATAATAAATAAATAAATATGGTTCAAACGCGTAAAATACAGAAATTAAACTTTCTTTGAAACAATATAATGGAATGTTGAGTACATAAGGACGAAACTTTGTTGAAACAAATATTTGATTAAAAGAAAAGGTACTTTATTTACAGTTAACAAAATCGTGAAATTGACAAAAGTGAATGATTTTAAAATGTCTTAGGAATGAAATTGAATGAGTGTGTGGAGCGAGTTTTGAATGAATATAATGGAAGGTAATCCTATGTAGCAAATTTTGTTCAGGATGAACAAAATTTGCGACATTGATTACCTCTCGTTTATAAAATATGAATACAAGTTGTATAGATAGCTTCCTATTACTTCAAGAACCTATAAGACGCTAACAATTTAAATTATTTCAATGAAATCTCGATTTTATTTATCAAAAATTTATTTTGAATGACGTTGTTGATTATATATTTTTCAATGGGTTTGAGCGTTTTTGAATGGTTTGAGTGAGTGTTTGGAATGAATGAATGATTGGAGCGCTGCGTGAGCGATTTAGATTGGTTTTGATTGGGGTGAATGTCAATTTCACGATGTAACTAACTGTAATAATACTGACCTGCGTTTAGGATGACAAATCGTGGCAAACTTTTTTTGCAATTGCAAATTTACCCCCTTTGCAAGCAATTGCACGTGCAAAGCGGGTCTCAAAGCGGAATATTATTTGCTCAATTTTTTAAAAATTAATGAGCGAGCCAGACAGAAAACTGAGTCTATAATTTTTCTATACTCGCATATCAAAAATCAGATTAAGGCATGCAATATTTAAGAAAGAAGTATTTGTTTAGAGTTGACCATCCGTATCTTCCTAAAAAAAGATCGAAACAAAATTTGAAACTTTTGTTTTACTCATTGATGCGCATACCTAAAAACCATCCTAATACATCCACGCAAATGAAAAACAAGTCCGAAAATGTTACGGACTACATGTACCGAATTGCAAGCCGACTGTTAACACATGGCGCCTTCGGCTGCCACAGCACTTTGACTTATAGTTCACCACATCGTGGAATTGACATTCATCTCGATCGAAACCATTCCAAATCACTCGTTCAGCGTTCCATTCATTCATTCCTATCACTCACTCAAACCATTCAAGAACGCTCCGCACCCATTGAAAAGGGTATGATCAACATGGTCATTGTAAATAAATAAAGCTAGAAAAAATCGCGTTTCCACTGACATTATTTAAATTTTAAGCGTCTGACTGGTCCTTTAAGATATAAGAAACTATTTTCAGACTTTTTTTGCATATTCTATTAAAGGGAGATAATTTATATTGCTAATTTTGTTCATGCTGAACAAAATTAGCAATATGGGATTACCTCCAATTTTATTCACTCACAACTCGCTCAACACACTCATTCAATTTAATTCCAAAACCATTCACCTTGTCAATTTCACGATTTTATTAACTATAACTGTCACAGGTATCCATTTTACTTCTGGGTGGAAATGAGCAAAGTGGAGGAAATTCTTTCAGAAAATTCAGAATATTTGCCGTGAACTGGTCGTGATCGATCCCGGGACCTTTGGATCCCAAAGCTACCTTCCTTACCACTAGGCCACAGACTTAACAAAATCGCGTCAATTTTATAAAAATGGACTTTTCCATCCAGGAAAAAATGCTACCCATCTCACCAAATTGCATCTACCACAGCATTCGAAACACCACTCGGCTAATCTCACGATCAACCTCGGATGTACATTGACGGACTATTTTTAAAATTTACGGGAAACCCTTGGAAAAACTCGATGACGTCAGTTAAAATGGCGTTAGCCCTCGAAACTTTGAGTGAAAAACATTCTACGTCCCCAATGCTACTCGTTCAAGTCACTGACGTGAAACCATCGTATCCTTATATAAATATCTTTAGATTCTTAAATAACAGCTAAAAAATCTTAATTTTTGAGAATGATTCGTCATTCTCAAATATTGAGATTTTTCAGTCGTTATTTACTGTAAAAGATATAAATCTACAGTGCTTTTTTTTCTTACACTGTTTCCGCCTAACACAATGCACCCATCCGCCTTACATACATCCGAGGTCTGTTGCAGTTTACGAAAATGGCCGAGTGATGTTCCGAATGCTACTACAGAGACTGGATGTCATTTAAAAGCTTTGTTGAGTGTATGAAAAAAAGCCGACACGAAACGTAGAGGGGCTAACTTTCAACGGCTTCTGTTTTCGAGAAAATAGAGGTTGTTTCCCTTTGTTCCAATTGCTAGAGTAAACTAACGGCAATCTAGGACTTCGACCGACGACTTGTTTAAAAGGAAAATGAAGACTATTGTCAGACAAATATTTTACCACTTTAGCATGTACTTTACATTTCGTAAAATTTCAAATCTTCGAAAGAAACGCCTTAAAAATATATGTTTTCTTTATTACTTAACCGTTTATGATTTTATTGAATATTCTTTTTTTAACACATGTCAAAACTGACTTCCTTTTCTAGACCCATCTTCTGACACGTTCCTTTCGGTAGCAACGCCTTCTTAGTAGATATGCCCCCATTAGTGTTGGGCAATCGGTTTCAAAATACAATCGATAATCAATTTTTAGCTGGAAGAGAAATTCGACAAGAGATCGATTGTACAATTATTTTCTTATGAATTAATAATACTACACTTTCAGTATCACCCTTTGAAGAATAGAAAGTGAAAGTTTAGTTAAAGCTGATGACCTAAAGACTCTTTCTACAGATTTTTCTACGGACTTCATGGTTCAGCATGAAACAGTTGTAACTGCCTATTAAGATATAGACAGTTACAACAGTTTCACGCTGAGCCATCAAACTGATGTTGGTTTGGAAAACAGTAAATAGTGAATTTCATTTATGTTTTA
The DNA here is from genome assembly GCA_948146395.1 of Fragum whitleyi. Classification (NCBI taxonomy): domain Eukaryota; kingdom Metazoa; phylum Mollusca; class Bivalvia; order Cardiida; family Cardiidae; genus Fragum; species Fragum whitleyi. Next base: position 13,690,432 of record OX411545.1, read on the forward strand.
GGAATTGATTAATCGATTATGAATTTTCTTATTCCATTATCACAATCAAAAGCCCAAACCAACTGATTAACGATTATAATCGATTATTCTGCCCACCACTAGGCCCATACAAGCGAATCTAGTCCAATTTATTGTGAGGACGTTGCAGTAGATTGATTGATTGAATGGAGTTTTACGCCGCTTTCAACATTATTTCAGTTATATCACGGCGGCTAGAGCACCTAACAATAGATTCCTGGTATTTCTCACACCAGTACTACCATCACATCCTTTCCTAGCCTCCAGCTGCTATCTCACGTAGGTCTACGATTATCAACCCATTGGTGAGAGACAAATAGTCTGAAAGAATGAGTGCCGCCGTCGGGCCTTAAGAATGACAGTCCGACGCGCTACCAACTGCGCTATGACGGCGGCACGTTGCAGTAGAACTCATTTGTGAAAGGATTAATCTCATTTTGTTGTATCCTTGTGAACTTTTTTGGCGGTATTGTCTAGCCAGGCTTATCTGTTTACAAACGGGTAATGGATAGAATCATTAGTTTATCCCATACATGTGGCTAAATGGTTTAATTGTTCTATCAAATGTAGCGACGAAGGATTAAAAATTGATTAATTTGCAAGTTTTAATTATTTCAATTTTCATGAATATTTTGTGGACGTTTCGTTTGGGGTGAAGTGTTTTTTTTTTATATTTTCTAGGTGGGTACGTAAATTTGTACAAACTATCAACATGTGTATTCATAGAATCAAAGTCTTCGCGTTGCACTATGTACAGTTAATTACATCGTGAAATTGACTTTCATTCCAATCAAAACCATTCTAAATCGCTCACTTGGCGCTCAAATTATTCATCCTAAACACTCACTCAAACCATTCATAAACGTTCCAACCAATTAAAAAAATACAATGAAGAATGTGATTCAAAATGAATTTTGACAGAGGAAAATCTTGATTTCACTTACACAATTAAAATCGTTAGCTTCTCAAAGGTTTTAGGAGAAATAGGAAGCTACGTATAGAACTTGTATGCATATTCTATTAAAGGGATGTAATCAATATCGCTGATTTTGTTCATCCTGAACAAAATTTGCGATAAAGGACTACCTCCCATTAAATTCACTCAAAACTCGCTCCACACGCTCATTCAATTTCGTTCCAAAGTCATTTCAAAATCATTCACCTTGTCAATTTCACAAGGTTGTAACTGTAAACAGGCACTGCTGCATATATTCTTTGTACTATCAGGTAATATTATTAGCGTTATGTGTAGAAATCCAGACTGCTCGGTGTTTGTGTTCGAAGAACAAATATGTCACAGACAGGCTTTTTGATGTAATCTAAATTATAAAGAGGGGGTTTCGAACAGAAGAATTTATCAACTAAGATAACTATTTAAGCTCCTAATCTGTGGCACCGGCACTCCTCGATGAACAAGATAATTATGTTCATAAAACACAAATATTTGCGACACAGTGCCTTTGTCAATTTTTTTGACATTGACAGATGACCTTTACCTTGGCATCTGAAAATACGTATCGATGAGATCTATAATCATGCCATATTTGCATATTATGTCTTGAAAGGCTTAAAGTAATTGTAACTTGTTAAGTTCTACAGATGATTAGAAAGATCGACCAACAGACAAGTATACAGACGAACAACGATAAAACAATAAGCCCCGGATCTTATCGATACGAAGACACAAAAAGTCATATTCAGGATTGATAGTTAATATGGAAAGATCTTTGCTATACGTATCTACGTATTTTTCCTTAGTCTGAACGATGTCTTACTACGATTGCACTTACATTTTTGTTCGCAAGTTGAAAAAGGACATTCTGAATAGAAAAAAAGTGTCTACCTGGTTAGACTGTATGGGCTGTTCGTAGATACGATGTATTTTTTTATCGTCTGCATAATAATTGTTGAACTTTTGAAGCAGATTCATAGTCACTCCACGAAGTATTTTAAAACATCTTGTTGGATAACCATCTACATGTATACTGAATACCATAAGAAAGTGTGCACTTTCACTTTTTTCATTTTTCTTAATTTTTACAAAGTTTGAGGAAAATAATGGTGTAAATTTGATCCCATACTTTACTCAAGACCTTTTGAAATTAAAAGTCAAATCAGAATTGGATGAATTATCGCATGCTGCATACGCACAAACAGAACTTAAATTGCTAAGATTTGACCCCCTGACAAGTTTTACTTTGGTAAGAGCTATATGTTGATATTGCATTATAGAGTTTTGGAAGCCATTCAAAGCCATTTCAAAACAGAAGTTTTAATTTTTATGCAGACGTTACATGTACGTCAATTTTAGACAACGCTACGTTGTTAGGCCAGTAACTAGTCGTTGAATGGTGCTATGATGTTTTGTAACATCTCGATTTGCTTTTTAAAGGCCTTACAAAATGATGATCTTGATTTACTTTGGAACAATAATGCTCAATCAATTTTAATGATGTTCTAAATCTTACAAGGTTCGATATTGTTCAACGACGTTTATTGGTCAAACCACGTTGTGGCATCATGCATATTTTTTTTGAAGATTTATGTTTAGAAAAATGACTATGCAAATACACATCTACAAATCTGTCAAGATGCAAATCATTGCTATTAAAGTAACGGACTATTTTTGGTTAAGTTCTGGAGACAGACACACAGACATACCGACAAGCAGGCGGACGTAAAAACAGATGGACAACGATAAAAAAATATGCCCCTGATCTTATAGATGCGGGATATGAACGTTGCAGATGATAATGAAAAGTTGGAACAAATTGGAAAAGAAAAATGCTATGTCTGAAAAAATATCGTGGGAAAGGAATAATTGCTTGGGACAATACCTCATTTTAATAAATTATTTACTTGAGTATAAATTCACGGGAGGGTAAAATTGACCGGTCAAATTTGAAAGAGATTAAGTATGAAGACAATAAGATGTGGGTGCAATTTAAAATAAAACCATTTTAAGTTAAAGAAAATATTATGGGAAAGGATGAATTGCTTGTTGCAATTTCATCTTTCTCATTTTATTTTCCAAAATATAAAATCATAAGGGCGTAAAATTCATGGGCTGTGCTGACAATCGTGAAGTTAAGTGCTTCCGACGTCTAACATTGAGACATATTTTGCGTCGAAATGTTAATAGGAACCATGGTAATTAGATGTACGGCATCGAGATTCTTTTGAAGGTGCATCATCCAATCACGGGGGTGAGAAGTATGATTCTGTCCTGTAACCGGTCAAATGAAATTGACCACTGGGGCCTTTCAACAAAACAATTATTCTAAATCAGACTAAGGTAAACCCGGGTCATAGATGGATAAGCTTAAGTGGGTGGTCAAAGGTCAATTTTTGCCCAAAACCTGTATAAAGAAAATTGACCTTTGATCGCCCACTTTAAAGTATGAATCTACAAATAGGCTTTGTATTTCTGAAATACATATCGATGAGGTAGTTCGAAACTATTGCAAGTTCTCATGAATATTTAGGAACTACAGTTAGTTACATCTTGAAATTGACAATCATTTCGATCAAAACCATTCTACATCACTTACTTAGCGCCACATTCATTTATTTCAAACGCTAACTTAAATCGATCAAACCGCTCCGAGTTCATTAGAAAAACATTTCGGAATCGTTCAAGAATTATCAACTTTTAATTCAAATCGATCAAATTATTCTACAATTTCATTGGCTGATGTTGATTTCAAAGTGTCTAATTGGTCCACGAAAGGGAGGTAATACATATCGCTAATTTATTCATTTTGAACAAAATTAGCAATTATGCATTATCCCCCTTTAATTTCACTCAAAACTCGCTCCACACACTCATTTAAATTCATTCCAAAATCATTCCAAAATCATTCACCTTGTCAATTTCACGATGGTGGTAACTGTAACAATAAGTTTGTATTGACTGAACGATTATTATGTTGTATTATAGAATGACCGTTTTACATTCAAGGAATCTTCAAGATATTGAAAGTATCAACACCCTATCAATACACGCAGTCTGACAATAATGATTCAACACCACAAACTGATAACTGTTTTTTAACAGATGAACTGTAACTAAAATGCTTATGAACTATTAATGATACAAAAACTATGTGAACTAATTACTGGATAGCAGTATATCAGGAAGGTCTAGAGAAACACACGATTTTTAACAGATTTCAATGATAAGAAACATTGTGAGAAGAGGAGAAGCTATTTATAACAATCAGTTACTTATTTTCTCACAATGTTTTCTCAAATACTATTATTCATGGGCGTAAAAAAGAGGCTGGTTGATACAGGGTTAGATAATAGATCATTTTAGCACGAATATATCTTTTGTAAAATACCGATTTTCTACCTTTTTTAAAAGATAGGTTTCACAATCACTTTTAGCCATTGTGATTACTGTAGAAGCCTTAGACTTATGAGTGGTGCGGCAAATTAGCAAAAAAAGCATGATATAATTTCGGAATAACCGACTTTCACTGTTGTAAATGAAGAAAATCGTTTCTTTTCAGTGGAAGCTCTTTGTTGTACAAATGTGTTGTGGTCGTGGTGTTTTGAGCTCCCGATACTTTCCTCGGTGTTGGTAGATCTTGATATTCCGCGCTCATCGTAGTCATGAACCTTATGACTCCATCCTCATATCTAGAATAGCGTTTATCGTTGACTGTTTCTGTGCCAACACCGATTCCTGGGCGTATTGAGGAATATTTTTCAATGTTAGAGAAATCCTTAAAGAATCTGTAGTCGACGTATTTTATCTCATACGGAACAATCCTTCTCGCATCTATAATGTCATCTACATATTGTTGTGGAACATAGATTGGACTGTTTTTCAAATGCCTTTCAATAACACTGTGTACACTATCACACTCCATTTGGGTATGCCCTCTTTCGAGAAACTTTTGTTCATTTGTAATATTTTTTCTGTTGAAAACATGAGAAGAGCATAAGAAAGTGTTATATTTCGGTTTTGATACCCGCATCCATCCGAGTAGACAATTACGTGATTTATCTCCTGGAAATCGATGTTTGATAAGTAATCTAATAGGCACGTTGTGAAAATATTTGCTGTAAGTTCACCATGACACTCGTGCCAAAAGGAACACATTACCTGGCGTAATGCAAGGTCAAATATTGTATAGTTATGACAAGACAGCTTCATTTTATAATACAGACAACTAGCATTCAAATTTGGACATGTTCGAAGACTTTGTAAGTCTACAGTGATAACCTTCACGTTTTTCTCGTATCTAGTCCTCTCCTTGTCGCTTTCTTAGCCATTGCTTCTTCCTTACGCTTGATAATTTTTCATAGTCATTGTGTGAAACCGTATTGGCCTTATAGCCTAACATGTATCACATAAATCCTTGTATGCCTTTATAGACTGAGATTATTATCATGAAACACTTTATAGAATTGTGTCGTCTGCACCACTGGTTCATTTTTTTCAAGCATTTTTCGATTGTACTCCTTGTACACATACATGATATTAGTAAACAATGGTTCTAAATACTGTTTGGTAGTTGAGGATCTTCAATCGTGTGAAGATAACTTCGGAAGTTCTGTAAGTATTGTCTGGCTTGTTCCAATGCAGCAGTGGATTCATTACGTTAAGGTCTGGTTTGTTGTCCATCAACACAAATAAGTCTGCTTTCCTTAGGAACACCAACCTCAGCACCTTTCAACCATTGGTAAACCATCTTTTCATGCAATCCAAGTGTAGATGAAAACATTTCCCAACAGACTTGTATCCGCTCGTCATCATGTTTCAAGTGGTTTTTGTGTGTTATACTCTTTCTAACATCTTCCGTTGCTGTTTTCGCTTCACATTTGTCAACAAGACTCATAACTTAAACTCTCTTTTGGTTACATTCCATTTTCTGCCAGAATTGTTCAAATATTGTTTCTCTGAGTTTCCCTTCTATCTCAAAACACCTCCGACCCCCGACTTTCTTTCTGCATTTTGCTGAACGCTTACTTTTGTATACACTCCTCTCTGTCCTGTCCCTTGAAAAATGTTTCTGACCATCTTCATCTCTGACGCAACATTTGTATTTTAAACCAGTCATTCTCAATCTTTTATTCTTTAGCTTTGTTAGCTTAGTAGACATTTCAATTTGCTGTCTAAGATGTTCCTTTTCACTTTCCATTTCTGTAATTACTATTCGGGATCAACAATTAAATCTTCCACATTTGGCTTATTTCTCTCTGACTGTAAAGCTATAGCTGATTCATTAGACACACCATAATCATTTTGTCCATTTGCAATCACACTAATTGAATCATCCGAATCTGACCAGAGTTCCTCATTACAAAATAAATCAACATGGTCTGTTGAAAGTCCTGGAAAATCCGTCTATGAATTACAAGGGTAAATAGATTGATTGACTTATGCCTGAATGTGTGATCTTATACCTGCAGACTTAAGTGCACTATTGTTTTCAAAATTCTGATCAATATCTGTGTCGTCACTCGAACTATCTCTTCTTCTTTTCGATGGGAAGAATGTTGGGTCTATCACATCATAGTCTGAAATATCTATATCATGATCATCAGTTTCATTGTTGTTCTCATCTTTGGTCAATGTCTTGTCGGGGTCATTGTCTGTGTTTCTTTTAGGTGCTAGTTCAACAAGCCGTTTTCCTCTAAACAATACGGCGTCGTGTCAGAATCTTGTGAATGGTACAGTCTAAATGCCTTCTGCGTAGATTGTAGACCTCCCCCATCTTCCGTAGTCTCGGGAAATGATACAAATAGTTGCATTTACCATTGATTTATTAGTCTATCACCTGTATCGAGCTGTATTATATTTCCAGAAATATCCAGGACTATAAGTCGTAGTTTAGCGCAAATATCAAGTTTCTTGTGATATGTGGTTGAACGACAGATAAAGCTGATCTAACTGTGTCACGTGCTTATTACACCAATGTCAGAGTCAATTAAGATGCGACAGTCAGATAATTCAATATAACTAGAGATGGTGTCTTTTTCAAACAGCACAGTGTAGAGATTGGACTTTGACTTATATCCAACCAATAAAGGCTCTTAGACAGGCAAAGTTTCTGGGCTAACAGCCTATCCAACTCGTATGAGTTTGACTCTTTGAGTGAGAACGATACATACAGCCTTTCAACATATATTGCGTGTCTTAAAATACGCCCGAGGCAAAATGTATCAATACATGTATTGAAGTCTATATCGATATCTCTCCACAATACAGAGTTATAATCAATGACGTCCTTCAGATGAGCACATGTTCTGTTGACACTCAAAAGTAATTCTGTTAAAGGTTTGTAGAGTAGTATCTTGACGAGCACACACTCTGGCGAGGATAGTAGTGAAGCCATCCATTTGTTCGAAAAAGGCCTACCTGCAAAAACAAAATTATAGACCACCTGTTAATTTCGTTCGAAAATGACGTACCAAATAAAAACAACAAAAATAATATTTTTGGGAATTATGATCATCGTTTCTCATTAATCAGCTGTTATCAAATGAATGTAGGTCATTTTTTCTTATGGCTGTGTAATTGGAGAGAGTTGTTTATAACGAGAATCTAACTCGCATTATTGTCATCCATCAAAATCATCATTTTCGACGATGTAACTTAACAAATCAACAAATTACTTTACCTAATGTTAATAAGAATATTTATATATTTTGATTAAATTTCAAAATATAGCCTCTTTGCCTGTAAAAATGCAAAACACTTACATGTGACACAATGTGATGCTCTCTTTGCAGGTACGTCATTTTCGACCGGTCGAATAATCGTCCAATCCAATTTCGACTTTTCCTCACATGACAATTTCTATGGGTTTTTATTGGCTATCGTATTCGGTATTTTCGCTTTTGACGTGGGCAAATTAGTTAAGTTCGAAGGCATCGAAATCGAAAAACCGCAATTTTCCATATAAGTCCTTATACAACGGAGCCGACGATATGTAACTCTTACCCGTTTAAGGTTCGAAGACTACTACAGACTTACTTGAGGTATGTTCCGTCACATTTACGGGATCGATTGATTGATTGAATGAAGTTTTATGCCGTTTTCATTTATATCACGGCGACTGGAGCACCTAACAATGGATTCCTGGCATTTCTACAGCACAACCATCAAAACCACCACATTCTTTCCTAGCCTCCATCTGCTATCTTACATAGATCTACGACTATAAACCCTTTGGTGAGAGACAAATAGTCGGAAAGAATGAGTGCCGCCATCGGCAATCGAGACTGGGACTTCTAGATTTACAATCCGACGCGCTACCAAATGCGCTATGACGGCGGCGATTATTAGGATCGTGCTGGATCCGGATTTTGGATAAGATTATGGAAGTAGGGGTGTTTTTGTATATGTCATGTGTTTTAACTGTGCACACAAATAGCTCCGCCCGTTTATTATACTTGGCGCACTTCGCTTTCGATGAAATTCTCTCAACGTAAACAATCATTAATTTTTCATTTATTTCACACTCAGAACACCCAGAATGACCATAAATCGCTTACCTGAATGATATAAAATGAGTCAGAAGAAATTTGCAATCAAAATAAGAAAGACATTTGACCAACGATTTTGGAGAAGAGTCGTGTTTAATGGTACAAAAACAAAAATAAGATCAACCCAGCCTTGCCTATATTATAATTTCATGAACAAGTTTTGAGAAGGGTTATCTACAGTTCACAGACCAAGTTTCATTAAAATAAGCCTACTTCTTATCGAGATGATGTTTAAAGGTTTCAGGGTCAAAATGAACCAAAAATGACATGCACATATTTAAATTGTAATCGAAATTTCATGAAGATATTTTTAAGGAGAAGAAAAAAATCTGTAATTTTTTTTTAAAACTGGCCCATTGGTTAGAAAAGTAGATACATATGTATATGTATGTTTAAAGAACCGGGGGTCAACCAAAATCTCATGAACAAGTTATGAGAAGGGCGAAATAAGGGCCATTTCTGAAAAGTTTGGTTAAAACTCGCCTATTGGTTAATGAGAAGAAGACGTCTAAAGTATTCGTGTTTCAGCAACGGCTATATTTGGGGACATTCAAAATATCACGAACATATTTTGAGAAGGGTAAAACGAACAAGTAATCCTCCAAGTTTAGATGAAATCCGCCAAATAGTTACTGAGAAAAAAGCTTTTCAAGTCTTCGTAGTAAAAAACTGCGACGCCTCGCCACGCCTCGCCACGCCCATATTTGCGAATCAATAAAAATTCACGAACAAATTTGGGAAAGGTAACCAAAGGGACATTTCTACCAAATTTTATTGAAATCCGGCCATTTGTTATTGATAAGATATTTATAGAATTAAGGGTCAAAACTGTCCTGCCGTACCCTGCCACGCCCATATTTCGTGGTCAATCGAAATTTCTCTCACAAGTTTTGAGGAGGTTACGTAAGGATTATTTCTAAAAAGTTTGGTTGATATCCGCGCATACGTTCCTCAGGAGAAGACGTTTGGAAATTTTAGGGTAAATAACTGCCCCCACTCCTGTCACGCCCATATTGATGAGTCAAACGTAATTTCATGATCAAGTTTAAGAAGGAGTACACAAGGAATATTTCTGCCAAGTTTGGGTGAAATCCGCATGATGGTTACTTAGGAGATGTTTTAAGATTTCAGGGTTAAAAGCTGTCCCGCCCTGCCACGCCCTTATTTTGGGGTCAAGCAACATTTCATGAACAAGTTCTAAAAAATAATTTTGCCAAGTTTGGTTGAATTCCGCCAACGGTTTCTGAGGAGAATATTTTCCGACGACCGACACACGATGGACAAGCCCACTTGTGCTGTTAAAGAATTAAGTCTGATGGGGGGGGGCTATATGAAAAGCAAAATCCCCGGGCTTTGCCCTTTATCTTTTGCATGTAACTCCTCCTCCCCCATAAGATTTTATTCATGAACACATCACATCAACGTGAAAAAAGATATAAGATCTCTATTTCCTAAATAAAACTATGGCCAATTGAACTTTTTCATGAAGTTTTCATTTTTTTGCGAATGAACTATAAGTGTAACGACTATGAATTTCTCTTGAAAGGTTATGTGTAGTAATCATTAAGTCTTATGCTAATTAATAAATCTTTTTTGTTTCGGAAAAACCGCCATATGCCATATTCGTGAAGAAACCATTAGCAAAACACCTGGTGTAAATCAACACAAGAACGGCCAACACGAAGCGGGAAATAAAAATGCTTAGATTTTATTAAAGGTTTATTCATAGGTCAAGGAGAAAAGGGCAAGACAAAATCAGTGGATAACAATCCTCAAATACAAATACATGTTTGTAAAATTAAAAAAGTGGTTCACCCCTAACAAGGAATTGCTCAGTTATTAAAGGCAAAGTAACGTTTTAACAAAAAGGTAAGGAAGATTTCATATGTATCCCGTTGTCGTGAGTGGCGGCACTCATTCTATCCGACTATTTGTCTTCAACCAATGGGTTGATAATCGCAGACCCCAATGGGAAAGCAGCTTGAGGTTAGGGAAGGAGTTTATGGTTGTACTGGTGTGAGGAATACGAGGAATCCATTGTTTTGTGCTATATCAACCGTGGTATAACTGAAAGATCGTTGAAAGCGGCGTAAACCCCCATTCAAACAAACGATGAAAAAAACAATATTTTACCCTCCCATTATCTACTATATACAATGAAAGTCTTATCAAGCGCACAGCCTCTCGATGCATCCGCCTTGCTGTTGGATAGTGGATAAAGAAACTAAATCGAAAAGAGTTAATTATCTCAGAAGGAATGCATTCAAGAGTTATCCCCTTTGGCAGTTTATATGCTGCACGTTTTCTATACTTTTGATATTTAACATGTGTCCAAGGTTTCAATGAAATGCCTCCAATTTTACCAGAGATACAAAAAGTCAAAAACGATCAACGATGGCGACAATGATGTTCAGGCTTTATCACATTGGGATTTCTCCGAAACTGCAGAGCTAAAAATCAGTTTTCTCGAAAACTGATTTAATAACTTCAAAGGATTACTATCGACTTGTATCGCTTAAACCTTTGCTGTTTAATCCCTGCTTTTTACGTGGCTGTTATTTCATGATTCTGACAAGCAATTTCTTCTTTTTCCACACTATTTTCTACCCTACTGAATGGTTATTTTTCAAATTAAATCCACTTTAAATTTTCGTCTGCAAAACCTTTGAATTTGGACAGGTCCAAAATTTTGTAAAACAGGGAAGGGTTAAATAATCATGCCTGGTACCAATAAACATGAAAATGAGAAATAACACTTTCTCCATAAGGCAGGCATGTTTTTAAAGCGATCAGTAATTTAACTGAGTGTGATACAATAAGTCGCACCATTAATAAATTGATAATTAAAGAAGTGTCAGGAACCAGAGAAAACTGAGGAGAATACAAGGAAACCCACGTAAAAAAGAGACAAGATATGCCAAGCGTCCAGAAAAGGAAAGCACCAGCGAACGTTAGCGAGCGCATTTCTGCTTTCCTATCTTGAACTGATTGACCTAGTTCAGAACGATTGCTCTATCACAATGATGGTTCCTTTCGAAAACGGACCCGATCCGTCAAGTGTCACGGGAGAAGGGACTAAATGAAAATGAATGAAAATTTAATTAGATATTCCTCGTTAACGCTTTAACGCTCTAAAGTCCAGTTTTCAATCGATTGACTTCAAACTTGCTCAAAATGATTGTACTTTTACAATGATGGTCCCTTTCGAAAAGGGGCCGATCAGTCAAGGGTCATTGGAAACGGGACCAAATGAAATTAAATAAAAATCTAATTAGAAATTCCTCATAAAAGCCCTTAAGTCGAATGTGTCCAACCGATTGTCTTCAAACTTGGTCAGAATGATTGGACTATCACAAGGATTGTTCTTTTCGAAAATGGGTCAGATCCGCCAAGCGTCATGGTAAGAAGGAGCCTAATGAAATTAAATAGACAATCCTCGCTAGCGATCTGAAGTCCACAGTTTTCATCCGATTCTCTTCAAACTTGCCAAATTGATTGTACATATACGATGATGGTTCCTTTTCATAATAGGTCCGATCTGCAAAGTGTCACTGGAAAAAGGGCCTTTATTTGAAAATAAATTTTAAGAATCCAATACTTCTTCATATATGCATGGAAGTTAATGGAAAAAAATCACTTAGTATTCTACATGTACATCATGTGAACATGTGCATATTTATGTGGTCTGGTGATTTTATGCCGCGTCATAGAAAAAGGGGCCATAATATAATTTTTTTTGTTAACAAAACTCCTATTTTCTAATGGATACATTCATGTGAAACTCACACAGAATATTGCATTGCCAGTGACTAAGTGCATATGTGGCTGTTTAGTTACATGCTGCGTCATGATAAAAGGGGTCTTTATGTATATTATTGGTTAACACAATTCAATTATACACAGATTTTCAAACTTTCGAAAATGGACAAACTTAATAGAATATTTCTCATCATGTGACCATGGCCACATTTCTACCATTTGGTGATTTGTCACGTCAAAAAGAGGGCTAAATGTTAACTTCCTTGTTAACACAACCCCTCTACTGTTCAAAGATACATTTGTATAAAACTCTCATAGAATGCCCCTTATCAAAAGACCATGTACATTTCAATGAGGTTTGGTAACAATATGCTGTTACATGGGAAATGGGGCTTTATGTCATATTTATTATTTATTTTTTTCATTCATGTATGGATTGTCATGAAACTAAAACAAAAAGATTTCTCCACAACTTAGCCATATGGTGCAATCATGCGGCGTCATTGGAAAAGGGGGCTTTTAAGTTGATTTTCTTGTCAAGATAACTCCCCCTTCATTTATGAGTATTTTTCTGTTATATCTTGAATAGCACTATCAAGACATAAGGCTTTTCAATGAGTCAGTAGAGCGGTCTCAGGACTTAATGGGCCTCTTGTCAATGTCATAACACGGCGGCTGAAGCACCTTTAAAGGGATTACTGATATTTCTCGCACCAATCATACAGTAAGTAACATCGTAGAATGGACATTCAAGTCGATCAAAACCAATCGAAATCGTTCACTGGCAACTCTATTCATTTATTCATTCCAAACACCCAAATCACTCATAAACGCTCCGTAACATTAAAACAGTTTGCAACCGTTCGAAACGATCGACGTATCATTGATATTGATGAGATTATTCCATTAGTGTTTTGGCTGGTGTGGATTTTAAAGCTTCTGATTGATACGTTAAAGTAAACAAATTAAGTTGGATAGAACGTAGATCTTCTTAAATGGGATAAAAGTTTGGACAAGTTTGACTAAATAAGCGATATTTAATTAACCCCCTCCCTTAATTTCATTCAAAACTCGTTCCACACACTCATTCAATATCATTCCGAAATCATTAAAAACATTCAAATATGTCAATTTCACGATAATCATAACTCTACCATTTTATCCTTTCATTGCCTCAAGGTGCTAAATTACTTGGGTAATTACGCACCCATTGGTGGGAGAAAAATGTTGAAAAGGATACGTGCAGCCGCCAGTGACGAGAACTAGAAATGAGCTTTCTCGTATAGCTTTCCCTGTCTTCTGTAATGAACAGCCATCAAAGCCCGAGGTTATAAAACTTTTCTCATGCTTAATCAAAATTGTTCAAAAATTTCAATTCGAGATTAAAGCCGTAAATCTGTTTTAATACTCAAATTAATGTATTTATATAAAAGATAATATTAATAAGTTGTTATAAATAACAACTTATTAACATTCTCTTTTATTTCCATACATTGTTTTAGGTTGAAAATTTGAGAAAAATCCTCAATGAGCATGAGAAAAGTTTTATAACCTCGGGCCCAGATATATCCTCGTCTTACGCATGTGTACGATCACATTCTAAATGACGTCATCTACACACGTTTTCGCTGTATTTCTGGCATTAAAGCGTTGCATGTTTTAGCTTATAAAATGGTGTTAATGTGAGAAATAGAGGATATTGAATGAGTGGTCGAGGAATAAACGAATTTATTAAACAAGTCTTCTTTAAACAAATAAAAACGAGCCTCGCCGAGTTTTTATCTGTTTTTGATGAGTTTAATGAATTCTGTATTTTATGAGCACAAATTTTATATTCTGTTTATAATATGACCCGAACTTTAGCGAAAATCGTCAAAATTCTTGAAATTCAACGTTTCAATTTTCCGCGAAACTTATAACGCCGTTTAAAAATGACGTCACAAATCAGATTATGACGTCATTTTTGCGGTTACAAAATAGCGTTGCTATTCGCTCTGACCTCATTTGCATAGTTATTCCACTAGTGTAATAACACCCGTGTAATATCAAAAATATTCAACGGGGTTATTTCACTTCGGCAACGTAGGTCATATATTAAAAACATTTATTACTTGATTTTTTTAGAGACAAGCTTATCTTAACGTAGTCTAGAATAGAAAGAATAGAAAAGTCATTAACTTCAAATAAAATCTCATGACAGATCCTTTATACATCCTAGAAATTGTCAATATCTGTATAGATACCAGTTGAAATTATGACAGGGGTCAACTATATGTGAGGCGATAAACTGTCATAAAAGTCATTTATGTCTGTAAATCGGGAAACACTAGATGAATTATCAATGGATATATGAATAAACTTCACATAATTGTTCGTATCGTCAAAGTTAAACAAAACAGAAGGGTTTACAATTCAATAAATGATATTCATTTCTCAAAGATATTCTTAAAATATTCTTGCATACAGTCGATATTGCTCGAGCGACCACGTCTATTAAGCGACCAATTTTATTAAGCGACCACCATAAAAAGTCCCCGCAACGTAAGCAAATTTTCTGAAAAAGAGGACATTCTTAGCGAAAATTTGGTTATTGTTGGTATCTTATGTTGTTGGAACCCATAAGAATCGTCTCAATAAGACGATTCTAGTGGGTTCGAACATCATAAGATTCTGTACGACTTGAACGACAATCTATAAATGCTATCAAAATAAACTTTCACGTTTATCATGGTATTTCGTATTAAGCGACCATTCCCATGAGCGACCGCTTTTTGGTGGTCCCTTAAGTGGTCGCTTAACACTCGTTTTACTGTACTTTCTATTCTTATATTAATGTTAGAAAAAAAATGAAATAAAAATATGTGAAATTATGTAAAATAAGGCTTTTAAAGATTCTAATATCACGCCCACGAAAATTTCAGAGATTACATAAATATTGCACTACATAGTTATCTTCAAAAGGTCCTGAAATTCAAATAAGATTATCTTGAAACAATGGACGCTAAGCTAGGATCGCATCGCTATTTTTTGCCCGTGTAGAAGAACTTTCAGAGTCTGAAACTATTTCAAACACAAAATTTATTCAACTCTGAATAAAAAAAAAACTGAATGGTAATTCGATGTGCGAAAAATTGTGGTAAAATAAAAGTTATCAGTTCGATTGTGTTTAATATTTGTTTCGTAGAATGGTAAAATAAAAACATGAATATTGAGTAAGAGAAAAGCATTTATTTTGAATATTTTGATGCGGCTTTTAACACTATTTCATTCATTTCAAAGTAAAATTCATTCATGCGATTTCTGTATATCACTTGGATAGGTATCGCGTCCGGGATTTGAACCTACACCATTCGATGTCTCTCGGATCACAAGGCCGACGCCCTTATCATACAGCCACGTGGGAGCCCGATTTAGACGAGAAACGGAAATTCTGCAAACGAAAGGACGAATTTAGGAAAGAAGATTAAACAAGTATTTACAGTTAACTTAATAGGTACGAGTTTAATTTAATGCTTCCCGAATTTTTTGCGGGGGTGGGGGTGGGTTGGGGCATATTCTATAGTCGCCGGGAATGCACGCGTCCATCTTTACGTCAATCTGTCAGAAAACATAGCATAGCTTCACAACACTGTCGCCGAATTTGATGAAATTTTTAAGAACATTTTAAAGACAGATTTTTTTAGCCTGGTTTAGCAGGCAATAGGAAACAACCCTATATCCCGGAAATCGCATAGGAAACGAATAATCGAGTCAATAACCGAACAATATGTGTTCTACGTAGCATTTTCTGCTCATGCGCGCAAAAATAGGTATAGGTCTTGTATACGCTTGCATATCACTAAGTTTTAATAAAATCAAAGTACTGATATTACTGAAGCCACGGGAACTTAATAGACAAAACAACACACGAGGTCAATTTTCTTAAATGTAACCTTGTTTACTCACCTTGTCCTTAGTATGTATACCAGATATTTTTATTTATCAATGCCAAAGTCACTGCTGTGTTAAAGATACATAGCTTTTATATTTGATCTTGACAGATGACCTTGCTAATAGGGAAAAGAAGAAGACGGTGCTAAGTAACACTTTCTACCCAATATTTTCTACCCTTTCTGCTTCAAATTTTACTAATTTGCCCACAAATTGTATGTATTCTGCAACCCTTTACAATTTGGACCTGTGTAAATATTTGTTGTCTTGTAATGGGTTAATCTAAATTAGAAAAATTTAAAAGCCTTGTACCACCCTTAAACCCTTAAACAGACAACAAAATTTTAGACTGGGCCAACTTGGAACAGGTTACATACAATAAATCAACATGAGTGTAATTTGATATATATCTAGGGCAGAAATTAAAAAAATAATGGGGAATGAGTATAGAGTGGGCCATATTGTTGGAAAGGGGGAAATTGACCCTATCAATTTCTCGTATTCCCACAGTTAAAAACAACTTTTCTATGGAATTCAATTCAATGTAAAAGAAAGAGCCGACGAGCTTGTACCCCTAGAAACAGTATTACTACGATTGTTAGACGGAATGATTGAATGGATAAATTGATTGACTAGTAGCAAATTAATCAACTCAACTAAAATTATAAAAACGCGAGATGCGCCTGTCTGCAAAGTAGTATCGGGCGTAGTAAACTATACTTTGGGAATTAGTTTTTTTGCGGACTCAGTGCTATATAGTGAGCATACCGTTCGACATTTTTCCCTTAGTAGTGAGTTCGGAATGTGGCTTCCGATCCCTATAGGTAAATGGAACCCTAGGTTTCCCTCGCCTGAAAAAGCCTTGCTAAAAAGATTCAGAAATTGGAGTAAATGCCTTCAAATGTCACCTTGCCTCTTTTTAAAACAGACCTTCAGCGCTTTTAGCGCTTTGATTTTATTTACATAGCCAACGAGATGCCATTGATCATAAATTATTCGAGATATGAGTATAGACTAAGGTGATGATAGTTATGCGTAAGCTCTCATCGTGTCAATATTAAAACTAATATTTTGGTCTGGTGACCGTGGTCTAGAGGTATAGCGTCGGCTAACGTTATCCGGGAGCAGCTAACGATCTTGTTTTATTTATTGGCACACACATTCGGTGCGAGTGCTGGTTCATGTCCAGGAAGCAGAATCGATGAATCTCAGTTGTTAAACTTGTATCCCAATCGATGTAAAAATAAACAAGAATTAACCATAACTTTCGATTAGTTAGTGATATAAAATTAAATTGATATTTCACAAGTGCATTGCATGTGACAAGACCTTTCTGTAGGCAAAAGGCTCAGAGGCATCGGTGAAGATAAATATTTTTTCAAGGACAAATTAGTTTAAAATTAAAACTTTAACTTTAACAATAATCTAACAATGGTAAGTTGTCATATTTCATATTTGTACTGCGATACACATATGACTGTGACATATGACAATACATTTTGGAAGTCTATCAATCATAAGGCAAGTGCTCAACCATACTTTCATAATGACATTACGGTTCAAACTGTTTTCGCATTAAACCCCGCTTTGCACATTACAACTACAATTACATAGCATTTATAGAGCGCAAAAATTATACAAATATTCTATTGCGCTGTACAATCAATGAAAATACATACATACATAGATCTACATACAAACAATAGGAAAAATGAATATTGTGCAACATTAAATCCATCTTTTAGATTTTAAGAATAACTATTGAAATAAGTCAACTTCTGTGCTTTTTCACACAATGTTAGTCATAAAACTTCTTAAACAGGTGTGTCTTCAGTTTTGATCTGAATAATTGCTCAGACTGAATGCCTTTTAGAGTGGAAGGGAGCTCATTCCACCACTTTGGACCAACAACCGCAAAGTTTGCACCGTTTTGTCATCCTGGACACCGGGCTGGTCAATTGATTCCAACTTAAAATTCAAACATTGGCTATATCGTTTGATTAGTAAGAGATATAGTCTTCATTTTTCACACGTGTAATGGCCCTGTCACACCTCAACGTTTTAGCCAGCGTTTGCCTAACGCATTTGAGAAAACGACAAAGTCTATAAAACGTTGGTATACGCTGACCTACATTTCCTTTTTGCCAATTCACGACGCGCTTGTAGCGTGTTCATAGCGAGTGTGAACGTGTGAGTAACGCGAGAGTAACGTGTCAAAAACGTGTTGATAGCGTATGTCAGCGTATATCAACGTTCTTTAGCGTGTGTCCAACGTTCTCGTAGCGTCCTCGGAACGTATTAAGCGTGTTTGTAACGCGCTGCTAGCGTGTTATAACGTGTTCGCAGTGTGTTTGGATGACAATATAAATTCTGCAAGACATTACCACTTCAAAATCATTCTTTTAATATAATAACAGGACACCGTCCACTACACATATTCAAATTGGTTCCTGTAAAAGAAAATAGGAAAAGATGGAAAGAAAAAATACACTGGCACCTGTTATATATTAAAACATATATATAGCAAACTTATAAGATTACAGGCTGATTAAAGTTTCTGAGACTTTTTACTCGAAAATTATTGCGGAAGGGTAAGAAACTACTTGTCACAATACACCCCTTTCTTCCTCAATATGCTCTACCATATAGGATGACTTTACTTATAAAATTACCAACCTTTGATTTCCGGCTACAACCTCTCTCAATCTTGAATAGCTAGTCTATATTTAGGGGGAAGAATAAGTATCAAATATCAAACTTGTAGTACATATAATGGAGACAAATATTCTGAACTGAACAGAACAAAAAAGAGTAAAACGCGTCTTGTATTATGTCCACTAAGTACAACAATGTACTTGTCGTTTTGGTATATTGATATTGATCAAAAAAGACGAATAAATGTTTATATGATGTGTTAAGTATTTCACAAACGTATTGCTATTCTGACCAAAGAGCAGACGCACAAGCTATAAACGCACTGTTTAATACACATTTAGGCTACATTCTCCGCCTAGACAATTTAAGGTATTAAGAAAATCCGTAAAGGAAGTATTCAAATGTCTTTTAAGTAAGACTCATTTCTCTAGTATATTTGCGTAGATAAGTGTTGGCAAACTTATCTTCTAGTATTAATTCACCATTCACTATTTGTTGTAAAATTTATATGTATGTATATATGGGTTGATAGGCAATATTGCCTTTTTTTCCTGAAATAAACATTTACAATTAAAAGATATATGAGAGGAACAGACAAGCAGCTTAAAGTCCGTAGCGTATTTGAACGAGCTCCTAGCGTGTCTCTAGCGTGCTGAGCGTGTTCGGATCGTGTGCGGAGCGTGTTTCAACACGTTCGGCACACGCTGATAAATTTTGTGCATGCAAAAAATTTTATTACATACTCAGCGTTTCGCAACGTGTGCAAACTTGTTACAGCGTGCCGATAGCGTGTGCGGAACGTGTCCATAGCGTACCCGACGAGTTCGCAGCGTATTATAAAAAAATTCAACACGTTTCGCACGCGCTGGCTAAAACGTTAAGGTGTGACAGCCCTATAATTGTTTTGACAAGACATGGTAAGGCATTTATGTGGTACTTCATCATTATCAACAGTCCTAGTTAAGGTCAATTTCAAGGTCAGACTCGTTTAAAAAGTAACTTAGTAATCATTATGCATAACTTCGAAATGGTAAGTGATAAATTCTTACTCATTCACTTATGCATTGCCTGTGTTAAGACTTTTGAGTAGATATCTACGTCAAGGTCATCTGCTAAGGCCAATATTATTTATGTTCATTATAAACGCCATTGTTTACATTTTCAATACCTTATGAATGGTAAGTGAAAGAGTCTTCAAATTTCGCATGCGTAATTTTGTACATTTACAAAGAAAATGTTTTGCATTTTTTTCTAATTTGGACTTTTGACATATACCTTACTTGTAATATCTAACAATTTTTCGGGCAGCTTAATCCGTCTGTGATGACAGTTGTTTCACCCTGACGGTCCATGATTTCGCGATTTATATTTGAGAAATAAATCAATTAACAAAAAAGGGTTAATTTACGATAATTTCAGTTCCTCTAGATAATTATATTGTAGCGATCAAGAGCTTCAATTGCATGTTATTCGAGTCGATTTAGACGGAAATCTTTTGTGTTAATGGCGAAATAACATGCCTTTTATCGAAGGAAGCAAGTAATATTGTCATGCTCTAAAGCATTAACCTAGTTTCTACGATTTAAAAGCTAGATATGCAGAGACTATCAGGTACCAATTACTGCTTTAACTGACTTAGTCACGTATCGATGGATTTTAAAAGTCGAGTTATACTTTATCTCAAACGCTTTTTGACTTAAAATGAAAGATGCGTTTTAGATGTTTGCCACAACCCACTCCATGCATGTTTGTTTTATTGCCTTCACTGAGCACAAAAATCTCAAGCAATCTCCGGCCTTCATTTGTCCGTCTACTTAACGAAAGAAATATTTCCTCCAAAACCTCGAAACGGATTTAACCCAAATTTTATTAAAATAATAATTGGGTCATTCTTTCATAATACGCCAAAGAATTGAAACCCGTCGGGATTTTGTTACAATAGCAACGGATTGACAAAACTTATTTGATCTCCTCCTAAAACAAAACAAAAAAACACGGAAACAGCCGTATTTTTTTTTTGCATGTTACATTGCCTGATGGTCTCCTACCACAATACTTCAAATTAAAGCTGTAACTTGAAAATAAAACATACATGGTTAATGTTGATTGATCCCGGATTCTTCAGAGAAATTGAGAGGAGATCCTGTAAGGTATTCTACTTCGTCACCATAAAGCCTTCAACTTTGAAATTTGGTTCATAACACTCACTGTCTAATGGTCTTCTATTTAACTGTGTTTTAGTTTTTGTTGTATTTGAAAACTTAGCCTTATAAATTGGGATTTGGAATTTCACGTTTAATCTTCTTCTCGCAGAAGATGTATTGCGTACGACCTTGATATTTGGCATGTGACATCAAATTGTGGTGCTTTAAATCTTACACTTACTTGAAAGAATGTCTCTTATAATGTGGTCTGTGTTATACATAGAAATAAAACAGATAATTTTCGAATGTCTTCATCTCCCATACAGTAAGGCACAGATTGATATTAGGCACGTGATATTGCTAAGAGAACCTAACCAAATAGAATGCCCTAAAATTAGGATAAGCCCTGCGAAGTGGATTCCATATTTTAAATATACCGAAGTTAATACAAAATGACACATCAGCCCTTTTCTCTCATGCAAAAAAAATTCTTTCATTTCAACTTGAGAATTCTCTTATGTCAAACTTTCAATGTACTACAAATTACCTTAAGATCAATAAAGTGAGTCCTATGTTGTTTAAATTCTCTACTATGTAAAATGATCAAAACAGATGTCTCAAAAGACGCTTTTCAAAATTAGAGTCTGGCGAATTACTTCAATTGTCTAGCATGTTTAAATGGAGCTTTACGGCCCGTCAGCCGTCGACAGGTAAGGTAATATTGGCTGCAAGCACAATAAACATGATAACAAATACTGTTATGAAAAAATGCTGAAATAAGATAGATAAAAACGAAAAAGATAGATAAAAACGTATGTATACAAACGTCTATTATCTGTGTCAAAAACAATGTAAAAGCACATCCTTTCATGCAAATTGATCTCGCACAGAAAATCACAACAAACTAACATGAGTCCTGAAGTTAAGGAAATGACAACTTGTACAGAAGGAGTTGTTAATTGGAATAATTGTAGAATATATTATAACATCAATGATTGGAGGTGACAGAATTATCATTGACTTGTTTTAAAACCAAAATGAATCAAACTATAATCTTACGATATAAAATCAGTCTTTATCATTGGCCTCATTTTAAGGAACTTCGTTCGGCCTTTTCCCACTATAAAACCTTTCTATCAACCTGATTTTTTTACAAAGATCTAAATGTTTGATTTTGAATTTTGAAAAGAAAAGTTGGGGACATCGTCATAGTTTTTTTCTCAGAGCCCTTTGAAAATAAGCACAAAAAGCATTTTATGCCTTGGATATCTTACCTTTGAATTTCTTTGAAAATTACACCTTTGATATGAAGTTATTAGTTTTGGACACATTTATATTCTCACAACCATTGATTTATGTTTTGTTTAAAAACGGCAACCCATTCCACTTATTTATTAAAGAGTATTGGAATTCTAATGAAGCAAAGGAAAAATATTACATATTTATTCGGTCCTTGGTGGAAGTATTTTAATTTGATATTTAGGGCTTCTTATACATGCTTAAAATGAAAACAAATATAGTTCTACTTTTAGACCTTTCTTATACTCTCAATATAAATATGTGGCTTGAATATGAATGTTTTGATATGAAAAAAAAAGGAAAAAAGAATTGGATCACAGTCTCACTTTTTTACATGTATTAACTAATTTGTTCGAATAAAAGGAGGTAATTCACAAAAAATGTTCAAATTGCAAACATATTTTCCAATATAGAAAATAACAGTTGATATTTTGTTTAACGGATATGAAGTAGGGGTTCTTTTCTTACATTTTCATAAGTATTATTTGCCTCCAATCAGAGAGACAGGCAAGGGGTAATAAATATATACTTGTCGTTTTCTCTGAATACTCTAAAATGGGAAATATGCTCCCAAAAATTGGTTGAAAAAAATTGGATTTTTACAAATTTGTGCGTGTTTTTTTAACCTTATGTGCAGTTCTTTCCAAAAATATAGTTTTAATTTGGATTTATAGTCTTATAACGATCAAACTAACGTAAATATTTTTGTTTTGAGGATAATTCAAAACCGGATGAGCGGACGTCCTTAATATACAGATAATTGAATGGAAATCCTGAAAAAAGATCCGTTTTAATCTATACCGTTAGTTTTGCGTTCAGGTTGGCAAACGGTGCAAGCTGGTTGCAAGATATTCCCTGCTTTGACACAAGTGTAGTTGTAAAAAAGTTTGTACCGTTTTGTCCACTTGAAAAGAGGGCCGTAGTTTTCAAAACTTAAGATTTTTTCTAACATTAAAGTTATAGACCTCTTATGTTGAATCCCATAAGTTTCATCGATAAAAAAAGGGAACTTACATTTTAAGGTGAGTGATTTAGGAACATCGTGGTTCTTTTGTATCATTTCTAAACTAAACAGTAAGAAACAGTCAGTTAGAGTCCTACAGTGAGGTTCAGAGAAAACCTCTATTTGAGTTTGAATACGTTTTCAGGTAATGACATCTAACGAATTTCACAATCTATATTTAAAAACTGAGTTTATTTGAAACCTTAAAATTCAATCAAAATTGATCTATTATAATTGGAAAAGAACATATATCAATTACTCTATGACGGCTTTTTGTAAATTAGCATTGCCATTGATCCGAAATCAATTTGTTTTGAGTCTCTAAACAAAGGAGCTTTTACATTAAGTGAAATTATTGTTTACAGTGTATGTGTCCAATCAATAACTTTTTACAATGCTCATAAACATTTGAAACATGCCGTTTTGTATTTTTATCGACAATTACGTTGATTACTCTTGGCTCAATTAACGGCTACAACCTATTTTCACTACATGGCATGTCGAATAATATTTGATTTAATTATCGTTTACAACAATGTATGGTTTAAAACATTTTAAATACCGGTAAATATTGAAATAATTCACAACCAGTACACCCAAGAACGTTTCCTGTGTTAACTGTGGATACTATCGCGGATAAACATTTAACTTATTTTACTCGGGCTTTTTTTGCGGATTTTCTATTTGATTTGTTTTGTGCATATGATTTAACCGCTAAGTCCATTAGTAAGGTATTTCTTGATCTTACATTTAGCAGTATGGTCTACAAAAAGTTAATGTTGGTAAGCATGCTTATAGGTTTGGGTCAAGTTACTGGACAGAATATTACTCATGTCAACATTCTAGCAGATACCTTACTGCAAGATTACAACATCAATACAAGACCTATTATTATTCAAAGTGACACACTGAACGTTAGTTTGCCGATGACATTTCTTCGTATTAAAGGTTTTGACGAGGTCGAGGGTAAACTTTCAACAGTATTTGGATTCGTTTTAGAATGGAGAGATGAAATCATATCATGGCATCCACAGGACCACGCCAACATTTCATCACTGATAGTGTCTGGATCATCTGTTTGGAGACCCGATATATCTATACTGAATTCATTTGGAACCGTCGCTGCACTGGGTGATATTCAAAGGGTATGGTTTATTTTTCATCCGACTCTTTTTAACAATAGCGATCATGTCCATCTGCCCGTTTATGTCCTGTTATCGCCATAGAGTCAGTTTAAATAGAAACTTTCCAAAACTTGCCCAGAATTGTTGTACTATCACAAAAGATTATTCCTAAAGGGTCATGGGAGGAACAGTCTTGTGTAAAATTGATTTAATTATCTTGATATTTTCCATATTTTCTCTTACTTATTTCGACATGATAGTTCCGCTGTGTGTTTCAAAGAATTTATATTTTTGTTTAAGAATCGATGATTTTAAATCTAGAGACCAAAATCCACTCGTTGGCCAGTAGATTATCTTTAACATGTAAATTGATTTTGATTATAATGTGGTGTACATTTAAGCTAACCCTACCAAAGGGACATTTGCGTTTTGTCTAGACCAGAGTTTCTTCAACGCTTGTCCCCGTACTCATTTGAACGTTACGACAGTCAAACAATAATGTCAAGTTGAAATGATTTTTCTATTGCATCCAAATTCACGTTTCTCTTTGGTAAACGTTTACGAAAGGGAAATCCGTTTGTAAGAGCCAGGCAAAGGCGAAATCATAATGCACGTGTTTTTTTTTTAACTTGGCACATTGAAACGATACCTTATGAAATACATAAATGACAGAAGTGAGAAAAGAAAAATCAAATGTGTAAAGCTTTCATTGTCATTTAGAAATAGAGGATATTGAATGAGTGGTCATTGAATACCGAATTTATTAAACGAGTCATCTATAAACAGATAAATACGAGGCTGTGGCGAGTTTTATCTGTTGATAGATGACGAGTTTAATAAATTCGGTATTTCGTTACCATAAATCTTATATTCTATTTATAATATGACCCGAATATTTGCAAAAAATCTCCAAAAATCTTGATATTAAACATTTTAATTTCCGCGAAACTAATAGCGCCGTATAAAAGTGCCGTCACAATATATACATTATGACGTCATTTTAGTGGTACAAAATAGCGTTGCTATTCGCTCTGAGCTCATTTGCATAGTTATTCCACTAGTGTAATAACACCCGTGTAATATCAAAAATATTCATCGGGCTTTTTTCATTCTCGTGACGTAGGTCATATTAAAAGAATAATTTTGAAATACTGCTCGATCGCAGAGGTGCTGGATGTTGAAAAAAAATGTCAATTTGGTGATCCCGATAATAACTTTAGCACTTCTAAATCCATTAGTATTTCTGTTGACAGTTGAATCTGGTGAGAGGATCGGGTTTGCCATCACAACACTACTTGCACTTTCTGTGTTTATGACCATTCTAGATGATTATCTACCGCGTACCTCTGATCCGATCACTCGCCTCTCATACTTGTTACTTATTCTATTTGGACAAAGTGCTCTTATTCTTATTTTGACTATTGTTTGTTTAAGGTAATACCATTCGAAAGATTCTCAAGTGTCAAAGATATTCATCTTCATACTACGAATTTCGGATTTGTTTCTATGCAAGCACAAACGAATGTGTTTCAAAAACAAAGTTCAAGCGAAAGATGTCAATTCAAAGTTCAGAGACCACTTAAAAGAAGAGACAATGAAATCAGAATCAGACAAAGTCGACCAAACAGAATCAGCCGATCTTGTAAATAAAGATGAGTCCAACATAGACTGTAGGAAAGCTAGTGCTGTTTTTGACTATATGTGTATCTTTGGCATGTACCTTTCAGATTGTATTATTCTTTTTATCTTTATGTTTGCTTTTTGAAATTCAGGTCGGTCAACTTGACTACCAACTAGTCAAAAACATCGTGAAACTGACAAGGTGGTTGATAATTGAATGATATTGAATGAGTGGGATGAGTGAGGTTTGAGTGAATTTCAAGTGAGGTGCAGATAGTTACATCGTGAAATTGACATTCACCTCGATCAAAACCATTCTAAATCACTCACTCGGCGCTCCAAACACTCATTCCAAACATTCACTCAAATCGATCAAAAACGCTCTAAATTACTAAAAAGTATACAATCAACAGCTACATTCAAAATAAATATAAATGAGAAAAAACGCGATTTCAATGAAAAAATTGATATTGTTAGCGTCTGTTTGGTTCTTGAAGAAAAAGGAAACAATTTACAGAACTTTTATGCATATTTAATTTAAGGGAGGTAATCAATATTGTTAATTTTGTTCATCCTGAACAAAATTTGCAATACTGGATTACCTTCCATTGAATTCACTGAAAAGTCGCTCCACACATTCATTCAATTTCATTCCTAAATCATTCCATAATCATTCACCTTGTCAATTTCACGATGTTGTTAACTGTAATACACTATTTGTTATTTCGTCAAAATAAGCGACAATTTTACCTTTCTTTAACAGAATATACCCAATTTCATATTTCTGTGTCTTCATGGACCATTCAGATGCTTAAGTAATAAATTGAGTTGATCAATTTGAATGAAATATTGATCGTTTGGAACAATTTCGAAGTGTTTGGAACGATTTCAGATGGTTTTGAATGGTTTAGGTGAGTTTTTTGAATGATTTAATGATTTAACTAGTGATTAGAAAGACTCTTGATCGAGATGAGTGTCAATTTCCAAATTTAACTAACTGTGTGTGTAGGTTAAAGAGACGATGAAAATCTATGATGTCAGCCAAATTAGCTCAGTTGGTAGAGCACCGGCCTTCGAAACCATTGAAGTTCGACTGCTGGTTTTCGATTCCTGGGCTGGCACACTAACAAACTTATTGTCTATCGGGAGAAACGTTCAACCAAGGTCCCGTTAGACAGTGCTTTACACCGAGCACCTTAAAGAACCATGGGGGATCTCAGCAGTCGTTTCGTCATGTATCCTTGCAATATCGCTGTAACAAATAACCGTCTTCTTGGGGCGTCAATCATAGGGGCTTGTGCTATGGTAGCGACGATAAATAAATAGAAATACACACACAAATGTATGATTGATATTCATTATTGTTATGTAATTGTTTGTTTGATATTAAATACATTTATCGCATATCTGCTGTGTATTTTTCTCGTATCTATGCCGAAACGAAGAGTTCGATGCTGTTATAAGCCATTACACCATTCGGAACATCGCTCGTAAACTGGGAAGTACCTCGAACGTAAGAATAGTAATTTTGGGCCACTTTTAACGTGATTCGGCTTCATGTGGTACTTTTTTCAATACGCTTTAAGAAATAAATGGAAAAATCATTTAATACTTTATATCGTATACGTACACGCTTTCGGTATTTTATAATTTGATGACAAACCCGGATCGCCAGTATACGAGACTCATATCTTATGCACCCGCATCGGCAGATCGGGGCATATTGTGTTTGACCTGCGAGTTTGTCTGTTTGTCGCCTAAAGCCTTTAACATAGACCAACACCTTTGATTGGTTTGGGATAGACCCTTCATATTTCACATGGGTATTCATTGTGACTCGACCTTTCTGTTGAACTCGGGTTCGATTCCCGACGGCATTCATCCTTCCCGGCTATTTGTCTTCCAACATTGGGTTGAAAATCGGAGATCTATGTTGGATAAAAGCTGGAGGCTATTAAGGTATTCGGTGGTAGCACTGGCGGGAAAAATCCAAGGAATCCATTTTTAGGTGCTCCAGCCGCCGCGATATAACTGAATGATTGTTGAAAGCGGCGAGTAATATCATTCAAACAAATAAAAAGCTTTCTCTTGATACCATGGTCAAGATCATCTGTCAAGGACAAGGCTATTGCTCATGGTCAATTAAATTGAACATTACTGAAAGTGGCAGTGGCGAGGCATTGCTGTTAAACAAATACATCTTGCTACATCCATATTTTATGCCATCCAGTTGTCACATTCGGAATACCACTCGGCCAATCTCACGATCAGCCTCGGATGTACATAGACGGACTTTTTCAAAAATTACGGGAGGCCCTTTGAAAAACCGGATTACGTCAGTTAATATGGCGTCAGCCCTTGAAACTGTGAGTGAAAACATTCGACGTCGCCAACGCTACTCGTTCAAGTCACTGACGTAAAACCATCGTATCTTAAGATTCTCAAATAACGGCTGAAAAATCTTAATTTTTGAGAATAATTCGTCATTCTCATATATTAAGATTTTTCAGTCGTTATTTACTGTAAAAGATATAAATCTACAGTGCTAATATTTCTTACACTGTTTCCGCCTAACAATATGCACGATTTTGTTACATACCAATCCGCCTTACATACATCCGATGTCTGTTGCAGTTTACGGAAATGGACGAGTGATGTTCCGAATGCCAGTTGTCAGTCAGATAGCGATAAATTGTAACGAATTGAGGGTCGTTGGGAGATTTTGACAATTGTATATACAGTCGGACGAAAAAAAGTTTTTCTTGCTGGTAATATCGCTCGTGGAATCATGAATATTCCTTTTTGCCATTCATGGTAAAACGAAAACTACTGGATATAATTTTACAAATGATAAATTGCACTACAGTAAATCAAGTAATGTATTTTAATATTTTATAAATAACCGTGTAAAATATTTTATATCAAATATTTTTAGTGAATAAATGTGAATTGCACCTATATTTTATGTTCTTTTTCGGCAGCGTTTACTTCATAATAGTTGTGTTTGTAATTTCCATTGTTATTCTATTGTTTCGTAATAAAAGTAAACAACGCTGAATTACGCACGTATGTCCAAAAATACTTTCCCTAGTGAATAAGTACATTCGTATTTAATGTTTAATAACACACATCCTCTCAAGGTCATACCATACCATTTAGTAAATAGGGTAAATATCCATGTCGTGAAAGGGCGACTAAAATCCCGTTATTACAGCTTAAACTAGCAGGAGTTACGAGGTTTTGTTGCTCGCATATGATATAATTTCAGTGTGTGCAGATCACGTAAACTGACAAGAATCGGAAAAAAATAGCTGCTTGTGAATTTCCTGTTCTAAAAATGGCCATTTGCCTAGAAATAATGCTTGTACTTTTTGGAAAAGATCAGGTGCAGCTAAGACGGTGTAAGATTAATGGAAAATCTTTATTGCTCAATTCAAAAAGCACATGTTGTGTGTTCTCATTGGAATCGCCCCATCGAGACGATTTCAATTAGTACCTTCATCATAGGATATGAAAAATTTATTGAGATATTTTTTAATCTAAAATCGAGGCAACACCATATATCTGTAGCTTTGGAATTGTACCGGTACAGTTACAAACATCTAGACACCTAGCCAACTTGACAAGTTGAATGATTAAGAAATTATTTTGAATGAGCAGTAGGAACGTGTTTTGAATGAAAAGTAAGAAAAGAAAATCGATGGCTTATTTCTTTCAATTTGGGCGAAAGTATCTATGTCTTAACAAAGCCCTTAAAAAAAAAAAAAAAAAAAAAACAACAACAAAAAACACTTACCTACATTTTGATATTTTTTTTTGTGGGTGTCTTCGAGGACCTTACCAAATCAATACCAATTAATAAAAACAACGAATGATTTGTCCTCTTAAAATGAAGTTGTGAATAATGAGAACGGTTTTCATGTATTTTCGAAGGATTTCGGAGGGTGTATGAATGGTTTGAGCGGGTTCATAGCAGCAATTATTGGAGCGTTTAGCGAGCGATTTAAGTATTAGAATAGGATGAATGCAAATTTCATGTTACTAACCGTACATGCTGGATATTTTACCCTTTTTAGTATTTTCTGAACGACATTTCCAGTAGACCCTTTCTAGACTGCAACATTTCCAAACAAGCATTTGTTGATGGGTTGCAAAGGCTTCGAGAGTGCGTGGAAAATCGATTTGGGAGGAGGAACTTTTACTCACAAGTCGCTACTTAACAAAAAACAATCAGAAACTATTTCCGATTTTGAACGGTCTTTTTCTCACATTTTAACTTGGATAAATCGCATATGTATCTTCCATATTTTTGGTGCTGTTGTTTGCGTGTGTGTAAGTACTCATATTGTTTATCATTCCTCTGCATGGATAAGAACGGGGCATATTGTTTCACCGTTGTCCGTATGACTGTCTGTCCGTATTTCTTAAACTTAACCAAAATAACAAATAAACTTAAAATTGCAAAGGCAAATGCCATATTTGACCTGGCGATAGACCTCTCCGATATGCTTTTGCAGATAGAAAAGTCAAGGTCTTGGACTAGGTCAAGACTATCTGTCAAGGTCAAAATTGGAAAAAAAGCCGTTTCGGGGGCTTTTGTGTTCTCGTGTTTTCCTAGTTCGTGCGATACCTTTACGACCTTTCTAAGAGTTTTCAAGTAATCTGTAAAAGAACTGCTTTAAACCATTTCATATCCTAATTCTAACGACATTTTTAACCAATTATCATTGCTTTCTAAGTTCAAAAAAAATGTCTCGGAATTCTAGAATTGACCAATCGGTGTTGTCAGCCATATAATTTCAAATTTAGAGCCAATCAAATAAGTTATTCACACTGGAAATATTTGTTTTCCTGCTTATTTTTCATGAAGGCAAACATTTTGACTTGAAGGTATTCATTATTGGTAGACAAACGATATTATGTATATTTTAGGCTATATGGTGACTCAGAGGTCTAGGAGCGTGTCCAAGATCAAGAGGTTCGGAGTTCAATTTCAGGAATCGGCTAGTTATATTGGTTCTTTCATTGGCCTACACTTTAAGCGCGAGTACTGACGATTTTCTAGAAAGCAGAATCGAGATTGATTTAGCTAAGATTTAAACACTTTGATTCCCATTCAATGTAAATAAATCGAGGTGACTCGATTTCGTTCAAAGATTTGTCTTAAATGAACTGCTCATACCATGAAATTTTTCAACATACAACAATACATGTTGACTAAGGCGATTCGAAAGGTAGGTAACCACGATTGGGAAAGAATGGGGCCGAACCAGTTTCTCTTTCATTTTTAACATGACATCGGATGGGAATTTTTGTAAATTTCACTTAAATTGGAAATTTAGGGAACTTCTAGCCAATGTTTTTTTATGAAACCTTTACCAATGTTTTGTAACTAGTTACAACTCGCAAAAAAATAAAATATTTGAAATAATAATAAAATGAAAGAATTATAGTCGGCACAACACATGAAAGAAGGGTCGTTCCAAAAGTGTTGTGTTTTTGGAGAATTATTGTGGAATTCGGGCTAAGAACCTGTTTAAAAACCTGTTTAAAGACATTTGTTCGCCATTTATTCCCTTGTTTGGTTTTGGGATATTGATGGATATTGGCGTTTAAATTGTGCTTTGTGAAAAGGGTTTGTCTCACAAGTAATTTATATGTCAATTGGCGTATTAAGAGACAAGTTCAGATTGTCACAGAGATGAGTGATGGCAGTTTTTTTCCAACTTATACCCTAAAGAATTTCACACACACATACACACACACAAAAAGACCGGAACAAAATCATGTAAGAAAATATACAATACACCCGAGTCCAAGAAAAGAGGGTCGCCCTAACGGTAAAACTACTGTAGTTAAGTTTCTTATCAAAATGATCTAAAATTAATTTTCAAAAATTAATCTGAGCGGTTTTCATTTTTCTAGCCTAAAAGAATACTATTTTCTCAAAACTTGAATTGAGCTATATGACGTTACAAATTATAAACATGTATGTAAATCCATTATACCAAAAGTTTTGCTCTGAAAAAAACTTAAAGACCTGTCAATATTCGGCAGGAATCGGAAAATTCATCTGTCAAACAAATTAATTTGTACATAACTATAATATTATCAACATTCACTGTTCTTTTATAACTTGTTTTAAAAGTAGAAAACCTCTAAATCTATATGGAACTTTGATACTTTGATTTTGAACTGCCATTTCTGCTTCAGACACGACGCCAGTTTGCCATTCAAAGTTTTTATTGATCGTTCTCAAATAATCTCAGACACCTTGTTATGCTATTTTCTAACGATATTTTTAAAGTTGTGTAAAATACTGAAATGAATACAATCAAAAAAGAGGTTACCATTTACTAGGTACAACATACTCCCTGTTGTCTTTCAAGAGCTACAGAATGACGTAATTTGATGGCACTTTTTGTTTTGACACCGATGACGTAAATTCAACTAAATTTAATGCTGATAACTTAAATGGAATGAAATATTCACCAAAAACTGATTTTAGACTACCCTTGATTAAAAATAAATCTCCAATCAGTAAACATGTATAATAAACAAGAGGCCCAAGAGGGCCTGTATCGCTCCACTGGATTAAAAATCTCAAGATTTGAAAGAGAGATATTGAAAATAGAAGGTAATGAAAGTGAACAGCATTCAAAAGGAATTCTGACTTTTTCTAAGTTGAAACTAACCTATGAAGAAATGAAATTTTTTAACTAATATGTAAAATAACAAGGAAGAAAACTTTTTATAGATATCACTTTGAAACAAGAGGACCATAATGGCCATAAACCGCTGACCTGAATTTTATTGATCCAGTGGATCTCATCCAACCCAAATTTCTTGAACAACTTTAGAAGAAGGTCACCTAAGGAACATTCTGGTAAAGTTTCATTGAAATTGGCCTAATGGTTCAGGAGGAGATGTCGTTAAAAGATTTTGGGGTCAAAATAAGCCCCGCCCTGCCACGCCCATATTTGAAGGTCTATCCAAATTTATAGATCAACATTCAAAGAGGGTCACCAAAGGAACATTCTGGTAAAGTTTCATTGAAATCATCCCAATGGTTCAGAAGGAGATGAGGTTCAAAGATGTGGTCAAAATATGCCCCGCCCTGCCACGCCCATATTTGGGGGTCAATCCAAATTTCTTTAACAACTTTAGAAGAGGGTCACCAAAGGAACAATATGGTAAAGTTTCATTGAAATCTGCCTAATGGTCCAGGAGGAGATGAGGTTCAAAGATTTCAGGGTCAAAATAAGCCCCGCCCTGCCACGCCCATATTTGGGGATCAATCCAAATTTCTTGAACAACTTCAAAAGAGGGTCACGCAAGGAACATTCTGGTAAAGTTTCATTAAAATTGGCCTAATGGTTCAGGAGGAGATGACGTTTAAAGATTTTGGAGTCAAAATAAGCCCCGCCCTGCCACGCCCATATTTGGGGGTCAATCCAAATTTCTAGAACAACATTCAAAGAGGGTCACCCAAGGAACATTCTGGTAAAGTTTCATTGAAATCAGCCAAATGGTTCAGGAGGAGATGAGGTTCAAAGATTTCGGGGTCAAAATAAGCCCCGCCCTGCCACGCCCATATTTCGGGGCCAATCCAAATTTCTTGAACAACTTTAGAAGAAGGTTACGCAAGGAACATTCTGGTAAAGTTTCATTAAAATTGGCCTGATGGTTCAGGAGGAGATATCGTTCAAAGATTTCGGGGTCAAAATATGCCCTGCCCTGCCACGCCCATATTTCGGGGCCAATCCAAATTTCTTGAACAACTTTAGAAGAAGGTCACTCAAGGAACATTCTAGTAAAGTTTCATTGAAATAGGCTCAATGGTTCAGGAGGAGATTTCGTTCAAAGATTTTGGGGTCAAAATATGCCCCGCCCTGCCACGCCCATATATGGGGGTCAATCCAAATTTCTTGAACAATTTTAAAAGAGGGTCACCCAAGGAACAATCTGGTAAAGTTTCATTGAAATCGGCCTTATGATTCAGGAGGAGATGAGGTTCAAAGATTTCGGGGTCAAAATATGCCCCGCCCTGCCACGCCCATATTTCGGGGTCAATCCAAATTTTTTGAACAACTTTAGAAGAGGGTCACTCAAGGAACATTCTGGTAAAGTTTCATAGAAATAGGCTCAATGGTTCAGGAGGAAATGTCGTTCAAAGATTTTGCGGTCAAAATATGCCCCGCCTTGCCACGCCCATATTTGGGGGTCAATCCAAATTTCTTGAACAATTTTAGAAGAGGGCCACCCAAGGAACAATCTGGTAAAGTTTCATTGAAATCGGCCTAATGGTTCAGGAGGAGATGAGGTTCAAAGATTTCGGGGTCAAAATAAGCCCCGCCCTGCCATGCCCATATTTGGGGGTCAATCCAAATTTCTTGAACAACTTTAGAAGAGGGTCACGCAAGGAACATTCTGGTAAAGTTTCATTAAAATTGGCCTAATGGTTCAGGAGGAGATGTCGTTTAAAGATTTTGGGGTCAAAATATGCCCCGCCCTGCCACGCCCATATTTGAAGATCAATCCAAATTTCTAGAACAACATTCGAAGAGGGTCACCCAAGGAACAATCTGGTAAAGTTTCATTGAAATCGGCTCAATAGTTTAGGAGGAGATTTTGTTCAAAGATTTTTGGGTCAAAATAAGCCCCGCCCTGCCACGCCCATATTTGGGGGTCAATCCAAATTTCTTGAACAACTTTCAAAGAGGGTCACCAAAGGAATATTCTGGTAAAGTTTCATTAAAATTGGCCTTATGTTTCAGGAGAAGATGTCGTTTTAAGATTTTGGGGTCAAAATAAGCCCCGCCCTGCCACGCCCATATTTAGGGGTCAATCAAAATTTCTTGAACAACTTTAGAAGAGGGTCACCCAAGGAACATTCTGGTAAAGTTTCATTGAAATCGGCTCAATAGTTCAGGAGATGTCGTTCAAAAATTTTGGGGTCAAAATATGCCCCGCCCTGCCACGCCCATATTTAGGAGTCAATCCAAATTTTCTTGAACAACTTTAGAAGAGGGTCACGCAAGGAACATTCTGGTAAAGTTTCATCAAAATTCACCAAATGGTTCAGGAGAAGAAGATGTTTAAAGAAAAGTGGACGCACGGACGACGGACACCTCGCCATGACAATAGCTCGCCTTCGGCCAGCGGAGCTAAAAAAACAACATCTGATATATTATATTATCTTTTCAGTATAATCATAATTCTATTGATATCCGTGTTTTTCTTAGTAACTTCTAAGTATGAAAATTTAAAAGCCAAATCAGGGTCCAAGGTTATAAAACTTTTCTCATTCTCAATTCAAAATTGCAGGGCCCTTCTTTATAATTTCAGGTCTTAACACTGAATCATTCTTGGAATAGTATCCAGATAGTTTTACATTATAGGCTTAAGAAACGTTTGAATATTGGAGGGGTCCTAAATTAAGGTTAGAAAATATCTCTCTGTCACCCTCGCCCCCCCCCCCCCCCCCCCCGGGCTCCCGGGACCAAGACAGTTCCCACTATTTTTTAGAAGATACTAGTTGTCTGATTGAGTCAATTACAATGTTGCTATGACGTTTGTAATTACTTAAAAATGGATATTGAACGCATTTAAAGGGGCTAAAATGTTTATTATGCTTTCCAAAGAATTTCTATACTTTTCATAATACTTATATCTAGAGTACGATTTCACCCGTCACTCGAATGAAGAGCCTGTTCTAACATCACAGTAGGTTTTTGAAAAAGAGAGCGCAATTCTAAAATGATTGGTGTGTATATTTATCATCTAAAATTATTTTTTTTCCAATTTATTTTAGTTGGATTACGCGAAAGCTTAATTTACAGTCTCTCTGAAACACTAAATCCTGATGTTTACACGCCTGAGAGAGAGAGGGGAGAGAAAGAGAGAGGGGGTGGGGTGGGGGTGGGAGATAGAAAGAGACAGTGACTTAGACAGGGAGACAGACAAAAAACGGTAAAGAGAGATTTATGATCAGAAAATTATTTCTGCCTAATATTTCCCCATTTTATTACGATTTCGACGAGCTGGAGAGGGAAGCTTTATAGTCCTCGTCGACTTGCTGTAAAGGCGACTCAGAATCAGAGCTGCATCCATGTAATCAAACATACTTCTGGAAATAGCTCAATTCTAAATTAATCAAATAGCAATCAAGGGTCATGGAAGGCGAACGAGGGATTTTTCGAGTTCCTAGGACACTGGCAAAATACATATTGTGTTTTTATAGGATTGTAAATTGTAGAAATCGAAACGAGGCAGATTTGTGATTGTTTTTAAGAAGAAAAACATGTTTAGCTAAAAACATTAAAAAGCTTTACAAATTGTTATTGATTATTATCATTTTTTTTTAATAATTTTGGCAGGGGGTTGGGGCATCAGTAAAACAGCATTTATATGAAACGTTACTTACGAATCAATTTTTTAAACACTTATTTAAGGACAAAAAAGCCATCAAATATTGTAAAACAAGAGGACCATGATGGTCCTAGATCGCTCACCTGAGTCTCTTTGACCCCTGGGACATAAAATAAGATAATTTCAACACCAAACAAAGTTTGGGCCAAAATTGTGGCCTCTTGAGTTATAACAAGAAAATTATCATTAAGGCCCCTTTTCTCGTGATATGGCATGGATCCTTCCCATTTTCAATGAAGTTCATTCTTGTGAATTGGCCAACATTCTGACCAAGTTTCATGAAGATTGGGCGATATTTATGGCCTCTAGAATGTAAACAAGAAAATTGTCATTAAGGCCCCTTTTCCCGTGATATGGCATGGATCCTCCCCATTTTCAATAGGGTTCATCCTTGTGACCTTGCCAATATTCTGACCAAGTTTCATTAAGATTGGGCCATATTTGTGGCCTTTAGGATGTAAACAAGAAAATTGTCATTAAGGCTCCTTTTCCCTGTGATATTGCATGGATCCATTCCATTTTCAAAAGGGTTCTTTTTTGTGACATGACCAACATTCTGACCAAGTTTTATGAAGATTGGGCGATATTTGTGGCCTCTAGAGTGTAACCAAGAAAATTATCATTAAGGCCCCTTTTCCCGTGATATGGCATGGATCCTCCCCATTTTCAATAGGGTTCATCCTTGTGACCTGGCCAATATTCTGACCAAGTTTCATGAAGATTGGGCCATATTTGTGGCCTTTAGGATGTAAACAAGAAAATTGTCATTAAGGCTCCTTTTCCCGTGATGCGGCATAGATCCTTCCCATTTTCGATAGGCCCTGTCCTTGTGATTTGGCCAACATTTTGACCAAAGTTCATGAAGATTGGGCCATAATTGTGGCATCAGTAGCTTAAACAAGATAATTGTGGTTAAGGACCCTTTTCTCGTGATATGGCATGGATCCTTCCCATTTTCAATGAAGTTAATTCTTTTGAATTGGCCAACATTCTGACCAAGTTTCATGAAGATTGGGCGATATTTGTGGCCTCTAGAGTGTAACCAAGAAAATTGTCATTAAGGCGGACGGACGACGGACATTTATTGATCACAAAAGCTCACCTTGAGCACGATATGCTCAGATGAGCTAAAACTAACCACTTATCGTACGTACGGATACACCGTTTGCATAACATATTTCAAATGAATGAGCCGTCATATCATCTTTGAAATCCTTCAAATTATTCTGAGACAATATGGACGCGTTTTTCAAAGCGTAATTTTGTAAATGTGGTGGACACGTAATAGTTCCACAACATTTCAGAACTTATGGTATTTCACAATGTTGACCGGGATTTCCTAATGAAAATCATTAGGAAACCTAGGTTAACACTTTTCAAGTTCATCACTTCTGAAACGTTGCGGAACTATTACGCGTCCACTACCTTAAAATGAGCGCAACACATTTTACCATGGGGTCCTCGGTCGTTTTGTGAAAACTAAATAAAATTTAATGTACACATGTTGAAAATAATTTTGCATTTTATTTTCATTTCTGGAGGACAACGTATCCAATTGTTACTTTTATATATTTTCGTTCGACTCATTATGTTTTACGGCCATAGTTTTGATCTGAGCAGTTTTACCATACCCTAAAATAGATAACAAACATTTTTGTTTTTGAGATTTAAAAAAAAGCGAAGTGAATTGTAGTGAGTCTCCAAGGAAAGTAAACATTGCTAAATGTTGTGAAAATTTCAGACGACCTGGGCTGTTTATATAAAAAATATAACCGTTGTTTTATTTTTTTTTCCGAAAAACCCTCGACAGCTTTGAAACGGTCAACCTTTTTCTTCACAACTTTTCATTTTAACTGTTTGTCGACCGTATCGATATCGGAATTTAGACCACGCTTGAAGCGAATCGACCAATCAGAGAACAAAATTTCAAAAGTGTATATCACAGATACAACTCCGAGCGTTGCAATTGTGGTGTGTCTTGCACGTGAATCTCGACAGATTTTGGGGGCCGAGTCATTTCAAAAAGATAACGAGCATTTTATACTGCCCTTTTTTCCTTGAGTCTTTCGACAGACGCAAACGTGAAAAAGATCTGAAAATGGTAACGGAAATAGATTCATAAGTCATTTCAGCATATTCACACTTGATTAGAATAATATCACAGCGAGATTTACTCTTTTTCATTATTTAGAGGTTCGGGTAAAAAATTAAAGAAAGTGTAAGAAAAGCGTGGTATAAGTCAGATAGAAAATCTCGTGCCGCGATATATGGGAAATAGACGCTGTCTATTTCCCATATACCACGGCTCTCGTTTTCTATCCTATATAGGTGTATTTTCAAAACTGAGCTCTGACCTAGGCGCTGAGTCCATTACCATAGGTCTATGAGTAAACCGTAAAATCTAAAACAAGCACTAAGTTTCATTTGAAAGGTAATTTGTATCTTTGTTATGTCTGTTTTATCTATTTTGAAAGAAAAGCACGGAGATTTAACTGTTAAAAGTAGATTTCACGGCTCACCGCTCAAAATCTACCTATACATGTCTTTCTCATTAACACCAAGGAACACTACTCGAAGAGCTATATGTACTGAAAAGAAGTCAACCTCTAACCTGGCCTGCGTAACATTTTAGCGAACCGGGATGTTAATATAAGGTGTGTAAGAGCATGTGACTTTATATAACCATTTATATAACCAAATAAAATACAGCATAGGCACGCTTTCAATAATTGACTGATCCATACAAATATGCACATAGACATACCAAATTTATTATCAAATGAACATAAGCGTGATAATTCCAACATTTGCACGAGTGTATTAGTCGCAAGCATTGAACTGTTTAGACAGTGACAACAAACGTCGTTCGAATTTCAACTGGGAATCATTAGTGTAAATGTGAATTGTTCTTATGCAAGCGCTTTTTAAATCTATCTGAGGGATTTATAATAATATCATTTAAAAACATCTTTTCCACAAGAGTTCCCAGATGGCCATTTTTGAATTACGGGTTATATATACTCACATATCATATAGGGTTAGTTCATATTTTTTGAGGGCGTAAACATTTTAAGAGACACGAAAAATGGTTTAACGCCCGAGTGCGAAGTCCGAGGGTCTCTGCAAATGTAAACGCCTGAAAAGACGCGAATCGATGATATTAATGCATAAAAAGAAAGGCTAGAGTATTTATTTAGCGGAAATCGCGAAATATTTCATAGAAACGTTTCAAAACGATCCACAAATCTACGAAAACGCCGGCTGAACTGCGTCATACATTGCACCGTCATTTTTGTTTATTTTGGTTAATTTATGACGTTACAAAATTTAACGCGGGAATTAGATCAACGTCTTTAGTTACGCCCTAAATTAACGTTAACGATGAATATGTTAGATGCATATTACTAATCCATATGAATACTCGTCGCAATCGAACCTCTGACGGATTATTAACAAAATGCATTGATTTATACTTTTGAAGTCAACAAGTGTTGCAGAAAAAGGTAAGTATCATTGAAATCGATAAGCTGTATAGGTTTTATATCCATCTTATGAATCTTGCTAACTCTAAGGGCAGCGTACAAGTTAGATTGACAGAAGTCAACTACAACACCTTCTGTACATAATAGCGAAGGGTTTGGTGTCAAATTGGTGTCAAAGAAGATTCCTCTGGAAAATTAATATAATTCCTATAGATAATTCTACGTACCAAATATGAAAGCTATATGCCATCTTGTTTTAGAGAAGACCTTTAAATATTTTGGTCTCTGTTTCTTTAAAAGATAGCCGCTTTCAACAACCTGTCAATTATATCGCGGTACCGGAGCACCTAACAATGTATCCTTGGTATTCCTCATACCAGCACCACCATTACATCCTTTCTTCGCTTGCAACTGCTATCCACATAGATCGGGGCTCGAACCCGGGACCTATAGATTGACAGTTAGACGCGCTACCAACTGCCGTACGTCTGGACAGAGGCTGACTTTTAACACAGGGGCATGATGCAAACGCACTAGATAGGGCTACATACCAAGTTTGACATCTATCTGCTTTCTAATTTCAGAAAATGAAATTTTAAAGATTTGCTTTGTTTCTGTGTAAAATGGTTTGCGCCCGGATAAATAAAACGGGAAAGTCCCTCGCCCTTAAGAGAAGCTATCTTGGATTATATTTTGAATAATTTGGCCTCTGATGGTACTTCGGCATTCGGGACATTACTCAGCCATTTCCGTAAACTGCAACAGACCTCGGATGTATGTAAGGCGGATGGGTATGTAACAAAATCGTGCATTTTGTTAGGCGGAAACAGTGTAAGAAAAACTAGCACTGTATGATTATATCTTTTACAGTAAATAACGGCTGAAAAATCTTAAATTTTGAGGATGACGAATCATTCTCAAAAATTAAGATTTTTCAGCCGTTATTTAAGAATCTAAAGATATTTATGTAAAGATACGATAGTTTCACGTTGTTATGCATGTATGAATTTAAAATGTATTATGGTTTTTCCCGTGTCTATTTTTAGAATTAGTCTGGGAAAATTCCGATCCTTGACACTGTTAGGTCTACATGTTTGTAGAATATTTTGGATCTTTCTAGAAAGGACTTTTAGAATGTGATTCAGTCTCTAGAGTCTTCTAATGTTCTATGCTATTTTAGATTGTTCTTTGATATTATATAAAGGGATTCCTTGGGTCACTTGGTTTAGACTAATGGTTTCATTTAGAAGTACTGTGTTAAAATAAAAGGATTTAGTGTGGTTAGTTTTAAATTCGGATATTATTTTGGACCAGGAACTTAATTCATTTGGATCTAAAATTAAAACTTTAGGATTAAACATTCCAGGTATTGTTATTTGTTTTTGTATTAATTTTATATTGTAAATAATTATATTATTATTGTCAATAAATGTTGTTAATTGTAAAGTTTGTTGCTGGCTTCTTTATTCTAGTTACATTTGCATGTAACGTTTGGGGGGTCGTCCGGGATACGAACATCAGATAAACAAGCCAAGAAACAAAACAAAACAAATCAAACAAATTTTTATTTAAATCTGCTGTTCAAAATTATTTAAGAAATTAATTTTACATTTCAATTATAATAAATTTAGGGTGTACTTTCACTATTATTTATCAAAATCTTACATTCTTATTTGAATCCAGCAACAAGCTACCATGTCTTTTGACTTAGAAAAATTTACGAAAGAACCTTCCATGGAGCTATTGAATTTGGGTAA
Organism: Fragum whitleyi; assembly: GCA_948146395.1. NCBI lineage: Eukaryota > Metazoa > Mollusca > Bivalvia > Cardiida > Cardiidae > Fragum > Fragum whitleyi. The sequence goes on from OX411545.1 coordinate 13,732,156, forward strand.
AAAGCCTGATTTGCTCAATCTTGCCAAGCATTATGACTTTAAAGAAGTCAAGTCCTCATTGCGAAAGCATGAAATTAAGAATATTTTGGTTCAATATTTTGTTGATGAGGACATTTTTGATGAAAAGGCTTTGTCTCTTATTGAGAGCTTGAACTGTTAAAACTTCAACAAAGAGAGAAGGAATTGGAAATAGAAAGAGAGAGAGAAGAGCGGAAATTTCAAGAAAAGCAATTAGAAATTGAAAGAGCAAGAGCACAAAGAGAAATTGAAGAAAAAGAAAGAGAAGGGCAATTTCAAAGAGAAAGGGAAGAGCGAGAAAGAGAAGAGAGAGAACGAGAAGAAGAAAGAGCAGAGAGAGAGCGAGAAAAAGAATGAGAATTCCAATTACGATTAAAAGAATTAGGCATTCAAGAAAGAGCAAATCAGCCCAGATATATGTAAAATGACCATTTTGAGGTAACAAAACATTTTTGGCTTGTTCCACCATTTCAAGAAAAGCAAATAACTTGAAATGGCCAAAGGAGCACTGGACCTTACTTCTTCAAAATGTCTTAGTAGGAAAAGCTAGCTATATTTATTCGCAACTTAGAACAGAACAAAGCATTGATTATGATACTGTAAAATAAGTCATTCTCAAAGGTTATGAGCTGGTTCCAGAAGCATACAGACAACAAGTTGTAGAAAAGAATCTGGCCAGACTCACTTTGAATTTGCAAGAAACGAAGAAAAATTATTTGACAGGTGGTACTATTCTAAGAAAATAGACCAAAATTATGATAATCTTAGACAACTTATATTATTTGAACAATTCAAAAATTGCATTCAATCTGACATTAAGTCACATTAAGATGAAAAAAATGTTGAAACTATACATAAAGCAGCTCGTTTAGCTGATGATTACTACCTTACACACAAAAAACCTTTCGTTAATAAAACAAAACCTGCTTCCTCACATCCCCAAAATAAATCTATGTCTGGTGATTCATCTAGCATATCTAGTCAATCGAATTCACCTAAACCAAGGTCTACTGGTGAAACCAATGTTCAAAATCCCTTATCTCGAGTTAATTGTAATTTTTATAAAAAAAAAAAACAGGTCACCTTATTTCAGAATGTTTCAGATTAAAAAGGAAGAAGGAACTGGATGAGGCCAAACCTACAGGGCTCACCAGCCTTCAGCCTAAATCACAGCCTTCTTTTGAGTTAAATTCAGTTGTTACGGCAGAACCAAATTCTGATTCCTGTATGGAGAATTTTCAACCGTTCATGTTGGATGGTTTTGTATCACTTTCAGGTGATATGTGCCCACATACCCCTATCAAAATTTTAAGAGACACAGGAGCTTATCAATCTCTTATTTTAGCAGATGTTCTGCCTTTTTCTGATAAGACTTCGTCTGGTACTAGTGTCATTATTCAGGGTATAGAGTGTGGTGTTATTAATGCTCCTCTTCATAAGGTTAATTTGTCCTCAGATTTGATTACTGGTCCTGTGGTTGTTGGTGTTAAACATTCTTTACCAATTAAAGGTGTACATTTATTGCTAGGGAATGACTTAGCTGGAGATAAGGTTGTTGTTAATCCTCTTGTTACTGACACACCTAATGTAGTTAAAACAGATGATCCTATTTTGCAGGAAATACCTGATATATTACCCTTCATGTGCAGTAACTCGGGGCATGGCTAAAAATGCTCCCTTGGAAAATTCAAATGATAATGACTTAACTGATACTTTTAATGGTCAATATTTCGATGACGAGATAAAAAAGTCTTTTAATCTTAGTCTGCCTGATACTCAGACAGGCTCGACAAAATTTTGTCAGTCATCTCCAAGGTCATATGACCAATGTCATGAAACGCATTGAAAGTCACAGCTTATCCAGGAACAGCAAATTGATCCAGAGATTTCCAAGTTATTTGATAGGGCATTGCCCCCAAAAAATGTCTCAGAATCCTGTTTGTTACTATAAAAAGAATGGTATTCTGATGAGAAAGTGGCGACCATTTCATGTCCCAGCTGCTGATGATGATTGGGCTGTTATTACCAAATTGTTGTTCCAAAATCATATCGCTATGAAATACTTAGTATAGCCCATGACAGTCCTATGTCTGATCATTTAGGTGTAAACAAGACTAATCACAAGAGTATGACTCATTTCTTTTGGGCCTGGACAACCATCTTGTAAATGCCAAGTAATATGCGGTTATGTTATATCATTTTAAATGATAATATCATAAAAATAATTCCTCAGGCATTGTTTTCTTTATTACCTACAAAACAAAAAAGACCATTTATATCGGCTGAATCTATTGTGATGAAAAAAGTTGTCACGAGTTTCCTTGTTGTTGTTATTGTTGTTTGTACCGTTTTCGATAATGCCTAGTAATTCAGACACATCTTTAGTCCATAGGCTAATTTAGCACAAACAATAAGGAACCTCACTTACAATAATGATATCTATTTGTAATATCTTCGAAAAGCACAGGATTTCAAATGTTGTTTCAATTTTTAGCCGTACTGGCCACAGATTACATAAACAAAAGCGATTGCGTATTTCCCGTCCTTGCGTTCGTCCAGTGGTACACTTTTTGATGCCACCACATCGATAGATCGGTGGGAACTAGTTTTTTGTCCTGTCTGTCAGGTTGTCCGACCAAAAAATTACATTGGCCATAACACTTGAAGGCATTTTGTTGGCACTAACTTTTGCTTATGGCAAGGCCTTGCAAATGATTCCAAAGTCAAGAACATCCATCAAGAGCTAGGTCATATTTACTATTTCTTTACATAAAAACTTTTACATAGGTCTAATCTTTTGAATGGTAAGTGCAATGGTCTCCATATTTCACATGTGTATATGTGTTTTATTTATGAAAAGAGCTTTCTTTCAATATCATTTTGAATGTGATAAATATAGGTCATATTTCACAATCAACTTTGTGTAAGATAAAAAAGTTATGCAAAAATGGAATATTAAGTGATATATATTCATTTATCATATGAGTATTGCTTTTGGCAAGTCCTTGAAAATGGTACCGAAGGCAAGATCACCCACCAAGATCAAATTCTAAAGGTAACTGAATTATAACATGAAATCTTGACATTGGCCATAACTTTGGAATGGTAAGTGAAAGAATCTTCATATTTATTTTACATATGTTTTGCTTGTAACAAGAGCTTTCATCCAATCAACCTTTAATCGAATGATTGTACCACAAAAGGATGGCTTTTTTCGAAAATTTACCAGATCTTTCAAGCGTCTCATGGGGTCTCAGGCACATTTGATTGAATATCATTGTTATCGTAATAGAGTCCACATTTTTCCATCAAATTTGCTTCACACTTTCAAGGAATGATTGAATTATCATACGGTTTTTTTAATTTCGAAGGCGGTCAGTTACTTTAATTATGCCAAGAAAATGGATCTTAAAGACATTCCATTTTAATATCCTGGTTATCGTGATATCTAATTTCCACAGTAATCATTCGATTTGCTTGAATCTTCGAGGGAAATATTGTAACAACATAGGAATGGTTCCTTTCGAAAATGGGGGTAGTATCAAAGGTTAAAGGGCCTCATGGAAATTTGTTAAAAATATCCTCGTTATTGCCGATACTCCGAGGAACTCATGAATGCAAAAAAAAAATCATTTTTTTCTTCTATGGAAAGATTCAGAAAAGAGCTCTGGATTAAGTGTTGTTTGTAACCAAAAATGAAAATATTGAATATCAAATACTTTACTTGCAATAAACTCATTTATTATATGAATACAATGAGACGTTGATAACATATACAATACAGCTTTTACTTTCTACCAAACGGACCCGGGATCAATCTCCCATGGAGGCATACATTCTTTCCAACTATTTGTCTCCCATTAATGGGTCGATAATCGTACCCCTATTTGGGATACCAGCTGGAGGCTAGGAAAGGATTTAATGGTAGAACTGGTGTGGAAAATACCAAAATCCATTGATAGGTGCCCAAGCCGCCGCGATATAACTGAAAAAAAAAACGCTAAAAGCGGCGTAAAACACCATTCAAACAAACAATATCTATCAAACGAAACATATTGGCCTACATCGCTCAGTTAGGCTTGGAAAACTTTCCAAAACTGAAAATTGATTTTTTTACTTCCTTAGTGCACAGTCGATTTACTCCAAACTTTCACAGAAGGATTGTTTCAACATAGGGACGTTTCCTTTAAAAAATTGGCAAGGTCGGTAAAGTATCACAGAAAAATTAGCTTTATGGAATTTTGTCCTAGATAATCCTCGTTATCTTAATCGAGACATATCATCGTTATCTTAATCGAGTCCACATTTTTCTTCTTAATTGATTCGAATTTTCACAGAAAGATTATACCAAAATAGAGATCATTCATTTAGTAGAATTGTCTGATCCAGCGACAGGAAAAGGTGCCTTACGGAATTTGTTGAAAATATTCTCGTGATTACCATAGAGTGCACAGTATAGATTCAATTTATTTCAAAATTTCACGAAAAAGATTGTAATAACTAATATATTTTTTTCAAAGATTTAGTCGGGAGTGTCAAGTTTCAGGTTAAAAGGGGTTTTATGAAGATATGATAAGATTTTCCCTACCAACGTTTCATATTGCATCAAGAATCGAATTCTCAGGATTCGCCAGATAAAGACGGCTGTGCCGCCTAAATTTTGTATTAAATAGAGGATAATCGTTTGTTTCAGTGTAAGATCGATTTATATTTCATTGAGTGAACAACAAAAGCCATATTTTCACGAGTGGCGGAGCCATGAGTGAAAATATAGCTTTTGTTGTTCACGAGATGAAATATTTATCGATCTTACACGAAAAACAAACGATTATTCTATTTCTTTAATGCAAAAATGAGACAAAATGTGACATTTCTAAGACATACTTTCGTAAAGCGCGTCATTTTGCGCGTGATTGCTATGCAACGTTCATTGTGACGTCACTTATTTCGCCCCGCATAGATAACGTCAAATAGGATGAAATGCACAAAAGCAGGGTATAAGTTTTTGATCATTTCACTGCTTTTGCGGTGAGATTATCAAGTGATAATCTACTGTTATTTCTCGACAAACTACCGAAAAGCATTAAAGAATATTTTTTCTTGGCCCTAAAGTACCAAAAAGGAGGGCCGAATTATTTAGAGACAAGTTGTCCTCTGAAAATGGTGTAAAGCCTCTTCTCATTAAGTACTTGTAAACTTTGTTCATCAAGAGTAGAGGAAAAAGGGAATCGACTAATGTCACTAATGCAAATAATTTCCGATTAAAGGTTTTTATCCGTATATCTTAACGGAAGTGATAAAAGATAAGGCCACATCTCCTCTGGGAATCTATCGCTTGTCCTATTTACAAAGCAATAAGAACCCGATATGGAAGAATCGGTTTATAGTTGACTTGAAATTATATCTTTACTAAGCTACCCTTTTCAAAATAAATAGCAATTGCTTTACGACAAAGCTAGCTTCTACACTGGACACTTTTTTACTGCACTGTACCAGGTATACGACTGTGATTTAAATTTGACAATATAACAGCCATGATGCTGAATTCTAGCAAAGATAATCTCAAGAGATTATTTAAGCTCACCTGAGTACTCAAATTCGTGTGCAAGGCAAGGTAATGTCCGTCGTGCGATGCGCGTCCTGTGTTGTCAACATCTATCTTGTAGACACTCTTGAGGCCGAAAGTTTTATTCAATCAACCTAAAAGAGGTCAGATGATTTTGTTGATGAAATCTTGGCAAAGTTCGAAATGGGGTCAAGTGGAGTAAACAGTTAAGTCAAATCCTAGAAAATCCGTGAAGAAAGTGTAGGGGTCATATCAGTAGTTCAATCAACCTGAAAATTGGTCATATTGGTTACCTTGACTAAAACTCGGATAAGTTGGAAATTTGGTAAATTTGGGTAAAAACGGGAATAAGCAGTCAAATCCTAGACAAACATTGTAGATACTCTAGAGGCCATGTTTTGCTCATTCAATCTGAAAATTGGTTAGATTTATTGTGTTGATAAAACCTCAGCCTTGTTTAAAAAAGGGGGGTTAAAATAGATAAAGAGGACAAATCTGAAAATAAACATTGTAGACAATATAGTGGTCGCATTTTTTGCGCCATCGACCAGTAAAGTGGATAGATTGATTGTCTTAATGAAATTGGGGTCAACTCAGAAATGTGGTTAAGTGGGGTCAAAATGAGGTCAAATGCATGAAACCGTTTTCCTCTTGACTCACTTAAAAAGGGAATGTCCTGTTTTCAACTTAAACTTCGGGCTGTTGAAAAATCATTACCATACTAGTCAAAACTTCTAACCGGCCACTTTAAAAACAAAGATTTTTTTTCTGTGGTGTTTGGATTTTCGTGAAATTTGCTATGTGAATTTTTAAGCAACTTTCCAGGTGATTTTGGCGAAAAGTTACCGTTATTTCATTGAATATAAAGCGCAACATGAGAAAAGCTCTAAATTCACACATAGCTCAAAATATTGTCAATGTATCGATTTTTGTCTCATGGGTCGTTAGCTGCAACATAGAATAGGAAAACAATTGAAAATGTTAGACAATTGTGAGCGGCATATGGTCCTAGAAGAAAGTGATAGAGCTTATGTAGTCAGCAAAACGGTTCCTAGAAACAACTTCCTAAAACACGTTTTTCTTCAAAAGGGCATAAAATATAGACTGATATTCCCGTTGAGCTACAAATTGTAGGATCTGTGAAGAAAATCAGTTTGATACATCGTTTTCTTTTTCACAACAGACCGTATTTTAGCATATTCGCTAGATAAAATGGTTTGCCGGTTGAATTTGAACACCATTTTACCATGCCTCCTATTCTTTCTGTTTCTCCTGTAGTCAAAGGTCACACAAATTTGACAATGTTTTCCAATTTTTATCTTAGTCTGGGTTGCAGCTAACGATTTTCGGACTTTGATTTGTTGAAGGTGTAATATCCCGAGCTCTATTAAGATTTAGAGCTTTTTGAGCTTTTCCTTTATTACACATCCAAATTTGATAACTATTGGTAAATCATAATGAAAATCCACGTACATTTTGCTTAAAATTCACACATCAAATTTCATGAAAATGTTATAACTTTTAAAAAAGTTATCGTCCCATTTTAAAGTAGCCGGTTAGGACTTTTGGCCAGAATATATTGTTGCAATATTGACATGTTGTGATCTATTAGTATGAAGGTACTCCGCCTACTTACATGTTTTCGTTTTACAATAGCCGCTATAATTCGATGCTTTCATTTTATTTAAATTGTTTAATTCACATAATTTGTATGTTGAGAAATGCGGTTAAAAAGCTTTGTGCTTCCTTGTGAACTGGGTTAAGTACACACAAAATTAATTATCTAAGATAGATTTAAATAAATACTACATAAACTAGATCTGTCGCAGAGCGGACTCATACCCCCCACAAATACTTTGTCAGAATGCAAGTGCTATTAGTGCAGGATGTGTTTGTAACAAATATTGAGGAAATATGCAGCAATTGCATGAAGTTTCATGATTCTAAGTCGCTTGGTTCTTGAGTGAGAGTCCGAAAACAACAAGATGATGTTATTTACCAAATTTGGGAACTCCCCTTATGGTAACTGAGTTTTGCAATTTTAAGTTTTGACAAATCCCCCCCCCCCCCTCTCCTTAAAAAGTTCAAAGTGGCATAACTCTCAAACAACTGACTGGATCAGGATGAAAATTGCAGGTGCACAACTTCATATGAGAGGAAACAACCTGATGAAATTTCAGCAAAATTGGTCAAAAACTGTGGTAGAAGAAGAGGGCACAGCCGTCTTTATCTGGCGAATCCTGAGAATTCGATTCTTGATGCAATATGAAACGTTGGTAGGGAAAATCTTATCATATCTTCATAAAACCCCTTTTAACCTGAAACTTGACACTCCCGACTAAATCTTTGAAAAAATATATTAGTTATTACAATCTTTTTCGTGAAATTTTGAAATAAATTGAATCTGTACTGTGCACTCTATGGTAATCACGAGAATATTTTCAACAAATTCCGTATGGCACCTTTTCCTGTCGCTGGATCAGACAATTCTACTAAATGAATGATCTCTATTTTGGTATAATCTTTCTGTGAAAATTCGAATCAATTAAGAAGAAAAATGTGGACTCGATTAAGATAACGATGATATGTCTCGATTAAGATAACGAGGATTATCTAGGACAAAATTCCATAAAGCTCATTTTTCTGTGATACTTTACCGACCTTGCCAATTTTTTAAAGGAAACGTCCCTATGTTGAATCAATCCTTCTGTGACAGTTTGGAGTAAATCGACTGTGCACTAAGGAAGTAAAAAAATCAATTTTCAGTTTTGGAAAGTTTTCCAAGCCTTACTGAGCGATGTAGGCCAATATGTTTCGTTTGATAGATATTGTTTGTTTGAATGGTGTTTTACGCCGCTTTTAACGTTTTTTTTCAGTTATATCGCGGCGGCTTGGGCACCTATCAATGGATTTTGGTATTTTCCACACCAGTTCTACCATTAAATCCTTTCCTAGCCTCCAGCTGGTATCCCAAATAGGGGTACGATTATCGACCCATTAATGGGAGACAAATAGTTGGAAAGAATGTATGCCTCCATGGGAGATTGATCCCGGGTCCGTTTGGTAGAAAGTAAAAGCTGTATTGCATATGTTATCAACGTCTCATTGTATTCATATAAGGAATGAGTTTATTGCAAGTAAAGTATTTGATATTCAATATTTTCATTTTTGGTTACAAACAACACTTAATCCAGAGCTCTTTTCTGAATCTTTCCATAGAAGAAAAAAATGATTTTTTTTTTTTTTTTGCATTCATGAGTTCCTCGGAGTATCGGCAATAACGAGGATATTTTTAACAAATTTTCATGAGGCCCTTTAACCTTTGATACTACCCCCATTTTCGAAAGGAACCATTCCTATGTTGTTACAATATTTCCCTCGAAGATTCAAGCAAATCGAATGATTACTGTGGAAATTAGATATCACGATAACCAGGATATTAAAATGGAATGTCTTTAAGATCCATTTTCTTGGCATAATTAAAGTAACTGACCGCCTTCGAAATTAAAAAAAAAACCGTATGATAATTCAATCATTCCTTGAAAGTGTGAAGCAAATTTGATGGAAAAATGTGGACTCTATTACGATAACAATGATATTTAATCAAATGTGCCTGAGACCCCATGAGACGCTTGAAAGATCTGGTAAATTTTCGAAAAAAGCCATCCTTTTGTGGTACAATCATTCGATGAAAGGTTGATTGGATGAAAGCTCTTGTTACAAGCAAAACATATGTAAAATAAATATGAAGATTCTATCACTTACCATTCCAAAGTTATGGCCAATGTCAAGATTTCATGTTATAATTCAGTTACCTTTAGAATTTGATCTTGGTGGGTGATCTTGCCTTCGGTACCATTTTCAAGGACTTGCCAAAAGCAATACTCATATGATAAATGAATATATATCACTTAATATTCCATTTTTGCATAACTTTTTTATCTTACACAAAGTTGATTGTGAAATATGACCTATATTTATCACATTCAAAATGATATTGAAAGAAAGCTCTTTTCATAAATAAAACACATATACACATGTGAAATATGGAGACCATTGCACTTACCATTCAAAAGATTAGACCTATGTAAAAGTTTTTATGTAAAGAAATAGTAAATATGACCTAGCTCTTGATGGATGTTCTTGACTTTGGAATCATTTGCAAGGCCTTGCCATAAGCAATAGTTGTGTCAAATATGAAAGCTATATCGCTTACAATTCCAGAGTTAGGTCAATGTTTAAGGTTTTCATTTTACACAAATTGACATTGAAATATGACCTTGGCTGATTTCCTTAAAGTTAGTGCCAACAAAATGCCTTCAAGTGTTATGGTCAATGTAATGTTTTGGTCGGACAACCTGACAGACAGGACAAAAAACTAGTTCCCACCGATCTATCGATGTGGTGGCATCAACAAGAGGACCATGATGGTCCTAAATCGCTCACCTGACTCTCTTTGATCACTTTGACATCACATCAAGTAAAAAGGCAGATGTCATAAAGAAGATAATTTCTACATAAAACCAAGTTTCACTAAGTTTGGGCCATATTTGTGGCCATTAGAGTTATTTCAAGTAAATTATCATAAAGACTCCTTTTCCTGTGATATGGCATGAATCCTTCCCGTTTTCGACAGAGTTCATTCTTGTGACCTGGCAAACATTTTGACCAACTTTCATGAAGATTTGACCATATTTGTGGCTTCTGAAGCTCTTAAAAGAAAATTGTCATTAAGGCCCCTTTTCCAGTGATATGGCACAGATCCTTCCCAATTTCAAAAGAGTTCATCCTCATGACCTAACAAACATTCGTGATGATTGGACCATATTTGTGGCTACTGAAGTGTAAACAAAAAAATGTCATTAAGGCCACTTTTCCCGTGATACGGCATAGATCCTTTCCATTTACAAAAGAGTTCATCCTCATGATCTAACTAACATTCTGACCAAGTTGCATGATAATTGGACCATATTTGTGGCTTCTAGAGAGTAAACAAAAAAATTGTCTTTAAGGCCCCTTTTCCCTTGATATGGCATGGATCCTTCCCATTTTAAATAGGTTTCATCTTTGAGACCTACAAAACATTCTGACCAAGTTTCATGAAGATTGGGCCATATTTGTGGCCACTAGAGTGTAAACAAGAAAATTGTCATTAAGGCCCCTTTTCCCTTGATATTGCATAGATCCATCCAATTTTCAATAGGGTTCATCCTTGTGACCTTACCAACATTCTGACCAAGTTTCATGAAGATTGGGCCATATTTGTGGCCTCTAGAGCATAAACAAGAAAATTGTCTTTAAGGCCCCTTTTCCCATGATATGGCATGGATCCTTTCAATTTTCAATAGGGTTCATCCTTGTGACCTGACCAACATTCTGACCAAGTTTCATGAAGATTGGATCATATTTGTGGCCTCTAGAGTGTAAACAAGAAAATTGACATTAAGGCCCCTTTTCCCGTGATATGGCATGGATCTTTCCCAATTTCGATAGGGTTCATCCTTGTGACCTGGCCAACAATCTGACCAAGTTTGATGAAGATTGGGCCATATTTGTGGCCTCCAGAGTGTAAACAAGAAAATTGTCTTTAAGGCCCCTTTTCCCGTGATATGGCATGGATCCTTTCCATTTTCAATAGGGTTCATCCTTGTGACCTGACCAACATTCTGACTAAGTTTCACGAAGATTGGATCATATTTGTGGCCTCTAGAGTGTAAACACTTAAATTGTTGACGACGGACGACGCACGACGGACGACGGACGACGGACGACGGACATTCAATGATCACAAAAGCTCACCTTGAGCACGATGTGCTCAGGTGAGCTAAAAAGTGTACCACTGGACGAACGCAAGGACGGGAAATACGCAATCGCTTTTGTTTATGTAATCTGTGGCCAGTACGGCTAAAAATTGAAACAACATTTGAAATCCTGTGCTTTTCGAAGATATTACAAATAGATATCATTATTGTAAGTGAGGTTCCTTATTGTTTGTGCTAAATTAGCCTATGGACTAAAGATGTGTCTGAATTACTAGGCATTATCGAAAACGGTACAAACAACAATAACAGCAACAACAACAAGGAAACTCGTGACAACTTTTTTCATCACAATAGATTCAGCCGATATAAATGGTCTTTTTTGTTTTGTAGGTAATAAAGAAAACAATGCCTGAGGAATTATTTTTATGATATTATCATTTAAAATGATATAACATAACCGCATATTACTTGGCATTTACAAGTTGGTTGTCCAGGCCCAAAAGAAATGAGTCATACTCTTGTGATAAGTCTTGTTTACACCTAAATGATCAGACATAGGACTGTCATGGGCTATACTAAGTATTTCATAGCGATATGATTTTGGAACAACAATTTGGTAATAACAGCCCAATCATCATCAGCTGGGACATGAAATGGTCGCCACTTTCTCATCAGAATACCATTCTTTTTATAGTAACAAACAGGATTCTGAGACATTTTTTTGGGGGCAATGCCCTATCAAATAACTTGAAAATCTCTGGATCAATTTGCTGTTCCTGGATAAGCTGTGACTTTCAATGCGTTTCACGACATTGGTCATATGACCTTGGAGATGACTGACAAAATTTTGTCGAGTCTGTCTGAGTATCAGGCAGACTAAGATTAAAAGACTTTTTTATCTCGTCATCGAAATATTGACCATTAAAAGTATCAGTTAAGTCATTATCATTTGAATTTTCCAAGGGAGCATTTTTAGCCATGCCCCGAGTTACTGCACATGAAGGGTAATATATCAGGTATTTCCTGCAAAATAGGATCATCTGTTTTAACTACATTAGGTGTGTCAGTAACAAGAGGATTAACAACAACCTTATCTCCAGCTAAGTCATTCCCTAGCAATAAATGTACACCTTTAATTGGTAAAGAATGTTTAACACCAACAACCACAGGACCAGTAATCAAATCTGAGGACAAATTAACCTTATGAAGAGGAGCATTAATAACACCACACTCTAAACCCTGAATAATGACACTAGTACCAGACGACTTCTTATCAGAAAAAGGCAGAACATCTGCTAAAATAAGAGATTGATAAGCTCCTGTGTCTCTTAAAATTTTGATAGGGGTATGTGGGCACATATCACCTGAAAGTGATACAAAACCATCCAACATGAACGGTTGAAAATTCTCCATACAGGAATCAGAATTTGGTTCTGCCGTAACAACTGAATTTAACTCAAAAGAAGGCTGTGATTTAGGCTGAAGGCTGGTGAGCCCTGTAGGTTTGGCCTCATCCAGTTCCTTCTTCCTTTTTAATCTGAAACATTCTGAAATAAGGTGACCTGTTTTTTTTTATAAAAATTACAATTAACTCGAGATAAGGGATTTTGAACATTGGTTTCACCAGTAGACCTTGGTTTAGGTGAATTCGATTGACTAGATATGCTAGATGAATCACCAGACATAGATTTATTTTGGGGATGTGAGGAAGCAGGTTTTGTTTTATTAACGAAAGGTTTTTTTTGTGTAAGGTAGTAATCATCAGCTAAACGAGCTGCTTTATGTATAGTTTCAACATTTTTTTCATCTTAATGTGACTTAATGTCAAATTGAATGCAATTTTTGAATTGTTCAAATAATACAAGTTGTCTAAGATTATCATAATTTTGGTCTATTTTCTTAGAATAGTACCACCTGTCAAATAATTTTTCTTCGTTTCTTGCAAATTCAACGTGAGTCTGGCCAGATTCTTTTCTACAACTTGTTGTCTGTATGCTTCTGGAACCAGCTCATAACCTTTGAGAATGACTTATTTTACAGTATCATAATCAATGCTTTGTTCTGTTCTAAGTTGCGAATAAATATAGCTAGCTTTTCCTACTAAGACATTTTGAAGAAGTAAGGTCCAGTGCTCCTTTGGCCATTTCAAGTTATTTGCTTTTCTTGAAATGGTGGAACAAGCCAAAAATGTTTTGTTACCTCAAAATGGTCATTATACATATATCTGGGCTGATTTGCTCTTTCTTGAATGCCTAATTCTTTTAATCGTAATTGAAATTCTCATTCTTTTTCTCGCTCTCTCTCTGCTCTTTCTTCTTCTCGTTCTCTCTCTTCTCTTTCTCGCTCTTCCTTTTCTCTTTGAAATTGCCCTTCTCTTTCTTTTTCTTCAATTTCTCTTTGTGCTCTTGCTCTTTCAATTTCTAATTGCTTTTCTTGAAATTTCCGCTCTTCTCTCTCTCTTTCTATTTCCAATTCCTTCTCTCTTTGTTGAAGTTTTAACAGTTCAAGCTCTCAATAAGAGACAAAGCCTTTTCATCAAAAATGTCCTCATCAACAAAATATTGAACCAAAATATTCTTAATTTCATGCTTTCGCAATGAGGACTTGACTTCTTTAAAGTCATAATGCTTGGCAAGATTGAGCAAATCAGACTTTTTACCCAAATTCAATAGCTCCATGGAAGGTTCTTTCGTAAATTTTTCTAAGTCAAAAGACATGGTAGCTTGTTGCTGGATTCAAATAAGAATGTAAGATTTTGATAAATAATAGTGAAAGTACACCCTAAATTTATTATAATTGAAATGTAAAATTAATTTCTTAAATAATTTTGAACAGCAGATTTAAATAAAAATTTGTTTGATTTGTTTTGTTTTGTTTCTTGGCTTGTTTGTCTGATGTTCGTATCCCGGACGACCCCCCCAAACGTTACATGCAAATGTAACTAGAATAAAGAAGCCAGCAACAAACTTTACAATTAACAACATTTATTGACAATAATAATATAATTATTTACAATATAAAATTAATACAAAAACAAATTACAATACCTGGAATGTTTAATCCTAAAGTTTTAATTTTAGATCCAAATGAATTAAGTTCCTGGTCCAAAATAATATCCGAATTTAAAACTAACCACACTAAATCCTTTTATTTTAACACAGTTCTTCTAAATGAAACCATTAGTCTAAACCAAGTGACCCAAGGAATCCCTTTATATAATATCAAAGAACAATCTAAAATAGCATAGAACATTAGAAGACTCTAGAGACTGAATCACATTCTAAAAGTCCTTTCTAGAAAGATCCAAAATATTCTACAAACATGTAGACCTAACAGTGTCAAGGATCGGAATTTTCCCAGACTAATTCTAAAAATAGACACGGGAAAAACCATAATACATTTTAAATTCATACATGCATAACAACGTGAAACTATCGTATCTTTACATAAATATCTTTAGATTCTTAAATAACGGCTGAAAAATCTTAATTTTTGAGAATGATTCGTCATCCTCAAAATTTAAGATTTTTCAGCCGTTATTTACTGTAAAAGATATAATCATACAGTGCTAGTTTTTCTTACACTGTTTCCGCCTAACAAAATGCACGATTTTGTTACATACCCATCCGCCTTACATACATCCGAGGTCTGTTGCAGTTTACGGAAATGGCTGAGTGATGTCCCGAATGCCGAAGTACCATCAGAGGCCAAATTATTCAAAATATAATCCAAGATAGCTTCTCTTAAGGGCGAGGGACTTTCCCGTTTTATTTATCCGGGCGCAAACCATTTTACACAGAAACAAAGCAAATCTTTAAAATTTCATTTTCTGAAATTAGAAAGCAGATAGATGTCAAACTTGGTATGTAGCCCTATCTAGTGCGTTTGCATCATGCCCCTGTGTTAAAAGTCAGCCTCTGTCCAGACGTACGGCAGTTGGTAGCGCGTCTAACTGTCAATCTATAGGTCCCGGGTTCGATCCCCGATCTATGTGGATAGCAGCTGCAAGCGAAGAAAGGATGTAATGGTGGTGCTGGTATGAGGAATACCAAGGATACATTGTTAGGTGCTCCGGTACCGCGATATAATTGACAGGTTGTTGAAAGCGGCTATCTTTTAAAGAAACAGAGACCAAAATATTTAAAGGTCTTCTCTAAAACAAGATGGCATATAGCTTTCATATTTGGTACGTAGAATTATCTATAGGAATTATATTAATTTTCCAGAGGAATCTTCTTTGACACCAATTTGACACCAAACCCTTCGCTATTATGTACTGAAGGTGTTGTAGTTGACTTACGTCAATCTAACTTGTACGCTGCCCTTAGAGTTAGCAAGATTCATAAGATGGATATTAAACCTATACAGCTTATCGATTTCAATGATACTTACCTTTTTCTGCAACACTTGTTGACTTCAAAAGTATAAATCAATGCATTTTGTTAATAATCCGTCAGAGGTTCGATTGCGACGAGTATACATATGGATTAGTAATATGCATCTAACATATTCATCGTTAACGTTAATTTAGGGCGTAACTAAAGACGTTGATCTAATTCCCGCGTTAAATTTTGTAACGTCATAAATTAACCAAAATAAACAAAAATGACTGTGCAATGCATGACGCAGTTTAGCCGGCGTTTTCGTAGGTTTGTGGATCGTTTTGAAACGTTTCTATGAAATATTTCGCAATAACCGCTAAATAAATACTCTAGCCTTTCTTTTTAAGCATTTATATCATCGATTCGTGTCTTTTGGGGCGTTAAAATTTGCAGCGACCCTCGGGCTTCGCACTCGAGCGTTAAACCATTTTTCGTGTTTCTGCAAATGTTAACGCCCTAAAAAAAAACGTGAACTATTCCTATATTATATATGACCCGTCACTCAAAAAGGGCCATCTGGGAACTGTTGTGAAAATGATGTTTTTAAATGACATTAATAAAATCCCTCAGATAGATTTAAAAAAGCGCTAGCATAAGACCAATTTATATCCTCTATAATGATTCCCCGTTCAAATTCGAATGATGTTTGCGACTAATACACTAGCGCAAATGTTGGAATAATCACGCGGAAGTTCGTTGGATTATATAGTTGGTATGTTTTAAGTGAAAATTGGTATGGATCAGTCAACTATTTAAAGCGTGCCTATACGGTATTTTGTTTGGTTATATAAATGGTTATATAAAGTCACATGCTCTTACACGCCTTATATCAACATCCCGGTTCGCTAAAATGTTATGCAGGCCAGGTTAGAGGTTGACTTCTTTTCAGTACATATAGCTCTTCGAGTAGTGTTCCTTGGTGTTAATGAGAAAGACATATTCCGATATCGATACGGTCGACAAACGGTTCAAATGGAAAAGTTGTGAAGAAAAAGCTTGACCATTTCAGAGCTGTCGAGGGTTTTTCGGGAAAAAGTAAAACAATGGTTATATATTATTTATAAACAGCCATGGACGTCTGAAATTTTCACAAGCATTTAGCAATGTTTACTTTCTTTGCAGACTCACTACAATTCACTTCGCTTTCTCTTAAATCTCAAAAACAAAATTATTTGTTAACTTTTTTAGGGTATGGTAAAACCGCGCAGATCAAAACAATGGTCGGAATACATAATGAGTCATACGAAAATGAAAATATATAAAAGTAACAATTGGATACGTTGTGCACCAGAAATGAAAATTATTTTCAACATGTGTACATTAAATGTTATTTAGTTTTCACAAATCGACCGAGGACCCTATGGTAAAATGTGTTGCGCTCATTTTAAGGTAGTGGACGCGTAATAGTTCCGCAACGTTTCAGAAGTGATGAACTTGAAAAGTGTTAACCTAGGTTTCCTAATGATTTTCATTAGGAAATCCCGGTCAACTAGTGAAATACCATAAGTTCTGAAATGTTGTGGAACTATTACGTGTCCACCACATTTACAAAATTACGCTTTGAAAAACGCGTCCATATTGTCTCAGAATAATTCGTAGGATTTCAAAGAGGCTATGACGGCTCATTCATTTGAAATATGTTATGCAAACGGTGTATCCGTAGGTACGATTAGTGGTTATTTTTAGCTCACCTGAGCACATCGTGCTCAAGGTAGGCTTTTGTGATCATTGAATGTCCGTCGTGTGTCGTCTGTCGTCCGGCGTCAACAATCTTAGTGTTTACATACTAGAGGCCACAAATATGGCCTAATCTTCCTGAAACTTGGTCAGAATGTTGGCCAGGTAACAAGGTTAACCCTAATGAAAATGAAAAGGATCCATGTCATATCACGGGGAAAGGGGCCTTAATGACAATTTTCTTGTTTACACTCTAGAGGCCACAAATATCGTCCAATCTTCATGAAACTTAGTCAGAATGTTGGCCAGATCACAAGGATGAACCTCATTGAAAATGGGAAGGATCCATGCCAAATCACGGGAAAAGGGGCCTTAACCACAATTATCTTGTTTTGCTCCTGATGCCACAAGTATGGCCCAATCTTCATGAACTTTGGTCAGAATGTTGGCCAAATCACAAGGACGGAGCCTATCGAAAATGGGAAGGATCCATGCCGCATCAAGGGAAAAGGGGCCTTAATGACAATTTTCTAGTTTACATCCTAAAGGCCACAAATATGGTCCAATCTTCATGAAACTTGGTCAGAATTTTGGACAGATCACAAGGATGAACCCTATTGAAAATGGGGAGGGTCCATGCCATATCACGGGAAAAGGGGGCCTTAATGACAATTTTCTTTTTTAGCTTACCTGAGCACGAAGTGCTCAAGGAGACTTTTGTGGTCGCATGATGTCCGTCGTCCGTCGTGTGTCGTCCGTCGTCAACATTTACCTTGTAGACACTCTAGAGACCACATTTTTTGCCAGATCAACCTGAAATTTGGTCAGAATGATTGTCTTGATGAAATCTCGAACGAGTTCGAAATTGGATCAAGTGGGGTCAAAAATGAGGTCACAGGGTCAAATTTTGGAAAAACCTTGTAGACACTGTAGAAGCCTTATTTTTTCCTTAATCAACCAGAAAATTGGTCAAAATCAATTTCTTGATGAAATCTAGGTCAAGTTCAAATCTGGGTCAAGTGGGGTCAAAAATGAGGTCACAGGGTCAAATCTTAGATAAACCTAGTAGACACTCTAGAAGCCATATTTTTTGCTCAATCAACCTTAGAATTGGTCAGAATGATTGTCTTGATGAAATCTCGGACGAGTTCGAAATTGGGTCAAATGGGGTCAAAAATGAGGTCACAGGGTCAAAACTTAGATAAACCTTGTTGACACTCTAGAAGCCACAATATTTGCTCTATCAACCTGAAAATTGGTCGGAATGAATGTCTTGATGAAACCTAGGTCAACTTCAAATCTGGGTCAAGTGGGGTCAAAAATGAGGTCACGGGGTCAAATCTTAGATAAACCGTGTAGACACTCTAGAAGCCATATATTTTGCTCAATCAACCTTAGAATTGGTCAGAATGATTGTCTTGATGAAATCTCCGTTAAGTTCAAATCTTGGTCAAGTGGGGTTAAAAATGAGGTCACAGGGTCAAATCTTAGATAAACCTTGTAGACTCTCTAGAAGCCATAATGTTTGCTCTATCAACCTGAAAATTGGTCAGAATGAATGTCTTGATGAAACCTAGGTCAAGTTCGAATCTGGGTCAAGTGGGGTCAAAAATGAGGTCACAGGGTCAAATCTTTGATAAAGCTTGTAGACACTCTAGAAGCCATATATTTTGCTCAATCAACCTGAAAATTGGCCAGAATGATTGTCTTGATTAAATCTTAGATGACTTCAAAACTGGGTCAAGTGGGGTAAAAAATGAGGTCTCAGGGTCAAATTTTGGAAAATCTTTTATCACTCAAGAAGCCATATTTTTTGCTCAATCATCCTGTTAATTGGACAGAATGAATGTCTCGATAAAATCTAGGTCAAGTTTAAATCTGGGTCAAGTGGGGTAAAAAATGAGGTCACGGGGTCAAATATTGGAATTACCTTGTAGACACTCTAGAAGCCATATATTTTGCTCAATCAACCTGAGAATTGGTCAGAATGAATGTTTCGATGAAACCTAGGTCAAGTTCGAATCTGGGTCAAGTGGGGTCAAAAATGAGGTCACAGGGTCAAATTTGGAAAATCTTTTATACACTCTAGAAGCCATTTTTTTGCTCAATCATCCTGTTAATTGGACAGATGAAACGAATTGTCAATGGCTATATCACCTGTAGAACCGTGTGATCATCGATCGGACACCATGGGCAGCTTCATTGGCACAGCTCGATTTGGGAATTACAGAGAGATTACGAGCAGCATGTATCAATTGTAAGCCAATATGGACTAGGTCTTTTCTATGTGCAATTGGGAAACTTCGGTGATTCTACAGAATAGACCTCTGAAAAAAATGAGGACGGAGCCATGAAAGCACGTCGTTACGCCCGTGGGTTTACATGACGTTTGAGTGAAAAAAAAATCAACGAAACATTAAAACTGGGCATATCACATTCAATAATAAAAAAAAACGTAGTGATTTACTGCTTTTTGTCATCAAATTATAATTTGCCCAAAAGATTCCCGAAGTCTACCGGAAGGCAATAGATATTTTTTCTTCAAGCACATTAACCGCCAGTACATGTAGCCGAATTACTTCGGTTACGTTTGGGGCACTTTCCAGTTTACGGATAAGTGCGAGCGATGATCCGATTGAGGTATGCGGTAGATGGCATCAGTACCTGATAATGTTATTATATTTTTCACACGCACGCGTGCCTAGGAAATATTAATTATGTACAGTCTGCAGGATTACTCCTATCTGAGGATAAGACATCGCTAATTATCACACGCAATATCGCAATCCAAGGTTGGCAGTACAATTAAGACCTAAGATATTTTCTCGGTGAGAATTTCCGGATGTTAATATTTATCTGTTTCCTGTTAACCCTATATATTCTCATCTCACCTTAAAAAGTTCAAACCTTGGGCAGCTTTGATATTTAAATAATCAAAATGTATTGCAGAAATAGAAGTTAAGAGTTGATTTTCTCCTTTGGTATGAACTGACTACTTCTTAGCTCGGCTGTTTTTGGAATTAAACCCGAGGTATTATGATCACCTTGGCGTCGTTCACGTTGGTGTTGGCGTGACAAAATTTTACCTAAGTCATATCGCTTTTGTTATTGAAGATATCTTCATGATACTGGGCATGTGTCTTCATCATAGCAAGAGCCCTCCAGACTATCGAGTAGGATAACTCTGAAAGCATTCTTGTAAGAGCTACGCCCCTCTTTCGACTTAAAATTTTTGCATTATCCAGTACCTGCAGCCGAGCGTGCATCCGTTGGCGATGCACCTGCCTATATACACGTTTTAACAGTATGTCGATCATTTTAAATTTTCTATTACGAGAAATGAATTGGGCAATATAACTTAACTCAGTTTAAAAATTATTTTTAGCTCTTTAACAATATTAATCTTATAACTATACAACTATCCGTATGATAACATCCTGTATGATATTTTTTATGATATCACATAGTTAATTTTAGAACAATAATATATTGCGGTTATTTTTAGAAACTTGCATTTCCGTAGAAACATCGAAGAGAAAAAGACAAATAGAGGTTATACGATAAATATAATACATACCTAATGTATTGTATGAAAAAATATCTATCTCGGTTGTGGGAATTGATAATTGTCTCGGCAGAGCCTCGACAATGATCAATTCTCCTAACCTCGTTAGATAGTTTTTCTCATACAAAACACTAAGTATGTATTATGTATGTCCAGAAAGTAGGCATGAATACTGATAGAAGTTTCCAGAAATGTTCATTGCGCACATCCAACTCCGACATTCTCTTATTACGGAAATATTTGTCTACCACAGTCACAGGTAAGAATGTAAAAAATAGAGGATATTGAATGGTCATTGAATACCGAATTTATTAAACGAGTCATCTATAAACAGATAAAATCGAGGCTGCGCCGAGTTTAATAAATTCGGTATTTCATGCGCACAAATTTGATATTCTTTTTATAATATGATCTGAACTTTTGCAATAAATCGAGGAAATTACAGATATTTCTTTAATGCTTTTCGGTGGTTTATCGAGAAATAACGGTAGATTATCACTTGATAATCTCACTGCAAAAGCAGTGAAATTATCAAAAACTTATACCCTGCTTTTGTGCATTTCATCCTATCTGACGTCATCTATGCGGGGCAAAATAAGTGACGTCACAATGAACGTTGCATAGTAATCACGTGCAAAATGGCGCGCTTTACGAAATTATGTCCTACATTTTGTCTCATTTTTGCATTAAAGAAATAGAATGATCGTTTTTTTTCGAGTAAGATCGATTACTATTTCATTTCGTGAACATCAAAAGCTATATTTTCGCCACTCGTGATAATATAGCTTTTGTTGTTCACCCAATGAAAAATAAATCGATCTAACACTGAAACAAACGATTATCCTCTATTTATAAGTTTAATTTATTCCGCAAAAAAATAACTCCGTTTACGAACTGACGTTATCAAACACATTATGGTGTCTTTTCACAACGGAAATATAACGTTGCTTTACGTTCTTAGCTCATTTGCATTATTATTCCACTAGTGTAATAGCACAAAAATATCAAAAATATGTCAGACACCATTCAGTAAAAACAATCTAAAGCCTATGAAAACGATCCACATTTTCATTAAAATGGATCAAATCATTATCTTATTGGCCGACGTGAAATTTAGATTTGATGCATAAAGACACACAATTCTATTGATAGAACATTTTTATTCTATTTCTTGGTTTAAAGGAACTAGTTCATTTGAACGTAATAAGCGATATCATATTGCTTGCATATCTTTTCATTCAAAATTCGCTCCTCGCAGTCATTCAATATCATTTCAAAATCATCCACCAGTAAATTTCTCGATTTTCATATTTGTTAACATTCTATTCGGAGGAGACACTAAGTGAATAAAATTAAGACTTCACAAAGGATATTAAGATGATAAGTCCAAATGATTGTGCCGGTAGGGTGAAGTTTAGACGCAATAGAATTCTGATGATTTTTCAAAGTATGCCTGAGAGTTATTTAATGACAAAATCCCCATGGGAGCATAATTACACGCAATAAATTGATAACTGGTTCAATATTATAAAATTTAAAGGCTCCTGGTCGAAATATTGAACGTGAATAACAGAATTATTGTGTCCGTTGTTGGTACTATTGCTAGTGAGATCCACAGGGTCGTAATATTGGAATTATTTCGGGACGAATCAGCGTTAAAGAATGCGTTATGAATGATATAAAATGGTGTTAAGAGACCCCCTCCCCTCCCCGCCCCTGTTCAAGTTGAGTAAAATAAGAATCATGTGATCACCTTGCTTTGATACAATAGCCTATCGTTCTTCAATCAGATATTTGTGTCCTGACGGACTATTGTAAAATATCAATTTTCGACCCAGCCATCCGAAATATGGAATATTTGGCTCTTTTTGAATGAAGTAAATGAGCACTTTTAGTGACTTAAGTGGGTTTGAGGGCGTGTTTAGAATTCGATGAATAGGACGAGCGATTTTGGGTGTTTTGGAGCGAGGTTTAACGATTTTCGTAACTGTAGAACGAGTTGACGTTCCAAATATGCGTAAAACGGTAAGTCTAGTTGATTTTGCTACGCTTGAAAATTCAAAACTATATTCTATCCAGAAACACCAAACCGTCCTTTAACTTTTCTCCACAATGTGTGTATTCGTTGATAAAATATTCTACATACAGTTAATAACAGCGTGAAACTTAAACTCATCTGGATCAAAAACATTCTAAATCTCTCACTCAGCGTTCCATTCATTCATTCAAAACACTCTTTCAAACGATACATAAACGCTCCAAAATCACTAAAAAATACGAGATCACTAACTACATTTAAAATAAATAAAGCTAAAAAAATGCGATTTCACAGACTATTAGAATTAAAAGCGTCAGATTTGTTCTTGAAGAAACGGGAAGCTTTTACAGAACTTGTATGCATATTTCATTAAAGGGGCGAAATAAATATTTCTAATTTTGTTCATCCAGAACAAAATTAGCGATGTTTACCTGCATTCCTTTAATTCATTCAAAACTCACTCATTGCATTCATTCATTTTCAATCCAAAATCATTTCAAATGCATTCGTCTTGTCAATTTCACGATGTTGTTAACTACATGTACATGCCTCCTTAATAGGTATCTCAATTTTTAATTTACTTTAAAACAAATTATCGACACCGAGAAAATTGACGAGATGAGATATTTCCTCATTGTTGAAATAAAGCAATAATGTTATCGAGACAATTTTGAGTATCATCATAAACGTTCCTTGCATCCAATTGCATTTACTCTTAAGTGTTTCATTTTAATCACTGATTAAGCCATGACTTGTTATAACTAAAATACAGCTGATTTATACAAACAGCGAAACTTACATGATTTAGAACATCTTGCTGAATAAATACTATTACCCTTGAAACTCTAGACTTCTATTGTCGATCCAATACAGTTTAATCTGACTATTGTTTGTAGGCAATTAGTATAAATGGTTTAAGCATCAAAAGTTTGGATTTCAAGATTGGTATACTCAAGGAAGGGACCAATTCGTGGAAAAATGGCCCCGCTACCTGACCTCCGTCATTGCACTTCTTCAAAATTTCAAAACGTCATTTACATGCAAATTATGATAACGGACGAAAAATAAACACCAAATCATTTGGGACGTCATAAACATCATAACTACAGCATATTCAAGCCCTAGTTACGACGTAAAAGTCCTTTCACGGAAAAACCTGAAACAAATTGACGGAAGTCAACAGACAACCATTATGACGATCGGGGACCTTCGGCGATTTACGAAATAGACCTCGGGAATATTAAGTGCGCACCCATAAATGAGCGTCGTTTCGCATACGGGTTTACATGGAGTTAATCTTCCCTGCGTTCAGGATCACAAAACGGTGCAAATAGTTTCCCAGTTGTACCCCGCTTTGCACGCGAGTGCACGTGCAAAGCGGGGTACATTTTGAAAACTATTTGCATCGTTTGGTGATCCTGAACGCAGGGATGGCGTCACAAACATCAAGATATCTTTGAGTAAAACTACTCAACGTAAGATAAAAACTTCGCATATCTGGTAGCAAAACGTAGTCATCAAATTATAATATTCCTTAAATGTCTTCTTTGTCTATCGGAAAGCAATAAAGAAATTTGTTTTTCTTCAAGCGCATTGATCAAAGTACTAACAGAAGCGGAATAAACTTATAAATGACCCCAAATTCTACTCGTATGCCCGATGAATTTTCCACTTTACGGAAATGTCCAAGCGATATTCCGGTTTATATGATACGTAACTGTTATGATTGGTCAGTCGATATCTTTTTTTTCTGTTAACAACATCTTGTAATTTACAAGCTGGATGATATTGGAATTGTTTTGGAACGCAATTGAATGAGTGTATAGAGCGAGTTTTAAGTGAAATTAAAAAGAGAGGTTAACCAATATGGCTAATTTTGTTCAAGTGAACAAAATTAGCTATATTTATTACCTCCCTTTAATAAAATATACGTAATTTTCTGTTGGCGCGTCTTCACGGACAAATAAGACACTTAAAAATCAACACAAGCAAATAAAATGGTTGAATAATTAGATCGATTTCAATTAAAGGTTGAAAGTTTTGATCGATTTGTAAATGTTTGCTAAAGTCTTTTGAACGTTTTTGATCGATTTGAGTGAGTGTTTGGAGTGAATGAATGGAACGCTGAGTGAGCAATTTAGAATCATTTTGATCGAAATGATCGTCAATTTCACGTGGTAATTAACTGTACAGCAGAGATCTTATAATCGTTCAACATCTAAAGCGATATGTTTCGTGACATTTTTTGCCCAGTGTTGGTAAGAGAATTGACACTCAGACGTAATAATTGATTATCCAATCAACATTGCAGATTGTGGTAAATAAGTAGACGCATAAGAATGATGATCGCGTCACATTTTATGATTGATTTATTTATCGAAGTCAGTTTTCTTCTTTACCGACGTCAATAAGAGTCGTACAGAAAGTAATATTGTGAAATTGACACTCAATTCGATCAAATTCATTCCAAGTCACTCGCTCGGTGCTTTATGAATTTATTACATACACCCATTCAAATCATTCATTTTTTTTTCCAAAACCAACCGAAAAGCTAAAGAAATCTATCAACTAGGTCCTTAATTTAATTCAAATCGATTTAGTCATTCCATGATTTTGAATTAGTTTGCTAAAACACACATTCTTTAGATAGAACATTACTTATTTTTTTTAAGGGGGGCTAATAAATTTTATATATAACTCACTCATTGCACTCATGTAGTGTTCCGAATTCATTCACAATGCCAATTTCGCGAATATCATTAATGTACATAACATAACTGTATTAACAGACGGAGGACATAAGCGTTTATTTAGCTTCTAAATTCATTGTCTGCGATTGTTTTTGGTTAAACCTTTGGCGATTTATTTATAATCCCGGTTTTGCCATACGTGTTTTCAGATCTTTCTTTTCATTGCTACAGTTGGTATCCCCATTTACGTCACGAAATTGACATCCATACCACTTGAAGCGACACTATACAGCCCACATAACGCTCCATTATTTCATTCCAAGCACTTACTAAGAACATTCAGAAACACTCAAAAACCTATTCAAAATGTACCCCATCGTTCACATAACTTTGCGACCTGGTTCAAGTCGATTTTTTTATATTTTTTTTAGCCGGTGTTAATTCAGAAGCGTCTTTAAAAGCATTCAAATTCCTTTTTAGAGAAGCAAGATTTTTAAAGTGAGGTACATGAGTAATAAAATATCGACAATCTCGACAAAATTGGCGATTTGTATGATCTCCGTTGAATTTCAATTATAACTCGCCCTATACGCTCATTCTCTATCATTCCAATATCAGTCATCTAGTAAATTTCACGATATAAATTTCTGTAATTGAATCATGAAAATCAGCCAAATACAGTTAAGAACATCGTGAAATTAACACTCATTCCGATCAAAACCATTCAAAATCGTTCACCCAGCCCCCCTCCCATTCATTCAAAATTTCGATCGAAACATTCGGAAAGGCTCAAAAAACACCAAATTGATAAAATCAACAACTATTTTCAAAATAAAAAAAAAAGTGCTAGAGAAAAAAAAAAACCCGGATTTACCGTGACTTGACTCAACTTGTTAAAAATCTGATTCGCGGTAACAATAAAGCCATATACAGAAATTATATGCTTATTGTTTTAAGGGATGTAATAAATATCGCTAATTTTGTTCATCCTGAACAAAATTAGCTATATTGAATTACCTCCCTTTGATTTAATTCAAAATCATTCCTCTCGACCTTCAGTTTCATTCCAATATCATTCCAATATCATTCAGCTTGTCATTTTCACGGTGTTCTTAACTGTAACAGAGCGAGATAGAGTATTCGAAACTCTTGGCGTTGATAAAGAACAACAACAAAAAACTTCAAATGTGTAAAAATATCTCAATGTTGATTTGGATACAATGTTTTCAAGGTGTACACAAGGAAAAGTATGAAACAACTCTTCCTATTCAATTTGACGATTGCTTATATTTAATTAAACCTCTATCGGTAACAATTAAGCCTCGTTCATAATCATTTTTGCTTTGTTTGGTATATATAGATATTTTTAATTGAGGTCGCCGAATGCATTTTTTCGATAAAAGTAACTACGACAGCAAAATCCAGCCGTTGGAAAGGAGCATAATTCTAGTAAATAATAAAAATATAGAAATAATACATTGAGTTGTACTCGATAATAAACTAAGAGTGTATGAAACAATCGCTCGTAAAATTGCTGATGTCAGTCATGTTAATTCTGAATCGCGGTGCGTTAGATTGAAAACAAATCATCGGATAAAAGGAGAAAAACTTCTGATCTCCATGCCAAATTTCCTCATCGACCGTTAATGCTGATTATTTTAATAACATTTAAGAATCTTTTAATCTTCAAATTACTAAAGTTTCTTTTAAAGTTTCAGATGTGAACTTTGGTGTTTTAATATTAAGAAAATAGCGTCTACATTTGCCACGAAAGCCATGCTATATCGTTAACTGAAATTTTCTGATTTTTTTTGTGTTTTTTTTTCTTCTAACTATGTCGTAGACTATGATTCTGAATTTACATTCGGTTAAATAAGACGTAATAACGACAATGAACGTAAAACAGCGGGAAACTCATGTGGCATCACGGTCTTGAGAGCTGTATGCTGTATATTTATCCGTTTTACATCCGCTTTTTATAAAATTATTACATGTGGGGCCGTCGTTACATCGTTCTGTTTCAGTCGTTCAATTTTATGCGTTCAAGAATACCCAACTTTGAATTACGATTTATCAGGAAATTCTTAACGATTACCTTTATGCAAGAAGCGCTCGATCTGCAAGCGTGGGACGAGCTTGTAAAGCGTGTTTATATCGCACAAGTAGCGACAGAATACGGTCAAGCTGGCTTTTTCTTTTTATATCTATATATATATAGAACAAAAAAATTTCTAATATTTATTTAATCATTCAACTGTTCTTGTATCCATTTGGATACAGTGTTACAGAAAGTAATTACGTTTGTATTTTGACCTATCTCCTAGTTCGGGCTCACCCGATTTAAATAAACCGTTTTCAAGAAATTGCATCACTTGGACACATTACATTTTTTACCCTTTTCCGCTGAGCAATGTTTTCTAGCAAAACTATGTGTTTTCAAACACCGAAGAAACGGCCTTTTCAGTCACAATCTACAAACTTTTTTTATGTTATTTACTTTTGCGACAAATAAAGAAGAGGTTTATACAAAATTTGATGTAATTTTCGCTTTTAGTAATTACCAGTTAGTATTTTCAGTGTTTATAAAATGATTTTCGGCTGAGTAAATGAGTTGAAACGTACAATAGGTTAACTGTTTAATAAATTTGTAGCAGTTACAATATTACTGCTCTGATTTTTTTCTCGAACGGTCATATACCAGTTGTAGGGCTGACAACCAATCAAATTCTGTTATGATTATCACGTGGTCAAAACCCACGCTTACCGAGGATGGACACTTACATTTTGCGTGTTATCCACTGAGCTATTTGTTCAAGATAAACAACGCAGAAACAGACTTTTCAGTTACTTTCATCTACATTTTTTATCTCTTTCACTTTTGCGATAAAAAAGGAAGAGGCTTATACATAATTTGATGTTTTTTTCGTTTTTAGTATTTACCAATTAGTATTCTCAGCGTTTTTTACAAGCCTCTCGGTTGAGTAAAGGAATTGAAATTATCTTCGTGCTGTTCTAATTTGTTGTTCTAAAAACTGTTTAATGTGATAAATGTCTATCCCTGCGGAGGGATACATTGTGAAAAAGGGGAAACAACTTCTTATATTTCATAAAAGAACAACAACAACAATTCCTTACCCTCCTTCCTCTTCGTTTTCATTCGTCTCGAGTTCTTTCTTCATTTGTCGTCTGTTGGAATCGTCTACTTCTATAGTTGACATGGTTTAATCCTAGTCTATCTTAACAAAGATTTCTTTGCCATTGCGTTGATTTTGAACGGTTTATTAAGATATACGCCGTTTTTGACTAGTGTGCTCATATTTACCGACTGGAGCACCTAACCATGGATTCCTATTGTTTCTCATACCAGTACTTACAAAACACCCTTACCCAGCCTCCAGCTGCTCAATCACATAGGTTCGCGATATCAAACCATTGATGGACGACATTTTTGTCTGAAAGGGTATTTGCCGCGGCCGAGTATCGAACCCGGGACCTCTCGAACGACAAGCAGGTGCGTAACAAACTGCGATAAGGCCTAGGATTACCGTTACGTTTGGATAAACCGTCGGTGCTGTTATAAAATATCGTTACTACGGCTTTACTCAAGCCGTAGTTACGAGATTTTATAACAACACCTACGAAATATTGCGTCATTGTTAACTGGATAAAATCGTTCCCCATTGTGTTCTTACTTTTAGCTCTCTGCGCGAAAAAGGGCTTTTCCAGTCCACTGGACCAAAGCTAAATAATTTTGTTGAAATCTCACGTGCAATTTTGGCATCTCAACTGTTACTGTGCCTATACACTGCAGAGACATGACCAGGATTTGCCATTATCTGCCTCTGTGTAAATGCTTCCCTCAGGCATCAAATTGATGACAGTTCTACCCCCTTGATGTCTGACCGTAAAGCGCAGTTGGTAGCATGTTGGATAATCAATCTTAGTTGAACTGGGTTCCATCCCAAGTTGAATGGAAATGTTTTGTAACATATCACTCAAGTTGAGTGGATATAATTCTGTAAACTCCTGTTGGATGAGCTGGCGATGTCCTCGAAAAGATTGAGTATTAAGACAAAAAACTCACAAATTGGGCGAATATTTTACCAACTTTTATTGTCCAAATGTGAGCCCTTTTGATTTTCGAACTATTACACTATCCCAGCCTCTCAATGATGCCCGATTTACAGTGCTGACATTACTTTGATATATATATTGTACGAATTTGACTAAAACACATGTTATTCGATTAAGTCATATAAGTTAAAGTCATATAAGTTATATATTTTCAGTTATGAATTATTGAACAACCTGTGAGACAAAATTTATCGAATTGATAAACATTCACCTGCGAACTATTAGCATAATGATCGAGGACCGGCAACTTATACGAAACAAATTAAGGTAGTCAACTACTTAAAGTAAAATATTGAAATCAGCTTGACTCGTGTTTCCTCGGATAATGTTTATTCATTTATTTTTTTCTTTCAGATTGCTAGCTGATGTTAATAACGTCAAACTAATTTCGTAATCGACTATGCCTTCCTTAGTTATAGTGAACAATCACGACAAAAAGTATCAATTATCTCATAATTTGCAAAGACTTATCAATTCCTTATTTCGCAAAGAGCATCTATCACTCGAACACCTTCATTCCTAAAATTTTGTCATTCTCAAATTTTTCTGTGATCTTTTTTGTGAGAATACCGGAAGTTCTTATTCTATTGTCATATAATTCATTATGTATATACTGTCTGTATTGTACCTTGTTGTTATTTGACGCAATAAAGGATATGTTCTATTCTGTTTTGTTCTGTTCTGTTCTGTTCTGGTGTTCTAAACTGTTTTAAGTCATTTAATAATTGTCCAATTGTTTTCATGAAACACACGCAGATAACGTTTTGGCTTAGCGTGTAGCGGGTAGGTTCAACTACTCGGCCATCGAGGCGGAGTGTTCAATGGCAGTAAATTGATTAGATAACAATGTTTTTCGTATCATATGAACAAGTCTTTCTCTATTGATTGAAGATGCAACACATTCAAAAAGATATTGTTAAATCATTTTAAGATTGATATCAGGCTCATTACTATGATTTATTGCCTGAAACTCTAGACGATAGCGCTGTCTCTTTGTCGGTCTGCATTTCTTATCGACAGTATCAATTTATTCATATTTTCATTCTGAATAAAACATATTATCCTGGGAATTCCATAATTATTTAAGCCAGCATGAACTTCTAGAAGCAGTTGGTCGTTTAACGACAATGAATCTTCGAAAAAAACATACAGTCAATTATTGTAATGTTAAGTCTGCCTTATGAGCGAGGAATTTCGAAATTTGATCATACAACAGCTGTTGGACAGTCACTCCCACAACTTATGTATCAAATTAACACGTTTAAAGTCAAATATTTTATTTTGTGTTTTTGTTAAAATTGGAACCCTGAAGCTGGGGGCTGTATTACAGAGAAAAGGTGCAAAGTGGACGAGATCATTATTTGAAATTCCCGAAGAACATTCAATATCAAATCAAGAAGACCTGCCTTCTACAAGTCTGGATGGTTTTTCAAATATTAGTTAGAGGACTCTAAACATGTGTCCCTTGAAAAATTGTTAAATTCAAATAGTTTCTGCTGTCTTATATCATCGAAATTGTAGCGTTTTCTTCCAGATTAGCAAATTTAACTTTGGTGGTAGTTATATTCTTGGCATCCTTAATGATAAACGTGAAACACCTTGCATATTTCCATAAATGTCATTCATTTAGTATGTGTGTTCAAAGTCAAACTTCATATTTGGGAATTGCATGGTCTTGCAATTCTAGGCTGGGAATTCCATCAGCCAAAGCCTGAATCATTTATTTGGTATCTATCTCATAACTATACAAATATCCGTGTGATAACATCCCATATGATATTTTTTTGATATCAGATGGACATTTTTAGAACAATGACATAATGCGGTTATTTTTAGAAACTTGCACTTCTGTTAGAAAAATCGACGAAAACAAAGCAAATAGAGGTTAAAAGATAAATATAATACGTACATAGTGTATCGTAAGAAAACATATCTATCTCGGTTTTGGAAATTGATAATTGTCTCCACAGAGCCTCAACAATTATCAATTCCCCCTACTATGACTGCAATTCATATATTTTTAGTAACAAAATACAATTGGAAGTGTTATAGAAAGAAATAAAAAAGACGAATCACTTAGGCAAGATCGATCAGAAACGAGGCCATTTTAACCCACACAAACTATATACAAGAAATAAAAGGAGACAAAGAGACAACAGGGACACCGAAAAATTAATGAATTAGTGTTTTTTTTTTCACTTATCAATCGAAATGACCAAAGTCGTTTTTATTTTTGTTATTTAATATTTCTTGGTAGTGAAATTTTAGGATTTTCCGAGTGTAATACATTTTGATATCGTCACTAATGATGATAACATTTTTCAGTTACACTGGAGGAACTACTTTTTCTATGCAGCTTGGCCCCTCTCTCAATTTCTTTCGAGAGTAACTCCGGTGTAAAGCAGGGTTAACCTCTGTCACCTTTACTATTTGTCTTATTCATAAATGATATGTATGAAAATTTAGTTTTAAACAACGATGATGCCTTCACACTTAATGACTTACAGATATTTGTATAACTTTTTGCAGACGATACAGTTTTATTATCTTACACATCCCAGAGCCTGCAGAACCTAATAAATCAATTAGTAGAATATTGTGATAAATGTGGAATAACAGTAAATACAGATAAAACGGCTGTCATGGTTTTTAAACAAGGAAATCGGATTGAAAAAAAAGATATTTATTTCAAAGGTAAACGATTAGATCTTGTCACGAGATTCACATATTTGGGTGTATCTTTGTCTAGTAATGAAAGTTGTTATCAAGCTCAGAAATCTTTATCTGATCAAGGCAATCGTGCACTTTTTTCTCTCTTTTCACTTTTTAACAAAATCGAGTTTGAAATAGATGACAAAGTAAAATTATTCGATTCAATGGTTGGTCCAATATTGACCTTACTATGGCTCCGAAGTGTGGGGATTTCAGAAATCGCCAGACTTTGAAAAAATCATTTAAGATTTATGAAACGTATTCTTGGACTCACCAAGAATGTATCTAGCATAGCTTTATATTGTGAATTCGGAAGCTTTCCATTGAGTGTTATCCGCAAAATTAGAGCTGTTTAATACGCGTCCAGACTCTATGATGTACAGATTTTTATGTAAATATTACTCTGATGACTCTAATAACTATAACTCATGGTTAAATAATATATACATGTATATAATAATATATATAAGAGAGATATTGAACGAAATGGGTTTCCAATATTTATGGAAAAGGGCTGTTGTAGATGCTGCACACGTACCAGCTTTAATACAGAGCATACGAGATCAGTATATACAACAGTGGTATAGCGTTATCCATTAATCGAGTAAATTATCATCGTATTGTCTCTATAAAGTAAACTTTGAAAAGGAAATCTATCTTCCACTTGTTAGCAACAGTAAATATAGACGCGTTTTATCTAAACTTAGATGTTCAGATCATAAGTTATCTATTGAAACGGGTCGTCATAACAATATAATTCTAGACTATAG
Organism: Fragum whitleyi; assembly: GCA_948146395.1. Taxonomy (NCBI): domain Eukaryota; kingdom Metazoa; phylum Mollusca; class Bivalvia; order Cardiida; family Cardiidae; genus Fragum; species Fragum whitleyi. Next base: position 13,765,470 of record OX411545.1, read on the forward strand.
ATTGTGTGAGCTTTGCTCAATGAATGTCGTTGAAGATGAATACCATTTGATATTGATTTGTCCAAAATACAGAAGCATGAGAATTGATCTTCTTCCACGTAATTACTGCAGGTGACCTACAAGGCAAAAGTTTATACAGTTGATGAGTAGTTCTTCTGCAGTAATTCTCAATCATCTAGCTAAATTCACTTACCTAGCATTTGAAATGCGTTCCGCAGTATAATGTTTAATCTTTGTCTGCTTTTCTCACTATATATTTTACTTGTACCTTAAACGTCTATATTTCAAAGTTGTTTGTCAACTTGTCATAACATGTTTCTATTCATTGTACTGAGATAATGTAATTATGTTCAGCCTATTGAAGGCAATGAAACTTTTGTTTTTTGCCGAATAAATTATTTGACTTTGACTTTGGTAGGGTATCATTTTGGTAAGTCCATTATAAAGAAAAGGGAAACCAAAAGTGTCCAGATCATTGATAGAACAATTAACAAATTGATATGTGAGATAATCATTCACACCTTTGATTGACATTTTGTCATTTTAAAGATAGTTTGTAGCCATTATACCATGCATTCTTTTCATTGATGCTCTCTAAAGGCTGTAATATTCAGATTTGATGCATATTCTAGTGATATTTTTCTATCAAATCATGGTTTCGATATGAACAGAGAAAATTTGGAACTGCAATATAATTGGCTTTAGTTGTTTTTATGTAAATAGGTAAGATAACACTCCTGTCTGTTCTTTAGCTAAATTAGATAAAGTGAAAAAATATAACACCAAAATATTGCGAGTTTTAGATTTTTTTGTCAAGTTGGAAGAATGAGATGGCTACAATGTAGTCAATTTGGCTAAAGTGTTTTCCAATTGGCTAAAAGGTTGGCTAAAAGAAATTTTGACCCAGGGTAAGCCCTGACAAGTACTACATAATGTAATGATAGTTGTGGGATTTTTTTTTGTTTTGTTTTCAGTAATGACCTATTCGGAATTTAAATTCAATGGATTCACTGCTTTGAAAATCAGGAATCAAAAAGACACTGTGACAGTAATTGTTTCTTCCTTCAAACTTCGCACATCAAGATTCATTCTTTATGAATAATACGCGCTTTGTCATTTTTTAAATTAATCATGTTGACGGCATCAAAATTTGGGATTTCAAGATTGGAGTATACAAAGTAGGGACCAATTAGTGGAAAAATGGCCCCGCTACCTGACCTCCGTCATTGCACTTCTTCAAAATTTAAAAACGTCATTTACATGCAAATTATGATAACGGACGAAAAATAAACATCAAATCGTTTGGGACGGTCATCCATTATGACGATCGGGGACCTTCGGCGATTTACGGAATAAACCTCGGTAATATAAAGAGCGCAGCCATAAATGCGCGTCGTTTCGCATATGGGTTTGCATGGAGTTAACCTGTCCTGCGTTCAGGATCACAAAACGGTGCAAAATAGTTTCTCAGTTGTACCCGCTTTGCACGCGAGTGCACGTGCAAAGCGGGATACGATTTGAAACCTATTTGCGCCGTTTGGTGATCCTGAACACAGGGATGGTGTCACAAACATCAAGATATCTTTGAGTAAAACAACTCAACGAAAGATAAAAACTTGGCATATCATATCATAACTTGGTAGCAAAACTTAGTCACAAAATTATAATATGCTTGAAATATCTTCTTGGTATATCGGAAAGCAATAAAGAAATTTGTTTTTGTTCAAGCGCATTGATCAAAGTACAACTAGAAGCGGAATTAACTTATAAATGACCCCAAATTCTACTCTTACGACCGACGCATTTTTCACTTTACGGAAATATCCGAGCGATATTCCGGTTTATATGATACGTAACTGTTTTGATTGGTCAGTCGATATCTTTATTTTCTGTTAATAACATATGTAATTTACAAGCTGAATGATATTGGAATGGTTTTGGAGCGAAATTGAATGAGTGTATGGAGCAAGTTTTAAGTGAAATTAAAGGGAGTTAAACGAATGTGGCCAATTTTGTTCAAGATGAACAAAATTCGCTATATTTATTACATCCCTTTAATAAAATATACGTCATTTTCTGTATGTGCGTCTTCAAGGACAAATTAGACACTTTAAAATCAACACAAGCAAATAAAATGGTTGAATAATTAGATCGATATCAATTAAAGGTTGAAAGTCTTGGTCAATTTCGAAATGTTTGCTAAAGTCTTTTGAACGTTTTTGATCGATTTGAGTGAGTGTTTGAAGTGAACGAATGGAGCGCTGAGTGAGCAATTTAGAATGATTTTGATCGGAATGATCGTCAATTTCACGATGTAATTAACTGTACAGCTGTGATCTTATAATCGTTCAACATATACAGTTAACCACATCGTGAAAATGACACTTATCTCAATCAAAACCATTCTAAATCGCTCACTCAGTGCTCCATTCATTCATTCCAAACATTCACTCAAACCATTCAAAAAACGCTCCAAACTCACTGAAAAACATAAAAAAACAACTTCGTTCAAAATAAAAATAGCTGGGGAAAAAAATCGGGATATCACTTATTTAATTGAAATTTAAAGCATCTGATAGGTTCTTGAAGAAATAGGGAGCTATATGTAGAACTTGTATGCGTATTTGATTAAAGGGAGGTAATCAATATTGCTAATTTTGTTCTTCCTGAACAAAATTTGCAATACTGGATTACCTCCCATAAAATTCACTCAAAAGTCGCTCCACAAACTCATTCAAATTCATTCTATAATCATTCCATAATCATTCATCTTGTCAATTTCACAATGTTGTTAAATGTAAAGCGATAAGTGTCGTGACATTATTTGCCCAGTGTTGGTAAGAGAATTGACACTCAGACGTAATAATTGATTATCCAATCAAATTGCAGATTGTGGTAACTAAGTAGACGCATAAGAATGATGATCGCGTCACATTTTATGATTGATTTGTTTATCGAAGTCAGTTTTCTTCTTTACCAACGTACCAACGTCAATAAGACGTAAGTAATACTGTGAATTTGACACAGATTTTGATCAAATCCATTCCAAGTCGCTCGCTCGGTGATTTATGAATTCATTAAATACACTCATTCAAACCATTGAATTCTTTCCGTAACCACTCAAAAAGCTAAAGAATTCGACATGGTCCTTGATTTAAATCAAATCGATAGTCATTCCATGATTTTGTTGGCTGGCAAGGATTTTGAATTGGTTAGCTTAAACACACATTCTTTAGATAGAACATAATTTTTTTTTAAAGGGGACTAACAAATTTCCATATATTACTCACTCATTGAACTCATGCAGAGTTAAAAATTCATTCGCAATACCAATTATTTCGCGTTAATCCTTAATGTACATAACATAACTGTATTAACAGACGGAGGACATAAGCGTTTAGTTAGCTTCTAAATTCATTGTCTGCGATTGTTTTGGGTTAAACCTTTGGCGATTTATTCATAATCCCGGTTTTGTCATACGTGTTTTCAGATCTTTCTTTCCATTGCTACAGTTGGTATCCCCATTTACGTCACGAAATTGACATCCATACCACTTGAAGCGACACTATATAGCCCACTTAACGCTCCATTATTTCATTCCAAGCACTTACTAAGAACATTCAGAAACACTCAAAAACCTATTCAAAATGTACCCCATCGTTCACATAACTTTGCGACGTGGTTCAAGTCGATTTTTTTATATTTTTTTTAGCCGGTGTAAATTCAGAAGCGTCTTTAAAAGCATTCAAATTCCTTTTTAGAGAAGCAAGATTTTTAAAGGGCGGTACATGAGTAATAAAATATCGACAATCTCGACAAATTTGGCGATTTATTTTACCTCAGTTGAATTTCATTCAAAACTCGCTCTATACGCTCATTCTCTATCACTCCAAAATCAGTCATCTAGTAAATTTCACGATATAAATTTCTGTAATTGAATCATGAAAATCAGACAAATACAGTTAAGAATATCGTGAAATTAACACTAATTCCGATCAAAACCATTCAAAATCGTTCAAACAGCCCTCCATTCATTTAAAACACTCGCTCAAAACATTCGAAAAGGCTAAACAAATCACCAAATTGATAAAATCAACAACTATGTTCAATATTAAAAAAATGCTAAAGAAAAAAACAGGGATTTTCCGTGACTTGACTCAATTTGTTAAGAATCTGATTCGCGGTGACAAAAAAGCTATATATAGAACTAACATGCTTTTTTTAAAGGATGTAATAAATATCGCTAATTTTGTTCATCCTGAACAAAATTAGCTATATTGAATTACCCCCCTTTGATTTAATTCAAAATCATTCCTCTCGCCCTTCAGTTTCATTCCAATATCATTCCAATATCATTCAGCTTGTCAATTTCACGGTGTTCTTAACTTTAACAGAGCGAGATAGAGTATTCGAAACTCTTGGCGTTGATAAAGAACAACAACAAAAAACTTCAAATGTGTAAAAATATCTCAATGTTGATTTGGATACAATGTTTTCAAGGTGTACACAAGGAAAAGTATGAAACAACTCTTCCTATTCAATTTGACGATTGCTTATATTTAATTAAACCTCTATCGGTAACAATTAAGCCTCGTTCATAATCATTTTTGCTTTGTTTGGTATATATAGATATTTTTAATTGAGGTCGCCGAATGCATTTTTTCGATAAAAGTAACTACGACAGCAAAATCCAGCCGTTGGAAAGGAGCATAATTCTAGTAAATAATAGAAATATAGAAATAATAAATTGAGCAGTACTCGATAATAAACTAGGAGTGTATGAAACAATCGCTCGTAAAATTGCTGATGTCAGGCATGTTAATTCTGAATCGCGGTGCGTAATTTAACAAATCATCGGATAAAAGGAGAAAAACTTCTGATCTCCATGCCAAATTTCCTCATCGACCGTTAATGCCGATTATTTTAATAACAGTTAAGAATCTTTTAATCTTCAAATTACTTAAGTTTCTTTTAAAGTTTTAGATGTGAACTTTGGTGTTTTAATATTAAGAAAATAGCGTCTACATTTGCCACGAAAGCCATGCTATATCGTGGACTGAATTTTTCTGTTTATTTTTATTTGGCTTCGTACTATGTCGTAGACTACGATTCTGGATTTACATTCGGTTAAATAAGACGTAATAACGACAATGAACGTAAAACAACGGGAAACTCATGTGGCATCACGGTCTTGTGAGCTGTATGCTGTATATTTATCCGTTTTACATCCGCTTTTTATAAAATTATTACATGTGGGGCCGTCGTTACATCGTTCTGTTTCAGTCGTTCAATTTTATGCGTTCAAGAATACCCAACTTTGAATTACGATTTATCAGAAAATTCTTAACCTTTACCTTTATGCAAGAAGCGCTCGATCTGCAAGCGTGGGACGAGCTTGTAAAGCGTGTTTATATCGCACAAGTAGCGACAGAATACGGTCAAGCTGGCTTTTTCTTTTTTATATAGAACAAAACATTTTCTAATATTTATTTAATCATTCAACTGTTCTTGTTTCTTTTTGGATATAGTGTTACAGAAAGTAAAAACGTTTGTATTTTGGCCTATCTCCTAGTTTATATATTGTACGAATTTGACTGCAACACATGCAAATGTTATTCGATTAAGTCATATAAGTTATAAATTTTCACATATGAATTATTAAACAACCTGTGAGACAAAATTTATCGAATTGATAAACAATCACCTGCGAACTGAAAGCATAATGATCGAGGACCGGCAACCTATACGAAACAAATAAAGGTAGTCAACCACTTAAAGTAAAATATTGAAATCAGCTTGACTCGTGTTTCCTCGGATAATGTTTATTCATTTATTTTTTTCTTTCAGACTTCTAGCTGATGTTAATAACGTCAAACTAATTTCGTAATCGACTATGCCTTCCTTAGATATAGTGTTGCGAAGACTTATCAATTCCTTATTTCGCAATGAGCATCTATCCCTCGAACACCATCATTCCCAAAAAATTTGTCATTCTCAAATTTCTCTGTGATCTTTTTTGTGAGAATTACCGGAAGTTCTTATTCTATTGTCATATAATCCATTATGTATATATTGTCCGTATTGTACCTTGTTGTTCTTTGACACAATAAAGGATATGTTCTCTTGTGTTTTGTTCTGTTCTGGTGTTTTTACATGTAACTGTTATAAGTCATTTAATAATTGTCCGATTATTTTCATGAAACACACGCAGATGACGGTTAGGCTTAGCGTGAAGCGTGTAGGTTCAACTACTCGGCCATCGAGGCGGAGTGTACAATGGCAGTGAATTGATGAGATAACAATGTTTTCCGTATCATATGAACAAGTCTTTCTCTATTGATTGAAAATGCAACACATTCAAACAGATATTGTTGAATCATTTTAAGATTGATATCAGGCTCATTACTATGATTTATTGCCTGAAACTCTAGACGATAGCGCTGTCTCTTTGTCGGTCTGCATTTCTTATCGACAGTATCAATTTATTCATATTTTCATTCTGAATAAAACATATTATCCTGGGAATTCCATAATTATTTAAGCCAGCATGAACCTCTAGAAGCAGTTGGTCGTTTAACGACAATGAATCTTCGAATAAATACACAGTCAATTATTGTACATGTGAGGTCTACCTTATGAGCGAGGAATTTCAAAGTTTGATCATACAACAGCTGTTCGACAGTCACTCTCACAACGTATGTATTAAATTAACACGTTTAAAATCAAAAATTTTATTTTGATAAAATGGGAACCCCGAAGCTGGGGCTGTATTACAGAGAAATGATGCAAAGTGGAAGAGATCATCATTTTTTCTTCCGGAAGAACATTCAATATTAAATCAAGAAGACCTGCCCTCTACAAGTCTGAATGGTTTTTCGAGTATGAGCTTAAGGATTCTAAACATGTGTCCCTTGCATAATTGTTAAATTCAAATAGTTTCTCCTGTCTTATATCATCGTAAGTGTAGCGTTTTCTTCCATGTAAGCAAATAGTGATGATAGTTATATTCTTGGCATTCTTAATGATATACGTGAACACTTTGCATATTTCCATAAATGTCATTCATTTGGTACGTATGTTCAAAGTCAAACTTCATATTTGGGAATTGCATTGTCTTGCAATTCTAGGCTGGGAATCCCATAAGCCAAAGCCTGAATCATTTATTTGGTATTTATCTCGTAACTATACAAATATCCGTGTGATAACATCCCATATGATATTTTTTCGATATCACATGGATATTTTTAGAACAATGACATAATGCGGTTATTTTTAGAAACTTGCACTTCTGTTAGAAACATCGACGAAAACAAAGCAAATAGAGGTTAAAAGATAAATATAATACGTACATAGTGTATCGTAAGAAAACATATCTATCTCGGTTTTGGGAATTGATAATTGTCTCCACAGAGCCTCAACAATTATCAATTCCCCCTACTATTACTGCAATTCATATATTTTTAGTAACGAAATACAATTGGAAGTGTTATAGAAAGAAATAAAAAAGACGAATCACTTAGGTAAGATCGATCAGATACGAGGGCTTTTAAACCCACATAAACTATAAACAAGAAATAAAAGGATACAAAGAGGCATTAGGGGCACCGAAAAATTAATGAATTAGGTTTTTTTTCATTATCAATCGAAATGACCAAAGTCTTTTTTTTGTAATTTAATATATCTTGGTAGTGAAATTTTAGGATTTTCCGAGTGTAATAAATTTTAATATCGCCACTAATGATGATAACACTTTTCAGTTACACTGGAGGAACTACTTTTTTCCATGCAGCTTGGCCCCTGCCCAGACTTCTGAAATTCATTCTTGCCAATCCCAGGTTCAAAATATCTGTATACGTGGTTTAAACTTAAATATGGGGTTGGGTTTCTAATAATTACGCAATTTTTATTAAATAACCCCGATAAAAACTTAATATTAGACTACCGATGGGGTGTTGATTGATCCCTCTTTCCTCCATTCCCTTTTGTGTATGCCACTGAAGCTTCTCAATAACAGATTATCGAAAGAATTTGTGAACCAACATGAACTATTAAAACAGAAAGTAAAGCTCACAATCATGAACAGTGATATGAACGAAGAATTTCAAAAATAGCCCTCTTAAAAGCGTTTGATTTTGAGGGATACCTTTAGAAGATTATTAACACCCTCTCGTGCTCTCCCTGTCGTTGATTTGAAATTCAGTTGAAGCTTTTTGGTATCTTTTTCAGACGTAAAATTTCATTTAAGGAAGTTACGCCGTGATAATGTATAATGATAATTATATGGTGTATTTTATAGAAAGTTTGATACATGACTTAAGGGTTCGCCGCAAATATAAATGGATGCCATTTGTATTTTTGGCCAAAATTTGATATGCAAAACTAAGGCTTTTTATAATGCATAGTCAGCTGAATATGTTATAAAAGGTATTAGAAAGGGAGAATTCATTTGTTTTGGGAGGAAATACTTGCAAAAATGTTTTAATGGTGTAGATAGAGTTCCACATTGCACTTTTGCATTTCCATCGAGTTGAAAATTGTACCGATGTATTTGGGACAAAAACTTGCCGACGTCAACTTGAATATCTAGAGTACAATCAACGAGCTTAGTTTTGGCTTAAATGCCGTAGGAAAAGATATTTCGGCGTTCAAATACACGTTTTCAAGGCAACATGGCAGCCTTTTTTCGCAACAACAAAACATGTAAACAAAGATGATTTGACGGAATAAAACGATCGTATAACTTGAAATACGAAGGTACCCCTCGAATTTCTTTCTTTGGCATTTATAATCCATAAATGAAAATAAATTTACCTCGATTTCTCCTTAGAAATCTTTGTTAATGTTCTGTTTTTGTAGTGTTTATTTCAGCTGTCAAACAAAAAATTGTCGTGGGAAATTTTCACTTGAACTGTTTCTATTTTAATATCACTACGCTAAAATAATAGAGTGGAACCTTTTAACTTGAGGTGCATGTAAAAAGGACCCAAGGTCAAAACGGCCCTTAGGTCAAAGCGGTCTGTAATTGGCTTTCACTTTGGCCGTTTAACTTTATGCATTCGATCAAACAACCCAAATAGAATTCATATAATTCCTGCCTTTAACACTCGCGAGAGGGGTTTGCAGTAAACAGAGATAGATAAATAGATTTTCCATACATAATACCCAATTGATAAACAGAACAGAATCCTTACTGCTTACACGTTGTCACTTTTGATAAAAAAAGCGATGTGGCTGTTAAAACTATATTTTCTTAAAAAGTTACATCGCGCTTCCATCCTGGCTGTTCTGTGTACGAAAAATTGCTATTCTTATCATTTTCTTTAAATATGAAATAAAAGACAAAATCCAAATAGGAGCGCATAGTGATATTGCAAATCCGCGTATGTCTGTTCTAAAAAAATATTAATTACATAAAACGATCAACTTTGTCAAATCATTAGCATGGAATGATAAAAGTGCATCCCTTACATCGCACAATACTTATGCCTATTACAATTATTTTCATACAGGAACTTTAAAGACAATTTCTATGTGCGCATATTCACAACAGCAAACAGTTAGTTTAAGTATAAAATAACAATCAACCCACTTTATGAAAATGAATTAATTGGAACATCTACGTTGACAGAAAGCGCAATATGCATACAATAACAGCAGTCCGAGAAAAAAGCTAAAGATTAAATCCCCATGAAGAGACGCTTAATTTCGAAAGTGATAGTTTTGCTTTAAACAAAAATCAAAGCTACTTTTACCGGTAAATTACACTTTATTTCATGTCTATTACAAAATTTCAGTATTCATGAATCCTTAGTGTTTAAGAAAGATATTACGTTGGTGTTTTTCCGTTATGTGGCTCTTTCAAATAAGAAAATCGTAGGACATTTAATATATCACCCTGGTGGACACCTATAGCATTCGATAATAAGACCACAAAATATTACCCTCCAAAACGTAAAAATAAAGGGAGAGAGAGAGAGAGAGAGAGAGAGAGAGAGAGAGAGAGAGAGAGAGAGAGAGAGAGAGAGAGAGAGAGAGAGAGAGAGAGAGAGAGATAAAATTTAAAAAAAAAGATATGAAATCTTACAGCTGTAGACAATAACTGTAGGAGGACAGCGAAACTCGACAATTCCTACTGCTGGATAGTAACAGCAAATACATATCGACATTGTAAAATTTCACTAAATTCAATAGCCTTAGTAGAAACAGAGATATAACTAATATACAACAGATGCACGCAAAAACTTCACCAAGAATTTTTGTTCAGACTTTAATGTTTCACTTATCAAAAAATGTTATGTAACTAAATGCTTAAATTTTCTTTCATAAAACATTAATGAAGGTTATTTAGCATCAATTAGCACTTTTTCGAGCTTTTTTGAATCTTTAACCACCTTTTAGCACCTTTAACCACATTTTTGCATCTTTTCGTATTTTAGGGACACCCGTTGTTTTAAGTTTAAAAGGTTCCGGTCTTTTTTTTTAATTCATTTTTTTAACCATTAACAATTAAGTTAAAGCAATGATTTCGGGACAATACCTAACAAGAAAAAGCAATTAGAAAAATATGAATATGCCAGAATCATGACTTAAAAGGGGGACTACATTTGCAGCACATTGCACGACCTGCTGATGACAGCTGATGACACATGTTTTTAATAACAAACGCATCAAAATACAAGAATGATGGAAAATCAATCGACAGATCACGGTATATTTTATCATATTTCAGTCCTTATTATCTTATTTCAACGTGCCAACAGGGAAACACCATGCAAATAACTATACACAGATAATCTCGGCTCATTTTTGTTGATTTACGCTAAACGTATACTCGGATATGCCTTTCCGGATGTTTTCACAACAACCCTCTCTCATGATAATTTTGTGTATGGAGGCAGATAGGAACCATACATTATTCTTCGCGATTTTATTCTTTATTTGCATTTTACTTTGAAAAATTAAGAAAAAGTCAAAATTTTAAAACAAATTTTGATATTTTCTTTCTATTATATTTAGGAATTGAGCATCTTCAGCTACTTAGTTTATACTAATTTATTTTAGTTCGATTGCGACGAAAGCTTAAGCTTATGGAATCGCTCTCGAACACTCAATCCTGATGTTTTCACGTCCCTGAGAGAGAGGCAGTGGTTAAACCCACTGCTACCCAATTTTACAGCTGGGTGAACTGGGGCTGGCTATTAAGTGTTTTGCCCATAAACACACCTCGTCGACAGTGGGGCTCGAACCACGGACCTCCAGGTCACGGGTCGAGTGCATTTACCACTAGGCCACCGAGGCAGTCTACTTAAACATCAAGATATAACATAAACTAGTCCACCTTAGATAACTGGAAGGCCTACTTTTTTTCATGAATGAAACATTATGTAAGGCGGGAATAGTAGATGAAAACAAACTCAATGTCTGCCATTGGCAAATTATTTTATGAAATTGGTCATTTTTGGATGCAAAATGTTAGTTGTTAATATTTTTTTTTTTTTTGAAAAATATAAGCCCCCTTCATTGTTCTTTGGCATTTCCTCTACATGTAAGAATGAATAGTTTTATCTTTGGTGCAACAAAAACTTAAGTTTAGAACGCAAAAAGAAAATGTGGTATATAAGTCATATTTCCATGATTTAAAGACACTTTTTGAAATTTTTTGTACATATCCAAACTATTTTGCATTCTTTAGTAATATTTCAAAGCTACTATATCAGTTTTGGTCAAATAAAGTTCTTTGTATGGGTTTTTAATTTCGTGTCCATTGACCCAGTATCTGTGAAGTCAAATGGCCATAAACCCATATTTTTTTCGTCTTCATGTTGTTGTTTTTTGGGGATTTTTTTAAAAAATAAAATAATAATCATAATTATATTACTCAAAGTTTGCTAGACACAAAACTTTTTCGCTGTCTTTTAGGAACTGATTTATAAAAAAAACATTCGTGTTCGTGTTTAAAATTGTACAATAATGTATTGACAAGAAATCTAATGTATACATTACCAAATTCGGCACGTAGTTCTCTCGCGAGACTCGTGCAAAATGAGGAACCCCGGTTTCTTACCTGTCCTTCTCTTTTTTCTTCTTGTACAGGTTTCGTGGAGAATCTTAGTTTCTGTTTTTCGGTACTTTATTTACTTTTAAGTCGTTTGTCATTGCTAATCCAAATGTCAGACGACATTTTTCTGTCGAACAATTGTGGCGTGCTGTAGGTATGGTGGAGCAAGGGGCTTCCCACCGTGATGTTGGCATGGTACTGGGGGTACACCATATTGTTGTAACCAGAACTTGGGCACGATACCAACAGCATGGTACACCTGTAAGGAAACATGGTGGAGTAGGAGTAGAGCTACCCCCGTCGCAGAAGACGTTTTTGGTTACTCAAGCCCGAAGGAACGGGTTTGCTACGGCAACGCAGCAACCTTCCTACCTTCAAAGTGCCTTTAGAGTGCGAGTTTCGACTAAATCCATACGAAATTGTCTGCATGAGCATAACCTTAGGTCAAGAAGACCATGTATTCGTATTCCGCTGTCCCGAGTTCTTTGTCGGCGTCGGTTAACATGGACATTGGACCACGTTGACTGGCGCATAAGACACTGGCGCCCCGTGCTTTTCATGGATGAGTCCAGGTATTGTCTGGACTACACTGAAAGGCGGGCTAGGGTGTCAAAGAGACCGGGGGAAAGGTTTCATGCAGCAAACATTGCTGAGCACGATCGTTGTGGTGGTTTGGAGTGGCATCAGCTGGGATGGGCGCACTGATCTTGTTTTTTTAGAAAGAGCTACTCTGACAGTTCGTACGTACATTGATGAAACCTCAATACCAACGTAAGATTTTACGCTGGTGCTATTGGGGATGGATTCATTTTAATGGATGATAATGCACGTCCACACACGGCCCGTATAGTCCAAGAGTATCGCCAAGAAGAGGGCATTCCACGTCTGGACTAGCCGGTTCGCTCACCGGACTTGAATCCGATAGAGCATATGTGTAATGAGCTACAGGTCCGAGTTTTGGCTCGCCAGGTCCAGCCAAGGACACTCCAGGAGCTCGGCCAGACCCTAAGAGAAAAATGGTCTGTTATACCCCAAAGAGTAATCCAGAACTTTATCAGGAGTATGCAGATGCACTGCCAGGCTGTTATTGACAGTGCCGGCTCTCATACTCGTTATTTAACGAAGTGCGATTGAAAGAACACCTTTTTGGGTCAAATGCGATTTTTTTCAATTTTCAAGAAAACAGACCAATTTTTAGGGTCTCCCTTTTTGGTCTACATTTCAAGTCTTTTTATTATTTAAAAAGCCTAATTTTCTTCTGAAAATTGATAAACTGATAACAATCAACCATTTTCCAGCACACTTATTATCAAATTTCATTTTTTCATGAAACGATCGTAATAGTTTTGGTGCTTAGCAAAACTTGAGTAGTATAATTAAAAAAAATTAAAAATTTCTCTGTATTGTCAACTTTATCCTGAAAACTACTTCTATTGCAAGTGGTAGGGACTGAGCCTTTAAATACTCTATTTAGTTATTCGTTTTTATCATGTTAAAACTAAATTTTGTTTGGAATCGCAATTTTTGAGATAGTTTTGGGTTCTGTCTGAGGTTTTCTGAAAAAGTAATTAGGTATCCAGTGTAGGCAAAGATGATACTGCAAATATGGGCTGACTGATCTTAGTCTAAAGTGTCTGCCAAAGTTCAATACATGAGCAGAGTTGATATTTTAAAATAAAGGAAATTCGTAAGTGGATACTAGGCGTCACTGAGTATACCTGGAGTAAAATATATGCTATAAATCAATGGATTAAAAAAGATTAACGACAACGTAAAATAACAAAATAAAAATATCAAGGCGGGGTGGGGTTTGAACTAGTAATTCAAGGGTGACAAGCAACTATGTTAACCACTAGATCACGCGGCCATCTAGAAAATAGTTGAAACTTATACCTTATGAAACAAGCAGAACGAATCTCTAGCTACTTTTATGAGTCTCCTTCGCATTTCCGAATATCGTTCTAATTTCTACATTTAACTGCGTAGTTACATAAATAGCGACTATAAATATAAACGAAAGCAATACTTGAGGCATTCAGACAAAAGAATAGATGTATTTGTACAGTACCGTTGGTCCGACTTGATCACGTTGCTCGAATGAGTTCATTTCTTAAAACGTTTCTTATCGGATGTAAAAAAATGAACATTAGTATACAACTTAATATCTAACGTGTAAAAGTTGTTTCCAGACTTTCAACCATTTCAAGAAAATAGACTGATATCTGAACTCTCCAGTAGTGCATCTTTAAACTCTCATTACATAATAGGCCGGACGGTCTCGTCGATGCCAAGTAAACAACCCATTCGGAACATCACTCGGCCATTTCCGTAAACTGCAACAGACCTTGGATGTATGTAAGGCGGGTGGGTATGTTACAAAATCGTGCATTTTGTTAGGCGGAAACAGTGTAAGAAAAACTAGCGAACCGGTGCTATCTTTAGAATGATATTTTTACTGTAAATAACGACTGAAAAATCTTAATTTTTGAGAATGACGAATCATTCTCAAAAATTAAGACTTTTCAGCCGTTATTTAAGAATCTAAAGATATTTATATTAGGATACGATGGTTTCACGTCAGTGACTTGAACGAGTAGCGTCGGCGACGTCGAATGTTTTCACTCACAGTTTAGAGGGCTAACGCCATTTTAACCGAGTGAACATCGCGTTTTTCCATGGTTTTCCCGTATTTTTTAAAATACTCCGTCTATGTACATCCGAGGTTGATCGTGAGATTGGCCGAGTGGTATAAATAATAAACAACCAACACTTTTCATATCGTTGTTATCAGCCTTTCATACTAAAATTAACAAATATCAAATTTTATACAGATAAGAACATCGTGAAATGGACATGAATGAATTTCGAATGAAATTGAAAACCGCGGTGATAGTTTTGAATGGATTCAACGGAAGGTAGTATTATATCGCACTTAACTTTAAGGGGATTTACGATTTATTTTAAGTCCCCGTTATTAAAATCTAATCATTTTTCTGTTAATACGTACGTCTTAAAGAACCAATATAATAGTTATGAATTTGACACTTCATATTAGGATAGATCTCATTGGGGAGAAATGCAGTGTACAAGAACAATAACTCGTGTGTGCAAAAGTTACGAGTTATTATTCCCCCTCTCGAAGACAGCAGGATATATTGCTTTGCACTTGTCAGTTGATCGGTCAGTTTCGGCCCGTCCGTGGATCATTTTTGTCCGGATCTTATAAATTATTCAAGCTAGAATCGTGAAACCTCATAGAGGAGATGTGCAGTGCAAGAACCTTAACTCTACTCGTCTTATTTAGGTTATTTTCCTTTGTTCATTGACAAAGAATATTTCATCTCCTCTTTTGGGAACATACATATTTCTACAAACATATCTTGTTTCTCTTTTCTATTTTAAAGACTGATATTTTGTTCCAATCATATCATTTAAAACATAATAGCTATCAACTTGATTATAGTTCAAGACTATTTCAGACTATATCTGATGAAACAATCCTAACTTGAAAAAGCTTTTAATTAAAACAAAAATGTTTCCATAGCTCTCAAAAATACAGTTAAAGACATCGTGAAATTGACATTTAACTCAATCAAAACCATTCTAAATCGCTCACTCAGCGCTCCATTCATTAATTCCAGACACTCACTCAAACCATTCAAAAACGCTCCAAACTCACTGATAAACATATAACAACAACTTCGTTTAAAATTAAATATGGCTGGGGAAAAATCGTGATTTCACTTAATTGATTGAAATTGTAAGCGTCTGATAAGTTCTTGAAGGAATAAGAGGCTATCTAATAGAACTTGTATGTATATTTTATTAAAGGGAGGTAATCAATATTGCTAATTTGGTTCATCCTGAACGAAATTTGCAAGACTGGATTACCTCCAATTAGATTCACTCAAAAGTCGCTCCACACATTCATTCAACTTCATTCCTAAATCATTCCATAATCATTCACCTTGTCAATTTTACGATGTTAACTGTAACTCGAGAAAGATTTTAATTAAAACAAATATGTTTCCATAGCTCTCAAAAATACCACAGAATATTCGACGTCTCGATAATGAACAAAGTCGTGTCTTATTTCAGTCTGCAATGTCTCCAGAGATATTTGTCAGTATTTATTAATTCGAACATTAACTATTTGGTCTGTTAGCCTAACTGATTCTTGCTCCTTCTTGCTCCTCCCCACAAACCTACTGAGATCGTCCGACTTATCTATAGTAAAGATTTAATTTGGTTTTTGTATTTCTAAAGATTACAACTTTTTCATCTTTGTCAAACCCAAGCGATTTTATTTTTTTGTTATACAGTTATACAGTTTAGAACATAGTGACCCTTACTGTTATTCCGACCATTACCATTCTTAATCGCCCACTCAGCGCTCAATTCATTCATTCTAAAAAATCACTCAAACCACTCAAAAACGATAGTAAATCACAAGATCAACAACTACATTCAAAGTATCGCTAATTTTGTTTATATTGAACAAAATAACGATATCGGATTACCTCCCTTTCAGTTCATTCAAAACTCACTCCTCGCACTCATTCCATATCATTCCGAAATCATTCCAATATCAATTAGCTTGTCATTTCACGATGTTATTTATTGTAGAATTACACAATTTCCGTTCCTTTGGCGCCTTCGACAATATGCTAATGTCAATTACGTCAATATCGCTCTCTCTGTATTCATAGATACATGTAGATACGTCTTTTGAGACAAAAAAAGAGATTTTTTTGGTTAGTGCTAATTGCTAGCGTCTGTCCGATTTTTTACCGCACCATAACATTTAGAATAACGGATAGTTTTTTACCGCACCATAACTCTCATTCTTTATCAAACTTAGGAGAGTTGTTCTTTATCATGATAAGAAGTGGCACCAGAAATAAATTTTAAGATAGAAACAGGCACTGGTTTATGAGTAACTTCAAGGTCATTACAACAGACCAATGTCAAACGTTAAAATTACCTTTCCGGGAGCATATCCCTTACTGATTATAGATGGATTTCAAAATAGCTTGGTACAATTTTCCCCATCATGAGAAAATGTACCTTTCAAAGTATATTTCAGATAGTCCAAGGTCAATGTCACAGCTCTTCTATAACAAATGATATTGATGTCGCACACGTGTGTAAATCACCCTCTAAATGACGTCACGGTCCAGTTTACGCGGCAAATATTTGAGTTTTTTAAATGCCATTCTCATACTTCTCACAAATGTAGAATGACGGAGAGGGGTGTAAACTTTCCTTCGCGCACGCCCAGTAGTTAAGGATTTTTTTCTAAAAGTGTAAGGAATTTCAGTTAGTTTTACTCATAGCGAACTTTAAGTATGGTAATCACGTTTCTTGAAAATAGGTTAATTAGTACTATGAGATATCAGGTTATAAAGAAATTTATTTGTACTTATCTGTGTTCATGAAATCAGAGGTCAAAAATGGCGGAAATCGGGAAAAAATTGAGCAATATCGGAGATCCATTTCCATCCAGTGCATGTAATATATACACTGAAACGCACATCTAAACGACCACCTTGCATTTACCACATTTTAACATGTTTTTAGCCATTTAATGAACTATCTTTTATTTTTATTTGAAAGTTAGTTCAATGTTGATTATTCCAAAAGAAGAACGGGCTCAAATCTTTGTCTTTGGTGTCTGTAGAAAACGTTCAATCACAATTGCCCACCTTTACGAAAGTCACAAAAGTCGTATATTTTCGAGTATTTCACTAATTTCGGTTTGAGATACTCGAAAATTAATAATATAAGTCACAATTTTCGACGGCTACTGCTTGACATATATCAAATTATTGAAGAAAATAACGGTGTGCTTGTTTTGTTTCTCACACGGGCATAAAATGCTAAAATTACCCAACCCACCAATTTTAATTGTGAAATCGGGGGTTCTCTTGAATTCCCTTTAAACGCGCTGCTTTCCTCACATTTTCTCCGGTCGATTTTAATTAAAGAGTCTCCCCGAATGATTTTTCTAATACAATTCGACTAATTCCTTCATCGGACACCGTAAAAAATATCACCTTTTCAGCAAAAAACAAGTGGCCGTCAATCGGGAACCCTCGGCGATTCTACGGAATAGCCCTCGGGAATAATACGGACGCAGCCATGAAAGCGCGTCATTTCGCGCGTAGGTTTTTATGACGTCACAAACATCAACGATCCCGCTTAGGATGACGTTGCATAAAATAAAATCAACGAAAGAAATAAAGAAAAAGGGCATATTATAATTTGATAACAAAACGCAGTGTTTTACTGCGTTTTGTCATCAAATTATAGTATGCCCAAAAATCTCCAAATATGATCGGAGAGAAGTACCAAATGTGATTTTCTACAAGGGTATTAACCGAAGTACCACCAGGAGCCGAGTTACCTAAAAAATGACCCAAAATTACTACACTTACGTCCGAGGTACTTTTCAGTTAACGGGAAAGTCCGAGCGATGTTCCGGATGATTGCCGTTTAGAAGTTCGTTCCATATGGATTGACTATATGTTTTATTTAAAATAGATATCTTTACTCCTGGATGAACAATCAACGTTCTAATCGTTCACTGCCGAACAATTGCAGCTATAAACATCGTGAAATTTACACCCATTCCGATCAAAATCATTCTAAAGCATTCAATTAGCACTCCATCTATTCATTCCAAACACTCACACAAATCGATCAAAAACGCCCCGAAATCATGAGAAAACATTTCAAATTCGTTTCATATACATATTTTATTCAAATCGATCAAACAATTCTAAGATTTTATTGGCCAGTGAGGCTTCTAAAGTGTTTCGATGGTCCACAAAGAGAGACTAACAGAAATGTACGTATATTTTATAAAATGGAGGTAATCAATATCGCTAATTTTGTTCATCTTGAACAAAATTAACACTATTGGATTACCTCCTTTTAATTTCATTCAAAACTCACTCCACACACTCATTCAATTTCATTCAAATATCATTCCAAAACCATTCGTCTTGTCAATTTCACGGTGTTGTTTGTTTTGTAGGTCAATCCAGCTGATTTTGATTTTGAAAGTTGAATTCGGGATTATATCCATCGGATCTCATTATTTCCTTCTTCACAGTAACTGGAACTTGAACAATGACAGGGCCATTCCAAATACCTCGTGGAGAAGGTCGATAATTGTATCTAACTGGTAGGAAAGTCGATCGGTCGCACCGGAACTAACTGGTAGGAAAGTCGCCAAGTCAATCCGAAACCATTGCCTGAGAAGGCGTCAACATCTCGAAAAAATCAACAGAGAAAGAGAGAGAGAGGGGGGAGGTAGAGACAGAGGGGAGAGAGAGAGAGAGAGAGAGAGAGAGAGAGAGAGAGAGAGAGAGAGAGAGAGAGAGAGAGAGAGAGAGAGAGAGAGAGAGGCACGAGGGCGTTAAACCATTTTTCGGGTTTCAGCAATTATTAACCACATCAAAAACGTGAATTAGCCCTATATTAAAAAGCAAACAATAGGTATTTTGCACGATTTTATCAGGTGGTGTAGATTTTTAAGCGTCTCGATTCCCGGGCTGGCACACTAACAAAACTCTTTGTCTTTCAGATGAGACGTTAAACCGAGGCCCCGTGAGAAGGTGCTTTACACCGAGCACGTTAAAGAACCATGGCGGATCTCAGCAGTAGTTTCGTCATGTATCCTTGCGCTTTCCCCCGTAACAACTAACCGTTTTCTGGGGGCGTTGCTCATATGGGTATGTGCTACGGTAGCGACGATAAATAAACGGAAATACACTCCATTTAAATTCATTCAAAACTAGCTACACACACTGAATCAATATCACTTGGAAATCATTTCTAAATCAGTCATCGTGTCAATTTCACGATGTTGTTAACTGTAATTACGAAACATTCATCTTGATCAAAACAACTTCACGCCACTCGCTCAGCGCTCCATTCACTCAATCCTAACATCTTACAGCCACTCATACAATTCTAAAGATTTAAACGCTGCAAAATCGTTCAAAAACGCTTCGAAACTGTTTAAAACAATCAACGTTTCAACAGAATCGATCGTATAACCCACAATTTTATTGGCTGGAGTGGAATCTAATGCTACGTATTGGGTCCTAAAGACACATCGAAAGAAATTAGAAACAATTGATTATATGGGGAGGGGGTGTTAATAAAATATCGCAAATTTCGTCCAATTGGACGAAATTAGCGATTTTATATTACCGAACCTATTTTGACTCAGAACTCGCTTCTCCAGCTCATTCATTTCATTCCGCATTCATTAAAATCATTCACATTGTCATTTTAATGACGTTATTAACTATAATAACTTATAAATTGTCCCGCGTTCAGCGTATTGGAAGTGCCTAAAACAAATTTTTGGCAACTTTTCCACAAGGATGGGTTTCGAGGCGGCTACAAAAAAATGCTCAGAACAAAACCTGCAAATCGCTACAGAAAACATTATTTATTAACAATATTTTAGATTATCGACCCCGTCGTGTAAAGATGATTCTTAATCTAAACAAAAAAGACAATCTTACTTTCCCCATAACAGATAATGGTAAAGCTAACAGCATTTAACTGTTATGGCAATCACCTCACCAGGACGATCCCTAAGCGCTGACCTTAAATACAACAACAAAAGCAAAATCACTTAGTAAAGTTTGCGATGCTATATTTTTCCGATTTAGAAATTATGAATTTGTAAATATGATTAAAGCAAACAGCGAGAAACATTAAGAACGCATTATTTTGGCTTTCTTTTTTTGAACTAAGAATCCTAACTCAATCGAAAAATAAACATTTGTTATGGTAAATAATTGTTAAATAAAGTGATTATTGAGCGTTTGGAATTGCTCAAGTTAGTGTTTGGAATGAATGAATGAGGCGCAGACTGAGCGGTTTTGATTTGGATAAATGTCCATTTTACTATTTTACTAACTTCAAGAACTCGCGCACATGGCAGATATGGTTGCATTTTTCTTTTCTTTTTCCATTGTGGGCAGGTGTTTGTTGCTGTCGTCTGCTAATTCGTTAAGTGATTGACCGACCTTTTCTACCATCCTTAATCAACTCGCTTACAAATACCGCTACAGGAAGAGTATTGGGGCCAATATTTGCTAAGAATCTCGTAACAGACTGAGAAAGCTATTCATTGTTATATAGTGTATTGCATTGCTATTTCTCGTCACTAATTTGGATTTTATATAAATGGATTTTAACATTACTGTGTTTTTTATGCAAATAAATATCATATTGATGAATTAATAAATGGCAATTCAAAACAGAATTTGACGGATTAACTTACCAAATGGAGAAACAAGTTTTTAATGGACGATGAAAATTAAAATTGATAATACAATGCCAAAAACATGGTCCTCTCTATGTTCGAAAAAATGGTTCCTTTGTTTATCATTTAGATAAATAATGTTTTCTTGAAACAAAATGCTTGATTGATAATTTGCAATTTTATTTTTTCTTAATCACAAAAAATGGAAGAAAACTATAGTTCCCTTGTATCGGATGACGCGTATGACCTCTATTTCAACTTTAGTTACTATGACAACATTAGTGACCTTGACTACACGGAAATTCCATATCCGGTCAAACTTAAGCAATTTCCGCTGTACGAAATTGTACTTAAATCGTACTTGTTTGCGATGATTATTTTCTTCTCGTTGGTTGGAAATTCGCTTATCATCATCGTTGTGATGCGCCATAAGAAAATGCGGACCACCACGAACTTCTACATCGTCAATTTAGCCGTTGCTGATATATTGGTGACGCTGTTTTGTACTTGGGTCCACCTTGTCAACAACTTGAATGATGATAACTGGGTTTTGGGAAGTTTCTTCTGTAAATTCAACACATTCTCACAAGGTAAGATTCTTGTTGGTGTGATGAAATCGACAAAATTAATGATTTTGGAATGATTTTGGAATGAAATTGAATAAGTGTGTGGAGCGAATTATGGGTGAATTTATTGGGAGGTAATCCTATATCGCAAATTTTGTTCTGGATGAACAAAATTAGCGATATTGATTATCTCCCTTTAATAAAAAAGCATACAAGTTCTACAAGTTTCTTTTAGAACATATGAGGGTCTAATAATTTGAATAATGTCAGGGAAATCGCAATTTTTCTTTGTCACAATTTATTTCAGATGACGTTGTTGATTCTATATTTTTCAATGGGTTTGAGCGTTTTTGAATGGTTTGAGTGAGTGTTTGGAATAAATGATTGGAGCGCTGAGTGAGCGATTTAGAATGATTTTGATTGAGGTGAATGTCAAATTCACGATGAAACTAACTGTATACACCGTGTTTTGTGCAAATTTATTCAAGATCACTCTTTTGCATTTTATCTTAAAAAGCCAAGTAGCCGATACACATGTAATTACACCTCTCTTTTATTTCGAATCACCTTAATAATTGTTTCGATATTACAGGTAGTAACATCATACTATTGACAATCATTCCGATCAAAATCATTCTTAATCGCTCACTATAAGCGCTCCATTCATTCATACTGAACACTCATTCGTAAACGCCCCAAAATCATAAAACAGAAAAAAAAACAACCACAACTTTCAAAATATGAAAAAAAGCATTAGAAAAAATTCCACGATTTCCATGACTTTATTGAACTTTGTAAGCGACTGATTGGTTTGCGAAGATACAGTTATCTATAGAAATTGTAGGCATTTTTTAAAGGGGGAGGGGTTTAATAAATATCGCTAATTTTGTTCATCATGAAAATATATCTTTTGTAGTTCATTCAATGAAATATCAATCGATCTTACACTGAAAAAAAAACAAAAAAAAAACCGATTGTCCTTTCATCACTGCAATTTTCATGACGATCAAGTGGGGCCTCTTCGACGAGTCTTATAGATATGGCCTCCGTAATGAGATTTTTGAATGTTTATTATAGTAAGGTTTTGATAAACGAAATTGCAAAATTAGGATAACGGTATATTATTTCCGATTCCCTCAATAAGTCTAGCACCATATTTTAGCTCAACATAAATTAAACTAAAACGAGGATTTTATTTGAACCCACGATCCATTATCTAGCTTGATTACAAGTAAATATAACTTATCTTTTATCCCATTTTCATTTGAATTGAGACTAAGTTGCCAATTGAACGACATTAAAGGTCACAAAACTAAATCTGAGCCTTCTTTTCAAGAGGTAAATATGAAATGTAGCTGCATTTAAACCAAAATGAGAGTGTGAGAGAGAGAGAGAGAGAGAGAGAGAGAGAGAGAGAGAGAGAGAGAGAGAGAGAGAGAGAGGGAGGGGGGGTCAAAATGATATCGATATATCCTATCAAAACTCTCCACTCAAAAGCTAAAAGCCTTTCTCAAATTAACAGGCTAAGACTCTTCTTGGAAGAACAATTAACGTTATTAGTCTGGATGTAAACTCATTATATCTGCTTCCAAATCCACTTGTTAGGTAGGGGGCACTTAGTGAACGATGCCAAATATCTACCGTAATATATTTACGAGCAGTCACGCGAAAGAAAGTTTCAGAGAGAGAAGAAAAACCCCGGTTTTGACTAGAGTGTCCATTTTTATGAATAGAATGCTCAACAAACCGATTTTTTTATGCTTTGGAATAAACTCAGTTTGAAAACATGGATAAAATGAAAAATTACTTGTCTCAATCAATCATCACGGATAGCGTTGGCTTATTTAAGAAATAATTGCTGTTTGTATTAGTAAACTTAGAGCCCATATCAATGGCTCAGCAAGAAAAAGTAATAATTGCCTATAAGTCTATAGGCAGTTACGCCTGTTTCGCGCCGAGCCATCGATATGTTTATAAAGAGTGTACAGTGACGAATCTGATCAGACTGTTCGGATGCTATGTCACATTATTTACTGATATGTGAAAACAAATGGAAAAGCTCATATTCGTTATTCAAAGAAAAAATAAACTCTGGTTGACATGTGCTGCTTGGAATACTTTAGCTAATACAGTTAAAAAGATCGTGCAATTGACAAGGTGAATGATTTTGGAATGATGTAGGAATGAAATTGAATGAGTGTGTGGAGCGACTTTTGAGTGAATTTAATGGGAGGTGATCAAGAATTGCAAATTTTGTTCAGCATGAACAAAATTAGCAATATTGATTACCTCCCTTTAATAAAATATGCATACAAGTTCATTAGATAGCTTCCTATTTCTTCAAGAACCTATCAGACGCCTACGATTTCAATTAAATAAGTGAAATCCCAATTTTTTTCCTAGCTATTATTAGTTTGAACGAAGTTGTTGTTATATGTTTTTCAGTGAGTTTGGAGCGTTTTTGATCGATTTGAGAAAGTGTTTGGAATGAATGGATGGAGCGCTGAGTGAATGATTTAGAATGATTTTGATCGAAATGATTGTCAATTTCACGATGTTATTAACTGTATTCATGACCAATCAGAACGAAAAGTCACCATCTGCATTGAGATTGAAGTGTCGACCAAGACGGGCGGCTAGCTATGGTCGAATATCTTCGTACTGGGATTGATTTTCAGAATCACTCGGTTTGCCTCGACTTAAAGCGATCAGCTAGTATGAGTATTCTACTTTCAAGAGAAAGTGTTTCTGATAAGCGACCTTCGGTTGACCTCTGAAAGCAATTTGTTTTTCAAATAATTATGGAGTTCTTTTATGGTCTGCTTTTGCGTGATAAGTCATATATATTAATTGCGAAATTATCAATTGGTTCTTTTTGCGTCTAGAAATTAATCTAAATCACCTTTTACCAGTCCATAATCAATTCTGCAGCAAGCATTGAACTTTATATCTCGTTCTATGAATTACTTTTGACATATTACATAATTCTTTAAATAAAATCGATTAAACTATTTCATAACAAAGAATTACCCAAGAGGAAATGTTTTCGACCTCTTGTATAATATACTTCAGTTAGATGTGTTAATAGAATTTCGTAAGTTTGGCGGTCATTAGGAAGGTACATCCCCTATCCCATATGCGAACGTCCGACATCGACATGTGCCTACTGTATATTAATGTCCTTCATAACTCTTTATATAACTTACTCTGCAGACAAAACGCTGGTCAGCTTTTTAAATAAATAACAAGGCAATGTTTATTAAGATTTATCTAATATCAACAACTGTGCACCATGTTAAAGTTGATTTATCAAATGAGTACCACATACTTTATACCAAGCAGAGATGAAGAAGTCAACAATTGTTTTTCCTTGAAGCACTATTTGAAAACACCTGTATTTGTTATTTTGGGCATGCGAGAGCCCATATCATTTTTGAAATAAGCTTTTGAAATATAAGTTTTCATATTTTCTCACACTAAATAAATAGTACAGTTAATAACATCGTGAAATTGACAATCATTCCGATCAAAATCATTCTAAATCATTCACTCAGCGCTCCATTCATTCATTCCAAACACTCACCAAAAACGCTCCAAACTCACTAAAAACATATAACAACAACTTCGTTCAAGCTCACAATAGCTAGGAAAAAAAATCGGGATTTCACTTATTTAATTGAAATTGTAGGCGTCTGATAGGTTCTTGAAGCCATTGGGAGCTATCTAATGAACTTGTATGCATATTTTATTAAAGGGAGGTAATCAATATTGCTATTTTTGTTCATCCTGAACAAAATTTGCAACACTTGCTTACCTCCCATTAAATTCACTCAAAGGTCGCTCCACACACTCATTCAATTTTATTCCTACATCATTCCAAAATCATTCACCTTGTCAATTTAACGATGTTTTTAACTGTAAAACTAAGGCAATGTCGTTAGAAGAAAGGAAAAAAACAGAATAGGGAAAATTCCATTTAGTACAGTTTTGGCTAATACAAACGGAAAAAGGGCCTAGAAAATTGAGATCCCCATCGTTTGCGCTTGCTTGATCCCCAAACAATCAATTAAAACGGCAAAAACAAAACAAGAATTTAGTACAGAAGTCCTTTGGTAATACATGTACATGTCAATTACGAAGATTGTCTCACAGACAAATCAACCTTGATCCCGATGTTTATAAATTGAAGAATAATTCATTGGATTGGTTTATTGATGTGATAATTTAAGTCTTTCTAAATAAATACGAAACACGCAAAAACAGATGTCATAAGAAGCAGTTGAGGACGTTAAACATTAGATAGCTTGGTACATATTGGTCAAATTGAAGAATCGTTAAAATTGAGATAAGAAAAAATATTCTTTATATTAAGGTGAAACTTTGGTTTATAATGATTTATAATATGACCTACGTCGCGTGAGAGAAATAAGCCCGTTGAATATTTTTGGTATTACACGGGTGTTATTATATATACTAGTGGAATAACTATGCAAATGAGCTCAGAGCGAATAGCAACGTTAATTTGTAACCGCGAAAATGACGTCATAATATGTATATTGTGACGTCAGTTTTAAACGGCGTTATAGGATTCGCGGAAAATTGAAACTTTGAATTTCAAGATTTTTGACGAGTTATCGCAAAAAATCGGGTCATTGTCATATTATAGATAGAATATAAAATTTATGCTCATAGAATACAGAATTTATTGAACTCGTCATCTAAAACAGATAAAATCTCGGCATAGCCTCGTTTTTATCTGTTTATCGATGACTCGTTTAATAAATTCGGTTTTCCATGACATTCAATATCCTCTCTCTCTCTCTCTCTCTCTCTCTCTCTCTCTCTCTCTCTCTCTCTCTCTCTCTCTCTCTCTCTCTCTCTCTCTCTCTCTCTCTCTCTCTCTCTCTCTCTCTCTCTCTCTCTCTCTCTCTCTCTATATATATATATATATATATATATATATCAAATAACAGTTTCCCACATCATGAATTGACAGCCATTCCGATCTAAACCATTCTAAATCACTCGTTCAGCTCCAATTCGTGGCATTCAAGCACTCACTCCTATTCATTCAACAACGCTCCGAAAACGTTTTAAAAGATTTCAAAATTCTTCAACTCTTCACATCGACTGGATTGTTGCATGATATTAACGTATGCTGTGGAATTTAATCGTTTGTTTGGTTCGTAAAGGCACGCACACAGACACGTACGTACATGTAGAATTTGATAAAAAAAGAAAAGAGGAGGGGTAATACAATGTTGTATATGAGTCTGTGTGTGAGATTTCCAACAATTTCAAACATGGGCAATGACTCTGACCGGCCTGTGTACCCGCATAGTCTGACCATAGTCTTTACTTCGCATTTAGTCGTTATACAAGGTCTCAAAGTATTTGTAGATCAACAGGTAACTCTATATTTACAGTCTGTGGCTATCTGGGTCTCTCAATGTTTACACGTCACGAATATTTCAAAGTGTTGGAAATGTTACGCAAAGGCTCATATTTCGTCTAACTGGACGATATCAACGATATTACCCCCTTTAATTTCCCTCAATACTCGCTCATCCTGCTCATTCAATTTCATTCCGAAATCATTCAAGAGTTATTCATAATGTCAATTACACGATGATCGTAACTGCATCATAAAAATACTTTCTCTGATATCGCGTTAGAAATGCCGCCCTAATTCGACAGTCGACGGACCATGCCTCTGTAAGAAGGTGCGTGTAGGCCAATAACACTAGTTAATCTTTTGACCTTTTTAACCATTGTTGAACACATGGACAAGTTCTATTGATGTTGAGATGGAGAGCTTCTATCATAATACACGCAGGGAGGTGGAAACAACATCTCTTTATTTGAACTCTTCAATAATTGTATAAGGCACCGGCACTGTGTTGTAAAGAACTAGAAAATCAAAATAGTTTTCCTTATTTTTCTAGCTTCTATTTTTGTTGTTCACAGTAAAGAATTGACGTCAGTCGTTTTTTCCCATCAAAATATAGTTTCTAAGCATGAAAGCGGCCGTACAATTTCACCGGATTGATTTATTTCTCATGAAAATATGATTTAAACTTTGTCTTTCTCAAATACGCTTTCTGTTTTAAAAAGATATCATTTTTCGTATAGAGATGCAAACGTGCAAGTGTTGATCAATACAGTTAACAACATCGTGAAATTGACATTAATCTCGACCAAAACCATTCCAAATCACTCGCTCAGCGCTCCATTAATTCATTCCAAACACTCATAAACGCCCCGAACTTACTGAAAAACATAGAAACAACATTTTCATTCAAAATAAATATAGCTAGAAAAAAGTCGCGATTTCACTGACATAATTGAAACTAAGCGTCTGATTGGTCCTTGAATAAAAAGACAGCTATTTTCAGACTTTGTAGAGAAATTTTATTAAAGGGGGGTAATGAATATCGCTCATTTTGTTCAGGATGAGCAAAATTAGCGGTATTGCATTAACTCCACGCAATTTCACTGGAAGATCGCTCCACAGACTCATTCAATTTCATTCCAAAATCATTCACCCTGTAAATTTCATGATGTTGTTTACTGTGAATACGTGGACACTCCGTATAAATATGCACAAATGAGCACATCTGACTGAAAAATAATCAGTATATTGTTTCATTTCTTCGTGAATTATGTCAAAATTTATTTGAAAAATATTGCAAATTTGTCATTTTACAATCATTTGTATGAAAGCATGTACAGGGAATCGCCGAACGACGAAAGTTCAAACGACATCGCTACGTTGTAAATACAGATACGCTGGTTCCCAAACTACTCGCTTACGATTAAGCAATATATTATTCCTAAATTTACAAAAAAAAAAATCATTTTTTCTTTTAACGGATCTTGGCGAGACAACATTTAGCTAATCAAAACATGCGATCTTTTCTCTTACTTTAAGCTTTTCCGAAAATGAAAATCCTTTTAAACGTATTGATCTATATTAGATATTTTCGCGTTTGTGCTACGAAAAATTGCGTTTACCGCTTTACTTCAGTTGATTTCTGAATTAAACAAGAAGCATATATTCACACGTTTACAGTGACATTTGAGATTATGAAAAAAATCTTTGTCTTTTGCTATTATTGGTATATGTGGTATTATTTTGAAAAAGGTATCGGGCGAAAACTCGTATAAGTGAGTTGTCAAGGGTCAATTTTGTCTGTACAGTTACATGTATAGACAAAGAACAAAGATCACGAACATAAGAAATTGGCCCTAAACAATCAGCATTTTTCAAAGATCAGATTTACACAATTAAACCTACCTTTTTTTTTCCTTTACACAATCTCTCAAATAGTATATAGAATATTTTCCTAAAAATATGCCAATAAAATAGCCCTTAATCCACAGAAATGCCTAATTTCCCCCAAGAAAAGTTGTTTAAAATTACAAAAAAATATGAAGTCCCTCTTGCCACTCCTCCATTTCAAAATAACTATGACTTCTTAAAGGTTTTAGTGAAATATTGGGGTGTCGCAATTTTGGCTAAACATTTGTTTTTGCAATTTGAACAATTTTACTGTTGAAGTGCTACTTTGAGGGCTTTTCCCCCAAGAGATGGCGAAGTAATTGAAAATATTCTTTGTACAATTTCAGAAAAGGGGATAAGAGTAACCATGAAAACTTGGTTTCATTAAGATCATCAGAAATCAGAAAAGTCGATTTTAAAGGTCAAAATCTATAGTTTGTAAACGATGTCCTTGGAGTTTTGATCACTCATTAAAACCTTTACATCTAAATCTTAAAAAAGAAACATTTGACAAGCTGCTATTTTGGATTTAAAACCAAACATTTATCTGTCTCATTATGGAAAGAACTTTTACTTCTTTTTAGAGAAAATGAAGATGATGCATAGTATTTTCTTTTTTTATAGCTTCCTAACTCCAATTTTAGAATAGATTTAGCGATACGTCTTTTACAATTGTTAATCCTTTGTGGCTGGTAAACCATTTGAAATGAGAACATAAATCATTGTACACATGCTTAGATCTGTAATTAACAAGAGTACCACAAGGTCTTACCAACGCTTACATGTTCCCTTTCTTGGCATGAGACGAAACAATCTTTATTGATACTCAACTAAGATTTTTCTCAAACTCTGAATTTAGGTAAATGTTTAAACATAAACGGTGATATCAATTAGTTGTAAATTTCCCAAATGTCAGTTAAGAATATGAACATTTTATAATCGAAGAAAATGTAAAGGTTTTCACCAAATGACTGCGCCGATGACAGGAACACTATATTATTCCTAAGGATTTCTAAGAGATTACCTGAGCTACAATTATATTAAAAGGGCTACCATCAAACAGATCGTAGGTGTAAAACAACCGACTGGCCAAACAAAATCACTTAATTAGACCTAAATGACCTTTTTATTCATTGCTTATCAAATATATCTGGTGATGGGCGGCTAAATTGCCGTAGCTTTTACCTTGTACATGCTGAAGTTATTCACGATTGAAGTAAGACAGGGCCATTAATCGAGATTAGGGAATCAAACAAGAGGGACAGACTGGCCTTAAACCGCTCACCTGAATTGAATTGGTCCAGTAGACGTAACTTTCTGACAATATTCATTCACATTTGCCTCATTGTTGAAGAGGAGATGTAATTCTAAGAATTTAAAGTGAAAAAGGACCCTGCCCAGACATTGTTTATTGAGGCTACTCCAAATAAGCCCCAACTGCCATGCCCATATTTATGGGCCAATCAAAATTTTGCAAATTAATAAGCACAGCCCTGCCACGCTCATAGTTATGGGTAAATCAAAATTTTGCGAACAAACTTTCAAAAGGGTCACCCAAGGAACATTCTGGTAAAGTTTCATTGAAATCGGCCCAGCCGTTCAAGAAGAGATGGTGTACAAAGATTTTCGGCGCAAAAAATGCCACGCTCTTATTTATAAGCCAATCAAAATTTCAAGAAAAACATATAAAAATGGTTACCAAAGAAACATGCTGGTAAAGTTTCATTGAAATCGGCTTAGTGGTTTAGGAAGAGATGTCATTTAATGATTTTGGGCTAAAAAAAAGCCCCGCCCTGCCACGCCCATATTTATAAGCGAATCAAAATTTCGCGAATTATTCTTAAAAAGGGTCACCAAAGGAACGTTCTGGTAAAGTTTCATTGAAATCGGCCGAGCGGTTCAGGAGTAGATGTGGTTCAAAATTTTCAAAGTGAAAAAAGCCACGCCCTGCCACACCCATTGTTATGGGACAATCAGAATTTGGCGAACAATTTCTAAAGAGGGTCACCCAAGGAACATTCTGAGAAAGTTTCATTGAAATCGGCACAATGGTTCAGGAGAAAAGAAGTTTTTAAGATTGTTGACGACGGACGACGCACTTTGGACGACGCAGGGTCACCCTAAAAGCTCCCCTTTAGAACGTTGTGCTCAGGTGAGCTAAAAAGGCTTATGGTCATTTGAAAGTCAGAAAACAAATGTACTTAATAAGACTTTTATCTGATAAAATCTCGTAGCTACAGTTTGTATAAAGGAAGAAAATCGACGATGTATATTTCCATGGCTCGCATGATAAATAAGTAAAAGGACTCAACAAAAGAAACGAATGGACAAAATGCTCACAGCAAGTTCAGGTTCATCTCGCCCGTTTCTTGGAAATACACCGATTTTAATGACACGTGAATAAAGGAGATATTTATGTATTAGTGAACCGCTCCCGTGGCATAACAATAGATTAAGGTGTTGAGATGTAAGCCTGCAATTGTCATTTTCGTCATGTGGCTTCTCGAGATAATTGAGCATTAATTGAACGTTATAAGCGCAATGAATCCTCTGGTCTCATGGCCAATGTCTTATTGGGAATCATTAGTGTTGACAAAAATTGTTATTGATTGCATTCGTCTATGGTTCAATGAAATAGTTCTTTAGATATATCGATAAAGTTAGGAACATCGTGAAATTGACACGGTGAATGATTTTTTAATTATTTGGTAATGAAATTGAATGAGTGTGTGGAGCGAGTTTTGAGTGAATTTAAAGAGAAGTAATCCAATATTGCTTATTTTGTTCAAGATGAACAAAATTAGCGATATTTATTACCTTCCTTTAATCAAGTATACACAGTTTTCTGTTTGTGTGTATTTTTGGACCAATCATGCACTTTGAAACCCACAACTTAGTCGATTTGGAAAAATGTTGATCGTCTATAGCGATTTCGAAATGTTTTCTTATGATTTTGGAGCCTTTTTTTTTTATAGATTTGAGTGAGTGTTTGGAATGAATGAATGGAGCGCTGAGTGAGTGATATTGAATGGTTTTAGTTTATACTAATTTATTTTAGTTCGATTGCGACGAAAGCTTAAGCTTATAGAATCGCTCTCGAACGCTCAATCCTGATGTTTTCACGTCCCCGAGAGAGAGGCAGTGGTTTAAACCCACTGCTACCCATTTTTACAGCTGGGTGAACTGGGGCTGGCTATTAAGTGTTTTGCCCATAAACACACCCCGGCGACAGTGGGGCTCGAACCACGGACCTCTAGGAATGGTTTTGATCGGAATGAGTGTCAGTTTCACGATGTAATTAACTGTACAAGCAAGCATGCGTTCAGTATGCAGAAGTATTTGCAAACGATAACAGTTAACAACATCGTGAAATTTACAAGTTGAATGATATTGGAATGACTTTGGAGAGAAATTGAATGAGTGGAGCGGGTTTTGAGTGAATTTAATGAGAGGTAATTAAATATCGCAAATTTTGTTCAGGATGGACAAAATTAGCGATGTTTATTACCTCCTTTTAATAAAATATGCCTACAAGTTCTTTAGATAGCTTCCTATTTCCCCAAGAATCTATCAGACGCTTACAATTTGAATAATGTCGCTGAAATTGCGATTCTTTCTAGCTTCATTTATTCTGAATGAAGTTGTCGGTTCTATGTTTTCAGTGAGTTTGGAGCGTTTGTGAATCGTTTGAGTGAGTGTTTGGAATGAGTTAATGGAGCGCTGAGCGAGTGAATTGGAATAGTTTTGAGCGAGATGAATGTCAATTTCACGATGTTGTTAACTGTAAAAATGGTGCTCCCTTTGAACTTGAAACCACGTGCAAAACCGGATTTCGATTCATAAACTGTTTGAAAACACTATCATCTAAAAACGCAGAGCTAAATATGGCTCTACTACACACAAATAAAAAAGTATTGCAACATTCAATTTTCAATAAGGTAGTTCTAATCAAAGTCGAAGTGTGAATACTTGGCGCACCAAAGACACAAGTAAATGATTTTAGTAAATCTTATAAGCTTTTATGTAACGGTAAACGAGCTTTCATTCCCATTTCAGCCATTTCATTCATTTATAAGCCGTTGTAAAAAAAAAGGTTTTTCTACAAATATTCTTTAACGATTAACTATGGAAGCGTCGAATGTTCCATGTGAGATTTCAAAGTAATCATTTTCTCTAATCCAAGAGTAACAATCAGAATAACTGTACAGTTGATATCTTGTATATCCATAAGCACCGGCTATGACACCATTCGGTTTTCTCTCCATACCCTCGATCAGACGTTGAACTTGAAGCCGCCGTTACTCTTGCATTACCAATCAAAATAGCGCTAGATTTTGAAGTGGAAGAACTACACCAAAATAATATCCCACACATTTTCTGCCAAGTTCATATTTAACTAAATTGAAAGCTCTTTTATATCTTCATAATTTCGATGTGGCAATACTTTTTTCCGTGTGTATGTGATAACACGCGTCTGATTTTTTGAAATGGTGTTGCAAACGATCTAGGATGAAAAATTACTTAGCTGAATTGTCTTTTTATCCTTATTGATTAATGAATTGATTTTATCCGATAAAAAGATTGTTGAAGTGTACTTTTGTTAATATCTTATTGGCTAAGGGTATTCCTTTGCTCGATACTAGAGCACATTTTAATTAACGAGAAAAAAAAAAAAAAAAAAAAAAAAAACTAAAAAGTAAGGGCCAGATAAGCGAAAGACAAAAAAAAAAACATTTTTAATAGCGTGCGTAGACAATAGCTAAAGGCAGAATTATCTAAGAAAATCGACATCTGTATTTCACTTTCTGCCTCTATGCAATAAAAGTGATTTTATAGCGAGGTTGTGCGACAGACTAAGTGGATGATGTCACGCTATGTAGTCTATGTTTTGATAAATATACTGCAGTTTTAACCATCTTCTAGAACAACCCGTTGTGGATTGGTCTTGGGTGAGATCTGAATTTTTTATGGTGTGATTTGAGTGTCATATAGAGCAGAAATATGAAAATAAATGTCTATAATACCGTTGGACAAACAAACCGGCTCCGTCATTTTATCACATTTACTTGTAGGTCTGTGCATGACATCGCCATCGATTTCTAACATGTGCAACATTAATGCTCAGAAAAGCTTGTTCGCTATGACTTTATAAAGATAGCTATGGATCTACACAATTCACAATTGTAATAATCGTATTTGTAATGTTCGTTTGATTGTCCTGGCAGCTCAGTGTCCGCCCATCAGACAGGCACGGAATTATCGTGAATATCACGCACAATATCGTTTTATAGGATCTGTTATGAATAATTGCATTAATATCTCTATCTATAGA
This sequence comes from Fragum whitleyi, assembly GCA_948146395.1. Classification (NCBI taxonomy): domain Eukaryota; kingdom Metazoa; phylum Mollusca; class Bivalvia; order Cardiida; family Cardiidae; genus Fragum; species Fragum whitleyi. The sequence goes on from OX411545.1 coordinate 13,800,000, forward strand.
GTTAGTCACATTGTGAAATTGACATTCATCTCCATCAAAACCATTCCAAATCAATCGATCAGTGCTCAATTCACTCATACAAAAACTCACTCATACCATTCAAAGACGTTAAAAAAATAATAAAAAAAATGTTCAAAACGGTCAACATATTTTTTTCAAATCGATTAAATAGTTCCATTCATTGCTATATTTCAAAGCGACTAATTGGTTAATGAAGACATTAAACAGAACTAAAATGCACAGTTGCCTGACATATACAAGTCTTGAAAAAGAGTGAATATAGCTATAGTATATTACCTTCCTTTAATTTTTTTTCTAAATTCGCTCCTCCGTCTCATTTGATATCATTTGTTTACGTTTTCATATCGATTTAATCATCTTGTCAAATAAATGCTCTTGTTGACTGTACTGGTAAATACGTACCTGCGAAAAGAAATAGTTTGATCGCCACCATCTCAATAAATCTTATGTATACTAGGGGAATATTGAAATGGGTTCGTATGTCGACTAACAAACATTTTAGTATTATTTCACACTGTCTATAGCTGTTTGAAACAGTTCCATAAAGAGTTTTTCATACTTATTCCCTTTGAGGCCATAAATATTTGTTTTCATGTCATCTAATTATCGTTTCCCTCAGTCTTAAAATAAATTCTATTCTATTTGTATTACAAAACATTATGTTTTGGCGTCAAGGATCCGTTTTATAATCTTCATTCAATGTCATGTAGGTGGTTTTATTTCCTCCCTTATTACGGGGAAAACTGAGAGTCAATGTGTTTATTGTTTATTAAACTGCCTATATTGTTTTTAATTCTATTGAAAACTTCAGTATGATTTTCTATTCTAACTTTTCTTCTTTATTTTCTCTCCGACTTTTAAATGGTATATTTAATAATGGTGTCAATAATGATGTAGTAACACTTATCAAGAGCGCAACTACCATTACGCAATTTACGCAAGTGCGTAAAAGAAATAATCATCTGTGGAAAAATATCGTTGATGAACGATCATAACATCGTAACTACAGCTTGAATAAGCTGTAGTTACGATGGTATGGCATTCACCAACGCTCAAATCATGGGGAGGGGAGGGGACGGAGAACATTCATCTTTTGTCACAGTCCACATTTCGCCTTAATCCTATATATTCTTTGGTTTTCGCCTTCTGAGTGCGTATAAATTTCAAAATCCTAGATAAGCCTATGCTTATATATTGTTTTGTCAATTAAGATCCGGATAAATCAATCAAATTTCTCCCTTTGGAATAGGTAATACAGTAAAGCACATCGTACAATTGACAGATTTAACGATTTTGGAATGATTTTCGAATGAAATTAAATAAATAAGTGGAACTTTTTTAAAAGATTTCAAGGGAGGGAAAACATGATTGTAAATTTCGTCCAATTGGACGAAATTAGCGATGATTTTGTTTACCTCCCTTTTATACGAATTAATTGCTTTCTGATTTTGAGTCTTAACGGATAAATCAGACGCTTAAAAAGCAATTCAAGCCAATAAAATCATGCAATTGTTTGGTCGATTTTATTTAAAAGATGATCATTTCGAACGGTTTTGAAGCGTTATTGAACATTTCTTTTTAGAATGATTTGAGTTAATGTTCGGAATGAGTAATTGGAGCGCTGAGCGAGTGGTTATGAATGGTTTTGATCGAGATGAGTGTCAATTTCACAATATTATTTACTTTACATATTTACAGTCCATATAGTTCAAACGTGTTTTTGGTTTTTCTTTTAAAGTTCTGATACACTTAAGTAAACTAGATTCAGTTTCGATTTCCGTGCCGAGTTCATTGACTCCGCGTCATTTACCTGGGGATTTTTGTAATTTGTTTATAGATACTTCAACAGAGTAACGCGTTACACAAATCCTCTTCTGAATTAATATGCAATTAATGATAACACATATTAGGGTGAAACCTCACGAGCAATTTGTTTGCAATAAGAATAAATGGTTTTCTGCTTTGATGTCTCATGCTTCAGAAGATTGTACGTTAGATCATCATCGCTAACGTTGGTTTATCTACCAAAAGTACAAAACATTTTAAAATTAATTGACTTTATTTCCATGGGCTTTGTATGCATCTTTACTATAATCTATGCATTCCTTAAACACAAAAACAATCAGTATTGTATACATTTTGAATCACAATGTTAGCTATTTATACATGAATTATTGTTTTACTCAGTATTGTTCTTAAATATCACTGACGAGACTTTTTCCCGATTGCGCCAGATACTGTATGGTGCTTTGATCATTCACATGTGATTAGATCGGCCGTTATTAAAAGTGTTTGACGCCCGTCACAAAAAGAGGATAATTGATAAGAATCTTCCGAAGAGACATTATTAAAGAAAGATTTCTGACCGGTTCAAAACTGCACATACCAGACGTTGTATTATAGTTAATAACAATCATTTCGATCAAAACCATTCTAAATTTCTCACTCAGCGCGCCATTCATTCATTCCAAACTCTTATTCAAACCATACAAAAACGCATCAAACTCACAAAAAATGATAAGATCAAAAACTACATTCAAAATTAAAATCGTTCGATAAAGTACGCGAATTTACTGAATCTTTTTATAGTTTTTAAACGTGTGTTGAGTTCGTGAAGATACTATAACTATTTATAGGACCTGTGTGCATGTTTCATGAAAGGGAGGTAATAAATATCGCTAATTCTGTTCATCACGAACAAAATTAGCGATATTGGAATATCTCCTTTGAAAATTACTTAATACACACTCCACACACTCATTGAATTTCAATCCGAAATAATTCCCATTTCAACCAACTTGGTAATGTCACGATGTTACAAACTGTTTTACCATCATGCACTTAGATGTTGAAAATAATAATAATAAAGAAATACGAAAGGCACCAACAATGATTATTCCATACAGTGTATGTGTGATCGGGTCGATACTTCGAACTTGTAAGATAACTTAATCTTTTCTATGGTTACAACTTTCATCATTTTTTTTCTATTTTTCAGTATTGTGTCTGGTGGCAAGCGTCTTATCCCTCACCCTGATAGCCTACGATCGATTCTTCGGTATCGTGTTCGCATTGAAAGCCCACATGACCAAACGGAAAGCAAGGTTTTCCATAGTATTCATTTGGCTCTGCTCCTTCGCCATCGCCTCCCCCTTGCTGGTGTTTCGACAGCTGAAAGAGCGTCAATGGATGGACCACACTGAGAGATGGTGCGACGATTCCTGGCCTGTTGTCACGACCTTTGACCCGGAAAGAAACGTGACCGTGTCCCACATGCCCGGAAGGACCGCCTACTTCACGTTTATGTCATGCGTACTCTACTTTTTTCCTATGATTGCCATGACCATAGCCTACTCCGTGATTATAAGAAAGCTGCGTCTCAGTACAATTCCCGGTGAAAGAGTAGATGCAGGAATGAATGCTCAACAAAAAACAAAAAGAAAGGTTAGTGTAGCATAATTCCCCATTGAAATTCTACATCTTTTTGGGTGAAAACCCCCTTTTTTAAATAGAATTCCACAATACATGTATTAGCAGCTCAAATGAGAGAGAATTTTAAGCAGGTGGTTTAAAATAACCATTTTCACAAGCTCTGCAAATCATATCAATACAAAAACATCGTGAAATTGACAAGAGAAATGATTTGATTTAGGAGTTATTTTGGAATGAATTTAATTGAATAGGAGGAGCGAGTTATTAGTGAAATTAAAGGGAGGTAATCCAGCATCGATAATCATGTTCAGGATGAACAAAACTAGCGATGTTTATTAACTTCTTTTAATAAAATATGCATACTAGGTGTATAAAAGGCGTTCTATTCCTTCAAGAAACAATCAGAAGTTTACAATTCTAATTATGTCAGAGAAATCACGATTTATTTCTATCTACATTCAATTTGAATTTAGTTGCAGATCTTATCTTTTTTAGGCATTTTGAGCGGTTTTGAATGGTTTGAGTGACTGTTTGGAATGAATGGAGCGCTGATTGAGTGATTTAGAATGGTTTAAATTGAGATGAATGTCAATTTCACGAGGTTGTTGAACACAGTAAAAGAAATGCATTTTTCAAAATAATTACATTTTATGTATGACTCGGTCAAAAGTGTATAAAAACAATAAAATTAAGTAGATTTTCAATAAAAAAAAAATACAAGAATTTAAAAAACAACTTTTTTTTAAGACCTCGAAGACCACTCTAAATAGAAACTTTTTCGTCGTGATACATGTACATGAAGACGAACATCTTTTCTTGTTTTAGACAGTTTACTTCATGTTCAATTATATTTACAGGTGATAGCAATGCTGGTCACCATCATGTCAGTATTCGGGGTGTGTTGGCTGCCTTATCAAATATCTCTACTGTACAGTGAACTAAGAACAGACAGAAAACAAGTAAGTCTACATAACAATGTCATGTCACTATTATGTCAATATTCGATGTGTGTTGGCTGCCTTATCAAAAATCTCTACTGTAGAGTAAACTCAGAACAGATAGAAAACAGGTCAGTCCAGGACCAAGTTCAGGATTTCATAGCTTCTTTTCTAACCCAACTGAAAACTCACCGAATTCACTTTATACTGAGGTAAGGATGTGTAAATGAATTATTTGAATAAAATGTCAATACTGTGTTCTTAAATCTGAATTAAGATGCAGCTTGTCATAAAGATGATGAAACATCTTACAGTTAGTTACATCGTGAAATTGACATTGAACTCAATCAAAACCATTCTAAATCGCTCACTCAGCGCTCCATTCATTCATTCCAAACACTCACTCAACCATTCAAAAACACCCAAACCCATTGAAAAATATAGAATCAATAACGTCATTGAAAATAAATTTGGATAGCAAAAACTCGCAATTTCGTCATAATTCAAATTGTGAGCGTCTAATACGTTCGTAAAGAAATAAATAGGAAGCTATCTACAGAACTTGTAAGCATATTTAATTAAAGGGAGGTAATTAAAATCGCTAATTTTGTTCATCCTGAACAAAATTTACGGTATTGGATTACCTCTCATTAAATGTAAAACTCGCTCCACACACTCAGTCAATTTAATTCCTTAATCATTCCACAACCATTCACCTTGTCAATTTCACGATGTTGTTAACTGTACCATCTTAAAAATCTATTTTCATTTAAAATCCTCATGAGAGATTCCATATACACATTTCTTAAATTGCATTTCAGAAAGACTTTTTTTCTTAACTCTACATAAGATCTCCATTTCTTTGTTTTATGTTCGCGAAGAAAACCCATTTTATACATCTATCTTTAATTGCAGCTTGGAGAGTGGTATTTCACTGTACAGTTCCTTGCAGGGTGCTTTGCTTTCTCTAACAGCGCTCTGAATCCATTGATATACGCCGGATTCAATGAAAACTTCAAACAAGGTAAACAAACACTTAATATTTTCATTTATGCTTACTTTTTTAGTTATCTAACTCAATTTAGTGGCACGCAAGTCGCAGCTTAGCCCACAGCTTTTTTGTAAATCACAATTGTAAAATAATTGATGTAAAGGTATTGCTTAACTGATATAACCCCACTTTAACAAATGAATAAAGAGGACCAGTATAACACTAAATCGCTTACCTGATAAGTATATTTATAATATGACCTACGTCGCGGGAGTTAAATAACCGCGTTGAATATTTTTTGATATTACACGGGTGTTATAACACTAATGGAATAACTATGCAAATGAGCTAAGAACGGATGACAACGTTACTTTTCGTTGTAAAAGTTATGTAATCGTGGCTTTGCTGACGTCATTTCGCAAACGGCGTTATATGTATCGCGGAAAAACTTGAACTCACAAATATAGCAATTTCCTTATTTTACCACATGAAAATGAGGGTCATATAATAAATAGAATATCATATTTGTGCTCATTAAAAACCGATTTATTAAACTCGTCATCAAAATAGATAAAAACTCGGCACAGCCTCGTTTTCTGTATGTTTATCGATGACTCGTTTAATAAACTCGGCGTTTAATGATTATTCTTTCAATATCCTCTATTCATGATGACTGAGAAGATAAATATTATAAAGCGAAAACAAACCATCTCCATTTACAAAGGTCTATGAATTTTCATAAAATTTGTGGTAAAAATCATTACTGCTTTACGTGGATAATTTAAGATTAAATCCATGGCGAAAATGAGAATTACCCGCCACAACCATTTCATGAAAAAAAATCACAACAACACAAAACATCTAGTAGATTTTTGTTGGACGAGAATTACGGCTATGCTCTAAAAGCTATTTCACTTTTCCGAACTGTCAACCCAAGTAAGCGATTTAGGGACACTGCATCCCTCTTGTCAAGTAACCTTTATCAATTCTGGCAATGGGAAATATAAATGATGTCTTATTCGATAACCCAACTTAAATTTTGATGGGTAGCTTCTTACTTTCCATTCATAGCTATAAGGATAAGTCTTACCAAGTTTTAAGTTTATTTGGAAGATGTTGAAATGCTTTCCAAACGCATGTTTCAAAGAGAGAAAATTAGCTCCTCGAAATAAATTAAAATATGTAAAAAGGTGTTGAGGATTGACTGATTTCTTACGGATAGAGTTTAAAATCGAAGAATTAGTCACATATTAGCTTAATTATTTATGCATCTCACCAACAAGCTATCAAATGTTGTATATAGAGGTATATTTTACTTTCAAGTTTAGTTTGTTGTGTCGGTTTTTAGCATATAGAAATCTAGGTACAGTAGTTGTCTATATTTGCTTTATTGTCACCCAGTTGGATGTTTAACTACGAAACTAACCAAATTTGTTATCAATTAAATTTGCTGGTGTCTTGCCTTGGCTTAGTCAAAATAACTTAGTTGCTTTATTGTAATTCTTAGTGGGCAGTTTATTACGAGAGTTCATTGACAAACAAATATATGTGACTCATCAGGCCAAAATCGACTTTCATAGTAGGGTGCAAAGTTGTGACCCATCTAGGATTGCCCGGGCTGACTGGGTTAGAAACGTTTTGCTTTTAGCTGATATTCTGTATCTGTAATCATTATTCTACCTTCTTGAAAAATATTTTTTGAAATAAGACCTCCAGTTAATCGCTATTTTAACTAATGTCCTTTCAGTTATTTATATTGCCCATATTTGCGTGACGGGTCACATATATTTAGTTGATTTTACATTTTGATATGCTTGAATTTTTATCCTTTCCCGTCTTACTAAACATTCGATAATCAAGAGGTACATGTATCAAGAAGATGAATAGATGATTCACGTCGTTTCTTTTCACAGCCATCATGCTCCTGAAAGACGGAAAGTCGACGAAAGTTCAAGGTCAATATGGCCACCCAGACTTCCTATTGCGATATCAAAGTAATGTCCGCCAGTGCTCACGAAGGCCAATCTACACAGCTAACCCTACGCGACAAAATAGACGACGATCGACGAATACATGTGCGTCTATGGGCAGGCGAAGTACTCAGTTCTCTATCATTCCAATGAAAAGGATGTCAGATACAGGGGTTTAGGAAGGGTCACCTCACCATTTTGGAAAGGTGATGAAACGCACAATCGTGATTTATAAACGCAGAATGACCAAATGTAAATTGACTGAACATAGTTGGAGGAGCATGAGATACAAAATACGGTTACTTTCAAAGTCATTTACATAAATTTACTGGAAAAAAATGAGTGACATGTGACTTCTATGTTTATAGTTAATTCTCAAACGATTGTTCGTAAGATAAATATGAAGTGTCCATCATTATTATAAAATGCTATGGGTAATTGTGATTCATTTTTTCAAAGGTGTCCATACCGACTTGGACAAAGGGAGTCTTCAAATCTCAGTTTCTTATTATAAATCCAGATACAATGTGCAGTTCCACCCATTGACTAAGATACGTTATAATTGGTGCCAAGTGATGACAAAGTGCCTTAACATTATCTACAGTTAATAACATCGTAAAATTGACAAGGTGAATGATTATGGAATGATTTAGGAATGAAATTGAATGAGTGTGAGGAGCGAGTTTTGAGTGAATTTAATGGGAGGTAATCAAGTATTGCAAATTTTGTTCAGGATGAACAAAATTAGCAATACTTGATTACCTCAATTAAATAAAATATGCATACAAGTTCTATAGATAGCTTCTTATTCCTTCAAGAACCTATCAGATGCTTACAATTTCAATAAATCAAGTGAAATCCCGATCTTTTTCCCCAGCTATATTTTATTTTGAACGAAGTTGTTGTTATATGTTTTCAATGAGTATGGAGCGTTTTTGAATGGCTTGAGTGAGTGTCTGAAATGAATGAATTGAGCGCTGAGTGAGCTATTTAGAATGGTTTTGATTTAGTTAAATGTCAATTTCACAATGTTATTAACTGAAGGACTGCTGATTGACAATCATTTCAGGTGCTTACTGTAAATCGTGTAGATTTCCAGAGCGTCAATTTTCGCGTCTTCGGCGAATATCTATTTCGCGACATAAGATATTTAACGAACCAGTGTAAAAAAAGTCTAAAGTGACATGTTAAGGCGTTTCCGACCTTTAAACACTGATACGTCGATTTGCTCTTTATTTTTTAAATCATTCAAACAAATAATCGTTATTCTTAAATTTGCGTGTTCAATCAGTCGTGAATAATAGCGCAACAACAATAACATCAAAACGTACGCTTATTAAACCTGTGCTCGAGATTATAGGACCTTTTTCCGTGCTCTCTTGTGAATTTTCTCAGATTTAGAATTAAAATGAATGTATGTACATAAAAGATGATACTTATAAGGTATTATTTATAACAACTTATAAACTACATTTTTTATGTTCATTAATTAATAACAGTGTTAGAAATGAATTATAGCTTTTGCCTCAAGTTGTTATTGGAGAAAATACTTTGTTAAGCATAAGAAAAGATATATAACCTCGAGCCTAATTTACAGTAGTTAAAAACTGTTGCACCTTATTACGCGGCGATACAGTACACAAAATATTAAAGGATCAGGCGAATTTAAATACAATCCATCTTAATCGCCTTTCTCTTCTAGAATCTCTAGAATGGAGATCTTTAATTTGCATGCCTGCAATTTGATAAATTATAAACTTTTTAACATTTACATGAAATTATTCTGATATCTCACAAGCCATCACTTTAGCGACTTGAAAATTATAAATGAAAAAGAAAAAAATTATAATACCATGATTAGTTATTCCTCAAAGCAAAACAATGTACCTCGCACTATTCTTTTGTTGTTTTAATAAGGTTTACTGCCACTTTAAACAAAAGTATACTCTTACCGGACGGCCGATTATCATTAATGCCATATACATAAACAAATTTTTCGTGATTTATTTTGAAGACTGTAATATTTAAATCAGCGTCTTTTACATAGGTTTTTTGTAGATCTATGGTGTTTTGGAAAAAACCGGTTCGAGATCTCGGTATTTAGGTGCATTCCGTTTTATAGTATAACTTACATATCATTAAAATATAAAGTAAAATTGCCGAATCGCAGGTCGACTTCGTCATTGTAAATAGCCCCATATAACAAACCTCTGCAGCAAACTGCCTAAGATGAAAATCTGAAAAAAGTTGTAATTTAGCTTCTAAAAAGCTGAGGATACGTTGTTTCAGAATTACATTGAATTTATTAATTGCATATTAAAAACAATTCACTGATTACATATATAAGTCGGGGGTATTACAGTCGTGAAATTTACAAGAATTGAACAACGTCGTGAAATTGACAAGAAGAACGATTTTGGAATGATTTAGGAATGATGTTGAATGGGTGAGTAGAGCGAGTTTGAAGTAAAAGTTAAGGGAGGTGAACAAAATTAGCAATATGTATTACCTCCTTTTAACAAAATGTGCAAAAAAAGTTCAATAAATAACTTAAAAAAAAAACCAATCAGACGCTAACGATTTCATTTCCGTCAGTGAAATTCCGATTTGGTCATTGATTTACTCATTTTGAAGGTAGTTGTTGATCTTACATGTATATTCTTTGGTATTTGAGCGTTTTTGAATGGTTTGTGTGAGTGTTTGGAATAAACGAACGAAGCGCTGATTGAGCGATTTAGAATGTTTTGATTGAGATGAATGTTAATTTCACGATGTTACTAACAGTAATCTTGGTTTACGGAGATGATAGTTGACGGCTGGTACGTCAATTCAATAACATGTCTAGTTAGTTAGACTGTACGACGTTACACGATGAGGTTGTTCTGAAGACCTTCTGATTTGTGATATATTTTCATTAAGCAATAGTCTTTGAGAAAATGTTGTAATACTTCCTCTCATAAAGCGATTATGACCCGCGATGCGAAGGGACTTTCTTAGAAATGGAAAGGGTGTCGACCCTGGTCAGGCTGCGCGGACCGCGCAGACTGACTAGAGTCAAAACCCATCGCCCTTGGAATATTTTTGGAAACTAGAATAATCATTCTACCATCATGTGATATTGGTTTTTAAATGCGACCTCAGATTGACATGTAATGGACCAATCTCTCTTTAAATATTTTGACGGAGTTCTAAGATGGACCTGTTTTGCCTATCGAGTCATATTTGCTTTTCCTTGTGCTTATAGCAACACCTTTCTATGTATATATGTGTATTTCATTTCTATTATTTTGAATGTTCTGAATTGGTTTGAATATTGTGTTAAATGCTTTAATATGTTTTTTTTTGCATTTAGTTTATAACTAATTTGCATCTTTTAGTTGTGTTGGAATATGTTTCGTATTGTATTTAGCTTCGTAGCTTTGCTATTGTATTGCAAACTTTTTTGACAACGTGTAACGTGGTTGAATATACTATCATTATATATCAAGGAACATTCATTCATCAAGATAAAGAAGCGAATGTCAAATTCAACCAAATTAATTATTTGGTTTTTCGTTTCCTATAACATGATTTTCTTGCCAAACCAGATAGGCGACATCTTAAGGGTTTCACGAAAAAGAAATGAGAGAAGGTAAATTGAAATAAATACAGTAACCTAAACCTGTAGAGGAAGTCAGAAATATTATCATTATATTTGACAATGAACGAATTGCGAGGAAGCTATACACTCATGTTATAACAGGCAAAGAAAAATTCATTAGTTCAAACCAAAATTCAACATTCCCGTTTTCCACGCCTATTGTATGTAACAAAATAACAAATAAATTAATAATGTTGAATTACTGTCCTTTTCAAGCGCCGTTTTACACGCGCTAATATCCAAATTTCAAACACATGGCGAAATCTAGTCTTACGTCATATCCAAAGTGAAGTCATCTTTGGAATGTACATACCAAAGTGTTGTGGAAGAGTTCGTGTATTACCGGATGATTAGAACTTAACCGGATATTTTGACTAATATCTCCAAAAAATAATTTTTTGAATGCGGTCAGTATTCGTTACATACATAAAAATGAGCATCGATTCCTTGGGTATCAAGTTTTACGACAAAAAAGGCAAATGTCGATCTTAAATAGCGGTATAGACCATTCTGTCGGAATGAAAATACCCCTTCCCCCCAAAAGAAAATGTTCAGTTCGTATTCTCTCATTCTATACTATTTACTAGATAGTCTTATTCAATATTATAACACGATGGCGTAAAACACATATATGAAATAGGAATAATTAAAACTTATAAACATGTAATGTGTTCTACTTTGTACAAAGATAGCTCCGTCCATTTATTAATCTAAACGTCATCTTTAGTGGAATGTTGATGCTTTTGGCGTCATATAACCCACTTGCTAAATGACGCGTTTCGATTTCTTTGAAATTCTTCCAACGTCAATATCGTTAAATTTTCATTATTTCACACCCAGAAGAATTTTTAACTATTAAAGGGTAATATACCTAATTACAGAATTGCGTTCGTGTTAGATATAATTTCATTCTCGCGTTGATGTGTCCATGAATATAGTCTGTTGGGGGGGGGAGTTATATGAAAAGCATAATCTTTTCATTTAACTTTTGCATATAACTCCTATTCCATCAGACTTAATGCATGGGTACATTAACGCATTAAATTAAGACATTTTTTTTTTATTTCATCTGTATTGATGTGAAATGTCGTTAGGCATGAAGCCATATTAAAGTTGGCAATTTATTTGTCAACATAAAAGCAAAGCGAGTACTTTTATAATTATAAGTATAAATAACCTACTACTGTTCATAAAATTGACCATAATATTCAGCACTCATCAAGGGCGTAACTACCACTACGCACATTACGAAAAATAGTAATAGAAAAAATCCTCTTGCGAAATATGTCGTTGATGAATGAACATAACATCGAAACTACGGCTTATCTGGAAACAGTTAGTAGCATCATGAAATTAACAGTTAACGGTTACCTCGATCAAAATCATTCTGAATCCTTCACCCAGCTCCCCATTCATTAATTCATTTTACTAACTCAATCATTGAAAAAAGGTTTTGGAGTCGTTCATAATAAATACAGTTAACAACATCGTGAAATTGACTAGGTGAATGATTTTAGAATGTCTTAGGAATGAAATTGAATGAGTGTGCGGAGCGAGTTTTGAATGAATTTAATGGAAGGTAATCTTATGTCGCAAATTTTGTTCAGGATGAACAAAATTTGCGACATTGATTACCTCCTTTTTAAGAAATATGCATACAAGTTGTATAGATAGCTTCCTATTACTTCAATAACCTATAAGACGCTAACAATTTAAATTATGTCAATGAAATCTCGATTTTATTTATCAATTTTTTTTGCATGACGTTGTTGATTCTATATTTTTCAATGGGTCTGAGCGTTTTTGAATGGTTTGAGTGAGTGTTTGGAATGAATGATTGGAGCGCTGCGAGAGCGATTTAGAGTGGTTTTGATTGGAGTGAATGTCAATTTCACGATGTAACTAACTGTAGCCTGATAAGCTGCACAAACAGGAAAATATGTTGATTTAAATGGAGATAATTATTCCTCGCTAATATCGCCCTTTTTGACGAAATTATCGAAAATGTATTTACTCCCCTTAATTTCATTCAAAACTCGCTCCTCCAACTCATTCAAAATCGTTCAGAATCATTCCAAATTCATTCAATTTGTCGATTTCATGATGTTATTAACTGTAATACCTTGTGTGGAACATCACGTATAGGCAGGCATAAGCGCAAAACTGTAGAAATGACTGTAGTAGGTATAAGCGCCATCGACAGATTCGAAACAATCTCTTCATTTATTGTGTATATCGTTGTTTAATATGTAATGATTGTTATGTACAAACAGGCTGAGAAACTAGCACGAATTAAATTGCACCGTTTGTTTTAACAGTAGTTGATAGGACTACACAAATTCCTTCCTTTTATTGCCTCGATAAGATAAAGGGTAAATTGTTTTACCATTTGTCATTTATGTACATATCTGTCCATCCACCCGTCTGTCTGCGAAACTGAACCATGAAATTTTTAGTTTAACCTTAACTTTAATAGTGTTCAAGATATAATGCTCATATTCAGCAATATGATATATCTCACCTATACGCATCTGCAGATACCCAAGTTAGTCAAGGTCATCTGTCAAGGTCATGTCATGTTAAAAAATATTGTTTCAAGGGTATTTGTTTTTTCACGAACTCATCTTGTTTAAGAGTAAATTCGTCAAAGCGTTTTATGTATTTATAGTGGAAATCTTGATCCCTTTCTTCACACAGGTCTTCGAGGAATCTGGCAATCTGTGGCCGTCTGTCAAAAGCCACCTGTTACTCACGGAGGAAGCAAAAACTACGGGACCTACCACTCTTCAACCATGGCAACAGCAGTATAAATACAGTTAATAACATTGTGAAATTGACATTTAACTAAATCAAAACCATTCTAAATCGCTCACTCACCGATCCATTCATTAATTCCAGATACACACTCAAACCATTCAAAAACGCTCCAACCTTACTGAAAAACATATAACAACAACTTTGTTAAAAATAAAGTATAGCTGGGGAAAAAATCGGGATTTCACTTAATTAATTGAAATTGTGAGCGTCTGATAAGTTCTTAAAGAAATAAGAAGCTATCTATAGAACTTGTAAGCATATTTTATTAAAGGGAGGTAATCAATATTGCTAATTTTGTTCATCCTGAACAAAATTTGCAAGACTTGATTACCTCCCATTAAATTCACTCAAAAGTCGCTCCAAACATTCATTCAATTTCATTCCTAAATCATTCCATAATCATTCACCTTGTCAATTTCACGATGTTGTTAACTGTAATATCATACTGCAAAGAAAATTCTTGCAATACGGTTTCTTGTCGGGACATAAGACGAATTACTCCGGCTGTAAAAAATGATGTCTTCCGAGCCGCAAGCGAGGTCGATAATTTTTTTCCAGTGGGAAATAAATATAACTAATAATGTTTACGCTAAAACATTTTGGCAAAGTATGAATTGGTGAAAGTCCGGAAATGAACTTCGCAAAGAATGGAATTCTAATTTTGCTGGGCGAAGTTAGAAAATTCCCTTCTTTGAGTAAACCGTTCTGGAAAAATAAGTGTGCAAAGCAGAAATCGGAACACAGAAAGAAATAATCATGAAAAAGGTTAGACAAGCCGTATCATCTATGTATATCATTTCGTCAATAAGCGAAATTTAGACCAGAGGCCAATTTTACTAAACATCTTACGGTAATATTTTGCTAATTCATAAATTAAAGTTTCTCCTTCAGAAGTAAGTGAATATGGACTTCTGCCATCTGTCTTCTTAAGATGACAATAAAGAGATATTTCAAGGCAGAATCTAACAATGAATGAAGACATCAGGTACAATTTGTGATTTTGACTTACGATTAATCTTTCGTAAGAAGTTTAGTAAATCGGACCCCAGGTTTTCCCAAATTGTATGGACCATATAATATCATAGACCATATAATATATTTATTGGAACTTATTGAAACAGAATGAGTTTGGTCGAAATATTGTTTTGTAAAATGCTATATAAAGAATCAGATACAAAAAAAATATTTTTCTTTGTTTTATATCTTTCATGTATCATCATACATGTACATGTGTTTGTATACCATTGGCGTAGCGACCTTAATGTAGAGGATGAAGTTGCGTTACCTCTTGCTGAGATACTATTGCCCCATTTGAAACATCCCTCCTCCATTTACGGAGCCGCTGTCAAAGCACAATTGGAAGCATGTCGGTCTGTCATTCTAGATGTCCATATTTCGATCCCCGACGGCGGTTTCATTCTTCCGACTATTTGTCTGCAATCAATGGGTTTGTAGGCGTAGACCTACGCGAGATAACCGCTGAGAGCTAGGAAATGGCGTAATGGTAGTACTGGTTTGAGATATACAAGGGATCCATTGCAATCGATAGAAGCTTAAGCCGATATAACTTAGAGGTTATTGAAAGCGGCGTTAAATCTACATTCCATTCAACACTCCGCCTTTTACGTAAACTCTGTTAGGAAACCAACAAATATAATTCAACATGTGCATGTGTCCATAATACTATTGGCGTAGTGATCTTATCGAAAGAATGATGTAACGATGCCTCAAACTGTGATAATTTAGCCCCGTCGTAATTTCGGTAAACTCTATAAGACTTCGGATGTATATAAGATAGATGTGTATGTAACAAACGGCTTATTCCGTTAGTCGTAACCAGGCTTACAAAAACTAGTGATTCAATCCGAGGCGCGTTTTAATATTTAATTTTAAGCGTATGATTGAGAGATAACAATACACGTCCCTGCCTTCTGGTTTCAGTGACCAAGTTCTTATGATTTCCTCCTTTGTGTCTATGTAAAGTAGGCCCAAATATGACCCTACGGGCATGACATGAAACGTTGGTAGAAGTCTACTATATAACATTACAAACATTATATGGAAGATGTCTGCCTTTTGATTTCAGAGAAGATGATAATTGAAGTTTTTTTGCTCTTTGATTCTATTTGTAAAGGGTTGTGCCCGGTGGAGCCCAAATATAATCCCTGGGTCTTGATATGAACAAATTTAGTACACGTCTACTTGAAAAAACTTGGCAAATGCCAACTAGATTATGCTACATACAATATAAGAAAGCTGTCTGTCTTCTGGTTTCAGAGAAGACGATTTTTCAAGATCTTCGCTCTTAATTCTATGTAAAAAGGGTTGTGTCCGGGTGGAGCCAAACTATGATCACTGGGTTGATATGATCAAACTTAGTAAAGGCCCAATTGATGATGCTACGTACCAAATATGAAAATTGTCTACCTTCTCGCTTCAGAGAAGAAGATTTTTGAAGATTTTCCTATTTTCACCCTTTTTGTTAAGGGTAAATGGAGAGTTAAGGGTAGATTTAAATGAAAAAAATGATAGGGCTTGACCGCAGGAACATCCCTGTAAAGGTTCATCAAGATTGGCCTTTCGGTTAATGAGGAGAAGATATTTTAAGAAATTGTGGACGACGGACATTGGACGATCACAAAGCTCATCTTGGACACTTCGTGCTCAGGTGAGCTAAAATGGATCAGACGATGTAGACTACGAGTAAGCATGTTACATTTACCCTTATGAGTAGTTATAAAGTTTGGTGCGTGTTTTAACGCATTTGATTTGACAGTTAAGACACATTAACAGAATAGTACGTACTCGCTCCTACCACCCATTCATTTTCATTCCGAAATAATTCCAAAATCATTTAACTTGTCAATTTTGGCAAGTTGTTAACTGTACATGTAGAATTGTTGCAAGCTGATCTGATACCCCCGCCCCCGCCCATTAAAGAATATAACAAAATAAAAAGCAACTTATCCTTGAAGTACGATCATCAGCAAAGTATGACCGAAGTATTACCGAAAATACTACTATACTATGTATGGCTCGACAAATATTGCCCCTGTATAACCATTTTATTTATTCTTTATTATTTCATAAAATGGTGTGTGTATAACGTCTAAATTGTCCATTTCATCCCTGTGTTCAGGATAACAAATAATACCCCAATTTGCACTCAAGAGCATTGTCAAAAGGGGGAGGTAAAATGTGTTAACAGTTGCAACGTTTTGTTATCCTTTTCTCAGGCCAGATAATTGCTACTAATCTCATCTTCAAGTGCCGCCAAGCACACCGTGGTGATGGGCTGGTATAAAACAAAGCTAACTTTTCTAAATCATAAAATAAAGCAAAGCAACTTAATTAACAAAACGAGCAAAAACACGCGTTGTGTTTAATACCGTGCTGATCGGTTCGTATAAGAACACACCTAGCTTTTCTAAATCATAAAATATAACAACTTAATTAGCTAAACTAGCAATAACACTGGTTAATTTGTTTGTTTCTCACGTGTCTGGGGTTAAAGATTCTACGTAAGAAATATGTAACACGGTTCTCATTGATGAATATTGGATGCTGTCATAATGTATACTCATCTGGACCAAAGCTTTTCCAAATCACTCGCTTCATTCATAAATCCCAAATAGTCGCTCAAAAAGATCCGAAATCTTTCAAAGTGATCCGAAATTTACCAGAGCCTGTGGTGGACGAACAGTCATGCTCCCAGCTTTTTGTCATAAAAGTTTTTAGTTGATGATTCTTGACAAATGTAAATGTTTTAGGGAAGCAAGAGATGAAACTTGTAGATATTCTTAGATTTTCGACATGACATGGTTTCATTGGCAACAAGAGTATTTCACCGATTTCAAGTATTTTAGCTATTTCAGAAAGAGACATTAAATCTGGTGTTAATTGGTCCAGTAGTTTTAGGAGATTGCTTTCAAAGAAATAACCAAAAAGACGAAAGATCTTGATCACGACAGATCACATTTTGAAAACCATCCATTAATTCAGAAGTATCAATATGCAGAGAAAGGTTTTCAGATTATTGCTAAACAATTACGACAGACAAAGGACGATCACAACATACAGTTAGTTACATCGTGAAATTGACATTCACCTCAATCAAACCCATTCTAAATCGCTCACTCAGCGCTCCAATCATTCATTCCAAACACTCACTCAAACCATTCAATAACGCTCAAACCCATTGAAAAATATAGAATCGACAACGTCATTCAAAACAATTTTTTGATAGAAAAAAATCGCGTTTCACTGACATTTTCAAATTATTAGCGCCCCATAGTTTTTTGAAGAAAAATGAAGCTATGTATAAAACTTGTTTGCATAATTCATTAAAGGGAGGTAATCAATATCGCTAATTTTGTTCACCCTGAACAAAATTTGCGATATAGGATTACCTCCCATTAAATTCACTCAAAAGTCGCTCCACACACTCATTCAATTTCATTCGTAAATCATTCCAAAATCATTCACCTTGTCAATTTCACGATGTTGTTAACTGTAGTTATTTTTAAACATGTGACGATCATGAATGGCAATGGTGACAAACATTAGATGGTGCATAGACAGACTGTTTTTAAAAATAAGGGAAAACCTTGGAAAAACTCGATGACGTCAGTTAAAATGGTGTAAGCCCTCGAAGCTTTGAGTGAAAACATTCGACGTCGCTACTCATTTAAGTCACTGACGTAAAACCAACGTATCCTTATATACAAAATTAGCAATATTGATTACCTCCCTTTAATAAAATATGCATACAAGTTAATTAGATAGCTCTCTATTTCTTCAAGAACCTATCAGACGCCTACAATTTCAATTAAATAAGTGAAATCCCGATTTTTTTCCTAGCTAGTATTAGTTTGAACGAAGTTGTTGTTATATGTTTTTCAGTGAGTTTGGAGCGTTTTTGATCGATTTGAGTGAGCGTTTTGAATGAATGGAGCGCTGAGTGAATGATTTAGAATGATTTTGATCGGAATGATTGCCAATTTCACGATGTTATTAAATGTAACAAGAGTACCGCCTACGGGTACCAATGCTCGGCTGTAAGTGCTGGGTGGTGACTTAGACTAAGTAGAAAATGGGCATAATTTGTACAAAATATTTCTTAGCTAAGCCTCTTGATAGAAAGGTTACCCTTCTGATGGTGAATATGTGTGCCAAGTTTGAAGCGAATGCCTTCAATAGAACCAGAACTATAACAAAATGTCGAAGTTTTTGCACGACGACAACAATAACGCGACACCACCACCAACAACAACGACCACACCAAGGCTTTAGCAATACCTTGACTGATCGCCTTTAACTTAATACCAACAGAAAGTGCTTGTCCCAGGCAATCAACCATTTGAAATATGAAGGCCCTGTCACTTACCATACAAAAGTATCGCAAAATGTCAAAGTTTTGACATTTTTTTTAATAAATTTGACCTTGAAAACTGACATTGACCTTGACTGATGACCATGAACTAGGTACCAACAGAATATGCTTGTCCCAGGCAATCACCATGCGAAATATGAAGGTCCTATCACTTAGACGTCGCGCACGCTAATGCTTTACATCTTATTTTTCTAAAGCGCTTCTTGTTAATCGCATGCGGATTTTGTCATGCGTAATCAATATTTAAAATTGCTTTATAAGTTAATATAAGACAGAATAAACTTTTTAATCGCAAGCATTTTACTACCAATCGGCTTTAATCATTTTTGTCTTGGATTGCTGAAAAAGAGCAAGGCGCAATATGTATAATCGCAAGACGTTAAACTTACGTTTTGTCCACACAGCTTAATCTGAAAAAAAGAGATACTTTTTAACGTATCTGTACGAAAATTTTCCCTGTGGTTGTTCGGAAAAAATGATATTTCAAAATGTAAAATGATTTATGATTATCATTTTGATTATGAAATGCGACAGCGATGCATTTCGAAAACCGGCTATAAAATTCGCTTACGTAATTAATTGTGTCCACACATGTTTTCTTCCTTTATTTTGTTGTATATGACGTATTATTATTTTTGACCACATTTACAAATTAGAAAAAAAATCTTTTTTTAAGTTTCACAAAACTTTATGTATTATTTATAAAGATACTGAGAAAACGTAACAATTTTTCGCGCCGATTTTTCGTAAAAAAATCACGTTTTACAACTTATAAAATGTAAAATAAATCTCGATAAATTGTTTATAATTTTACTGACGGCCATTTCAGTGCACCTTCTAACTTGATGTCACTTCCGCTCAAATCTTAAGATTCTCAACAATTTTCATGAAATATTTAACGCATTTTAGGGGTTTTAAGGAATTCTACCCACACATAATTTGTTACGTTTTCAGACGTAATTTCAGAGTTTTGGTGACAAAAAACTTAATTAAACGGGAATATGATTTTCCTCAATTCGCATAACAAATATACTATAAAAGTATGCTTTCTTGTGGTTCATTTGGTAAAAAGTACATAGAAATTGACAAACAGGTTTGGAAAATTGACAGATGGATTTAACGGTAGACGTGTAATTTCAAATATTAAGCATTACCGTGCGCGACGTCACACAATTCAAAAGTTATCAAAAAATGTCAAGTTATTGACGACAACGACGATACCCATTCGGAACATCGCTCGGACTTTTCCGTAAAGTGGAAAGTACCTCGGACGTAAGTGTAGTAATTTTGGCCATTTTTTCGGAAATTCGGCTCCTGGTGGTACTTTGGTTAATACGATTGAAGAATAGTGTATTCCTTTAATGTTTTCTGATCGTCTGTGGAGATCATTTTGGCATGTTATAATTTGAAAGCAAAACGCAGTAAAACACTGCGTTTTGTTTTCAAATTATAATATGACCAATTCTAACCTTACGTTGACTTTATTTTTCGCAACGTCATCCTCAGTGATGCTTTGGACGTCATATAAACCCACGTGCGAAATGACGCGCTTTCATGGATGCGCCCGTATTATTCCCGAGGTCTATTCCGTAGAATCGCCGAGGGATCCCGATTGCAAGGAAGATGCTAATCGGGAACCTTCGGCGAATTTACGGAATAGACCTCGGGAATAATACGGGCGCAGCCATGAAAGCGCGTCATTTCGCACGCGGGTTTATATGACGTCACAAACATAAACGATCCCGCTAAGGATGACGTTGCATAAAACAAAATCAATGAAAGAAAAAGAATGGGCATATCATAATTTGATAACAAAACGCAGTGTCTTACTGCGTTTTGTCATCAAATTATAATATGCCTAAAAGATCTCGAAAGATCGGAAAGAATTAACAATATGTGATTTTCTTCATGCGTATTAACCGAAGTACCATCAGGAGCCGAATTACCTAAAAAATGACCCAAAATTACTACACTTACGTCCGAGGTACTTTTCAAATTACGGAAAAGTCCGAGCGATGTTCCGAATGGGCTGTAGCAATACCTCGGGTTTTCTCCGAAAATGGCCGAGCTAAAAATTAAGGTTTTCAGCCGTTATTTACTGTAAATGATATAAATCTGAAGATAGTGCGGGTTGTTTCCGCACTGGTTTTTTGGTGAACGAAATTCTTTGTTTGTTTGATTGGAACTTACGCCGCTTTCAACAATCTTTCAGTTATATCGGGGCGGTTGGAGCTCCTAACAACGGATTCCTGGTATTTCCCACAACAGTACCACCACTACATCCTTTTCTAGCCTCCAGCTGCTATTCCACATAGGTCTTAGATAATCAACCCATTGGTTGAAGACAGATAGAGGAGAGGATGAGTACCGCCGTCTTCGGGAAGGAACATGGGACCTCTAAAATGACAGCCCGGCGCGCTACCAACTGCGATATGATGGCGGCTAGGGTAGTGTACAAAATTTCGAACCAAGTCGCTCTGTGCGGAATGTACAGACTGAATAGGGCGAAACTTTTTATCAATTGACATATTTCCTGAATTAAAAATAATCGTTCTACCTTCCAATTGAAGTATTTTGGAAATGCGACACCCGGTTAACGTTATCTGGAACCAATCTCTTTTCATTTTTGGGCTTTTTTCAAAAAAAAAACATGCAAATTCTTGTTACACAGCTTTGTGGCTGTTCTGTTTCAAGTAGAATCCTATTTCATATAATTTGGTGCTTCAAAATTTTAATGTGGGCCCTTTAAAACTTGATAAGAAATTGTAATTCATTTAATAATCTTTGTAATCTTTTAAATCTATTTTTTTTAAAATTGAGTTTGAAGGGGTCCAAAAAAGTCCATGTCACAAATCCAATGTATTTCAGTTTCTTTCAATACAAAAGAGTTTATAATTGGTTCCTTATGAAAATAAAAATGGTTTTATAAACTAGATACATCTGTGTTCCTGAATAAAGTATTAATTAGAATTTTATGGTAAAAGGCATCAAGTTTTTAAAACCGTAAAGTTCCGTCACAAACTTATGGTCTTTCCTATTACCATGATATAAAACCAAGACAACCATATCAATTACACAGAAAATAATACTTCTTTTTTATGGTTTGTAGCTTCTCTTTATCATTTATGTTTAATTATTTTGATCTAAAGACAATACCCTTGAGTAGTTGGCAAGTAAAGTAAAATGTTGTTTCCGAGTTTTCAATAGTTATTCATTCTTCATATTATTTGCCATTGAAATTCGCTCTATTACCGGAACAAAACTGTCTTCTTTCATTTTAATTCGAGGTATTTCTTGTAGGTCCCTAACTTTTCTTCAGACTGAATATTGTATTTTAAACAAAAGTAATGGCCTATCCTAACTTGCGAGAACTTGTGGCCAAACCCTCTTGCTTATATGTGTATTACATGTATATATGTATGAATATAATTGGCAATAAAATATGTTTAAACTAGAAAAATGTTGATTTTGTTAATAACACAATTTGGGTAACAAGAAAGACAATTACATTGACAATGTTTCAATTCAAGGTGGCATGACATAAAATATATAAGTCTGGGAGCATGACCCTTAAGGAGTATGTATATCAGATATATATCAGTATAAGTAAATTTTAGGAAAATTAAAAGTTTTTTTTTTTCAAAAAAAATATACCTTAAAATTTGCACCTTTTCTGAAAAAAAGCCCAAATGTGACCCGCCACGCAAAGAGGGATCACCTGGGAACTTCGCAAAATAAATACTTGAAAAAAAAGATTGGTTCTTGAACAGGCCAAACAGGGTCGCATTTCGAAAAATCTTTCACGGGAAGGTAGATTGGACGTTCTTGATTGAGAGAAAATATAAAGTCAAAAACGTTTCGACCCTAGTCAGTCTATGCAAACCGCGCAGTCTGACAAGGGTCGACACTTTACGAACTACCCAGATGGTCTATTTTCGCGTGACGTGACACATACTTAATTTACGGAGTCTCAGGTGATCATCTTTTGTGTGACGGGTAAGATTAAGTACAGGAAATATTGATGAACTTCAAAGGTATATAATTCACAATAAGGGGTTTGTAAGTGTGTAACAGTGTAAACTGAATTAGTATAATCATCCTTTAAATGATGGCTGCCTCTTCCAAATTATCAACTTTCTCATGGAATTTTTCTTTGATCTTCAAACATTCACTCTTCGGTTTCCTACACTAAAGATTGAAAATCATACAATACTCTTTATGATGTCCTCCGGTCCCAAAGACCCCGAATTTCTAAATAAATGTAACTTGCGTTTTTTTCCGATTTACAGGGTGTTTGAATAATTTTTCTTTAACCACCCGTTGACATGACTTTGGGCAAACTTATTTCTCGCCCGAAAGACTCCCGATTTCGATATTTATCAGCCGGGCCACAATAAGAAACCAGCCCTTGTATTCCGAATGACAAGATGATACAAACTTTTTTTAATTATACCCCGCTTTACACGGATGTGCTTGTGTAAAGCGGGGTATAACTCGAAAACGGTTTTTATCATCTTGTCAGTCGGAACACAGGAGCTGGTTTCTAATTGTGGCCCGGCTGAAAAACGTGAAAATCGGGACCCTTTCGGGCAAGAAAATAAGTTGGCCCTACGTTTTAAACATCATCGGTTTCCGACTGACCACGAAAAGTCTACGACGTGATGCGATGTGTTATGAGATGTCCCATTGTCCCCGTTATATCGGAGTCGGAAAACGAAACTGTGGAAATAGAAATAGTCTTAATACCTGTTGGAAATTTAAGAAACTTATGATGTCATCACGTAATCGGGCTACCGCTGCTAGGAAAAGACAGGTAATGAGTCAATTTCGTTAAAGCGTGTAAATAATTGTATCCCAAAACCACAAGGATAAAGGGATGTGGAATTGGGCTTTCTTGCCTGCGTACAAGTACATTTTTCGATGTTATTTGACTGTGGACCTACCAGTACAGATCTAGGAATTGTACTTAATAGATAGGAGCAATTAATTATCGTAATAGTTGTATCAAAGGGTAGAAAACATTGTTTTTAATGAAGAAAATGATGGATTCCTGCATTTTCATTTATCAAAAACAATCGTTTCTCAAAATTCATCTTTTCCCTCTTTTGCAGACAAGTTCATTGTGACCATGGACAAGTAGAGAATTGCATTTTACTTGTCCAGGGAAAAGTGGTAAAAATCTGCATTTTAACATCCCGGATAAGACATGAACATTCAGTGATCTAATACAGTTAGTTACATCGTGAAATTGACATTCACCTTAATCGAAACCATTCTAAATCGCTCACTCAACGCTCCATCATTCATTCCAAACACTCACTCAAACCATTCAAAAACGCTCAAACCCATTGAAAAATATAGAATCAAAAGCGTCATTCAAAATAGATTTGGATAGAGAAAAATCGCGATTTCACTGCCATAATTCAAATTGTAAGCGTCTATTAGGTTCTTGCAGAAATATGAAGCTATCTAAAGAAATTGTTTGCATATTACATTAAAGGGAGGTAATCAATATCGCTAATTTTGTTCATCGTGAACAAAATTTGCGACATTGGATTACCTCCAATTAAATTCACTGAAAAAACTCGCTCCATACACTGATTCAATACCATTCCTAAATCATTCCAAAATCATTCACCTTATCAATTTCACGATTTGTTAACTGTATAGCCTGTTCTTTGTTGAGCTGATAGTTAACTGTCCCGATTATTTTTTCGGAAACTTATTATTCGAATTTTTATTTTGACAGTGGTTTGTCGCATGCAAATTAGTTATTTTATGATAGTGATTTGTGATTAAAGTGATCAGTTTGCTTCGAAAAAATGAACATGTACAATCCCCGTAGTAGATCTTTACGTAGGAAAAGACGAATGTATCTTGATTGCAGGGTCCGGGAATTGTAACTTAATTTATCGTAGACTGAAGACATAAAGATGGAATTAGATCTGAAAGCTGACCAGGCTTGTGTTCTAAAATAGGACGAATTGATATCAAGAAAAGTCTCCGAAGATTTAATTAGTTGGATGAATTATTGGTCCAAGAAAATAAGATCATAGACGGTAGGATGAATTCCAAACTGTGCATTTGTTAAAAAGAGAAAAAACACGAAAGTTTGAATTGGGAGTGAATCTAGGTGTTTTAGCTCTCTTTAACCTTTCTCATTCTGCTCAGGACATATTCCTGCTACAGTTAATTACATCGCGAAATTGACACTCACTCCGATCAAAAGCATTCAATATCACTCACTCGGCGCTCCATCCATTCATTCCAAACACTCACTCAAATCGATCAAAAGCGCTCCGAAATCATTAGAAATATTTCGAAATCGCTTAAGACAATCAACATTTTTGCCAAAATCGACTAAATTATTCTACAATTTTATTGGTTGTTGTGGGTTTCAAAGTGCCTGATTGGTCCAAAAATACACACAAACAGAAAACTATGTATACTTGATTAAAGGGAGGTAATAAATATCGCTAATTATGAACAAAATTAGCAATATTGAATTATCTCCCTTTAAATTCACTCAAAACTTGCTCCACACGCTCATTCAATTTCATTCCAAAATAATTAAAAAATCATTCACCTTGTCAATTTCACGATGTTACTAACTGTATGCAAGAAGCTATCAGACCAGTCTGCACAGCCTAATCTTAGCATATTACAAAAATATCGTGAAATCGTCTCTCTTTCGATGAAAACCATTCTAAATCGCTCCCTCAGCGCTCAATTCCAACACTAACTCAAACCATACAGAAACGCTCAAAATCACTAAAAAGTGATAAGATAATCTAACATGTAAATTGCCATAGAAACAAAACAAATAATTTTACAGACGTAATTGAATGTTATAAGCGTTTGATTGGATCGGGAAGTCAAAGAAATCCTTATTATAGTACTTGTATGTATTTCTTTATTAAGGGGAGGTAATAAATATCGATTCATTTTCTTCATCCTGAACAAAATTAGCGAAATTGGATTACCCCCCTCCCCCTTCAAGTTAATTCAAAACCCATTCCTCTCGCTCATTCAATTTCATTCTAATATCATTCCATACCATTCAGATTGTCGATTTGACAATTTCAAAACTGTACCTGCTTACAAGACAAAGGGGCGTGTACTGGGTGAAATCTGGAGCCACGTTTGTTGAAATGTCTCGGAGGAAGCAATGCGTTTAAACAAATTCAATTTCCACAGGACGAGGGTTAAATTAGATACAACTAGTATAAAAAGATATATTGCTGTATGCAACACCACATTTCGTTGGCAAATATATATAATACGTACTTAGTGTTTTGTATGAGAAAAAATATCTAACGAGGTTGGGAGAATTGATCAGAGCCTCGACAATTATCATTTCCCACAACCGAGTTAGATATTTTTTATATAATACTCCAAGTACGTATTATATTCATCTTACAACGTCTATTTGTCTTGTTTTCGTAGATGTTTCTAACAGAAATGAAAGTTTCTAAAAATAAACGCATTATGTAATTGTTCTAAAAATAACTATGTGATTTCATAAAAAAATCATACGGGATGTTATCACACGAACATTTGTTTAGTTAAAAGTTATAAATAATATGGTAATCAAAATACAAAAAGC
This sequence comes from Fragum whitleyi, assembly GCA_948146395.1. Lineage (NCBI taxonomy): Eukaryota > Metazoa > Mollusca > Bivalvia > Cardiida > Cardiidae > Fragum > Fragum whitleyi. The sequence goes on from OX411545.1 coordinate 13,826,807, forward strand.
AAAGTAATAGTTTTGTCCGGTTTTGCTAATAAGCATATAAGGGAAATCTTGTTTTATGAAAAACAAAACATCAATTGATGTTACATTATTGTCCTTAAAACCTTCCCATCTGTGGTGTTTGTGTATAACGTCTAAGAAAAACACGTCGGACTAACAAGCACATTAACTTGTCTAATTATCACTGGGATTATATGTAATTCCATCGAGGGCAAAATTTAATGAACTAAAATCGTGCATACCTGTACACAGTATCAATCTTTCTGAAATTGTGCATATATTTTTCTTTAAAAAGTAAAGGGGTAAATATAACGTTGTTTCAATTGAAACGACTAACGTCGTTAATAACGCGGCCAGCTGGACCCTACAATTCACAAAAAAAGATATATATATATAATACATACTTAGTGTATTATATGAAAAAAGATATCTAACGAGGTTGGGAGAATTGATCATTGTCGAGGCTATGCCGAGACAATTATTAATTCTCACAACCGAGTTTGATATTTTTTTCATACAATACACTAAGAATGTATTATATTTATCTTATAACCTATATTCGTCTTGTTTTCGTCGGTGTTTCTATCTGAAATGCAAGTTTCTAAAAATAACCACATTATATCATGTTCTAAAAATAACTATGTGATATCATAAAAAATATCATACGGGATGTTATCATACGGATATTTGTATAGTTATAAGATAAACTTTATTATTACTCCTGTACAAGAATAAACAACGTCTAATTAATGAGACGCATGTTTCGTTAATCCTAAAATTTACATAAAAGCTCTTTATTTCATGCTTTAAAGCTGCTCTTTTACAGTTTTCATAGAAAAAATACAAAACTGGTTCTTAGATTCGGAAATTTGTGAATATTCCGATGTTTAAAAATCGCACATGTGAGTGGCACTAACAAACACCAATTTCGAAAAATTTGCAGCTTGAATATTTGAAGCGACTAGGTGGGTGAACCAGTATATTTATATCCAGTCTATAAATTACGAAATTGTTATTTTTCATGTATTATGTTTCATTTTTCGCATGTATCGATATGAAGTTTCCAAATTGACAAACATTTAGACCTTGACCTTTGATAGAATGGGACAAACAGGTTGAATTTCATGCGTAAATAGTTGGCTCAAAATTTAAGAATAATATTTTAGGCATTAGTAGTTGCTTTATTTTTCAGAATGAAATTCCGCTAAATTCAGGAATATCTGTCGTTTTTCCTTACCTTACCTAACCTTATTTTATTATTATAGATTTTTCTACACGATGAAGTAATAGTTTCTGATTAATAAAAAAAAATCAAAAATCATATTTTTCCAATCTGTGAAAGAGCAGCTTTAACAACAAAGCTGCAAAAAAGCATGATCAAATGAAGATAGTGTTTCTTAAAAGCAGTATATTTTCTACCGATTCTCTAATGTTTTTTTTTTTTTTTTTTTTTCTTTTGGATTACTAATACATAAAGGCTCTTGTGCAAAAGTTCACCTTGCTATGTCGCATGCCACATGAAAGGGATTAAAAAGTCATAAACGTCGTTGGGACTAAAGCAACGTCATATGTGATCCACATTCGGAACACAGATCGGCCAATCTCACGATCATCCTCGGTTGTACATACACGGAATATTTTTAAAAAGTACGGGAGACCCTTTGAAGAACTCGATGACGTCAGTTAAAATGGCGTTAGCCCTCGAAACATTTAGTGAAAACATTCGCCGTCGTCAGCGCTACTCGTTTAAGTCACTGACGTGAAATCATCGTATCCTTATACAAATAACTTTAGATTCTTAAATAACGGCTGAAAAAATCTTAATTTTAGAGAATGATTCGTCATTCTCAGAAATTAAGATTTTTCAGCCGTTATTTACTATAAAAGATATCATTCTACAGTGCTAATTTTTCTTACACTGTTTCCGCCTAACAAAATGCACGATTTTTTTGCATACCCATCCGCCATACATACATCCGAGGTCTGTTGCAGTTTATGTAAATGGCCGAGTGATGTTCCGAATGATGTGCTCCAATGGCGGTGACAAAAGTCCCTATGTTTTGAAGACAGTCAATATTGCTAAGCAATATTTTTGAAAACCCTATCAATAAGATTAATAGGTTTATTGAATAAAACAAAACCGGACAAACTTTTGTCCTTAAGTATATTTGAGAAAGTAGCATTTTCGATCAAATCTATTAAACTTTGATCAGCTTGTGCATCCGTTCATCTGTCCGTGAAAGGAATACTCCTTTTTGCACATAAGATGGTCATTTCATTCATGCAGGCCACAAGCAAATATTTTGACTATGACTTGTAATGCAAATATATAGGTGGGTTAATGGTAGATTTCCCTGCGGAATTTCCTAGAATTCCCAACACCTCCAAAGTGTTTATCCCCCATTTGAACCTAACGCTTAATGATAGCATTTGGCTTGTTTAGGTTTATAGTTTTGCAAAGGGCAAATTATAGAATAAATAGACGAATTCCAAGTAAGAATTTATTATTTTATTTTATTGGTGAGCGTGCATTGTGCTGCGAATTCGATTTTGTATCAATAGGTGTAGCAAAAACTGTCGACTGTGGAAAATGGTTCATTAAATGAAAGGAGTTGACATCACAATTGAGCTTTTTAGATGGAATTAAAGTCATAGTTTTAAATTAACATTAAGTAACATCGTGGAATTGACAAGTTTTATGATTTTGGAATGAAATTGAATGAGTGTGTGGTGTGAGTTTTGAGTGAATTAAAGGAAGGTAATCCAATGTCGCTACTTTTGTTCAAGAAAAACAAAATTAGCAATATTTACTACTCCATGTTAATAAAATACGCATACAAGATCTATAAATAGCATCCTATCACTTCAATGAGCAATCAGACGATTTTGACTTCAATAATGTCAGTGAAATCGCGTTTTTATTCAAGTTATATCTATTTGAATGTAGTTGTTGATATTGTCATTATAGTGATTTTTGAGCGTTTTTGAATGGTTGGAGTGAGTGTTTGGAATGAATAAGTGGAGCACTGAATGAGCGATTTAGAATGATTTTGATTGAGGTGAAAGTCAATTTCACTATGTATTTAACTGCAACAGATGGTCACTTTATGCATGCGGGCCACGCGCAAATATGTTTTCCTTGACTTGTCAGTCTTTAGTCGGGTTAATGGTTATAAGTCCATATGGACTTTTCTATTATTCCACACACCTCCGAACTGTCTATCCCCGATTTGAACTTAAAGCTAAATGATTCCATTTGACTTGCTTACGTTTATAGTTTTGAAGAGGGGCATATTATAGAGTTTATTGACGTATTTCAAGTAAGAATTTCTTAGTATACGTGTCTTGTTTTACGAATCGAATTTTGCATCAATAGGTGTAGAAAGAATTACGCAGTGTCGAACAATGGTTTATTAAAGAAAAGACACTCAAACCACAATCTGACTTTTTGTGTTGGAAAAAAAGTCACACTTTTATAGCTCTTTATTTGGTGTCTTATAACGAAGTCATCAAGAATACATGTGTAAGGTCACTTTTGATATGATGTCATCTAAAGATACAATATTGCACAGTACAGGTTTTAGGCATTCAAATATTTGATATTATAAACTGCTAGAATATGATCATACGAGACATTAACCAGGTAAGTACTAAACACTCAGTTGTGAAATGTATTGGTTTGAAATAAATAAAAAAAATTCACAAAAACTTGAACACTTACTTTAAGACTTTCGAACTTCAAGATATTTATCATTATCAGTATAATTATCATCGCAATCATTTCCTGGCGGATAAGGACAAGGCAACTAGTCGTCTCTTGACAATTTGCTTCAATACGGAGAAAATCGTGAATCGTTAATTACAAGTGATCGTTTTTCCCTGATTGTAGCGAACAGAAGATGTAACTTGATTTGTGGAACATAGCAGCTATAAAATGGGAAATAATCTGAAACGTGACCTTTGTGGCATTTAGCCATTCCAGATAAAAATATTCTAGGGATTTAATTACTCAGAATAAACTCTATCTACAAATGGATAAATATATATTTATCAATATATACTAACTTTCAAAAGAAACGCATATTTTTATTTTAAGAGAATACGAAATCACTATAAATAAAAAATCATTGAACCTATGATATAATGAACTCTTTTCCTTCATGTTTTGAGAAATTTTGATTGATTCAAGTTTGATGCTTTGAAAAAATACAAGTCGAAATGATAAATGTCCTTAAAACCTTTTTGAAAATGTGGTATATATTTAAAAAGTTACTTTGCCCTTCCACTAAAATGGTACTGCACATGAATGAGAATTCTATTTCTAGCAACTTTCAATATAAGATGTCGCGACAAAATCTAAAATTTGACGGAATAGTGATGGTGACGTTTTGGGTTATTTACAGAAAAGGACCACCTTTTTAATGATTTTTTTCTGTAGTTTAGTCCGTTTGACTTCTATATGGAAACGGACTTCTATATGGACCAACCTTTTCATCAATTAAATAAAATTGCGTTTGAGTGAAGGATTTTGTCTATCTAGTTAATGTTAATATTTTCGCATTTTCCGCTTTTAAACAGGAGGGGTGATGGAGGCTGTTTGGTAGTAAGAAAATGTAAACATATAGTAAAACACGTGGTTTAATACTTAACATGACAGATGAAATATCCATCATTCCTTATTTGGAAATGCTAAATAGAATATCGACGGTTATGTCATATTAAACTTAAATATCACGTGATTTGTACCATTACTCCTCGCCTGCTTATCTAGTTTACCTCGTGTAAATCCCAACAACTTCGTTAAATAATTCTTTTTGATTGCTCTAAATATGAAAATATGGGCTTCATCTCAGAATAGATAAAAAACAATTATCAATTATCTGTTCAAACGATTTTTGAACAAAGAGAGAATACACTCAGAATTGATATTCTAAAAAAGTAAATATATTAAGACCAAATTAGTTTTGTAAATATGTTCTTTTTTATACTAAAGATGTTCGCGTAAATCATACACTTTTGAAACGGCCCTTATGCAAATAAGAACTATTTTTGGATAGACAACTCGCTGTTCTGTTTAGTAGAGGCACAAGAAAGCATGAAAAGGCAGAGAGTTAACATGAAGACGGACGGGAAAAATCATTATTTTACATTAGGAAATTCCGAAAGACAAAATTCTTAATGGTATAAGATGGAAAATATGATATGACAAGAAAAAAAATACGTTTAATCAATTCAATTATGAGATTTGCGGCAAAATGTTGGTCCATATAGAAGTCAAACGGACTATACATGTCGCAAAATCGTTAGGTTGGAGAGGAGTACGGTTATTACCTCTTTTTCATTAACTGCATTTCTTGGTTTTTTTGCTATTTGCAGATTTCTGAAACCAGGTTCGCTGTAAGAAGAAGCGTTCCGAACAGCTTCTTTGATCCGAAATTCAGTAGTACAAGTGGCAACTTTTAAAAGTGCATATTATCAACTTCCTTTATGCTTATGGGTTGTTTAAACCTTTACATAAACAGACAGTGGATTCGGTACACGTACCATAATTACAGTCCATAAGAATTTTAACAGATATTTGGTGTATCAAAATTGAGAAAACTATGTATTTACGATGTGCGTTTTATTTGCAAGTCAGTATATATCCCATTTTCCTAAATTTCTTTGTGCTCGGCTAGATTTTTAGGCTAGCCAAATCGACGCTTAATGATCGGACCTATTTCGTCTTAACCGGTATGTAAAAAGGGATGTCAAATGATTAGACAGAACCCTAGCAAGATTATCAAAAAACACACTAGATTCACATTCTTGAACCATTTTATAGTAGAGAATATACCGTACAAAAACATCCTTCTTTTTCTTCTTTACTTTTACATGATCTTAACCGCAATGTCTCTGTCAGACGCGCTTAATTGGCCTTATTCGAATTAAATTAAATTTTGATCGTCTTAAACGATTTCAAAATGTTTCTAAATGATTTCGAAGCGTTTGTGATCTATTTGAGTATTCGAATGAATAAATGGAGCGCTGAGTGAGCGATTTAGAATAGTTTTGATTGAGATGAATGACAATTTTACATTTCAACTAACTGTAACTTCACATACGCTTTTTAAAATCTACGTAACAGTTTTCGTAAAGACGCGCTTAATATCGTTGTTACACGAAAGAGGCCAAATCGGCAATCCTCGGCGATTCTACGGAAAAAGACCTCGGGAATAATACGGGCGCAACCATGAACGCATCGTTTACAGGACATCACAAAAATCAAAATATCTTTGAGTAAAGCAAATAACGACAGATTTGCACTTGGCTTGTCATAATTTGATTACAAAACGCAGTGTTTAACTTACAATCACTCAAAAACTGGACAGGCTAGAAGATGTTTATTGTAAATGACACTTTTCCACAAGGTGACCTTTAAGTAAATAAACGTTCCAACTGAAAGGACTTGACGAATTTGGGGATATGCTCTGGACAAAAAATGAACAGGTAAAAATAACAAAGACAAAAGCTCAAATAATGGACAGGTTAGAGTTACCGTTCTTGAACATGACACTTCTCCTCATTCTGATCTAAATCGGTTGTAAATTTCAAGCTGCTAGCACTTACGGTTTAAGAGATATGATCCAAGCCGCTCACCTAGACTTCATCAGTCCAGTGGATGGAGTTAAGTAGGAGATGTTTTATATGTTTTTGAAAAAGGTCATTTAAGAGATATTCTGACAAAGTTTCATTTCAATTGGTCCGATGCTTAAGGAGATGTAGTTCAAAGATTTCAAAGGAGAAAAAAGGCCAGATCCTGTAACGCACATATTTACAGTCAAATCAGAACTCTGCAGACTATTGTTCGAAAGGGCCAACCAATAAACAATTTGATTTAGTTTCAATGAAATTAGTCAAATGGTGCAGGAGGAGATTACATTCAAGTACTTCGTAGTCCTAATAGTTGTCAGAATATCTCTTATGCAATGTTCAATCCAAAAATGTATACTGAGGAGTGCAAACAAGGATTATCTAAAATTTGAACCATGTCCCATATTTTACCCTTTTGACACATAGTCAAATGTGCAAACAAGGATTATCTAAAATTTGAACCATGTCCCATTTTTAACCCTTTGGACACATAGTCAAATGTGCAAACAAGGATTATCTAAAATTTGAACCATGTCCCATTTTTAACCCTTTTGACACATAGTCAAATGTGCAAACAAGGATTATCTAAAATTTGAACCATGTCCCATTTTAACCCTTTTGACACATAGTCAAATGTGCAAACAAGGATTATCTAAAATTTGAACCATGTCCCATATTTTACCCTTTTGACACATAGTCAAATGTGCAAACAAGGATTATCTAAAATTTGAACCATGTCCCATTTTTAACCCTTTTGACACATAGTCAAATGTGCAAACAAGGATTATCTAAAATTTGAACCATGTCCCATATTTAACCCTTTGGACACATAGTCAAATGTGCAAACAAGGATTATCTAAAATTTGAACCATGTCCCATTTTTAACGCTTTTGACACATAGTCAAATGTGCAAACAAGGATTATCTAAAATTTGAACCATGTCCCATTTTTAACCCTTTTGACACATAGTCAAATGTGCAAACAAGGATTATCTTAAATTTGAACCATGTCCCATTTTTAACCCTTTTGACACATAGTCAAATGTGCAAACAAGGATTATCTAAAATTTGAACCATGTCCCATTTTTAACCCTTTTGACACATAGTCAAATGTGCAAACAAGGATTATCTAAAATTTGAACCATGTCCCATTTTTAACGCTTTTGACACATAGTCAAATGTGCAAACAAGGATTATCTAAAATTTGAACCATGTCCCATTTTTACCCCTCTTGACACATAGTCAAATGTGCAAACATGGATTATCTAAAATTTGAACCATGCCCCATTTTTGACCCCTCTTGACACATAGTCAAATGTGCAAACATGGATTATCTAAAATTTGAACCATGCCCCATTTTTTACCCCTCTTGACACATAGTCAAATGTGCAAACATGGATTATCTAAAATTTGAACCATGCCCCATTTTTACCCCTCTTGACACATAGTCAACCGTGACCGTGATTTAATTTAATTTTCTTAACAAGTTTCAAGATATTTGAGACAACAAAAAAATGGCCATTCGGACTTTTCCGTTAACTGGAAAGTACCTCAATCGTAAGAGTAGTAATATTCGGTCATTTTTTAGGTAATTCGGCTTCTTGTGGTACTTTGCTCAGGTAAGCCTGAAGCAAAAAAATATATTCCTTAATGTTTTCTGATCATCTAAGTATATATATTTGGCATTTTATAATTTGATGAAAAAACGCAGTAAAACACTGCGTTTTGTCATCAAATTATAAAATGCCAACTTTTAACCCTTTGTTGATATTGTTTTTTTTCTCAACGTCATCTTTAGTTATGTTTTGGCACGTCAAATAAACCCACTTGCGTTATGACGCGCTTTAATGTCTGCGCCCTCATTATTCCCGAGGTCTATTCCGTAGAATCGCCGAATGTTCCCGAGTGAGAAATGGCCTCTCGAGTTAACGCAGGTGGAGACAAACTTTCCGATCATTCTGTTACTACACATTGGAGCCAAAAATGTGGTATATAGAATGCACACAAGGTAGAAGTTGACGACGGTAGATGGACGCCGGACATCACCCGATCACAATAGCTCACATAGAGCCTTTTTGCTCAGACGAGCTTAAAAGAGAACATGTAGAAATCCAAGTTGATGGTCGTTTGGGACGATTGTCTCTTACTAACAGAATCACGTGAAAATCATGTATTTTCATAGACTGGATATCCTTGTAAATCACTCTTAGAGTTGTAGTAAGCGTTATATAAATTGTGAGAGCAGACTTTTTTCATAATTTCTTTGAGGATTTATGTCCCTTTTTTTGGTAATAAGTTCAAACATATTGAAAAATATGGCTGTATATTTCAGAACTGTAAAGTCAAATATAGAATGTTTTCACCATATTCCGTGACCTCCGCTTACAATTAAGTCAGAGAAATGAACATCGCTAGTAAGTCAATAAAGATTAAGTATGGTGAGCCTGAGTCTTCTCTGTGCCACAAAATTAGTGGGAGAGTCGATTCTGAAGCCACCTTGGAAGAAGGAGAAGGTCGGTATATCGGACATCTGAAATTCACAGCATCTGTTAGATATGGGTACAGCAGGTAAATGCATGCGATAAAAGTAAACCTCTCTTTTATTGATCCTTGTTGCCTCCTATAATTTACTGTTAAAACGTCGTAAAATCGACAAGCTGAATAATTTTTAATGATTTCGGATCGACATTGGATGTCTCATTGGACGAGTGTGAGGCACGAGTTTTGAATGAAATTTAGAGTTGGTAAAACAAAATCGATTATGTCGTCCAATAGACCTATTTCACATAAGTCTGCGCATGCGCAGAAATCTCTCGACTCCGCCCCTTATACAAACGAGGGGGCATGTCAATTTTGTCCAATAAAAGTTTATAGTAAAATTAAAATATTTTAAACCACAAAATACTAGTCGTTACAAACGATATCAAAGTTATTTTTACACATAATTAGAATGTAGTTTTAATGCTTAAATACTTCATGCCTTTTTTAGTCCTTTTTTTTTACTTTTTGCTTTTGATTAACATATATTTATCTAACTCTATTTAGCGTCCCTGACCTATGAAGAAGTATTTTGATTTTTTTTATTATACTGGACCTTTTTTTAATTTTGGCTTCAAAGTTTCTCTCTGAATTATTTTTAATCTTACATTTTTCCCTTTTTTTTATTCAAACTTTTCATTTATTTTGCTCTCTTCATTAAAATCCCATTATCATTAAAAAATGAAAAATACGTAGCCTACTCAATTATTTTTTTTTATAGTGTTATATAAATTTCTTTGAATAGAACATATTTACCATCACATCGTTATCAACACACTGAGACAAGGAAATGTAATCTTTGAAAAAGTAATAATAAAAAAAAAATAAACCGTTGAGCGCATATTCCAATCAAATACACCACCGCGCTGTTGAAACTTCGTGGCAAAAAGAGAAAACTGAAACCAACACATTGATGATCTTTCACTTTGTGGATCATGATTGTGAAAAGGTAAGCCTTTGTGATATTTTGACCGAGCAATATAAGTTTCTTTGTGAAATAGCGCAGTCGGGAGCGCGCCGGACTTCTAATCCAGGAGTCTATATTCGCACGGGTTCGATCCCCGGCCGCGGCACTTATCCTTTCCGACATTTGTCTTCCACCAATGGGTAGATAATCGTAAACCTATGTAGAATAGCAACTGGAGGCTAGGAAAGGGATGTGGTGGTAGTACTGGTGTGAGAAATACCAGGAATCCATCGTTAGGTACTCCAGTCGTCGCGATATCACTGAAAGATTGTTGAAAGCGACGTAAAACCCCAATTCCAATCAAATCAATTTTTTTTGCACAAGAAATATTCATACTTAGGAAATATTAAATGATAACACATGTAATAAATAGATAAATACGTCGTATTTTGTAAATAGCACAGAAAGACCAGTCATAGTTTAAATAATGTTCATGTTATTTCGTTATTTATCGTATAGGGGCCATATATCTAATACTCCATTAGAATTGTTGAAATATTTTAGCACAAGCCCCTTGCAGCACTGTTGTCTTTCAAATCGGTTGAAAAAACTTCAGTGTAAAAAGACATGTAGGGTTGACTCTAATCTTCATGAGAGTTTATGATTTTAGAAGGGTTTTTCAATATACCATAAACCCCAGATCAAAGAGCGGTAAAACACTAAAGCAGAATTCATAAGCTACAACACATGCGCTAAATAAACATTGTACTGGTGACAATTAAGCGTCCTATATGACATATGGTATTACGTAATCGTATTTAACTTCTATCACATCTTCATGATGAAGATATATTCATAAAAGGTATTTTTGTGCGTTCAATAATACTAGTACATGAATTTGGAAATTTAATTGGATTCGTAAGAGGTGAGTGTTAAAAAAAGGCTGCGCGAAAAGAAGGATAAACTCAGTAGCCTACTACAAAATACAAAATCATTAATTTCGAAACAGTGAAATGCACGTTTCCAATGTATTCCAAAAAAATTCAAAAAGCCCTTCCCAATATAAGTATTTTTTTTAAATTTGAATCAATAACAAAATGAAATAGCAACTCGTAACAATAAAGCTGCGATTGAATTATTTCTCCCCTTTTCACATTATCTTTATCTCTCGATATGTTTTCGCTTTTTTTTATTTTTCGTTAAAGTAAACATATAAACATGTGTCATAATTGCATTCTGTCATCTGTCGTTTTTGTTGTCTGTTTTTTTTTATTATCTCTTTATTTTAATTTTATTATTTTTTGTAATTTTTAGTTCATTAAATACGATCGACCAGTTGTGGCGAACAATTATGCAATTACTTGTATTGAATGAATGCAAATGAATAATGAAAATGAAAGAAATCCAAACAAACTATCATATCAAAGTGTTTTCTCAAAACGGTAGATTTTCAGTGAAGGATATCTGTTTCGACCAAAAATTATAAATTCACCAAGTAGAAAAACACTGAAGATTTATCTCTGTAATTTATTCCACCCAACTAAAATCAAATGTCGTTTTTTTTCAATGTTCAAAAATAAAAATTCCTAAAAGCGGTCGAAGTAGTTTCTAATGACATTTAAGTATTGTTTTGAATTATAAAAGTCTGGTGATCTATTTTATTAATAGTTGTAATCGACTGATTTATTCGGATAAATTTCAATGAAATAAAGAGTTGGGAAAAGAAGGATGCCCCCTCGTTTGCATTGTTATGTCAGCGTGACTGAAGAGTACACAAGGGAGATAATTACGTGAAATACCTCTATTGGACAAAATCTTTTACTCACTGTAAATATTATATACGTACATTGATTTTGTGTGTCGTCACGTACAATTAAGACAATTAAAAGCAATATCACCCAAAGAAATAGTACTATGATTTTATAAATTTGACTGAAATATCATTTTGAACGATTTCGAAGCGTATTTTAACAATTTCGGAACAATTTTGATTGAATGAGTGATTGGAGCGCCGAGCGAGTGATTTTGAACGGTTTTGAGGGAGATGAAAGTCAATTCCGTAATGTGATTAATTGTATTTCTTTAATGCTTTTCGGTGGTTTATCGAGAAATAACGGTAGATTATCATTTGATAATCTCACCGCAAAAGCAGTGAAATAATCAAAAACTTATACCCTGCTTTTGTGCATTTCATCCTATCTGACGTCATCTATGCGGGGCGAATTAAGTGATTATTGCTTTTGATGTCCACTCAATGAAATATAAATCGATCTTACACTGAAACAAACGATTATCCTCTATATCATAGCTTTTGGTTAAAAAAGCAAACTTTATTACATTTTATAACCAATAATGAGCTACCGGAGAACCTTTTTTCAGAACAAGAACATTGTCATTACCATCCAAGATTAAAAGACGGTTGCCTATGTCCTCTACTTCAGATCAGAAGTTCTTTATATGGCCAGCGAGTATGCAGTTTGTCTTGATCGCAGGGACAGAGAACACCAACGCGGCTTCAGATGGTAAGCAAATCATAATTCAGGATGGTCAGACCTAAAAGTGGTAAAACAAAGAGGCTTAGGAATGAAGCGAGCTAAGGCAACAACATTGAATTGTATAACGTGTACAAACTATAATCATTAACTTGGCGAAATCCTAAAATAAATTATTTAAGACACAAAACTGGGCGAATATAGAATGAAGATGAAAAACAACCGTCTGTTGCTGCTACTGTTAAAAACTAGTCCCAAGCGTTTTTATCTAAGCCCTGTTTATCTCGTGACCGTCAAAGCGTGTGGTAATGTACTGGTTTTTCTTTAATGCTTATCGGTGGTTTATCGAGAAATAATGGTAGATTATCACTTGATAATCTCACCGCAAAAGCAGCGAAGTTATCAAAAACTTATACCCTGCTTTGGTGCATTTCACCCTATCTGACGTCGTCTATGCAGGGCGAAATAAGTGACGTCACAAGGAACGTTGCATAGCAATCACGCGCAAAATGACGCGCTTAACGAAAATTTGTACTAGAAATGTCACATTTTGTCTCATTTTTGCATTAAAGAAATAGAATAATCGTTTGTTTTTCGTGTAAAATCGATAAATATTTCATTTCGTGAACAACAAAAGCTATATTTTCACTCGTGGCTCTGCCACTCGTGAAAATATCGCTTTTGTTGTTCACTCAATGAAATATAAATCGATCTTACACTGAAACAAACGATTATCCTCTATATAATATACCCCCCTTTTTTGCATATTTGAGACAAGAATACGCCAAGAACTGCTGGATGACTTGTCTACCAGGCTGATGGTGTTGTGACTGTGTTTGGATGGAGTAATAGTTATGTTTTCAAAGATTATCTTGAGACAGATCTTTTATATTTACCAGAGAGGACTGCTGACATGCCTCTTTTGTTATTATTTGATGGCCCCGAGTCACTTAAATCTACTCGGGTAAGTTATGTTATTCTTTTGTTTTTTGTTTTTTTTTTGCTAGCCATTACCAGATTCATACTCAAGCCAATGGATGTAGCGTGCTTTGGTCCATTTGGAAAAAAAAACAATCATATTAGTCTTCAGTATATGAGGGAAGACTGGGGCAAATTTTTCAACAGATATGAAATTGTTTAATTGCCCATCTTGCATATTTCAAAGCCCTTTCATTAGAAAACTTGCAGTCTGCTGTCAGACGGTATGGAGTTTATTCTTTTAATCCAAATGCTTCAGATTCATCTCATTTCGAACCTTTTAAAGTGTTAGAGTAGGAACCATCTATTGTACAAGTAACACAAACTATCTGTAATTAAAACTCTTCCTCTGGTCATCAAATTGAGATATCTCCTGCAGCCCCTTAAAAGGGATAAGTCCTCTATGTATTTAACTGTATGTACAAGTCCAAGAATGTGTATATTCTTCATTGGAAAGTAAAAACAAAACAAAACAAAAAAATAAAACAAAACCTGCAATTAAAAGAAGGAGATATTTGAGCACCATAGTCAAAGATAAGCTCTTATTGAGAGTGAAATAGTGGATAAAATTTGAGAGCATGAAACAAATAATTACTGCAACCAGAGAGTAGTATGTCTACCGAGAAATTAAGGTCACGCATTTGAGAAGGGATAAACAAATTATTGTGATATACAGGAACACCATTACCTGGTCCATCTGGAATTAAACCGTGCAAGGTTCATGATACTGATTTTTAACAAGTCCATCTTCACTGCAAAATGATGATGAAAAATGTTGTGTTTGTGGTAATTCTACCCCTGACGAGGTGCGTCAAAGCCGATCATTAATTTTCACCAAATGGGTTGCTTGTGACAAGGAAATTGTGGACACTTGGTGCATCAAACAAATTAGTAAAGATAGTGTCGTACGGCTAGGGGAAAACCTTTATTGTCTTCTTTGTTCTTCAGACGAATATAAATTTATAATACATCACAGGTACCTGTTAAGACTAAAATTATATTTCGTGAAAAAATGCAATTGTAATTATTAAAGGTTAAACGGTATATGCTCCAAATATATCTCGCCGCCGTCATTACGCAGTTGGTCGCGCGTAAGACTGTCAATCTAGAGGTTCCGGGTTAGATCCCCGACGGCTGCACTTATACTTTCTGAATATTTGTCTCCGACAAATGGGTTTATAATCGTGGACCTATGTGAGATAGCAGCTGGAGGCTAGCAATGTAGCAACCATTTTTGTAATAAAAACGAGAAAGGTAATAATTATTACAAAACTCGTTGAGATGGCAAATTTCGTATTACATTTCAGCTATCAACCAGAAATGTAATAATATCGAGAAATGTAATAAAGGTGTTTTTGAATATATTACTTTTTCAAAAAGTGTCTTCTACTGAATCCAAGTGCAAAAATGTCACAGTTTGGTATTCATTTCTCGAGTTTATGACATTTCTGAATGGGGTCATAATAATCATGTAGCTGTGGTAAAAAATTGAAAAGTAATAAAACGACTTGACTGATCGTTCTGATGACAAATTTTAAAAAAAAGATTTAACCGTTTGAACAAAAAACGAATATATGATTCGAATATAAATTATCTGAAATGTAGTTGTTTGCTAGTTTTATTACATTTCTCGATTTTATAACATTTCTCGTCAGTAGGTAGCAACAAGTTTTGCAATCAAACCGAGTAGTGTAATAAACTTTAGTATCTCTTACAACCCGTCGTGCGTTTTTATGAATCTTGCGTCTTCGGAAAGTTTTAAAACGTACGATTTATAAAGACGCACAGCGGGTAGTAAGAGAGGTTTAAGAATTGTCCGGTCAATTCTTTGCTGCGTACAGTCAGCGTCGTGGATACGTCCACCAATATCGTACGTTGCACGTGCGTGCATCGCAAGACTATGTCTACGTTTTACGCGCAGACCGCACGCAGACCACACGCATGAGCACCTACAACCGATGGTAAGAAGTGCTTTTTTATGTACATTTCCGCCGAGGAAAGTAGATTACACTCAAACTTAAAGCTAAGTGTATTGGGGTTTACGCCGTTTTCAACTGGTATGGTCATATCGCGAAGGCCAGAGCACATAACCACGGGGTGCTGTTGTTTCTCATGCCAGTATTACCACAACACCCTAACCGAGCCTCCAGCTGTTCGCCCACATAGATTAACGATATCAAACCATTGATGGGGTGATAGTTTGTCAGAAATCAAACAAAAGACTTCAGGTCAGTTCTTAGCGAATAATTACATTCAATACAGACACTGAACGTTACCAATTTAAATAAAGACAACAGTAATATTTTTCAAACCTGGTCCAATTTTGAAAGTGTGAAAACGACTTCAATAAACGTCACAGTGACATTATCTTTCTAATTTCAGTATCAGAATATCAGACAAAGGGCGAATCTTATATAAGAGATAAATGTCATAGTTTTGTTACATTTCTAGATTTTATTACATTTCTCGTTCATGTAAAGTAACCAGTTTTGTATTAAACTTTCATATGTATGTTTTAACATTTTGAAAAAGTATCTTATGCAAAAACTTAATGCTCAAATTCAGTATTTTCAATCTTACCAAAATACAGGATAGACATTGGACGCAGACAATTTTGATGCAGCCAAAATCTGGTCGCATTTTAGTGTGTTTAGAAAACATAATGCTTAACGTCATAGAGTCGATTATTGCAGTATCTGTTTATTTTTAGTAGCATAATATCAAACAAAGGTTGAATTTCATATAGTTCGGTAAAATGTCATAGTTTGGTAATTTTGTTACATTTTTCGATTTATTACATTTCTCGTCGATGGGTAGTAGCCATTTTTGTAACAAAATCGAGAAATGTAATAGATTTTGATATTTATATTTTAACATTTAGAAAAATATTTTATATCAAAAGTAAATGCTCCGGTTCAGTATTTCATATTCACCAAAATACAAGATAGACACCGGGCGCTGACAATTTCAATATCACGACGTGATATCGTGAACCTATATAGGCGAGCATCTTGAAGATCGGTTAGGGTGTTGTGGTAGTACTGGTATGAGAAACAACATCAACCCATGGTTAGGTGCTCTGGCCTCCACGATATGGTCATAGCAGTTGTAAACGGCGTAAACCCAAATACACTTAGCTTTTAGTTTTAGTATAAGCTACTTTCTTTGACGGAAATGTACATAAAAAAGTGTATTACATTTCTCGGTTTTATTGCAAAACTGGTTGCTACCTACCGACGATAAATTTAATAAAACTAGCAAACAACTTCATTTCAGATAATTTATATCGAATCATATAGTCGTTTTTTGTTCTAACGGCAATATCTAATTTTGTTACAATTTTTATCATTAGGGCGATCAGTCAAGTCGTTTTATGACTTTTCAATTTTTTCCCACAGCCACATGATTATGATGACCCCCATATATAGAAAAGAATCATCTCCATAAATCAAAACAGTGAGATAATGAATACATATTTAACGTAAAATGTATATATTTGTTCGTTTGTTATAAAACTCAGTCAACAAGAAAAGAAAACAAATCGAGACATGAATACCAAACTGTAACATTTTTGCACTTCGATTCAGTAGAAGACACTTTTTGAAAAAGAAAAATATTCAAAAACACGTTTATTACATTTCTCGATTTTATTACATTTCTGGTTGCTAGCTGAAATGTAATACGAAATTAGCGATCTCAACGAGTTCTGTAACAATAATTACATTTCTCGTTTTTATTACATAAATAGTTGCTACATAGCAAAGCATGCGTTGGTGGTTTTGATGTGGGAAATACCAGGAATCCATCGTAAGATGCTCCAGTCGCCGCTGCAACATTGTTGAATGCGGCGAAAGCCCAACTTCAAACCAACAATCTAGTCTTAACTGAAAACAGAAAACTTATATGACTTAGTACTTATTTAGTACTTATACTTATGTGCTATCAGTGCTAGCCGATCAGAGGCGTCGAAAAAGGTTATTACCAAAAAATGGCGGCCCAATGTGTAGTTTGTTTTGGTATCGGGTTTCATAAGGATAAGAAGCCATTTTATTGACAATATTTCTTAAAAATGACCAATTTGATTTACTTTTTATAGCACTACTTTACAATCGGCAGTTTAATCCCAAACTTGAAATCGCGATCTTTGATTATTGACGTCGAAACTAGTTTTTCGGGGATAAATATGCACAGTTTGGGCATTTAATATGTTTGGAGTAGGATTGTTATTTTTAAAGAATACTTAAATCAAACACGGATTATAAAATATTATAAACAATATCCCACAAAAAGTTTGCCGTTTTGAGAAGAAGAGTCGGTGTTATTTTGTTCTCACATTTTTACTTTTAATCAAACAACATACCCGGAGCAAAGACGTAAAGTATTACGTTACTCGCCATTGTCTCTAGGATATTTTGCCAACGAACCTTCGTTTTGATATGGATATGAGACAAAGCTACATATACAGTTAGTTACATCCTGAAATTGACATTCACCTCAATCAAAACCATTCTAATACGATCACTCAGCGCTCCAGTCATTCATTCCAAACACTCACTCAAACCATTCAAAAACGCTCAACCCGTTGAAAAATACAGAATCAACAACTTCATTCAAAATAAACTTGAATAGAAAAAAATCGCGACATATTTCAAATCGTAAGCGTCTAATAGGTTCTTGAAGAAATAGAAAGTTATCTTTAGAATTTGTTTGCATATTGTATTAAAGGGAGGTAATCAATATCACTAATTATGTTCATCCTGAACAAAATTTGTGATATAGGATTACCTCCCATCAAACTCACTCAAAACTCGTTCCACACACTCATTCAATTTCATTCCTTAATCATTCCAAAATAATTCACCTTGTCAATTTCACGAAGTTGTTAACTGTACACCGAAGACACGGTTGACTAGAATTTTTGGATACTTAAGTGAGAGCTGAATACATGTATAATCAAAATAAGCTAGCGGAGGTTTGTTTCCGATGACGTCTTCTCTGATATAGTTTAGTCGTTGTATGGATTATTGAAAGGCTACGTGTAAGCTAAGACTTCTGAGTGCCACGGTTTCGGTGTAACCTCTTGTCCAAAAAGTTTCCTTCTTGGTCAATTTCGGAATCGAACCCGTGATATCTAACGTAGAATTCTTATGATTGTCGTAGAAATAAAAAAAATCTGAATAAAACAGAGAAGATTTATAGTCAAGATTCCAAATAATTCTGTCATTTCAAATGAAACATTTGTCTATATAATTTAAACGCAGGTGGTGTACCTAGAAAAGGCTTGTATCGTCTCACGACAAAAACTTTTCCAATCTTAAATCCTGTAATTCGATCATAAACGTTTTATATACTCGTTTTGTTTGAATTCAAAGCTACCTTAATTGGTACCTAGAATATTATAGTCCTCTGCGGAGTTTGTACTTCTTGTTAATTTTCATGTGCAAGCTGGTTCAAACAATCTCTGTAGTCAAATGGCAGGAGACAATAAGGGTGGAGTGGGTAGAACCAGGTAATATCGGGCACTTTCGGCATAGACGAATAAAACAATTTGATTGGACTGCCGTCAATGTTTATTCTGCGGGCATGGAATTAACTAACTTTTGTAGAGCACATTGTACATGAAAATTGTATGAAAACATGGTGTTTTAATCATACTTTTCAGTTTTTGTTTATTATATTTGGCGTTTGGTATCGGGTTCATTGAACACCTTATTTTTAATATTAAGTGAACAGATAAGTAAAAGCATAATAAGATACTTGAACTTTTGAAATTGTTCATTAAAAATATAAAAATGAGGGTAAGAAAAGTCTTATTACAGTTCTGCCGTAAAATTACAGTCATCATCGGATATAAGTACTGTATGTAGCATCGTAGTGGACCTCTACCAATTTTGTTCATATCAAGACCATGGGGTCATTATTGGGCACCCCGGGTTCATTTCTTTTCAGACCACCTGAGCACGAAGAGTGAAAATACAAAAATCTTCAAAAGTCTTCTCTGAAACGAGAAGGCAAACAGCTATTACATTTGGTATGTACATGTAGCATAATCTAGTGGACTGTGAAAGAAATGTTTTCATTTATCAGAGAATGACTATTTTGGAGCGATGGTCTTAACACGAAAAACGCAAAATATTCCAATGTCGTTGAGCGGACAATTATTTTTTCAATGCAGCTTCTTCAACTTCTTAATGTCACAGGAACAAACTTGTAAGTTCATGGAATAACAGGCGTTTGTTTTACTTATTTGTTCTGCAAAGATGATATTTATAAGCCGCCAAAACAACTTTGATTTAAGGTAACTGCGGACACATAGAGGGCCATTTTAGGTCCAAATTTTAAATTTTCTGCAAATCATGCCCAATGCGATAAAACTATACTTTGAAGTACCCGCTTTCATATTTCGGTCATAAAAAGAACTTTCATAGCGTAGAGTTGACGTCATGACGTCATCAAGGGGTCGACCCCTTTTTTAGGGGCCAAAATCAGTAACTGTCGATTTTTTCGGAAATAGTAAACCGATTTTCATTCCGAAAACGCTATTCGCTTCGTTTAAAGACGCCGGATCTTATGTTCTATTGATATGCGGATATAAGTGTAAGAAATACAATTAAGTGTAACGTATTAAATGTTAATGCCTTCTGCGTTGCTATTTTCGAGTACAGTCACTGGAAATATTGCCTTTTTTCTCGAAAATTTGTCCGGTGACCTATGCTGAAATTTAGATATGTTGCTGCCAAACCATTCCGCTGAAGATTTTTGAAATAAAAGCCATGTGTCTTCGGGTTAGATTTTTTGTAAAATTCGATTCCGCGAAGATAACGCAAATCAGAGGATATTTCAACGTCGCGTCAAATGTTTACAAAAGCTGTCTTTTTAAATGGATAAAACTTAAGTGATTTTTTTTTATTTCTTAAAATCACATTCAGATTTATTACTTTTGGATCCTATATTTAACGATAAACCTAAATTTCAAATATTTTAGAATAAGTTATTGCACGGAGATTGGCGCCAAATAAGCATAGTGCAGATGGTTTTAGTGCGACGTCGAATCCGACGAAAATCGTTCCAACAACTTCACAAAATCGAATTTAATAAAAAATCTAACCCGAAGACATATCATTTTTATTTGATTAATGCAAAACATATTCTTTTTGCTACAAAATAACAAAAAATTAGCATAGGTCACCGGACGAAATTTTGAGAAATTTCTACTTGTTTACAAAAAATGAAATGAAAAAAGGAACGTCAAATCTTAAAATTTGCGAAAAAGTTAGCGTTTCGGGCCTATTTTTCTATTTGAATGTGCACAGAAATTAAACGTATAGCTCGGGCGTTCTTGGACTTTCAAAATGAAACTTTTTTCGTGAAAATCGGCCGATGAATTCAGAAAATATTTGCAAATATCGATTTTGGCGGGTCGGAAAGGGGTTGGCCCCTTAATGACGTCACGACGTCAAATGAACGCGCTTCAGACCCTTTTCATTGGGCGTTCGCTAATTCTCGCACTTCAAATACAAATCTCAGAAATTTTTGTGAAATTTTAAGAAAGTCGAAAATTCGACTATTTTATCTGTCCGCAGTTACCTTAAATGGTCACAAGTTATACTATCGTACAAACGGCTACTATTTCATAATTATAGTTATTTTCGTAACAAATTATTTCAAAAACAGTATTTTCGTGGCGAATTCCTGCCACGAGCTGCGAGAAAGCAGCTTCGTGATAATTCTAAAAATGTCAGGACAAGATATTGTGATATTTAAATCTGTTTTCTCAATTTTTATGAGTAATATCTAATAAGAAGATTAAGTTAAAGTTATTGTGATAGAAATGTCGACTTCAATTAATAGAAACTTCATCCAGATGACTTTGTTTTCTTTAATGTACGTACTGGAAAGATGTGTATGAATTAAACCCGAAACCGTTTTCTTAATATGTCACCGCGAACGACAGTGTTTGATTCACGGAGGTTTATTTCATCTAGAAATTGACACTCACTCTGCTCAAAATCATTCTAAATCATCCATTCAGCGTTCCATTCATTCATTCCAAACACTCACTCAAATCGTTCAAAACGCTAAAAAATGTTATGTAATGAATAAACTTGATGAAATTTAAAAAATTTCGAAATCGTGACAGGCGAGGAACATTTAGTTCAAATCGATCAAATTATTATACGATTTAATTACTGGTGTGGTTTTAAAAGAGTCTGATTGGTTCAAGAAGAAGCAAAAACAGAAAAGATCGCACATTTGATTAAAGCAAGGTACTCCCTTTTTAGTCCCCTACCGGTGTTCACACCGGAGGGGACTATAGGTTTGCCCTCCGTCTGTCTGTCCGTCCGTCTGTCCGCTCAAATCTGGATCCCGCGATAACTTAATAACTAAGCAAGCGTTTTTGATGAAAGTTGGTATATGACTAGATGGCAATGTGTAGATTATGCACATCATTTTATTTTTGTTTTTCGACTTAAATTGAGGTTGCTATGGTTACAGAAATAGTGAAAATATGGCCAAAAATAGGATCCTGCGATAAGATAATAACTAAGCAAGCTAGTTTGATGAGACTTGGTATATGACTATATGGCAATGTGTAGATTATGCACATCATTTTATTTTTGTTTTTAGACTAAAATTGTTGTTGCTATGGTTACGGAAATAGTGAAAATATGGCAAAAAATATTGGATCCTGCGATAAGTTAATAAGTAAGCAAGCTAATTTGATGAGACTTGGTATATGACTAGATGGCAATGTGTAGATTATGCACATCATTTTATCTTTGTTCTCTGACAAAAAGTGCGGTTGCTATGGTAACGGAAATAGTGAAAATATGGCAAAAAATGGATTCTGCAATAACTTAATAACTAAGCAAGCTAACTTGATGAAACCTGTTTTAAAATGTAAAAAAAATTATAAGCCATGTTAGTCAGGGTGGTGATGCAGCAGTATTAATCACCTCCAGTGAAAGTTCTCAATTCTTACCAACAAGACTGAAGAAAAACATCTTGGATCAGACAAGGTAACTGTTATTGATACTGTTTCTTGCATCTGTATATTGCTTGCATGAATTGTATAGTGGGCACAGCAGAGACAACAAGCGCTTTGTCAGAATGCAAGTGCTATTAGTGCAGGATGTGTTTGTAACTAATATTGAGGTCATATGTAGCATTTGCATGAAGTTTCATGATTCCAGGTCGCTTGGTTTTTGAGATAAGAGTCCAGAAATGAAAATAGATAAAAAATTGACTGTGACCTTGACCTTTGACCTACATGACCAAAAAACAATAGGGCACTTCTTTGGATCATAAGCAACATTTGCATAAAGTTTCATGCTTGTAGGTCACTTGGTTCTCAAGTTAGATTCCGGAAACGAAATTTAACAAAAATTTACTGTGACCTTGACCTTTGACCTATGTAACCCAAAAACAATAGGGCACTTCCTTGGGTCATAAGGAACATTTGTATAAAGTTTCATAATTGTAGGCAACTTGGTTCTTGAGTTAGAGTCCGGAAACGAAAATTTAACAATGGCTGACTGTGACCTTGACCTTTGACCTACATGACCCAAAAACAATAGGGCACTTCCTTGGGTCATAAGGAACATTTGTATAAAGTTTCATGATTGTGGGCTACTTGGTTCTTGAGTTAGAGTCCGGAAACGAAAATTTAACAAAGGCTGACTGTGACCTTGACCTTTGACCTACATGACCCAAAAACAATAGGGCACTTCCTTGGGTCATAAGGAACATTTGTATAAAGTTTCATGATTGTAGGCTACTTGGTTCTTGAGTTAGAGTCCGGAAACGAAAATTGAACAAAGGCTGACTGTGACCTTGACCTTTGACCTACATGACCCAAAAACAATAGGGCACTTCCTTGGGTCATAAGGAACATTTGTGTAAAGTTTCATGATTGTAGGTCATTTGGTTCTTGAGTTAGAGTCCGGAAACGAAAAGGTCTACGGACGGACGGACGGACAGACAGACATGGTGAAACCAATATACCCCCCTCTACTTCGAAGGTGGGGGGTATAACAACTCATGTAAGTCTTGTTTAACCCTTTCCAAAACAAGACCTGGTTTTGACGTCCCTGATATAATTGGCGTGGGAAAACATTGAGACAAACGAAGCCGGTAGGGGACTTTATGTGTTGCATACAACACCAGATACTTGTTTCACTCAAAACTCGCTCCACACACTCATTCAATATCATTCCAAAATCAACCATCTTGTCAATTTCACGGTGTTCTTTACTATGTTGACTGTCCATGTAAATTTAGTTGTGATTGACCTCATAAATGATCCCACTTTCGTTGAGGTAACGTTCCGCTGATCCTAATATTTTGTCTGACTTGTAACTGCATCCAATATTACAGTGTTGTTGGAAACCAGGTTTGTATGACTTTACATCAGCCCTGCGTTCAGGATGAAAACGTTAGCGAAGCGTATTCGAAATGATACCTCGCTTTGCACGTATATGCACGTGCAAAGCGGGGTATCATCTCAAAGCGCTCGCGAAACGATTTTACATCCTGAACACAGGGCAGGTAGATCTTAAGGTTTTAAAAGCCAAAGGTCATTGAGACCAATACGAATCAGGCTGGCTATTATCACGGACGGCATTGTCGCGCTCAAGGTACTCACAAATGTGACAGCCACCTGAGTTCCGCATTGTGTTGGCGTCGAATCTGTTGTGAGGGTCTGCGTGAAGTTCATACAGCTATCGACATAGTGAAATTCACAAATTGAATGATTTTGGAATGAAATTGAATTAGTGCAAAGACTGAAATTCGAGTAAAATTAAAGGGGTTAATACAATATCTCTAATTTTGTTGAGGATTAACCTGGAAATTTAGAGATATTTGTTACCTTCCTTTAATAAAATATGCTTATGAATACTATAAATATCTTTCTATTTCCTGAAAAAACAATCAGACACAATTTCAATTATGTCAGTCAAGTCGCGATTTTTCTCTATATATTCATTTGAATGTAGAGTGTTTTCTATGAATGGAGCTTTGAGTGAGAGATTTAGAGTGGTTATGATTGAAATGAGTGTCAATGTCACGGTGTTGTTAACCATAATGGTGCATTCCAACTGCTCTCACATTTTGAAAAATCAAATGAGGCATCCTGCAACATATATGAGCCTAAGCATGAGATTTCTAACAATTTCCAATATGCGCAAAGCAAAGACTCTGCATCCGCACAGTCTGGCCAGAGTCTTCATTATGCGTTGAATTGATAGATAAGGTCTTAAAGTATCTGTAGACCATCAGGTAACTTTATATTTACAGTTTGTGGCTGTCTATGCTACCTTATATATGTACCTCGCTAACATTTCAAATTGTTGGAAATTTAACGCACATACTCATATGATATTTCAGATACATGTAGCCTCTATTCGATAGTCCGGAATTACCTGTTATTAATTGTTCCCTATTTGCTACAAGAATTTCTTTCTCACTGCCGAGAAACTAGCATTTTTTATCTTATTAAATTTGATAACTTTAATTAGGGCATGGAAATCAGTTGACGAAAATGGATAACCATTGGGTATAACAAATAAAAATTTAAGCTAAAATCACTTGTTCAAAAGTCTAACATTAGTTATCCTTAACCGGTCTAAAAAGAAATTAAATGAAGAACAAACATCGAGTTTTTGTCTTTTTTTATTGAAGACAGGTTTACCTGTCTTTCAATATAGGGATCGTCGCCATCGGATTCTGATAACAAACCTACATGTGTCATTACGCTCAAAAAAGTAGACCCATTCATAAAATTAAACGCGGCAAAAATAATCAATAGTGTAGTAATATACCGTAAAATTTTGGTGCTGACCTAAATTCTGGCCGGGACCTCAGGGGAGTGAACACGTGATCTATGCAGAAGTTGCCTGCAGAAACGTGTTTTACATTCGTAAATGGTGCTGTTTTAGGGCGTTTCCGGCTGCAATCTTTTGCATTTGCTCCAAATTTTCAATTGCATCCTACAACTGTTTTTATACATAGCATTTTTAGACTCCCTATTTCTCGTAAAATTGTGTGTTTGTGTGTCCTTAAGGTTGCTTTATTTATCCGTCTCCCGGGCCTGTCGTAGTGTAAATGGATAAAAACTAAAATAGCGCAAGGCTTTTTGAATAAACTCGTAAACCCTTGGAATTTTCTAGGTTTGAAATTTTACTTGGATTTACGGAGAAATTTCGATGGCTTATCAAATTAATTTATTATTAGGCTTGTTTTGTCTATCCATATTGTACAGCATTTGGAACATCACTCGGTCATATCCGTAAACGGCAACAGATCGTGATCGTGATATTCACTCGACATTCATCGGGCGATCTCCGAAGTCTCAGATAAATGTAGGTTACGGAATCGGCCGAGTTGTGACGAATGCGTTAGATTGGCCGAGTGGTGTTCCGAATGGCCTATACAGTAGTACCACGCATGCGCGATCCCGGTTTTGAGTTTCCGCTTTTGTTTTCGACAATTTTCTGACAATAACAGAAACTGTTTTGGAAACTGGAATGGATTTATTTGTAACATTCTGGAGTGGACTTTGAAAGAATTCTACTCAAGGTGATAAATGCTGTAGCTCGGGATTTCATTTAACGATCTGTCATTTTGGCAGTTTTGTCAAAATTGATAGTTCACTGGATAGTTCAATCCGAAAAGCAGTCCCGTGGAAACGGCCTGAAAGGTTGGTGTCTTAACAGGTTTATATATTATTTTGTAGTAAAAATAATTGTCTACTAAGTAAGACCATATGCAAGGAGAATAACCTGAAATGGAGATCGAAATATCTCAATGGAAAAATAGAAATAGAATGTTTCACTCCTGGAAGAAACTTAAACGGTATTCATAAAAAAGCTTGTACAGGAAAATACTTCTTCTTAGTATTGACTTTGACTAGTAAAAGTATAAGAATATTGGTATTACTTTCATTGCTTCTTCTTTGTGGAGATAATTAGTCAAATCCTGGATCAGATAATAAATGTAAAAGAAATTTGAACAAATTTCCAATTCAGGGCAATATTCACCATGGCGATGAAATGTTCAGCTCTTCATCAAGGGGTAAGCAATGTGTGTCATGTGGATTAACATTTTATTTAAGATTTTTACACATCCACTTAATAAGTTTGACTGGAAAAAAAAATGGATTTGGATCATATTGGATTGCTGGGGATAATCTATACAATTTTATAAAACAGGGTTGCAATAATTCATATGAGTTTTTAGAATACAGGAATTGCCACCATATTTCTGTTGGTTAAATGAATATTTTTCATTTAGGATATTGAAAACTTACACTTGGGAATGAATAGCGATTATGAAGGCAGTTACCCTCTTGTTAAGCTTGAATTGGCTAGAGGGATAGGTTTATCTGGAAGTGATGAGTCTTCAAAGTAAAGCATATTCATTTGTTAGGAAGGTGCAGTTTCCATATGTAACCATCAATGATTGTTTTAATTTTTTGATTCCCACTCAAGAGATCTTCTCAAAACGCCACAATTTTCATTCCAATTGTTAATATTCAATCCTGTCTTCAATTCAGGCCTTTCAGGCCTTTGATTTTCATTACAGATGATAAATAAACGCTGTGAGTACTGCCCTGCACTCATTATTTAGACCACGCTTGAAGCGAATTGGCCAATCAGAGAACAGTATTTCAAAAGTATCAAAGATACAACTTCGAGCGCTGTAATTACAGATATGCGCTGGTAGTGTGTCGTGCACGTGAATCTCGACAGGATTTGCGTGCCAAGTCATTTCAAAAGATAATGAACATTTTATATGAGTGCTTTTCCGAAAAGACTTTCATTCAAAAGAACTGCAATAAGAAACAACACTAGTTTTATATGTAATTTCAGCGTAATTACATTTAGTATCAGTAATACTGCAGCGAGTTTTATCCTTTTTTTCAATGTTAAGAGGTTTGGGAAAAAATTCAGACAATTTTAGAAAAGCGTGGTCTAAGTCAGATAGAAAATCTCGTGTCGCGGTATATGGGAAATAGGAATTAGCTCACAAAATTGGTGCGAAAAACAGAACGGTTATACTTTTGTTACACACTTAACCTAATGTAACACCTGTAACTTGTATAAAAATCTACCCATTACAGATAAAATACATAACAAAAAACGTCCCATTTTTCCACTGCTTACATGCAACACATAATGACATTTCAACAAACGCATTTTCATGTCCCAAATCCCCGAATTCACTGTAACATTGTAACATTGAGTTTCAAAAAGCAGCCAATTTTTCCACTACTTGTAACCTTTGTAACGCGCTTATATCGTCATTGTAACATCTTTGTAACCAACTATAACATTTAAAAAATGTAATTTCATGGCCCAAATCAGCTAATTCACTGTAACATTGTAACATTGAGTTTCAAAAAGTGGCCCATTTTCCCATTACTTGTAACCTATATAACATGCGTGTAACTTCATTGTAACATCTTTGTAACCAACTATAACATTTCAAAAACGCATTTTCATGCCCCAAATCCCCGGATTCACTGTAACATTGTAACATTGAGTTTCAAAAAGCGGCCCATTTTCCCACTACTTGTAACCTTTATAACACGCGTGCAACTTCTTTGTAACATCTTGGTAACAAACTTAATCATTTAAAAAAACGCATTTTCATGCCCCAAATCCCCGAATTCACTGTAACATTGTAAAATTGAGTTTCAAAAAGCGGCCCATTTCCCCACAACTTGTAACCTTTGTAACACGCTTGTAACTTCATTGTAACATCTTGGTAACAAACTATAACATTTCAAAAAACGCATTTTCATGCCCCAAATCCCCGGATTCACTGTAACATTGTAACAATGTGTTTTAAAAAAGCGGCCCATTTTTCCACTACTTGTTACCTTTGTAACACGCTTGTAACCTCCTTGTAACATCTTGGTAACTAACTATAACATTTCAAAAAACGCATTTTCATGGCCCAAATCCCCGAATTCACTGTGACATTGTAGCATTGGGTTTTAAAAAGCGGCCCATTTTGCAACTACTTGTTACCTTTGTAACATGCATATAACGTCCTTGTAACATCTTGGTAACAAATTATAACAATTCAAAAAATGCATTTTCATGCCCCAAATCCCCGGAATCACTGTAACATTGTAACATTGAGTTTCAAAAAGCGGCCCATTTTCCCACTACTTGTAACCTTTGTAATTCACTTGTAACTTCATTGTAACATCTTTGTAACCAACTATTACTTTTCAAAAAATGCATTTTCATACCCGAAATCCCCGGATTCACTGTAACATTGTAACATTGATTTTCAAAAAGCAGCCCATTTTTCCACTACTTGTAACCTTTGTAACGCGCTTATATCGTCATTGTAACATCTTTGTAACAAACTTTAACATTTAAAAAATGTAATTTCATGGCCCAAATCAGCTAATTCACTGTAACATTGTAACATTGAGTTTCAAAAAGTGGCCCATTTTCCCATTACTTGTAACCTATATAACATGCGTGTAACTTCATTGTAACATCTTTGTAACCAACTATAACATTTCAAAAACGCATTTCCATGCCCTAAATCCCCGAATTCACTGTAACATTGTAACATTGAGTTTCAAAAAGCGGCCCATTTTCCCACTACTTGTAACCTTTATAACACGCGTGCAACTTCTTTGTAACATCTTTGTAACAAATTATAACATTTCAAAAAACGCATTTTCATGCCCCAAATCCCCGAATTAACTGTAACATTGTAACATTGAGTTTCAAAAAGCGGCCGATTTTCCCACAACTTGTAACCTTTGTAACACGCTTGTAACTTCATTGTAACATCTTGGTAACAAACTATAACATTTCAAAAAACGCATTTTCATGCCCCAAATCCCCTGATTCACTGTAACATTGTAACATTGAGTTTTAAAAAGCGGCCCCTTTCCCCACTACTTGTAACCTTTGTAACACGCTTGTAACTTCATTGTAACATCTTGGTAACCAACTATTTCTTTTCAAAAAAAGCATTTTCATACCCGAAATCCCCGGATTCACTGTAACATTGTAACATTGAGTTTCAAAAAGCGGCCCATTTTTCCACTACTTGTAACCTTTGTAACACGCTTGTTACTTCATTGTAACATCTTGGTAACATACTATAACATTTCAAAAAACGCATTTTCATGCCCCAAATCCTCGGATTCACTGTAACATTGTAACATTGAGTTTTAAAAAGCGGCCCATTTCCCCACTACTTGTAACCTTTGTAATTCGCTTGTAACTTCATTGTAACATCTTGGTAACAAACTATAACATTTAAAAAAAAGCATTTTCATGCCCCAAATCCCAGGATTCACTGTAACATTGTAACATTGAGTTTTAAAAAGCGGCCCATTTCCCCACTGCTTGTAACCTTTGTAATTCGCTTGTACCTTCATTGTCACATCTTTGTAACCAACTATTACTTTTCAAAAAAATGCATTTTCATACCCGAAATCCCTGGATTCACTGTAACATTGTAACTTTGAGTTTCAAAAAGCGGCCCATTTTTCCACTACTTGTAACCTTTGTAACGCGCTTATATCGTCATTGTAACATCTTTGTAATAAACTTTAACATTTAAAAAATGTATTTTCATGGCCCAAATCACCTAATTCACTGTAACATTGTAACATTTAGTTTCAAAAAGCGGCCCATTTTCCCATTACTTGTAGCCTATATAACATGCGTGTAACTTCATTGTAACATCTTTGTAACCAACTATAACATTTCAAAAACGCATTTCCATGGCCCAAATCCCCGAATTCACTGTAACATTGTAACATTGAGTTACACTAGCCGCCACCATAGCGCAGTTGGTTAGGCATAAGACTTCCAATCTGGAAGTCGTGGGTTCGATCCCCGGTGGCGGCAAATATCCTTTCCGACGTTTGTCTTTCACCAATGGGTAGATAATCGTAAACCTATGTGAAATAGCAGTCGGAGGCTAGGAAAGGATGTAATGGTAGTACTGGCGTGAGAAATACCAGGAATCCATTGTTAGGTGCTCCGGCCGCCGCGATATAACTGAAATAATGTTGAAAGCGGCGTAAAACCCCATTCAATCAATCAAACCATTTTCCCACTACTTGTAACCTTTATAACATGCGTGCAACTTCTTTGTAACATCTTTGTAACAAATTATAACATTTCAAAAAACGCATTTTCATGCCCCAAAACCCCGAATTCACTGTAACATTGTAACATTGAGTTTCAAAAAGCGGCCCATTTCCCCACAACTTGTAACCTTTGTAACACGCTTGTAACTTCATTGTAACATCTTAGTAACAAACTATAACATTTCAAAAAACGCATTTTCATGCCCCAAATCCCCGAATTCACTGTAACATTGTAACATTGAGTTTTAAAAAGCGGCCCATTTCCCCACTACTTGTAACCTTTGTAACACGCTTGTAACTTCATTGTAACATCTTTGTAACCAACTATAGCATTTCAAAAAACGCATTTTCATGCCCGAAATCCTCGGATTCACTGTAACATTGTAACATTGAGTTTTTAAAAGCGGCCCATTTTCCCACTACTTGTAACCTTTGTAACACGCTTGTAACTTCATTGTAACATCTTGGTAACAAACTTTAACAATTCAAAAAATGCATTTTCATGACCCAAATCCCCGAAATCACTGTAACATTGTAACATTGAGTTTCAAAATGCGGCCCATTTTCCCATTACTTGTTACCTTTGTATCACGCGTGTAACTTCATTGTAACATCTTTGTAACAAACTATAACATTTAAAAAACACATTTTCATGGCCCAAATCCCCGAATTCACTGTAACATTGTAACATTGAGTTTCAAAAAGCGGCCCATTTTCCCACTACTTGTAACCTTTATAACATGCGTGCAACTTCTTTGTAACATCTTTGTAACAAATTATAACATTTCAAAAAACGCATTTTCATGCCCCAAAACCCCGAATTCACTGTAACATTGTAACATTGAGTTTCAAAAAGCGGCCCATTTCCCCACAACTTGTAACCTTTGTAACACGCTTGTAACTTCATTGTAACATCTTAGTAACAAACTATAACATTTCAAAAAACGCATTTTCATGCCCCAAATCCCCGAATTCACTGTAACATTGTAACATTGAGTTTTAAAAAGCGGCCCATTTTTCCACTACTTGTAACCTTTGTAACACGCTTGTTACTTCATTGTAACATCTTTGTAACAAACTATTACTTTTCAAAAAAAAGCATTTTCATGCCCCAAATCCTCGGATTCACTGTAACATTGTAACATTAAGTTTTAAAAAGCGGCCCATTTCCCCACTACTTGTAACCTTAATAATTCGCTTGTAACTTCATTGTAACATCTTGGTAACAAACTATAACATTTGAAAAAAAGCATTTTCATGCCCCAAATCCCAGGATTCACTGTAACATTGTAACATTGAGTTTTAAAAAGCGGCCCATTTCCCCACTACTTGTAACCTTTGTAATTCGCTTGTACCTTCATTGTCACATCTTTGTAACCAACTATTACTTTTCAAAAAAAATGCATTTTCATACCCGAAATCCCCGGATTCACTGTAACATTGTAACATTGAGTTTCAAAAAGCGGCCCATTTTTCCACTACTTGTAACCTTTGTAACGCGCTTATATCGTCATTGTAACATCTTTGTAATAAACTTTAACATTTAAAAAATGTATTTTCATGGCCCAAATCACCTAATTCACTGTAACATTGTAACATTTAGTTTCAAAAAGCGGCCCATTTTCCCATTACTTGTAGCCTATATAACATGCGTGTAACTTCATTGTAACATCTTTGTAACCAACTATAACATTTCAAAAACGCATTTCCATGGCCCAAATCCCCGAATTCACTGTAACATTGTAACATTGAGTTACACTAGCCGCCACCATAGCGCAGTTGGTTAGGCATAAGACTTCCAATCTGGAAGTCGTGGGTTCGATCCCCGGTGGCGGCAAATATCCTTTCCGACGTTTGTCTTTCACCAATGGGTAGATAATCGTAAACCTATGTGAAATAGCAGTCGGAGGCTAGGAAAGGATGTAATGGTAGTACTGGCGTGAGAAATACCAGGAATCCATTGTTAGGTGCTCCGGCCGCCGCGATATAACTGAAATAATGTTGAAAGCGGCGTAAAACCCCATTCAATCAATCAAACCATTTTCCCACTACTTGTAACCTTTATAACATGCGTGCAACTTCTTTGTAACATCTTTGTAACAAATTATAACATTTCAAAAAACGCATTTTCATGCCCCAAAACCCCGAATTCACTGTAACATTGTAACATTGAGTTTCAAAAAGCGGCCCATTTCCCCACAACTTGTAACCTTTGTAACACGCTTGTAACTTCATTGTAACATCTTAGTAACAAACTATAACATTTCAAAAAACGCATTTTCATGCCCCAAATCCCCGAATTCACTGTAACATTGTAACATTGAGTTTTAAAAAGCGGCCCATTTCCCCACTACTTGTAACCTTTGTAACACGCTTGTAACTTCATTGTAACATCTTTGTAACCAACTATAGCATTTCAAAAAACGCATTTTCATGCCCGAAATCCTCGGATTCACTGTAACATTGTAACATTGAGTTTTTAAAAGCGGCCCATTTTCCCACTACTTGTAACCTTTGTAACACGCTTGTAACTTCATTGTAACATCTTGGTAACAAACTTTAACAATTCAAAAAATGCATTTTCATGACCCAAATCCCCGAAATCACTGTAACATTGTAACATTGAGTTTCAAAATGCGGCCCATTTTCCCATTACTTGTTACCTTTGTATCACGCGTGTAACTTCATTGTAACATCTTTGTAACAAACTATAACATTTAAAAAACACATTTTCATGGCCCAAATCCCCGAATTCACTGTAACATTGTAACATTGAGTTTCAAAAAGCGGCCCATTTTCCCACTACTTGTAACCTTTATAACATGCGTGCAACTTCTTTGTAACATCTTTGTAACAAATTATAACATTTCAAAAAACGCATTTTCATGCCCCAAAACCCCGAATTCACTGTAACATTGTAACATTGAGTTTCAAAAAGCGGCCCATTTCCCCACAACTTGTAACCTTTGTAACACGCTTGTAACTTCATTGTAACATCTTAGTAACAAACTATAACATTTCAAAAAACGCATTTTCATGCCCCAAATCCCCGAATTCACTGTAACATTGTAACATTGAGTTTTAAAAAGCGGCCCATTTTTCCACTACTTGTAACCTTTGTAACACGCTTGTTACTTCATTGTAACATCTTTGTAACAAACTATTACTTTTCAAAAAAAAGCATTTTCATGCCCCAAATCCTCGGATTCACTGTTACATTGTAACATTAAGTTTTAAAAAGCGGCCCATTTCCCCACTACTTGTAACCTTAATAATTCGCTTGTAACTTCATTGTAACATCTTGGTAACAAACTATAACATTTGAAAAAAAGCATTTTCATGCCCCAAATCCCAGGATTCACTGTAACATTGTAACATTGAGTTTTAAAAAGCGGCCCATTTCCCCACTACTTGTAACCTTTGTAATTCGCTTGTACCTTCATTGTCACATCTTTGTAACCAACTATTACTTTTCAAAAAAAATGCATTTTCATACCCGAAATCCCCGGATTCACTGTAACATTGTAACATTGAGTTTCAAAAAGCGGCCCATTTTTCCACTACTTGTAACCTTTGTAACGCGCTTATATCGTCATTGTAACATCTTTGTAATAAACTTTAACATTTAAAAAATGTATTTTCATGGCCCAAATCACCTAATTCACTGTAACATTGTAACATTTAGTTTCAAAAAGCGGCCCATTTTCCCATTACTTGTAGCCTATATAACATGCGTGTAACTTCATTGTAACATCTTTGTAACCAACTATAACATTTCAAAAACGCATTTCCATGGCCCAAATCCCCGAATTCACTGTAACATTGTAACATTGAGTTTCAAAAAGCGGCCCATTTTCCCACTACTTGTAACCTTTATAACATGCGTGCAACTTCTTTGTAACATCTTTGTAACAAATTATAACATTTCAAAAAACGCATTTTCATGCCCCAAAACCCCGAATTCACTGTAACATTGTAACATTGAGTTTCAAAAAGCGGCCCATTTCCCCACAACTTGTAACCTTTGTAACACGCTTGTAACTTCATTGTAACATCTTAGTAACAAACTATAACATTTCAAAAAACGCATTTTCATGCCCCAAATCCCCGAATTCACTGTAACATTGTAACATTGAGTTTCAAAAAGCGGCCCATTTCCCCACTACTTGTAACCTTTGTAACACGCTTGTAACTTCATTGTAACATCTTTGTAACCAACTATTACTTTTCAAAAAAAAGCATTTTCATACCCGAAATCCCCGGATTCACTGTAACATTGTAACATTGAGTTTCAAAAAGCGGCTCTTTACCTCAAATGATTAAACTTAGTAATAGTTTGAATGACAGCGATTGAGTGATAACCTGAATATTTACCTCATGTTGAGTTGAAAACAAGAATGTGTTTGAATCTCTCAAATAAATGAAATTGGTCTGATATTAATCCATGTTTCATAATTATGTGCCCATGTTCGATTCTCATTATTATCATTATTATTTTTAATCAGATAGAAAAATTGATTCCACTTACTTTTCAGGTAAGTTAAGGTGGAAGAGGACAAAAACGTTTTTTGAAATAAGTGCACATATATTGGTATCTATGAAAACGTTGTGTTAGCACGATCTCAACGGCGTATGTGTTTAACGTTGAATTTAGAATTAACGTTACCATGGCGTAGTAAAAATGACAGTTTCGCGCGGTTTTTTTTTACAAATGACCCTTCGCGTTCTTAAACGCTTAATAAGATCGTATTTTAGGTGATTCAATTCAACGGAATACACCAAAATGAAGTTTAATGAATTGGGAACATTGACATGTAATTAGAACATTGTTATATCTAAAGATAGATACACGAGATTGCATTAAAGTTAAATTTTCATTTTTTGGCGGCTCGAAAAAAATAGATTTAAACTTTTTTTTAAAAATGGCCAGATGATTCTTTCTTGAAATTTCATATTATTTTTTTTTTGCCCAGCTTCCTTTTCATATGCTCGCATCTTTGTGTGACGTTTAATCGTACGGAATTTCTAAAGCTTGGGATCAAAGTTTATTACCCTAACGTCGAAAGTTGGAAAAAAAAAAAAACAAACGCGGTACGTCGAAAAAATTCGCTATGTTCTTTTGACAGACTTCAGAAAAAGTATTTGTTTGATTTCTGTACATAGAAAAATCAAATGTCAAACAGATTTTTTTGTTTTCACTAACATGCATAGAGGTTTTCCAATTTTATTTGAAATGTTATCACTGCACCTTCAAATAGTCTTTGAACGTGCTAATTAATTGTAACGTCATAACGTCGAGATTGTGAAATAAACTTAGAAAGTCAATTTTCATTAATAGCGACGTCGACGTAAAACTTATTGAAGTCACCGATCGGCTACTCTTGTGTTAGGTAAATTCATGTGTACTGCGAAGTTCTCGGTGTATCGGTGTATCGGAACAAAATTTTGAGGGCCCTTTTCTCACAGACCTTTGAACACGTCTGTGAATTTTTATCATTTTATTCGCAAAAGCATAAACATAGAAAAATATTATGTGCAATTTGAACGTCAAAGTCATAGTTTTGACGTCAAAATAACAAACCTTAAATCCGGATTATAAAAAATAAGCACGGTGAAAGCTTTTAAAACTTTTCCTGTTTATCGAACTACAATTGTACAAAATAATATAAAAAATTGAACAAATTTCATCGAGCCAATTTTATAAAATTTTGTTAAAAGTGAGATTTTTTAAAACAGTGAAAAATGTGAATATTAATTTTAAGCAACTCATTTGTCTTTATATTTAGTTACAAAAATTTTCATATAGCATTTGCGTTTTGACTATTCATTAAGCTTCGTTATGCTACAATTTTCGTAACAAAAACGTCTTATATTAAATCGCACTGCGCATTTAAATGCGGCTAGGGTAGCTTGTAGAAAGCGCGCCAAATCGTCATTTTACGACGTCATGCTTACGTAATTTCCAAATTGAAAAAGAAAAAAATATACGCCGTTGAATTCACAATAACTCAGAGTTTATATATATATATATATATATATATATATATATATATATATATATATATATATATATATATATATATATATATATATATATATATATATATCAAACTTTAATCACTTATCTTATAAAACGCTATTGTCCTCTTCCACCTTAAAGCGAAAATCGTGAAACATAAACCATGATAAGCTTTAAAAGCCGTATAATACACATGGTAATGGCCTAGTACATCGAATAATAGTCTGTACACATCTAAGTTCTGTTCAGAGCCTCAGAGGTATCATTTCCGGATCCGTGCTTAAAGAGCGTTCGATAACGCTGTCTTCTTGATACATACATAAGTTATCTTCAAAAGTATTATTTACAAATGAACAAGTATGCATAATTTTCGAAATTCTCCTCCCTTTTCTTTCTCTTTTATTTTTATCCGGATATCATGAATCTTTGAGCCAATGTATTTTTACAGCACTGCTTTGTTTGTTTCAATTATTGTTACTGGATGCGCACGATATAGCATGGCTATTAATGCTGTTAAAAATCTTTGAATTCAGATAGACATTCGTTTGAATTGAAATATGAATAGTAGATAGGTGAACCTACAAATTGAAATAGAATATTAGGTTTTTCGATATGTATATTACGCTTAATTCTACTTAAAATTCAACCTATTCACATTGTTAATCTATTTCATCGATCGCTTGACAGAACTGTGGTCACCATAGACAAAGATTTTCGCAAAGCCTATTTAATTTGGAAAATCTTACATGGATCCCTATTTTCATTGATTCTTATACGCAAAATGTGCGAAAATAAGGTTGCTTTCGCTTTTCACGGGAGATAAATTTTTACGAGGTTTCTGCAACCATATGCATTGTGAAATGAATATTGAGCTCCACTGTCTGATGATGAGGCGTTTTCAAATAAACATTTATAACAAAAAGTTTTTGCTATTTTATGAATAATTAGAGATCATATAAAATGTTTCACCCTTTTTGCTCAAAATGACGTTTGCCGCCATTTCTCAACGGTGAGCGCTTACAATAACGTCATAAATTTGACGTCATTTAATCTTTTCTGACCTCACGAAAATTCCGTAAATTGTCGGTAAGTACTCTTTCAACCAGAACTCAAAGTTTCATTACACCAAATGAGCAATAATGAATTAACTCGAATTTATCGATCACCCCTCATAAATCAGCGTATGCGAGCGTATAAACCTACGTCCACATGGGATATGGTGAGACAGTCCTGTTAGGCAATGTCTATCCTTGAAATTACACGTACAAATGTAGTAAAATTGATTTATCCAATTGATTTATCTGGGATTTTTTATTATTAATATTTTTTCTCCTTTTTTTTGCAAGTTGTTTTTTTATCTTAACTGTCGGTACAGATTCTTATACTGATTTATTCACAAACCGTATAACCCAAAATGAAATATGTGGATCTATTAAGCGCAAAATCAGAAAAATGTTTGTGAATAGTTCGAGTACGCAAATTTGACTGAATTTATGCTCGAAACTGAACGAATTAGGTTACAGAGGCGGTTCGTTGACCCCCCAACTCCTCCGTTGGACTCGCCACTAGTACCCAATTCGCAAATGTGATTCGAAGAGACGTGGATTGTTTTAAAATATCTGGTCCTGGATTCCTTCTTCCCGACACATGAATGGAATTAATATTTCAAAGCCGTGACTTTTTTGATAAAAAAATATAATAATAATTATGTTGGAGATGTGTCTAGAAGATGCCATTTTCCTATTTTAAAGATGATCACAACTACTTTTGGATGGAAACTTTATCATATTTTCCCAGGCCATTTTTTTCTATTTACACGTAGGGACTGAGAGTTTCATTGTAATATTCATAATGATACTAATTCATTTAAATAACTTAAAGTAATAATAACTTGTGCTGTCTGATCTTAGTATATACAAGCTTAATTTTTTATCTAGACAAGGAAAAATTACAAGATATGATTGTTTTTTATCTTAAAAATGTATTGACTCTCAGTAAGTGCATCCAGTGCTTTTAGCAATTTGATTGTTATGGATTTTTTGCATACGGTTTTATTCAACTATTAATGGTTAAGGGATCTATGAAAATAAGATAAAGGTACTATTTTGAGGTTTGATTTCTTATTTGCCATCGGGATTGTTTGTGTTCTTATATGGTAAACAGAAAAGAAAGTAACAGAAAAAAGTAATAGAAAGAAAGTAACCATATCAGCTAAGAAAAAAGTCTTAGGAAACTGAAAGTAACACCAGTCATATCAAATTTTAATCATGTTCCATACTTGTTTATCACCAAAGTGAATTTCTTTGTATCTTTAATTATTATTTTAACAAAATAAAAACTTAAACATGAATTTGTACTTTGCACTGATGAAATATGAATGAAACACTAAAGACCGGTTCATATTGTAACACTGTCAAAATTGAAAATCGTTTTCATGAATATCATAAATGACAATGGTTGTCTCTATAGCTTAAGATATATTAATTCAATTGAGAAAAAAAATTGTTCTGTATCTTTTCTACGAGAGAAAAAGTTGATATGGAAAAACAGGCTGAATATGAAGTTTTTTAGTTCCCTTTCTTACTTTTATTGTGAAGAAAGAATACATCAGAGTGTCTTTGTAAATGTGGTTTTATAATTAAAAAAATAGTATTAGACCCCTTTAAAAAAGACCACAACACTGAAAGTGAAGAAAAAATATACTGAGTTCCATAAGAAAGTGTGCACTTTCACTTTTTGTATTTTTATTGATTTTCACAAAGTTGGCAGACATTTATGGGATAAAATTGATGTCGTTCTTAAGATAAGACCTTTTTTAAATTAAAAGTCAAATCAGAGTTTGGCAAAGAATCGCACACTGCATACGCGAAAACAGAACGTATAACGTTAAGATTTGACCTCCTTACAGCTTGTTTTCTTGCAAGAGCTATATGCATATGTAACACTGTAGAGTTTGAGGAGACATCCCAAGCCATTTTCAAACAAAAGTTTTATTATTCCTGCAGACGTTACGTGGGCGTCAACGTTAATAATTGCTACGTTGTTAGGTCAGTAACTTGTCGTCGAAGAGTGCTATGGCGTTCTATGACCTCTCGATTTACCCTTTATAAACCCTAAAAAGTGATGCCCCCGATTTCTATTGGAATATGAACTCTTTATCATTTTTGCTGACGTTCTTAAAATGACAAGGTTCGATTATGTTCATCCACGAAAATTATAAGTCAAACCACACAGTTGCATTATGTGCAATCGCAATGATGATGTGATTTTTATTATTAGCTGAGGCACAATGATTAAACTAAATGCAATTACGGACCAAATAGACATCTAACGCGTGATGCACATGCAAAACATGCAAAATCAAAGGTCGCTTCTTAGCAGAAATTTTTTGCACACCGCGTCATTTATTATTTCAAATATCGTTAGCAAATACTCATGGGGAACGTAATACTAAATTGCATGACGGTAGGTTGTGTAATTTCCGAGATATTCAAAATTCAAAAGTGCACACTTTCTTTTGGAACTGAGTATATTTGTCTCTCATCAGCTGTGAAATAACCAGTTTAAGCTTCGAAACTATATAAACTTTATAAAAAACATTGACAAAGATTATTTTTTCAATATACTTAAAGTGTAAAAAATCACACCTAAGATCACCCACCCACTTGTAATTGACAATTATATCAAGTAATGACACCAATAGTTGTTAAAATCTTTTTTTCAAAATAAAATCCACAATATTTCTATTGAATTATCAAATATTGAAATGAATATTTGATTTACAATAAATAAAATAAAACTTTTCAAAAGTAGGCCCATTTCCCATGTATAAATTGTTACTTTTTCTCCTGTTACTTTTTTTCCCGTTACTTTTTTCGTGTTCCTTTTTTCCTACAATCTTCTTATGTAACTTAATGAACGCTTTTAAAGTTGGATCCGGAATTTCTCTAAGGGGATTCAACTTAAAAATGCCTATGACTCTTATGGATTTTCTTCCCGAAAATGAAATAAAACGATAACAGATGGTTTTTAAAGGTACTCCATCTAGATCTGTGCATAATTGATTGTGAGGGAATCATCACAAGTTGAATTCGCATTTTTTCACCCGCGGAGTGTATACAAATGTATAGCAATTAAAAGTCACATTTCGTCAAAGTTGAAATTTAGTTGAAATACTATAACAAAATAGAATAGATAAGTAGCTTTATTCCGTCATTGGGTGACATCATCTTGTCGAACCAAGGGTTACGATCGTTTTACTTATCTTATTATTCGAGAAGAAGCTAATCGATTCGATACCCCTTGACTCGTGAAGATGGGATGACATATGTTTATATTATGTAAAATGCGAAGTTGAGAGTAATATAACTAGATTTGCTGAGACAATCAGAGAGCTCCCTACAAACGGTCATCTTGTCGAACCAAGGGTTACGAACGTTTTACTTATCTTACGAAAAGATCTTGTCGATTCAATACCCCTTGACTCGTGAAGATGACAAACGGTGTGTGTCGCCGCTTATCTATTGGCCAGCTCTTGTATACCGACTACCCCTTCGTTCAGGGACGAAAAATAATTATGCATACGCAAAGCGACTAAGTTCAGACGCAATAACAATTTTATTTAAAGGCGTTTGATTGATTATAATAAACAACAGGATGTATCAGTGCTATTTTTTTAAGAAACACAAGACAAAGACAAAATTAATATCATTGGTTTACTTCAATTATCGTGATTTTTGATTGGTTAAAAAATTGTTTTATTCCTCAATGAAAACAATTTTGAGTTTGCAGCTATATTGTTTATGCTGTTGTTGTCCCGCGCGAAATCTGTCATATTATGGAGAAATTATTCCATTTTTGCTTAAGACGTAACGGCAAAAGTTGACGGTCACGTCAAAATTGGCGATACAATTACATCTGAAACCATTATATTCGCTTCTTACATGTTTTAACACATATAAATTTTGTATCAAATTAAAGGTCTTTAAAAATAGATTAATTTGATTTGTCTGATATTGGTTTTATACAAAAGATAAATAACGTAATAGTTAAAACAACCAAAAACCTACACCAGAAATGACGCCGTCAGATGAAACAAAAAACACTAGATCGTTTCACTTAAACTGTAATAGCATTTATGATAATGGCTCGAGAGCCGCGAAAATTTGCCATGTTACGTGAATTACGGCTCATTGAATGTCATGTAAGTCTTATGCTCGTTGGATGGTTCAAATTAACGCTGGTCTTCATGAAAGACACATGTCAGTAGCGCCAGATTGCTAAAAAACGTCGTTTTTCAATAGTCATTATTTTTGAAATCGTATTAATTCATTTTTACTCCAGAATTAAATGATAAAGAATGATATTTGAAATACGTCTGAGCCCGAATTGATGCATTCAAATTTTTGTCCACATTCGACTTCATCTAATGAGTTTATTGTTATGTTTTCTCAGTCTTAAAATTGTACCACTTTACGCAAAAAGTGATATTAAAATACCAGTGATATTTTGATGCTTATTCTCTTTTTACCAAAATCAACACATTCTTAATTTTACTTCATATTCAAAATACATCTTGAACAAATTCCGCAAAAATAAAAGCATTCATCAATATGTCTTCAAATGAAGGAAATATGAATCTTACTGTTGGTCTTAAAATTGTCCCACTTACGCGGTTTTTCGACGTTTGAACGTCAGGTCGTTTTATAAGTATTTACTAAAATATTTCTCGTTCACAGAACCAGTCGAAATCTTGTATAAAAGTTAAACTTCTATTCATTAAACCTTGCTAAGTT
Organism: Fragum whitleyi; assembly: GCA_948146395.1. NCBI lineage: Eukaryota > Metazoa > Mollusca > Bivalvia > Cardiida > Cardiidae > Fragum > Fragum whitleyi. The sequence continues at coordinate 13,869,302 of OX411545.1, forward strand.
TAGACACTGTTGTTTGATTGAAAACTTTTATTGTTTTGATTAGGCTCCGACACAGTTTCATTTCGGTTCTGATTTTGCTTTCAACAGTTTCCCTCGTACTACTCTCGCAAGTTAATTGTATATTGAAGATGATATAATTCATACCTCAGTAATATGTTAGCATGTTTACTTTGATTATTTTTGTATATCATTGTATATTTTTACAAATGAGTGACGGACTATAAACTATTTTCGTTGCTTTTCGTCAAATTTTACTCGAAATCTTCTTCAATACATTGTATGTTAGCCGCGGCAATAGCGCAGTTGGTAGCGCGCCGGACTTCTAATCCAGGAGTCTTTATTCGCACGGGTTCGATCCCCGGCCGCGGCACTTATCCTTTCCGACATTTGTCTTCCACCAATGGGTAGATAATCGTAAACCTATGTGGAATAGCAACAGGAGGCTAGGAAAGGGATGTGGTGGTAGTACTGGTGTGAGAAATACCAGGAATCCATCGTTAGGTGCTCCAGTCGTCGCGATATAAATGAAAGATTGTTGAAAGCGACGTAAAACCCCAATTCAAAATCAATACATTGTATAAAAACGGACGTCATTTGTTACAGTCGTGACCGCCAACTTTTGCCGTTACGTATAATTATATGTAAATAAAAGGTATATAAATAAATGGTATGTAAATAAAAAAATCTAAAAATCTTATCACATCCGCTTGAATCCGCTTGTTTTAGACAGCGATATTAGGTTTTTAATTTCATACCCCAATCAAATAAATAATTACTTCCAAAGGAGAAAAAATTTGAAATTCTGCGTAGACTACAAAAATATCAAGATAAGGGAAAAGGGAGGGGTTTTGTGCAAAAATGTTACGGGAAGCGGAGAAAATACTCTAAAAATCACTATTAATTATTTTTTGAAACACACTTTATGGACCGAAAAATTGTCCATTGTATACAACCTGCGAATATGTATTAAACACAATCAGGGGTCATAAAAATGGTGTCATTAACCTTCCAAATTATTCATCTTTTAAACATTTTGGATGTCACACATCTCACACACCTTCCCTATCAAAATGTTTGAAAACATGCGACGCGCCAGATTTATGTGCAACATTTTTGTAGTTCAAAAGACACCACAAGCCTAACTGAATGATTGAAAATTTCAAATGTATCTTGATCAAACAGATGAAGGGACTATTTCATTATTATCATTCTTAAATTTTATGGAGATATTAATCCATAAACGTATTCAAAGTAAACCCGGATACCCAAAACTAGTTATGAATTGAAAGTCATTCTCTGAAAGCACGTACAATTTTATATATGGGCTATGACACGCCTTGGCACGGACTTATTTGAAACTTGTTTGATTATTTGAACTTAATGGCCAAGTATATAACCTTTTTTTGTCAATTTGTTGTTCGGTATCCATAGAAACCAAATATACAAAAAAAATTAAGCATGAAGTGTTTGGTTGTTGTTTTTTCCTAGCTTTGTTACCTTTCTTATCTAAAGTTTTATGTAAAATATCTCTCTTTTATAAATTGTTTAACAGGTAGTAACATAATGAACTTGATATTCATCATACTAGTAATCGAACCATTTTAAATCGCTCACTCAGCGCTCCATCCATTTATTCCAAACACTCACAAACACTCCAAAATTACTTTATATATAAGATAACAGCTACACTCAAAATGAATATAGCTAGGGAAAAAATCGCGATTTTATTGGCGTAAATGAAATTATAAGCGTCTTGTTGGTTCTTGAAGTAAAATGGAAGCTATTTGTAGAACTTGTATGCATATTTTATTAAAAGGAGGCAATAAAAAATGCTAATTTCGTTCATCCTGGACAAAATCAGCGATATTGGCCTTCCTCCCATTGATTTCACCCTAGATTCTCCCATCGTTATCATCCAATTTCGTTCCAAAATCATTCAACTTGTCAATTTTACGATGTCGATAACATATTCTTCGTAAGTCATAGGCACTTTTAAAATTCTCTCTTTTTTTATTCTCTAGTAAACCATTTTAGGTTTTGTCTTATTTAATGTCATATTTTCACAATGTTTTGAAGCATTTTTTTTTAAATAAAGAAAATGCAATAAATAAAATAAGTACTTACTTAAGAAATTATTAACTACCACCTTCACCATGAAATAGAAATAAAGAGAGTTTTCTTGTACAGGTCAAATAATTCTATATGAATTCATTTTTCAAATAATATTGTCATTATATATTATGTTAATCCGTCCGGAATAAAGTATTTTAACCTCCTATTATTAGCCATATTTCCAGTATGATGGCCGTTTTTTAAAGTATGTAATTTTCAATATACAATTGTGAAAAAAAATTAGGATATGATCCACGTGAGATTCTTAATATTTTGATAACTAGAACATCCTTACTATTTACTTTAAACAATTATACAAAGCAAAATTCCGATATTTTGATCTGATAGTTGGTATTTTTGCAAAATTCTAACTTCTCGTGTCTATTCATATGGCAACATGCCTCCCTTTTGAAAGAATGCTATATTTTGTAATAATACTTTATTGAGAATAACTTAAGCAAGTTTAAAGAAAATCAGTTCTTAAACGTGCCAAAAAAACTATAAGTGCTTACCGGAGAATGGCGATTGGGTGTGATTAGGTTTTTAGTGTAAAAAAAAAAAAAAAACAAAAAAAAAAAACAACAATTCCCGTCATACCTGATAATAAGCCATAAATGTAATGATTTCTATATATAAAGAGATTGAAATTGGGACGGCTTTGTGAATAAAGCTGGCTAAAAAGCTGCTATTTTCATTGTTGTATGAAACCCATTTTTAGATCCCTGACGGCGAAACATATTTTTCCGACTATTTGTCTTCCACCAAGGGGTCGATTATCGTAGACCTATGCGGGATAGCAGCTGGAAAGGATGTAATAGGAGTACCGATGTAGGTAATACCAGGAATCCATTGTTTGGAGTCCAGTCGCCGCGATATAACTGTAAGAAATGTTGAAAGCAGAGTTAAACCACATTAGTCCTATTTTTGTCTCATGTCATTTGACCAGAAATAAAAATAGATGATGAATAAAGTAAATCCAATTAGCTGTTGAAAAGCCAATCAAATACAGGTAAAACTACAAGCACGCCCACTTTTGAGAGTCGGTTATCGTATTTTCCAAAAGTCACACCCACTTCTTTATTGAAATGTATAGACCACGCCCACTCCCAAAGCACGATAGTTGAAATCAAATTACGGACATGTATAATACAATTTATGAGATAACAGAGATTGAAGTCTTATTAAAATATTATTTTAGTCGACAAAAGTAGCAAATGTTTTTTGTAAAACATTTGACACTTTGTATAAAATTTAAACTGTACATAGAAGGCTTATGTTTGTAACACACAGATAAATAAATTTCCAATATTTAGTTTAATTGGACTTGTTACATATTAATTCCAGTGCGAAAAAGTATTTCAATCGCCTTTGACAGCGCTAAATGCAAAAACAAGTTTAAAAAAATCCCCCCAAAAAAACTGAGATACGAAATATCTTTATCATTTCAATAAAATGGTTTAGAGGCCCGTCGGAACAGAAGAAGCATGAAGAGGAAGACAGTAATCCCAAAAAGTAAGGAAATTTGCCAGTTCCTTAGTAACTTCCAGGTATTATCTTGTCAAACATAACTTCAAAATGTTTATTACGCATTCATTCTCAAATTTTCGGCCAATTTCGGTAAGGAGATACCTAAAAATTAAACCCTTTCCAAGAATGAACATTCCACATTTAAACGAACGGATGGCATATTTCCTTTCAATTTAGGCGTATTGCCAAGCTGTAGTGCTTCTTTTTATATCACCTGTGGATACTCGTCGGTTTTATACTGCGTTCTTTTACGTGACAAACTGAACCTTTGTTTAAAATGGTAGATTTACGCATAAAAATCAGGGTTTTTTTTGTCAATTTATTGGCCATAAGTTATTCGTACTAATTTATGCATGTAATTCAAATAAGAGTTTAAAGCTTTGCTACTAAAAAAAGAAACTAGAAAGAATAATTACCAATGAATATTCTTCAAATTACAACATAAACAATGCTCATCCTTAAGTGTATTGATGATTTGACTTTTTTTTTCTTCTGAAAATAAGACATATATTGATGATAAACTTTGAAATCTCTGGATAACACGACACTGCAAACACTCATAAAAAATATAAGTTTCTCTAAACTTTGTCCCTTTAAATTTATGTTATAAAAAAAATATTTGTGTCCCTTATGTGACTTTTTACAGATCCGACAAAACACACCTTTACATCAATTTCAAATATATTTATTTAAGAAATATACAAACAATGACAGATAAAATGGTAAATATGGTTAATTTGTTATACTAACGTTCCTTTAATGGCTTCATTGGAAATAATGAACAGATCGACATTTCAACGTCTTTAAATACCTTACTTTTGCATTCCACATTTCCATACCACGTGTGCTATAACAAAATGCCATTCTATGAAGATAAGTGGGGATTTTTTCTATATTTACACGATACTCTGAAAGTAATATGAGAAGGAAAAATTCCGAATTGAACGTAAAATAGTGGCTTTATTTCATTTAACAAGTTTCATTATTTTTTTCCCTTTACGTGACACAGTTTGACTTGTGAAATGTTTAAATTGCTTTAAATAAGCCTGGGACACGGTTTTTGCCCAAAAATTGAGAATGAGTGTGTACGGTCCTAGTAAGATTTCCAATATGCACTAACACATACATGTAGAAACCCAGTCTCGCGTTCAAGATGAAAACGTTTGAGGATCGTTTGAAGAATGGTATCCCGCGCTTCAAACTTGTATTCACGTGCAAAGCGGGGAACCAGTTTTTCCATTTTGCATACGTTTTTGCATTATTGTTGTATTTAATGTTTATATTGAGCAGAACTGTTGTGAATTACGAACAGATAATTTTGAAAACAAATATACTAGTCAAAACTTCTAATCGGCCACTTCAAAAACAAAGATAATTTTTTCTGTGTTGTGTGGATTTTCGTGAAATTTACTATGTGAATTTTTAAGCAACTTTCCAAATGATTTTGGCGAAAAGTTACCGTTATTTCATTGAATTTAAAGCGCAACATGAGAAAAGCTCATAAAGCTCTAAATTTACACAGAGCTCAAAATATTGTCAATGTAGCGATTTTTGTCTCATGGGTCGTTAGCGTCAACATAGACTAGGAAAAAAACTGAAAATGTTCGACAATTGTGCGCGGCATATGACCGTAGAAGAAAGTGATAGAGCTTATGTATGCAGAAAAACGGTTCCTAGAAACAACACCTAAAACACGTTTTTTTTCAAAATTGCATAAAATATAGACTGATAATTCCCTTTGAGCTACAAAATGTAGGATATGTGAAAAAAAAATCAGTTTGACACATCGTTTTTTTCACACCAGACCATATTTGAGCATAATCGCTAGATAAATGGTTTGCCGGTTGAATTTAAACACCATTTTACCATGCCTCCTATTCTTTCTGTTTCTCCTGTAGTCAAAGGTCACACAAAATTGACAATGTTTTCTGATTTTTTTCTTGGTCTTGGTTGCAGCTAACGATTTGCGTACTTTGGTTTGTTGAAAGTGTAATATCCCGAGCTCTATTAAGATTAAGAGCTTTTTGAGCTTTTCCTTTAGTACACATCCAAATTTGACAACTATTGGTAAATCATAATAGAAATCCATGTACATTTTGCTTAAAAATTCACACATCAAATTTCATTAAAATGTTAGAACTTTTAAAAAAGTTATCGTCATTTTTAAAGTGGCCAGTTAGGACTTTTGGCCAGTATAATTTTCATCAAAAAGTGCAAAGTTAGCCAAAATTCCAAACCGTAAACGCCATTTTATAATGCATTCTTGTTGTAGAGAATATCAAAGAAAGTCCTCCTTTTCAAAAAGTATTGATGGGGCAAATCAAATCCCTTCAAAAACTACGACAGCACTTTGGGAATCAAGGTAAAGTATGACATCAATTCACCGTGGAAAAATAGAGAAAATGGACCAAGAGTGATGCGCCCTTGAAATAAAATACTCATTTTTTTAACCATAATTATGTTTTTAACTGTTTCCACGTAAATTTCGTTTTTCAGGCCTTTAATTATCTTCAAAAATACTGGAAAATGAACATTGTTCTTAAAATATTACTTACATTTACTTATTCTTAATCTCAAGTGTCTGAACTACAAAGTATGTCTAATTGCGTTTGAAATAATCACAAGAATCCATGAAAAAAACTTTTTCCGAAGGAATAAGTAAAATTTTCCTTTAAAAGAAAAAATATTGCTATTGTAAGGAAAGTAATGATTTTTCAGCATGGATTTTGCTTTCATTATTCACTCATATACTAGAGTATGAATGAAAACTCTCCGTATATATGAAATCGTTATTTGAACTGCCTATATGATACTCTTTAGTTACTGGAACATTTTGCAAATAGTCATCGGTCTCTTTTTAGCATGCCAGATGGTTACATCACGCCGATTAAACTGTTTGAATCATAATTTGTTGAGGCCTTTTAATAAAAGATGTTTCTGTTGGTACATGTATAAACATTCGAATGATTAAAAAACTAACTGAAAAGGGACATATAATCTGTACAAAATATATATAGGCATCTTCCTTCATAATAAGAGTTGGTATTTTAATGGTTTATATGTATGAACTGAAAGTTTCGTGTAAATACCTTTAGGAAGAGCAGAGAGAGTGTGTTTTGGGTATGAGCGTAAGCATTTTTGTGATTTAATTTTTTCGGCTTCCGTGAGAGTGGCTTCCGGTAATCCTTTGGTCAGTACGCTTAAAAAGGACAATTTCCTGCAAATAATTTTGATGGATTGAAAATTTTTCTCTATAATTTCACATTTGTTAACAGGACCGAAAACTCAACCGAAGCAATCAGAGTAATAGAAATTATAGATTTAATCAAATTTCCATTGAGTTTATGTACCTGAACGTCCTTTTCAGCGGGAACGTCAATGATTATGACATCACGTGCAAAACGACGCGCTTTGATTAGCGGAAATAACCAATAATAACCAATGAAAGGCCGATCTTTATACTAGGAATACCTTTATACCGATCATCGGCCGGGCGCTGGCCAACGTCAGCCCGATTCACTCGATTGGTAGAGCACCGGACTTCAAAACCAACAAAGTTCGACGGCGTGGGTTCAATTCCCGGGCTGGCACACTAACAAAAACTAATTGTCTTTCGGATGAGACATTAAACCGAAGCTCTGTGAGACGGTGTTTTACATCGAGCACGTTAGAGAACCATGACGGATCTCAGCAGTAGTTTCATCATGTATCCTTGCACTATCCCCCGTAACAACTAACCGTCTTCTGAGGGCGTCGCTCATGTTGGAATGTGCTACGGTAGCGACGATAAATAAACGGAATTACGCACACACGCGCTGACCAACATCTCAGACGTAAGTTTTGTTCTTTTCAGACCTTTTCACTTCTATAGAAATCGGTGACTAGTAGTCGGCGACACCTTGTCGGCACTTCGGCGATTAGTCGACAACATTCCGCCGATGAATGCGCGTTCAATTTATTCTACAATTAGACATCGTATAACGTCGGCGGATTCATGTGGCTGAAAAAAAACAAAAAAAAAAAAAAAAAACAAACAAAAAACAGGAGGACACAGACGGCCAGTATCGCTCCACTGGCACTTGACGCCTATCGGATATATGAAAATTTATCAATTAATTGCATTAATGTATTTAGCAAAGACGTATTCTATTTGTAAGCAGACATCGTCAAAGACCAAGCTAGGTTAATGCATAAAATGAAAAAAAAAATCATGTGTCAATCGCGGACCCTAAATATATATGTATATTGAGAGTCCCTGTGCCGACAAACAATTTTACATGAAAGTCTCTTTTTTTCATGATACAGAATGATATTTCCAGGCAGCTTTAATGTATGCATAGTAACATGACAAGAAACATCATTTGAAAGTTTCATAAAATCTGTCAAAATAAGTACAAGTTGTGGTTACAAGAAATGTCGAATCACCAAAGTCCCCTTTTTAGCTCGCCCGTGACGAAAGTCTCGGAAGAGCTATTGTCATACCTTCGGATGTCGGCGTCGGCGTCAGCGTCAGCTTCGGTGTCGGCGTCCGCATTAGGTATAGTTTTTTATTTCTATATAAATATTTATCCCAGAGGCTTTATTTTTTTTACAGAAACACTCATTAGGGCATAGGCTTTCATTTGAGACCAACATCCATGTCGAAATGACCTTTAGACTGTGACCTTGGCCCTTTCAAAAAAGTCTTAACCAAAAACTTTAAACAAAAAAACTTTAACCTTGCTTATATTTTCTGAAAGCTTTTAACGAGAGAGATCATTACTTCATATGCACACTCATTAGGTGATAGGCTTTCACCAGAGACAAAGCAATTTGACCTTGACCCTTTGTGGACTTAGAAAAACTTTAACCGAAAACTTTAACCAAAAACTTTAACCTTGCATATATATTTTTAATGCTCTAACCTAGGGACATCATTACTTCATAATTCATATATATACTCACCAGGCGATAGGCTTTCACCAGAGACCAAGGTCCTTCACAATTTGACCTTGACCTTTACCATTTGTGGACTTAGAAAAACTTTAACCTAAAACTTTAACCAAAAACTTCAACCTTGCTTACATTTCATGAATGCTTTAACCTAGGGACATCGTTTCTTCATTTACATACTCATTAGGTGATAGCCTTTTGCAAGAGACCAAGGTCCTTGATAATTTGACCTTAACCTTGACCTTTTATGGACTTGGGAAAAACTTAAACTGAAAAACTTTAACCAACACTTTAACATACTCACCAGGTGATAGGCTTTCACCAGAGACCAAGGTCCTTTACAATTTGAACATGACCCTTTTGAGGACTTTTTGACCTTGACCCTTTGTGGACTTAGAAAAACTTTAACCAAAATGCTTTAACCCAAAACTTTAACCTTGCTTTTATATTTTCTGAATGCTTTACTCTAGGGACATTATTACTTCATACACATAATCACTAGGTGATTTCACTCTATTAATTAACACTGCAGATTGTAATTGTGTATTTGAATAGACATGTGTAAAGTATGTGTTTTAAAAGTATATTTTTTAATGGACAGTTCATGGAGTAAACTTATATATGTGTTTTAAAACATCATAACTGGATTTTGAAATCAGAAATTTTTAAATGATTTTTCACTTTTATTGATGGAGGATTTATATGTAGTGATGCTTGTTTGGTCCTAAAATCTTAAAGTTAATTGTGACAATGTAACTAACAGTGGTGAATGAATACAGTGAAAAGTTTAATTGCAACAGTACTCTTATCAAATTGAAGGAAACATAAAAACATGAACAAACCTATAATATATTATCAGCTTTACAAAGGCTTTGAACCGTTGTTACACTATGGTTGAACCAAGACTTTCGACAGATTTATTAACCTATGGTTGAATCAAGACTTTCGACACAAGACTGGATGGAAAACCTATCAACTTGGAAGAATCTTTACAGCAACATTCAAATTCAATGGTAATACATTTTCATAATATATGGCATAGGTTAAAATGAATACTCTCACATTTCAAATACAAAAAAGGAACATTAAAGTTGTTTATTCTTGAATGATATCAATTAATTTCTAATTATACAATCTGTCTTCAGGTCTTGTCAAATTATATCCTCAGGCTCCCTAGATCTTTTTAGTACCCTCTCCCCCCTTCCAATAGCTTCCTTCCAAGGTACATGATTTCGCATATATCTTTGTGACAAGCATCCAATAGGGCGAGCTATGTTGTCCTCTGATAACTCTTGTCTTGACACAGCAACATATCACAAAGAATGAAATCGGAGGGAAGTCTATCTAATGGTAGGTTCACACCTACAGAAATTTCTTCGAGTCCTTACGAATCTGCAATTTGCTTTAAGATGGCTGACTTTTACGACTTGATACATTTTACGATTAATCAACGTGTTTTCTACTATTATTTGCGTGTTATCACGATGTACTTATATATATATTCGGGAAAAATCGGGGAATGTAACAACCTTCTAAAAGTTATTTACGCTTTATTACGAGTACGGATCGGATATGTACAATGTTTCGACATTTGCGTGTTAATTGCAACGTGTTTACGTAATATGGCGAATACTTACGATCATGCTAGAACCACGAGTCTTTTGTTTTATCAATAAGCTAGCAGGTTTCGGGGTTTTATCATTTAGCGATTGATATTCCGACAAACAAGATAATTTGTTGCAAGAAAAAAATCTACTATTATTTCAATGTTTTATTTTTTCTGTATTTCGTCGTTGTTCAAAAATAATCTTCGAATTATTGCAGCTTGATTAATCTGTAGATATGAGGTTTTGTTGCGCCTTCCGAAGTTTTTCCCTAAAACCACACACACAGTAAATGCTCACCAAACAGCATACAGGCGATTGTTCGAACACTTCTACTTCTTCTGACGCAGTCTGTCAGGCCCCGTCGTTCCGATAATGATGACACTCCTGCCTTTCCTAGTTGTCTCATTATCATTTTTTTTTCGGATTTTTTAATGATGTTTATTTAAAAGAAATCTGTACTGCCTGTAGAATGAAAATTTACGCGAAAAGTTTAGGAAACGGTTTCCCGCATTGCATATGCATATTCAGTTGCAGTGCCGACAATAATTTTTAGTCGTCCGCAAACGTTTTCTAATCCAGTAGGCTGGTGTTCTCAGAACGAATAGAATTAATTATCGCGATCAGCTGAACCTAAAAGAAAAATACACACAGTACTTAAATCCCAGAGAGTCAATTACTCTATATCTATCCTATATAAATACTCGATTTTTATATAACGAGTCACTTAAAACCCTACTCTTTTGAATCAACCCCTGTGCAAATTAGAACTTTGTTTTGGGGGACAAGGCGTTATTCCGTTTAACAAAGATACAATTAGGTCTGAAAGGCTGAACATTAACATGTAGACGGAAGGACAGGACCATTATCTTACAATCAAAAATTCTGAAAAATCACAATTATACATGGTATTAGGTGGATTTATTGATATGGCAAGAAAAGATAAGGTTTCACCTGTAAAATTAAGAGAACTTCGACGTAATGTTAGTCGGTTGGTTACCAATTTGTTACTATGAAGTTACAAGCGTGTTATCTAAGTTACTAGTAGTGGAAAAATGGGCCACTTTTTGAAACTCAATGTTACAATGTTACAATGCATTCAGGGATTTCCGGTATGAAAATGCATTTTTATGCCCCCGCATCGATAGATCGGGGGCATATTGTTTTACTCATGTCCGTCTGTCTGTCCGTCCGTCTGTCCGTCCGTCTGTCCGAAAACTTAACCTTGCCAATATCTTCAAGCCTATTCAAGATACAAAGCTAATATTTGGCATGATGATAGATCTCAATGATCCGCATCCGTTGGTACCAAAGTCAAGGTCATGTGACAAGGTCAAGGTCATCTGTCAAGGTTAAACGTCCGAAAACTTAACCCGAAAACTTAACCTTGCCAATATCTTCAAGCCTATTCAAGATACAAAGCTAATATTTGGCACGATGATAGATCTCAATGATCCGCATCTGCTGGTACCAAAGTCAAGGTCATGTGACAAGGTCAAGGTCATCTGTCAAGGTCAAACTTTGAAAAAAATGCCGTTACGGGGGCATTCGTGTTTCACAAACACATCTTGTTTGAAATGTAAAAATTGGTTACCAAGATGTTACAATGAAGTTACAAGCGTGTTATCTAAGTTACTAGTAGTGGGGAAATGGGCCGCTTTTTGAAACTCAATGTTACAATGTTACAGTGAATCCGGGGATTTGGGGCATGAAAATGCGTTTTTTGAAATGTTATAGTTTGTTACCAAGATGTTACAATGAAGTTACAAGTGAATTACAAAGGTTACAAGTAGTGGGGAAATGGGCCGCTTTTCAAAACTCAATGTTACAATGTTACAGTGATTCCGGGGATTTGGGGCATGAAAATGCGTTTTTTGAAATGTCATAGTTTGTTACCAAGATGTTACAATGAAGTTACAAGCGTGTTACAAAGGTTACAAGTAGTGGGAAAATGGGCCGCTTTTTGAAACTCAATGTTACAATGTTACAGTGAATCCGAGGATTTCGGGCATGAAAATGCGTTTTTTGAAATGCTATAGTTGGTTACAAAGATGTTACAACAAAGTTACACGCGTGTTACAAAGGTTACAAGTAATGGGAAAATGGGCCGCTTTTTGAAACTCAATGTTACAATGTTACAGTGATTTCGGGGATTTGGGTCATGAAAATGCATTTTTTGAATTGTTAAAGTTTGTTACCAAGATGTTACAATGAAGTTACAAGCGTGTTACAAAGGTTACAAGTAGTGGGAAAATGGGCCGCTTTTTGAAACTCAATGTTACAATGTTACAGTGAATCCGAGGATTTGGGGCATGAAAATGCGTTTTTTGAAATGCTATAGTTGGTTACAAAGATGTTACAATGAAGTTACACGCGTGTTACAAAGGTTACAAGTAGTGGGAAAATGGGCCGCTTTTTGAAACTCAATGTTACAATGTTACAGTGATTTCGGGGATTTGGGTCATGAAAATGCATTTTTTGAATTGTTAAAGTTTGTTACCAAGATGTTACAAGGACGTTATAAGCATGTTACAAAGGTAACAAGTAGTGGGAAAATGGGCCGCTTTTTAAAACCCAATGTTACAATGTTACAGTGAATTCGGGGATTTGGGGCATGAAAATGCGTTTTTTGAAATGTCATAGTTAGTTACCAAGATGTTACAATGAAGTTACAAGCCTGTTACAAAGGTTACAAGTTGTGGGGAAATGGGCCGCTTTTTGAAACTCAATGTTACAATGTTACAGTGAATTCGGGGATTTCGGGAATGAAAATGCATTTTTTGAAAAGTAATAGTTGGTTACAAAGATGTTACAATGAAGTTACAAGTGAATTACAAAGGTTACAAGTAGTGGGGAAATGGGCCGCTTTTTGAAACTCAATGTTACAATGTTACAGTGAATTCGGGGATTTGGGGCATGAAAATGCGTTTTTTGAAATGTTATAATTTGTTACAAAGATGTTACAATGAAGTTACAAGCGTGTTACAAAGGTTACAAGTAGTGGGGAAATGGGCCGCTTTTTAAAACTCAATGTTACAATGTTACAGTGATTCCGGGGATTTGGGCCATGAAAATGCGTTTTTTGAAATGTTATAGTTTGTTACCAAGATGTTACAATGAAGTTACAAGCGTGTAACAAAGGTTACAAGTAGTGGGAAAATGGGCCGCTTTTTAAAACCCAATGTTACAATGTTACAGTGAATTCGTGGATTTGAGGCATGAAAATGCGTTTTTGAAATGTTATAGTTTGTTACCAAGATGTTACAATGAAGTTACAAGTGAATTACAAAGGTTACAAGTAGTGGGGAAATGGGCCGCTTTTTGAAACTCAATGTTACAATGTTACAGTGATTCCGGGGATTTGGGGCATGAAAATGCGTTTTTTGAAATGTCATAGTTTGTTACCAAGATGTTACAATGAAGTTACAAGCGTGTTACAAAGGTTACAAGTAGTGGGAAAATGGGCCGCTTTCTGAAACTCAATGTTACAATGTTACAGTGAATCCGAGGATTTCGGGCATGAAAATGCGTTTTTTGAAATGCTATAGTTGGTTACAAAGATGTTACAATGAAGTTACACGCGTGTTACAAAGGTTACAAGTAATGGGAAAATGGGCCGCTTTTTGAAACTCAATGTTACAATGTTACAGTGATTTCGGGGATTTGGGTCATGAAAATGCATTTTTTGAATTGTTAAAGTTTGTTACCAAGATGTAATAAGGAAGTTAAAAGCGTGTTACAAAGGTTACAAGTAGTGGGAAAATGGGCCGCTTTTTGAAACTCAATGTTACAATGTTACAGTGAATCCGAGGATTTGGGGCATGAAAATGCGTTTTTTGAAATGCTATAGTTGGTTACAAAGATGTTACAATGAAGTTACACGCGTGTTACAAAGGTTACAAGTAGTGGGAAAATGGGCCGCTTTTTGAAACTCAATGTTACAATGTTACAGTGATTTCGGGGATTTGGGTCATGAAAATGCATTTTTTGAATTGTTATAGTTTGTTACCAAGATGTTACAAGGACGTTATAAGCATGTTACAAAGGTAACAAGTAGTGGGAAAATGGGCCGCTTTTTAAAACCCAATGTTACAATGTTACAGTGAATTCGGGGATTTTGGGCCATGAAAATGCGTTTTTTGAAATGTCATAGTTAGTTACCAAGATGTTACAATGAAGTTACAAGCGTGTTACAAAGGTTACAAGTAGTGGGGAAATGGGCCGCTTTTTGAAACTCAATGTTACAATGTTACAGTGAATTCGGGGATTTCGGGAATGAAAATGCATTTTTTGAAAAGTAATAGTTGGTTACAAAGATGTTACAATGAAGTTACAAGTGAATTACAAAGGTTACAAGTAGTGGGGAAATGGGCCCCTTTTTGAAACTCAATGTTACAATGTTACAGTGAATTCGGGGATTTGGGGCATGAAAATGCGTTTTTTGAAATGTTATAATTTGTTACAAAGATGTTACAATGAAGTTACAAGCGTGTTACAAAGGTTACAAGTAGTGGGGAAATGGGCCGCTTTTTAAAACTCAATGTTACAATGTTACAGTGATTCCGGGGATTTGGGCCATGAAAATGCGTTTTTTGAAATGTTATAGTTTGTTACCAAGATGTTACAATGAAGTTACAAGCGTGTAACAAAGGTTACAAGTATCGGGAAAATGGGCCGCTTTTTAAAACCCAATGTTACAATGTTACAGTGAATCCGGGGATTTCGGGTATGAAAATGCATTTTTTGAAAAGTAATAGTTGGTTACAAAGATGTTACAATGAAGTTACAAGTGAATTACAAAGGTAACAAGTAGTTGCGAAAAGGGCCGCTTTTTAAAACTCAATGTTACAATGTTACAGTGATTCCGGGGATTTGGGGCATGAAAATGCGTTTTTTGAAATGTTATAGTTTGTTACCAAGATGTTACAAGGACGTTATAAGCATGTTACAAAGGTAACAAGTAGTGGGAAAATGGGCCGCTTTTTGAAACTCAATGTTACAATGTTACAGTGAATTCGGGGATTTGGGCCATGAAAATGCGTTTTTTGAAATGTTATAGTTAGTTACCAAGATGTTACAAGGAGGTTACAAGCGTGTTACAAAGGTAACAATTAGTGAAAAAATGGGTTGCTTTTTTAAAACCCAATGTTACAATGTTACAGTGAATTCGGGGATTTGGGGCATGAAAATGCGTTTTTTGAAATGTTATAGTTTGTAACCAAGATGTTACAATGAAGTTACAAGCGTGTTACAAACGTTACAAGTTGTGGGGAAATGGGCCGCTTTTTGAAACTCAATGTTACAATGTTACAGTGAATTCGGGGATTTGGGGCATGAAAATGCGTTTTTTGAAATGTTACAATTTGTTACAGAGATGTTACAAAGAAGTTGCACGCGTGTTATAAAGGTTACAAGTAGTGGGAAAATGGGCCGCTTTTTGAAACTCAATGTAACAATGTTACAGTGAATTCGGGGTTTTGGGCCATGGAAATGTGTTTTTGAAATGTTATAGTTGGTTACAAAGATGTTACAATGAAGTCACACGCATGTTATATAGGTTACAAGTAATGGGAAAATGGGCCGCTTTTTGAAACTAAATGTTACAATGTAACAGTGAATTAGGTGATTTGGGCCATAAAAATACATTTTTTAAATGTTAAAGTTTGTTACAAAGATGTTACAATGACGATATAAGCGCGTTACAAAGGTTACAAGTAGTGGAAAAATGGGCCGCTTTTTAAAACTCAATGTTACAATGTTACAGTGAATTCGGGGATTTCGGGTATGAAAATGCATTTTTTGAAAAGTAATAGTTGGTTACAAAGATGTTTCAATGAAGTTACAAGTGAATTACAAAGGTTACAAGTAGTGGGGAAATGGGCCGCTTTTTAAAACTCAATGTTACAATGTTACAGTGATTCCGGGGATTTGGGGCATGAAAATGCGTTTTTTGAAATGTTATAGTTTGTTACCAAGATGTTACAATGAAGTTACAAGCGTGTTACAAAGGTTACAAGTAGTGGGAAAATGGGCCGCTTTTTGAAACTCAATGTTACAATGTTACAGTGAATCCGAGGATTTGGGGCATGAAAATGCGTTTTTTGAAATGTTATAGTTGGTTACAAAGATGTTACAATGAAGTTACACGCGTGTTATAAAGGTTACAAGTAATGGGAAAATGGGCCGCTTTTTGAAACTCAATGATACAATGTTACAGTGATTTCGGGGATTTGGGTCATGAAAATGCGTTTTTTTGAATTGTTAAAGTTTGTTACCAAGATGTTACAAGGACGTTATAAGCATGTTACAAAGGTAACAAGTAGTGGGAAAATGGGCCGCTTTTTAAAACCCAAT
Source organism: Fragum whitleyi (assembly GCA_948146395.1). Classification (NCBI taxonomy): domain Eukaryota; kingdom Metazoa; phylum Mollusca; class Bivalvia; order Cardiida; family Cardiidae; genus Fragum; species Fragum whitleyi. The sequence continues at coordinate 13,885,831 of OX411545.1, forward strand.
GTTACAATGTTACAGTGAATTCGGGGATTTGGGCCTTGAAAATGCGTTTTTTGAAATGTTATAGTTAGTTACCAAGATGTTACAAGGAGGTTACAAGCGTGTTACAAAGGTAACAAGTAGTGGAAAAATGGGCCGCTTTTTTAAAACTCATTGTTACAATGTTACAGTGAATCCGGGGAATTGGGGCATGAAAGTGCGTTTTTTGAAATGTTATAGTATGTTACCAAGATGTTACAATAACGGTGCAAGTGTGTGACAAAGGTTACACGTACTTAGAAAATGAATTGTGTTTTGAAAATTTATATATTCAGGGCATGGAATAAATTGTTTTTTTTAAATGTTATGTTATGTTTAAAATCTCTTCTCTTTATAAGAAATGTTGTTACAGTATGTTACTTGAGTTACGTTTGTAACTTATCTATATATGTTCCCTATATTGCGCCAATAATAGACCCTATCTCGGAAATAGACACTCGATAAAGCCCGTGTCTATTTCCCATATACAACGACACTCGTTTTCTATCCTATACGTAAACATTCGGGAACGCTTTCGTAAAAGTATCTCGCTTTGCTTGTAAAACAGTAAAACATTTTAATCGTTCACCAACGTTTTGTCATCCATGTAACTAGGATGCAGAATAGATAGGGATTTGTCATAATTGTAAGAAATTGTTTCCTGGTCAATTTTAAATAAATTGTGTTGATATCAGATAACTCTCAAACAAGTCAAGCAAAAAATACTTTGAAATAAATTCGTTTTTCCCCTTTATATATGCCTCATTAAAAAAAAATTCAAGTATTTAAACTTTAAAAGAAGCACAATTTGCTAGATGCCAATATAGGTTTTACAAACACTTAATAGAATGAGCTTTGCGGTCCATTTTAATTGGCGTATAATTTTTATGTTAAACGGTATTCCGATGTTTTCCAGGGTAAAGTTTGTAAATTTACAAATCATTTAGCACAGAAGCATCGTACCTACATATATTCTGAATAAACTATCACTTTTTTTTTAAACTAAAGTGCAAAGTATGCTTAAAGTTTGCATTTCAGTATCGCGGAATTTAGGCCTATAATGAGTTTTATTGATGAATAATTAAATCAAAGTTGTGCATATTCGAGCTTTTTGATAGGCTACATAATTGGTTTCATTATCGAATGAAAAGAATTCGGAGTACACACATGCTTTTACATGTGCGTACAAAGTTAGAAAATGACTTAAACGTAAGAAATTATTTTTTCTAATTTGATATCATAAAATGGTAAGAAATGAAGAGATATTAGTTTAATTATTGCAGATATAAAACTAAAAACCCATCACACATTTGTACCAATCCGCCTCGATGTGATTATGTTTTTAGTTTCATACCTCCACAAATTCAAAGAATATTTCTTTATCGATTTGCGGATTTTGACATTTTAATTCTTACGTTATCGCATAACCCAAATAATTTTGCTAATACGATCCGTTAAAGAAATGCATAACGTCGACGTCATTCTAAAACCTCGCAACTACAGCTTTAATCAAGCTGCAGTTACGAAGTTTTCGAATAACATCAACTATAAGCTCGAATAAAAAAGAACGACAATGCCATGTTATTAGCTTCCGGGTGTACACATAAGGTATGTCAGTAGCCATATAACAATTAAGTGTGGCATTATTTGTTAGTTTTTATCTACATCTTTGAATGCTTTTTTGTTCCCTCTTCAAATCACCTTTATTTCTTTTATTTTGCATTGTTCTTCTTTCCAAGAACCGTGACCTTTGCGGGCAATTATTCCAAAGAAATACAGCTTCAAACCATTCTTATCCAAGGCTATTTTCAAACCACCCCTTCTACTGAAAAGTGTGATTTGTGCCAACAGGGCCACTGGAAAGATGAAAGGCATGTAGCGCCTTTCTAGTCTTTCTTTACAATAATTATGGGAGGAATGTCGCTCCTGGCCGCATAAACACATGCTGTTATGGTTATAGATTCCCAGGTGTTCCCTACTTTTCCTGGTATATTATGAGTGTTGGCTTTGGCGTATACCTATGTAGGTTAATGTGTAAGACTTAACGAAGACTCGTCCTTGTTCAAGACCCGTTCTGGCGAGTCCTTCAGACAAAAACAATCCATTACGCCATTTAGATCGTCAAGGTCATTTTGCACCACCGTTTTGTTTTTCATACGGCCGCGAACTGTGGACAGCGCGGTTCGGTATCTTAGAGCTATGGTATGACGTTTCATGAAACCACTAGACTAGTCTTTACCTAGTTCCCCTGACTCAAATGTTTTGATATTCATACTTTTTGGGCTAATTGTGCGGCCTTCACTTTCAACTGTTAGCGTCACTACCTGACCCAAACATTGTAGCCTCTTGAATCTTTTCTGCAAACTTATGCTCAACAACCTCTGGGAAGGCTGTTTTCTTGCCTTGGACTTGGTCCAACCTTACCTGACATGCGATCAGGTAGTGTCGATCTCGGAACATCGAATATAGCTACCGCATTTCCTTTGCTCGTGCAACTCGACACAGCCGTAGCGGCGCGATCCACGTCTTTTTCGTAATATTAGCACCTCAAATTGGCATGCCGTATTAATATATTGAGGAACAAACAGACATGCCCTAATGATTCCCGTTCGATTATTGGAAATAAGGATAAGTAATCACTTGATAGTCTCACAACAAAACCAGTGAAATTAAATAGAAATATCCTTCTTTCGTTTATTTCACTTTTCTTCAAGTTATAAAAGCTGAGTAGAAAAAATACGTCAAGGCGCTGCATTGAAATCACGCACAAAAATCACCATATTTTTCTTTTTCTGTCTTAAAGAAAAGAATAATCGTATAATTTGCGTGCAAGATCGACTAACCAATGAAAGATAAATCGATCAAACACTGAAACAGTTATCCGCCATGTATTCAATTTCTGAACAAATCAGAACAAGCAAAAACTATATGAATTTCGAGACAAAAACAATAAGATTAGAATCATCTGTTTGTCGGGTGGGTCATTGAGAGAAAGGGAGCTAGATATAATATGTAGAAGCACGTAAGACTCTTGGAAATGGTGTTTATAAAAATAAATAGTTCACTTCTAGATCAAAATAATTGAATAGTTTGATATGTCTGTCGATCAGTGGCGATCCTTGAACGACTGACAGAATTGTTGTCAAGATGGAAGTGCGTAATGGATTCCAATTCAGGAATGGAGGATTGAACTAACTAAATGTTCCTTTTAAATAAGGGCGCAATAAACGTTTCTAGTAAAAAATATTCGAATTGGCCAGGGTCAAAAAGGGACTAGTGAAATAAACAACATTTATAAGTATTGTGAGTGATGAAAATGTCTTCGTTCACTTAAATCAAATCATGATGCCAAAATGAGCCATTTGAGAAACAAATCTTAACGGTTTCCTCTTTCTGTCGTTGATACAGACTGAAAATTCGAGTAAATGGCTGGTAGAGCTTGGCGTAAAAATTCAGCGCAAAACTGTGGGTGGGGTAAGATGATTAAAAAACTAGCAGTCGGAATGGATGGGGTGTGCCTCTTACAACAATAGCTCAATGTATATTAAATTTGCTCTCTATTTATCATGGCATGCTAAGTAAAGAGTTTAGAATAAGGTCTGTGGGATATAACTGAAATTGCAACAAATTGCTCAAATTAGGCCCGATTTGTTGTTAACGTAGAAAAAGAAATACTTAAATTATATGTTTTTGGATTCGTCTATGCAAGTCTCTAAATAATGACTGAAAGGTTTGGACCTTACCAAAGCAAAATTTCATGTAATTCCAGACTAATTCGAACAGCCTCGGACATTGGGAAACCTTGTGTGTCGCCTGCGAGAAATTCTGCTTGCTTGGAAGTCTATATATCGGCACCACCTAAGCCCAAAAGAGGGGATTAAGTCCATCCTATGTACAAAGGCTTTTTTCAAGAATGGAGAAAATTAAAGAAACCCATAAAGAAACTTAGATTAGACTTATGCAATTAGATATATTACAGAGACTTATTGGTGGATAATCAACTTATGAAATCTCGACATTCTGGTGATTTTTTTATATTGTTAAAAAAATTGTAAAAAAAGTTTTGGACACAATAAGCGATCGATATCAATAAGCACACATAATCACCGTTATTAGATATTCATACATCGAACTAACCCGTTGCAAACCAATTTACACAAGATTTAAAGCCTTTATAATCCGATGAAATTCATGTGAAGAAATGAAGAAACTAATATATATAATTCATTTTTGCACATTATTTTCAGAGCTTCGAATTTTATCAGTCCTTTAAAACCAAATAAATTCAGGTGCCATTCTTAAAGGTTATGTTTTAATCATATTTTTCTCCAATTTCTAAGGAAAATAATTCGAAATGTTCCGAAATGTTTAATTGGGATAAACCTTTCAAGTTTTCTTCGTTTAATCCTGGACGGGTGGAAATTAAAGAAGCTGCCGACTGTCCGAAAAACGGACGTATAGAAGAATATTCTTCTGTGAAACTGTGAAAGTCCAAACAAACATGAAAATGTTAATCAATGCACTCTCATTTAGGTGCCTCTATTTTATCTTATTCTGTTATAATCATAGGCGCTACAAGCTGTCGCAGAACCGGAAAATGGCCCAATATTGTGAAATATTCTGTTCAAAAACTAGTGGTAAGAAATGAACCAAACTTTACAAGTCTGGTCCGTTAGGTACTGTCTCCTAGACTTCTTCTTGAATCTCTTGTCAGTTCAAAAAACATTGGCGATATTAACTAGCGGGTCAGCTAAAATGAGTTTGACACATAGGTTCTTTCTATGGACCTCTTTCAGTTTTCTTTGCTTATGTTAGGACGATCGTTGAAAAGGAGCATTTGCGATTCAATATTTCTTACTCAAACGACTCTCACTATAATTGACAAAAGTTTATGAAAACTCTCACCAAATATTGCCTACCATGTAACAAATTTCAATCGATTACTTTTTTAATTCCTGGGCGAATTCTTTAACATTTCAATCATTTATTTTCCTGAAAGTTTAAGATGAATGCTCCTTTCAAAAACTAGGTTACGAGGTCAAATCGTAGGAAAACCTCGTAGGCACTCTCGAGGCCATATTTTTTGCTCGACTAAATTGGTCAAATTTATTGTTTTGATTAGATCTTAGACAAAATATATTGTTTTGATTATACATCTTAGTCAGCACATTATGGCAACAAAGGCCCTCTTGTTTTTATTTTTCATTTGTTGTTAGTTTAAATATTTCACTAATGTCACTTATAACAATTTAAGGTATCGAAGGCAGAAATAGGGAAACAAAATCACATTGTTACCCTCCCCCCCTCATTAATGAAATATTCGTAATTGTCTGTTTGTATGTCTTCATTGATCAATCCGTTGCTTAAAATCCACACTAGCCAAGACAACTCGCAGATCAATTTGATTTAAATATTTCACATGTTGGTGGTTTCAACGATTTCGAAGTTTTTTTAAGAATGACTTGAGTGATTGTTTGGAATGAATGAATAGCCCTAAGCGAGTGATTTAGAATGTTTTCAACGAGACGAGAGTCTATTTAACGATGTGATTAACTGTAGATTTGTGTGGGTCGTGTATAGAATCATTTTCTTCGTTTTTCTTTTCCGTGTGTAAATTTATTTCTCTATTTTGTTAAGCTATCTAACATTTCCAAAACAATACAATCTATTTAAACTGAATTGAAAACCATGTTTGACATTTTTATGATTAAATGACAAGTTCCAGAATTTGTCAAAAGGCTATTAATCTTCAAACACATGTCAATGACAACGGATTCCATATCAATATTTGACGTTTAATACTGATTTTATTTATTGCTTTACACTGAACCTGTATGAGTTTAGTTCCTTTGCCAAGTGCTCAAGATGAGAAAATGTGAGCTTTTGTAGTTGTGAAATGTCCGTCGTGTGTCGTCAAATTTTACCTATTAGATACCTTTGAAGCCAAATAGCTTGCTCAATCAACATGAAAATTTGTCAGATTAATTTTCTCGATAAAAGCTCGGTCAATTTCTAATTTAGGTTAAGTTGGGTCAAAAATTAGGTCACGAGGTCAAAGCTGAGAAAAAGCTTTGTTGACACTCTAGAGGTCACATTTCTTGCCCAATAAACCTGAAAATTAGCCATATTGATTGTCTTGATGAAGTCTCGGTCCAGATTTAAATTGGGCCAAATAAATTCAGGTGCCATTCTTTAAGGTTATTCTTATATCATATTTTTCTCCAATTTCTTAGGTAAAGAATTCGAAATGTTCCGAAATGGTTTATTGGGATAAACCTTTCAAGTTTTCTTCGTTTAATTCTGGACGGGTGAAAATTAAAGAAGCTGCCGGCTGTCCAAAAAAACGGACGTATAGAAGAATATTCTTCGAAACTGTGAAAGTCCAAACTAACATAGAAATGTTAATCAATGCACGCTCATTTAGGTGACTTTGTTTTATCTTATTCTGTGAAAATCATAGGCGCTACAAGCTGTCACAGAACCGGTAAATGGCCCAATATGGTGAAATATTCTGTTCAAAAACTAGTAGTAAGAAATGAACCAAAAAACATTGGCGATATTAACTGGCGGGTCAGCTTAAATGGTTATACAAATTACCTCACGCCTTTAAAATGAATGGTTGGATATTGATGCAGTTTGCTTTCTATGGGCCTCTTTTACTTTTCTTTGCTTATGTTAGGACAATGCAGCGTCATGGAAAAGGAGCATTCGCGATTCAATATTTCTTACTCATACAACTCTTACTATTTTTGACAAAAGCTTATGAAAACTCTCACCAAATATTGCCTACCGTGTAACAAATTTGAATCGATTACTTTTGTGATCTGCTAAGTAGAAAGAGGACCTTTATTTATAATTCCTGGGCGAATTCTTTAACATTTCAATCATTTATTTTCCTGAAAGTTTAAGATGAATGCTCCTTTCAAAAACTAGGTTACGAGGTCAAATCGTAGGAAAACCTCGTAGGCACTCTCGAGGCCATATTTTTTGCTCGACTAAATTGGTCAAATTTATTGTTTTGATTAGATCTTAGACAAAATATATATTGTTTTGATTATACATCTTAGTCAGCACATTATGGCAACAAAGGCCCTCTTGTTTTTATTTTTCATTTGTTGTTAGTTTAAATATTTCACTAATGTCACTTATAATAATTTAAGGTATCGAAGGTAGAAATAGGGAAACAAAATCTCATTGTTAACCCCCCCCCCCCCCTCATTAATGAAATATTCGTAATTGTCTGTTTGTATGTCTTCATTGGTCAATCCGTTGCTTAAAATCCACACTAGCCAAGACAACTCGCAGATCAATTTGATTTAAATATTTCACATGTTGGTGGTTTCAACGATTTCGAAGTTTTGTTAAGAATGACTTGAGTGATTGTTTGGAATGAATGAATAGCCCTAAGCGAGTGATTTAGAATGTTTTCAACGAGACGAGAGTCTATTTAACGATGTGATTAACTGTAGATTTGTGTGGGTCGTGTATAGAATCATTTTCTTCGTTTTTCTTTTCCGTGTGTAAATTTATTTCTCTATTTTGTTAAGCTATCTAACATTTCCAAAACAATACAATCTATTTAAACTGAATTGAAAACCATGTTTGACATTTTTATGATTAAATGACAAGTTCCAGAATTTGTCAAAAGGCTATTAATCTTCAAACACATGTCAATGACAACGGATTCCATATCAATATTTGACGTTTCATACTGATTTTATTTATTGCTTTACACTGAACCTGTATGAGTTTAGTTCCTTTGCCAAGTGCTCAAGATGAGAAAATGTGAGCTTTTGTAGTTGTGAAATGTCCGTCGTGTGTCGTCAAATTTTACCTATTAGATACCTTTGAAGCCAAATAGCTTGCTCAATCAACATGAAAATTTGTCAGATTAATTTTCTCGATAAAAGCTCGGTCAATTTCTAATTTAGGTTAAGTTGGGTCAAAAATTAGGTCACGAGGTCAAAGCTGAGAAAAAGCTTTGTTGACACTCTAGAGGTCACATTTCTTGCCCAATAAACCTGAAAATTAGCCAGATTGATTGTCTTGATGAAGTCTCGGTCCAGATTTAAATTGGGCCAAATAAATTCAGGTGCCATTCTTTAAGGTTATTCTTATATCATATTTTTCTCCAATTTCTTAGGTAAAGAATTCGAAATGTTCCGAAATGGTTTATTGGGATAAACCTTTCAAGTTTTCTTCGTTTAATTCTGGACGGGTGAAAATTAAAGAAGCTGCCGGCTGTCCGAAAAAACGGACGTATAGAAGAATATTCTTCGAAACTGTGAAAGTCCAAACTAACATAGAAATGTTAATCAATGCACGCTCATTTAGGTGACTTTGTTTTATCTTATTCTGTGAAAATCATAGGCGCTACAAGCTGTCACAGAACCGGTAAATGGCCCAATATGGTGAAATATTCTGTTCAAAAACTAGTGGTAAGAAATGAACCAAACTTTACAAGTCTGGTCCGTTAGGTACTGTCTCCTAGACTTCTTCTTGAATCTCTTGTCAGTTCAAAAAAAAACATTGGCGATATTAACTGGCGGGTCAGCTTAAATGGTTATACAAATTACCTCACGCCTTTAAAATGAATGGTTGGATATTGATGCAGTTTGCTTTCTATGGGCCTCTTTCACTTTTCTTTGCTTATGTTAGGACAATGCAGCGTCATGGAAAAGGAGCATTCGCGATTCAATATTTCTTACTCATACAACTCTTACTATTTTTGACAAAAGCTTATGAAAACTCTCACCAAATATTGCCTACCGTGTAACAAATTTGAATCGATTACTTTTGTGATCTGCTAAGTAGAAAGAGGACCTTTATTTATAATTCCTGGGCGAATTCTTTAACATTTCAATCATTTATTTTCCTGAAAGTTTAAGATGAATGTTCCTTTTAAAAACTAGGTTACTAGGTCAAATCGTAGGAAAACCTCGTAGGCACTCTCGAGGCCATATTTTTTGCTCGACTAAATTGGTCAAATTTATTGTTTTGATTAGATCTTAGACAAAATATATTGTTTTGATTATACATCTTAGTCAGCACATTATGGCAACAAAGGCCCTCTTGTTTTTATTTTTCATTTGTCGTTAGTATAAATATTTCACTAATGTCACTTATAACATTTTAAGGTATCGAAGGTAGAAATAGGGAAACAAAATCACATTGTTAACTCTCCCCCCCCCCCTCATTAATGAAATATTCGTCATTGTCTGTTTGTGTGTCTTCATTAATCAATCAGTTGCTTAAAATCCACACTAGCCAAGACAACTCGCAGAACGATTTGATTAAAATATTTCACATGTTGGTGGTTTCAACGATTTCGAAGTTTTTTTAAGACTGACTTGAGTGATTGTTTGGAATGAATGAATAGCCCTAAGCCAGTGATTTAGAATGTTTTGTAGATTTATGTGGGTCGTGTATAGAATCATTTTCTTCGTTTTTTTCTTTTCCGTGTGTAAATTTATTTCTCTATTTTGTTAAGCTATCTAACATTTCCAAAACAATACAATCTATTTAAACTGAATTGAAAACCATGTTTGACATTTTTATGATTAAATGACAAGTTCCAGAATTTGTCAAAAGGCTATTAATCTTCAAACACATGTCAATGACAACGGATTCCATATCAATATTTGACGTTTAATACCTGATTTTATTTATTGCTTTACACTGAACCTGTATGAGTTTAGTTCCTTTGCCAAGTGCTCAAGATGAGAAAATGTGAGCTTTTGTAGTTGTGAAATGTCCGTCGTGTGTCGTCAAATTTTACCTATTAGATACCTTTGAAGCCAAATAGCTTGCTCAATCAACATGAAAATTTGTCAGATTAATTTTCTCGATAAAAGCTCGGTCAATTTCTAATTTAGGTTAAGTTGGGTCAAAAATTAGGTCACGAGGTCAAAGCTGAGAAAAAAATTTGTTGACACTCTAGAGGTCACATTTCTTGCCCAATAAACCTGAAAATTAGCCAGATTGATTGTCTTGATGAAGTCTCGGTCCAGATTGAAATTTGGTCAAGTGGCGTCCAAAACTTGGTCACAAGGTCAGATCTTAGAAAAACCTCGACACTCTAGATGTCCTATGTCAAAAGAAAAAAAGAAAATTTGTCAGATTGATTGTCTTGATGAATTCTTGGTCAATTTCGAAATTTTGTCTTGGGGTCTGAATTTTGTTCACAATGTAAGGTCGTAGATAAACCTTGAAAACACACTGGAAGCGATACTTTTTTTTTCGAACAAGTTAAAAAATTGATCGGAATGATTGTTTTCATGAAGGCTCGTTCATGTTCGAAATTGGGTAAAAAACTAGGTCACAAGGTCAAATCTTAGAAAAATCATGTAGACACTCCAGAGGCCATATCTTTCGCTTAATCAACCTGAAAATTGATCAGATTGATTGTCTTGATGAAATTCATGTCAAGTTTAAAATCGGGTCAAGTATTGTGAAAAATAGGTCACGAGGTCAAATCACTAAAAAATCCCTTTCAATGCACTCTAGAAGCCATGCCATTTTGTTCAATCGGCCTGAAAAATGATCAGAATGCTGTCTTGGTGACATAATTGAAAATCATCACTAGCACATTTGATGTCATATATTGCCCAATCAACCTGAGAATTGGCAAAAATTATTGTTTGATTAGATCTTAGACAAAATACATTGTTTTATTTCATCGAAGATATTAAACTCAACTGAACGATTTATGGCCACTGTTGCCCTCTTGTCTCAAAGGGGCTTTGATATTAATTGCAGTAATATAGCACCGGGTGGAGCGCATAACCATAGATTCCTGGTATTTCCCTCACCGAGAGATATACTAAATCTATGATACCTAAAACTCGAAAATTACACAACATTATACTTGATACAGGTGAACTACCTGATATTGGCTTAAAGGAAGTATCAGACCAATTTATAAAAATAACACTGAAATGACACTGTTCACTAAATTAAATTTCAACGTCTCTTAAATCAATCTTATGGATATTGTATACTAGTTAATAATTAAAAATAATTATATTTGGCACAACAAATTCTAAAAGTACTCATGGATGCGAACTTTGGGGTTTGCAAATCCAGATGTTTTAGAACAATTCGACTGCAACCTTCTTCAAAATTTAGTAAAAAAAAGAGTACCCAAGATTTATCCCTTATAGGGAGATTTGACGCTATCCCCTAGACATAATTTTCAAAACAAGAATACTATTTATGGACAAAGCTCATTCATTGAGAATTTCTATGGCGTATTATAGAACCGGAAACAATGAATTACCAGTCTAGGTCTGCTGTTAGAAAAAAAACATCAAACTATACTCAAAACGTTAATGTCATCTTTGTAATTTAGTTGATATTGGTGATAAAATGCATTTGTAAAAAAATGTATTTAATTTAAGAAGCAGAGAAAAGTTATATAAATAGAAAATTGTAAATGTTCAAATATTTTGAAAATCTAGGGTTTATTGAACTCGCTAACCCTAAACAAACTCGAGCTACTTATGAAATATGTTCTAGCGTCAGTTTAATATCAATCGTTAATGGTCAATTTAACCTTGCTTAACGGTCCAAGCATTCCCAATAAAAAGGCATTGATTATGATTTATATTTTTAGATAACACGTTGTTTGCTCCCCTAATGTTCGATCCCCGACGGCGGTACTCTCTCTTTCCCACTATTTGTCTCTCAACAATGGGTTCATGATCGTTATCCTATGTGAGATAGCAGCTGGAGGCTAGGAAAGGATGTCGTGGCTATCTTGGTGAGAGAAATAGCAGGAAACCATTGTTAGGTGCTCCAGCCGCCGAGATATAACTGAAAACAAATTGAATCGGCGTAAAACTCCAGTCAATTATTTGCTCCAATACTACTAAGTCATGGGAGAGGAAAGCGTTTCATGTCATATACGGTTAAGCTAGAGAAAGCTCGAGCACTAGTATACCTAAATCCTAATTTTAACACAAACTCTAACTACCTTTCCCATCTGTTCGTACAACCCATGTATAGTTTGATTCACTTGCTCGCATGTCTTTGCAATTTGTTTTTTTAATCATGCTGTAAACGGTAAAAGAAATAAAAGCTATTGTATTGTATTGAATTGAATAGTACTACTATTATAACATTTCCTAATTACCAAAGCTGATTATCATCATAATCATATTCATTATTATTGGTTTTTGGGTTCATTTCCCTGCTACAGTAAAAATTGAAACTTTAGATACCATTTTAAATTTGAATGTAACACCAATTCAAAGGTCCTGTCATACATCATCTAAGTGTGGTTTATCTAGGTCGTTTCTCTTCAAACAATTATTATTTGTTGTATTCTTAGGTAAAAGCAGAAAACGAAAAGAAAAATCAAAACACACACACAACAACAACAAAGAAATTGAACTGAACTTGGAGTGACTTGTAAGCTAATGTTTTCCATAAGTTGAATAATTTTACAGAATCTAGGATAATGTTTCAAACTAAAATCCCTTTCAAATTGTAATTTACTCACTTGTTCATTAATAATCGGAAATAGTTTGAGGAGGATATAGCTATCACAGTGGTTCATCTCATTTCCCTTACGTTTTCTGAATTTCATTTCCGAGTGGTAGAAGATAATTCACATAGATTGTGAATAATTGATTAAAAATACATTAAATATATAAAAAACGAGGAAATATATGCATTTAGTCTAAAGGTATAAAACACATAAAGGGGTGAAGTTATTCTTGGGAAATTGTGCGAATACAAGCCAAGGGCGGGTAACTCTGGTGCGAAACAAGCCTGGAAAGCTACCCTGAAAATTTGATATTTCAACAAGGACATTTAGAAATTTGCAACATATTTGGATAGCGAAAAAAAGAGAAAGGAGTCATATTGCGTTGTCGTTTGTTCGTTTATCCGTCCGTCCGCTTTTTAAGTTCTTATTCTTCACAAAAAAGCTATTATTTTCAATTATTTAAGCCTAGTCAACATAAAATATTCATATGAAGGCTCTCAATGATACGCATTTGCTAATACAGGAAAAGTGATGTGAAAAGGTTTAGGACAAAGATATACCACGGTAACGTTTAAAAAAAAACCTAAACATTATTAGTTTCGTAAAGCATATTCAAATTACATAGAGGATATCGTTTGTTTCAGTGAAAGATCGATTTATATTTCATTGAGTGAACAACAAAAACTATATTTTCACGAGTGGCAGAGCCAGGAGTGAAAAAATAGCTTGTGTTGTTCACGAAATGAAATATTTATCGATCTTACACGAAAAACAAACGATTATTCTATTTCTTTAATGCAAAAATGAGACAAAATGTGACATTTCAAGGACATATTTTCGTAAAGCGCGTCATTTTGCGCGTGATTGCTATGCAACGTTCATTGTGACGTCACTTATTTCGCCCCGCATAGATGACGTTAGATAGGACGAAATGCACCAAAGCAAAAGCAGTGAAATTATCAAGTGATAATCTACCGTTATTTCTCGATAAACCACCGAAAAGCATTAAAGAAAATGTTATATTTTGAACCAAGATGTGTTTTCACACACCTGAAATACAGAAAACAAGGTTATCATTCAAGGTCATATTTCCGAAAAAACTATGATCTGGGGTCATTTGCATTTCACAAACACATATTATTTTACTTTTCTTTTATGGATAAACTCCATATAAACAACTTTTATGAGTTTTTTTTAAGCAGTTTAACCAATTAACATCTTAACTTCATGAAATATATGAACAACATTCTCGATTGAATCGCATGTCATAACTTTGATAAATCTTTAATAAAGTTATCATTCCGTTAAGTTTCAGCTTCATAGCTAAGCGTTTTATAATGATAGATATTTTATAGGACTCTCTCCTTAAGTTCAAGGCTTTCGGTAAAAGATTGCAGCTAGAATCGCGTGTGTTGTCCGTGATCGAAAGGTATCTAGAGCGTCTTGACAAAAAAGTTCAATTTCCGGTAGCGACGATCTGAATTCTTTTCTTGCCCCTCGCATCCGGCGCGAGAAGTGGTACATTTCTAGGATGCAGAATCGAAATAGTTGAATGTAAGATGTAAGCACTTGTATCCCAATCAATGTAAAAAATAGGCTTAAATCAATCATCTGAGTTTTTTTAATGGAAATGAATGTATTTAACAACTTTGGAAAGGTTACTTATCTGCCTCAGCGTTGTCCATATTTGCGTAATGGAGTCTAAATTTTGTATAGAAATAACCTATGACTGATGTAATCGTATAAGTACGGGTTATTTTGAATAATTTGCGTTTCAAACTTATTATGTTAGGCGCTATCACAATCTTTGTTGTCTTTGTTGTAAATTTCACAATAAGTTTAACTGTACAGAAACGGATCTATGTTTTGTATATATGTAAATATTTGTCTCTTTTTTGTATATATACAAGATTTCACACAGGCCCATGGGTAAAACTGGGTTAAGGTCCATTTAAAGTGTTTAAGGCCCAATTTAAAACACCTCACTTACCAAGAAAAGGCAGTTTGTCCAGGAAAATTATATATCAAAATGATGCTATTCATAAGCATAAGCAGTTAAGCAACACAAGACTGCCATAGCTGTAGCGGTATTCTCGAAGCATTGAGGAAAAGGGTCATTTTGTACAGAACAAGCAGCTGCAAGACTGTTGGAAAAAATTGGCCAATATTTGAACAAAGTACAGACTAAAGTACTACCCAGGTACTATTACAAACGTTGGTATAAAACTCGAGCCCAAAACGTAGTTATGCAAGCAATTAATTTTGTTTTTTTTATAAACACATATATCATATATGTAATCTTAATTTTAAAAACGTGTAGATTTTTTTAAGGTATAGTGTGTTATCACAACATAAATGGACATTAATAGTTTATATACCTGTAAGGTTGTTTAGCGATATATCAATTTCTTTTTCACTGAATGATAAATATATAGTAATTTATTATAGATCATTGAATTCATGATCTATAATTTGAAATAAACCGCAGAAAATATTTCACAATATTATGGTGTGCTGTTGCACCTTACCAAACATCTATTTTGAAAACGGACAAAACCGGTTTGACAAGTATGTTGACAAAATAAATTGAAATTGTTTGTTTCAAAAGAGTTTTTTGAGACCGAATTTTTTTTATCTAAGGTTATAATAGTACCTGGGTAGTACTTTAGAATGTACTTTGTTGAAATATGAGCCAATTTTATCCAACCATAATGCAGTTGCTTGTTCTGGTAAAAATGACCCTTTTCCACAATGTTTTGGCTTTGCCACTATAGCTATGGCGGTCTTATGTTACTCAACTGCTTGTGCTCAAAAATAGCTTCATTTTGATATACAATATAACTGGACATAATGCTTTTTCTTGGCTAATGAAGCGCCCTTAAAAGTGATTAAGCAATGTTCCAAAATACTCCCTTAGGCCAGGTTTTTTTTATTAGATTTGAACCAATCACAAATTTGTTAGTGATATAATACAGACAAACAATATAACAAAGTTTCAGGTCGTTAAGTAAAAATAACAGTTGATTATACAGTGGCCAAAACAATATTATAAAGATTTGGATCCGTGACTTTTTTTCAGAGGTTGGCCCAACTTTGAAAAAGTTTTTGATGACATAGAGATGAACACTCTGAACGAATTCCCAAAGATTGAGCCCCAGAGTTGACTTCTAGAATACTACAAAAGTTGACAACATCGCACAAAGTGCGCCGGACACCGAAAACAGTGTGAGGCTATCAAAAATATTATGCAAACAATAATTCTGAACAAGATATAACACATTTGAGCCAAAATTCTGATAATCAAAAAAATATCCCTGTCTGAAAGAAAAGTGGATCCGAACTAAATTGGCAAAATGACTTCTCTTTCAAGAAACAATTTAGGGAAATAATTTTTTAAACAATTTCAGGAAACAAGAGTGCAGACTATGTGATTGGTTAAACGCTTAACAACAACTTGGTATACGGAATAAGAATTGTTATCAAATAAAATGTCAGCTGAGTAGGTAAGACGTTGTCGCTCCATACTTTTATTACAGTTTGTTACATCGTGAAATTGACCTTCACCTCAATCAACACCATTCTAAATCGCTCACTCAGCGCTCCAATCACTCATTCAAAACACCCACTCAAACCATTCAAAAACGCTCAACCCCATTGAAAAATATATAATCAACAACGTCATTCAAAATTAATTTTGAATGAGAAAGATCGCGATTTCACTGACATAATTCAAATTGTAAGCTTCTCAAAAAAAAAAAAAAAAAAATAGGAAGCTATGTATAGAACTTTTATGCATATTTAATGAAAGGGAGGTAATCAATATCGCTAATTTTGTACATCCAGAACAAAAAGTTATAGGATTACCTCCCATAAACCCACTCAAAACTCGCTCCACACACTCATTCAATTTCATTTCTAAATCATTCAAAAATCATTCACCTTGTCAATTTCACGATGTTGTTAACTGTAACCTTACCAATTAAATCTGACATCTTCATCGACGAAACATATCGAATTTTAATGATTGGTATGATAAGAAGCAAAACTTAATTAAAATGGTACTGAGGAGGTAGGAGACTTTTTCCCTATAAAGAAAAAAGAAACGCTTATAAAACAAACTCGGCACATCAAACTAGACGTCATGTCTATCTAATTTAAACGCAGGTGTTGATGCCAAAAATGGTCTGTTTCGTCTTACCATTAAAACTTTACTATCTTAAATCTTGAAAATCAATTTTAAACGTGTATTTGAAATTCTCCATTGTGTTTCATTTCAAAAGAGGTCTTTGAATTAAATGTTATGAATACGTTTTGGTAAAAAGACACTTCTTTCTTGCCTAGAAATATAATTAAGTTAGAAGTTAAAATGCGAAAGAGATAACTGATTAAAGTGTATAAAAAGACCACGACTTCAGTTAAACGAATGTTCGGGCGGATATATTGCTTTGGTTGTGGAATCAAAAAGTGCCTTCACAACACAGTAAACACGTTTCATGTAATAAATGATCTGGCATTATCCCGAGACTATCTACCGTCATCTGCGCAAGTTTCCATAATGCTATTCTAACTCACCCTGATCAGAACGTGCTCAATTTGAGCCTTTGTGATCATCTTTTGTCTGTCAGAAGTCACTTACAATTCTTTAAACATCTTCTCAGTGATCAAAGGGTGGATTTCAACCAAAATTGGCAGGAATAATTTTCCTTTGGGTTTCCCCCCTCAAAAACTTCTTTGTGGAATTTTGATTGACCCCAAAATATGGGCGTGGCAGGGCGGGCAATTTTGACCCGAAACCTCAGTAACCAATAAGTGGATTTCAACCAAATTTGGCAGAAGTGTTCATTGGGTGACCATTCTCAAAACTTGTTTATGACATTTTGATAGACACCCACATATGGACGTGGCTTAGGCGTTTTTAATCAAAAAATATTTTCTTCTCAGTAACCAATGGGCAGTTGGCAACCAAACCTAGCAGAAATTCTAAAAGAAACTCTTTGCGCAAAAGAGTATAACATAACAAGTAAGAGTGACTTATGAGTAGATCAGTGAAATTGAAATGAGAAACCTTCTAAAAGATAGAATGTCATAACCGAGTTGAATTCCACGCATAACCACTTTCAACATATAAAACTTTTTTGTGGAATGGCAAACGACAAGAACTCATACTTAAGTAGACCCTAGTCTAAATTTGTAACAAATGTTCAGCCCATTAATAAGTATTTGCATGCATAAATACTTTTAATAACATCATGAAATTGACAAGGTGAATGATTTTGGAATGATGTAGGAATGAAATTGAATGAGTATGTAGAGCGACTTTTAAATGAATTTAATGGGAGGTAATCAAGTATTGCAAATTTTGTCCAGGATGAACAAAATTAGCAATATTGATTACCTCCCTTTAATAAAATATGCATACAAGTTCATTAGATAGCTCCCTATTTCTTCAAGAACCTATCAGACGCCTACAATTTCAATTAAATAAGTGAAATCTCGATTTTTTTCCTAGCTATTATTAGTTTGAACGAAGTTGTTGTTATATGTTTTTCAGTGAGTTTGGAGCGTTTTTGATCGATTTGAGTGAGTGTTTGGAATGAATAAATGGAGCGCTGAGTGAATGATTTAGAATGATTTTGATCGGAATGATTGACAATTTCACGATGTTATTAACTGTATCTTTAACTGATTCTATGGAGATACATTTAAGAAAATAATGTAAAGCACATAATAACAAACGGGCTTACGAACGTACTGACGGACAGAAACACAACATGAATACAATATACACTGTACCTCTTTTATGGCTTAGTTTTGTGGTGGGCTTGAATTGTATCAAATGGAAAATCATTATTTAACTAACCTTTCAATTAGAACACCAAAACAGATAATGCCAATTTAAATTCAGACAAGCAAAACCAGTTGTCATACGCTGCACGCTGAAAAAAAATCGAACATGCACGATCACTACTATGCTATCATATACGCACATATAGGCTCCTATACGACCTTTTCAATTAGCGCCTTTTCTAAAAATGTGCAAATTATTTCATCTTACAACGTGTAAGTACATAATGTGGCACTAAATTAATGTTGCCTAGATCTATTAAGGTTTGTTTTGTATTCTGTGAACAAAACAACCACGGATATTATGCTGAAATGCCGAGGCTAGAGTTTAAAAAGGCTAAAAGCTCACGAAGTCTCTATTGTCCCATTTATACAGAAAATTGGCACCAATTATATTTAATCGCGCAACTGGAAACGCAGTAATACATTTATCAAAACAGACCACGAATTTCGCTAAACCCGAGTCCACAGTTAACGACATCGTGAAATTGTCAAGGTGAATGATTTAGGAATGATTTAGGAGTAAAATTGATTGATTGCGATGAGTGAATTTTGAGTGAAATTGAAGGAAAGTAAACCAATATGGCTAATTATGTCCAGGAAAAAATAAACGTTATTTATAACCTCCCTTTAATAAAATATTTATACAGTTCTATAAATAGCATCCCTTTTCTTCAAGAACTAATCAAGTGCTTATAATTTCAATTATGTCATTGGAATGGTGATTTTTTAGCCATGTATATTTTGAATGTAGTTGTTGATCTATCTGTGTAGTGATTTTGGAGCGTTTTGAAATGGCTTGAGTGGGTATGAAGGAATGGAGTGCTGAGTGAACGTTTTAGAATGTTTTTGACTAAAGTGAATGTCAATTTATTCATACTGTTACTATCTCTATTTGGCCTCTATGATGCCACATAAATAAGATAGGAAGGTGACCACTACGCTATGTAACAAAGACAGTTAATAACATCGTGAAAATGACACTCACTCCGATCAAAACCATTCAATATCACTAACTCAACGCTCGATTCGTTCATTCCAAACACTCACTCAAATCACTAAAAGAACCCGCTCCGATATCATTAGAAAACATTCCGAAATAGCTCAAGACGATCAACTTTTTTTTCCAAATCGACTAAATTATGCTACGATTTTATTGGCTGCTTTGGGTTTTAAAGTGCATGATTGGTCCACGAATACACAGACACGGAAAGCTAAGTACACTTTATCAAAAGGAGGTAATAAATATCACCAACTTTGTATTTCTTGCTCATCAAAATTAGCAATATTGGATTACATCCCTTTAAATTCACTCAAAACTCGAGATTCACACACACACATTCAATTTCATTTCAAATAATTCCAAAATCATTCACACTGTCAATTTCATGTTTCATGTTCCTAACTGTACTCTCATTTCAGGTTTTCGATTGGTTTTAGAGAAAATGATCGCTGAACAATATAGGGATGAGTGTCTTTTTCACTGCGTTTATTGGGGTATAAAGTGCAATTGCCTTAGCACATGGCAAATAACGCCCGTAGGGCCTTATGTTTAAGCCATGTGCTACGGCAATTGCACTTTATGCCCCTATAAACGCTGTGAAAAAGACACTCTGCCCTTATAATTGCAATCCTCTTGGTTTAAGAAACTATTAAAATACTCGGCTAAACATTAAAGTTTCGAGTCTACTTTTCTGCGTGTATTACACAATCTATTTTTAGATCGTGTATTTTTTTCTCGCTATCGAAGTTAAACGGCATAAGGTTAAACAAATGGTACACAAATAAACGACAATTTGATATTCGTAGAGGTACTTACGATCTAAACATAATTTTGACAAGTTAATCTGCATTTTAAACAGAAACTATCGTGATCGGGCTTAGCTGAGAGGGTTGCTTGGTGGTCTTCGTCGACTCGCTGTAAACATCGACTCAGAATCTGAACTGCATGCTAATAATAAATTCTTTCGAAAATATCTTAATTTCTAATTTATTAAATATCAATATTACGATATGGAAGGGGAACGAGGGGTTTTCAAGTTCCTAAAACACAGGACATGCAGATCGAAGGACGGAGGTTTCCCGATAGACCTATTGCATTTTATACAGAAATAAAGTGCAATGGATTTCCCCACGTGATGCGATTTAAACCAATCAAAATTCTTTATTTTATTAGATTGCAATTATTCTCGTTCTACGTTTCTATGTATTATGTAAATTTTCAGTCGGCCAAATGGGTATGAAAAGGATAATCTTCGAAGATAACCAACCCACTAGTTGATGCTACATTTATTAACATCGTGAAATTGACAATGTGAAAGATTTCTAAATGCTTTTGAATGAGTGGTTGGAGCGAGTTTTGAATTGACATCATCCGATAATTAAACAGTGGAATGATTGGTTTGATGAAATGATCAGTGTGAAAGATTATGAAGCGGTATTGTCGATTAGACCGTTTTTGAAAAGTTAAGTGAGTGTATGGAATGAATGGATTCTGCGTTGAATGAACTATTTAGAATGGTTTTGATCGAGGCAAATTCCAATTTCATGATGTTACTAGCTGTATATACAAATTGGCAATAATGCCGTTTCAGAGAATATTTTTAAAGATCAAATTCATGTTTAATGAGATGAGCCAAAATGCAAAATATGAGCACATATGGTGAGATTCTTTAAAACATGCTACATACTTACAGTTAAAAACATCGTGAAATTGACAAGGTGAATGATTTTGGAATTATGTAGGAATGAAATTGAATGAGTGTGTGGAGCGACTTTTGAGTAAATTTAATGGGAGGTAATCAAGTATTGCATATTTTGTTCAGGATGAACAAAATTAGCAATATAGAAGTTCATTAGACAGCTCCCTATTTCTTCAAGAACCTATCAGACGCCAACAATTTTAATTGAATAAGTGAAATCCCGATTTTTTCCCTAGCTATTATTTGTTTGAACGAAGTTGTTGTTATATGTTTTTCAGTGAGTTTGGAGCGTTTTTGGTCGATTTGAGTGAGTGTTTAGAATGAATGAATCAATGGAGCGCTGAGTGAATGATTTAGAATGATTTTGATCGGAATGAGTGTCAATTTCACGATGTTATTAACTGTATTTATCGCAAATATAACAAAAACCAAAGAAATTTTGAGAAAATACACTTTCTTTTTTAAAATACGCACCTTTTGAATATTGCTGTTGAATAGCGGTTTTAAATTGTAATGCTCCAGCAATTATCAGCCTTTGAAAACAAAACCTGTGTCAATATGATTTGAAAGTCGCAAAATCAAACCTGCTAATTGTGTGCTCTTCAAAGGGGAAGTATAGTTTTGGGGAAGGTGGTTCTTCGCATGAAAAATGACCATATAAGGAATTTATCGAACCCAAAATATTCAAAACTATTGGAACAATTTTCGGGTTTGGCGAATCAACATCCCTGTCTATAAGAAAAACATGCGTAAAGGTTGTATAAATGGGAAACAGAACAATATATGGTCTTCTGTCGATATTAAAAGGGGAATTGTTGTCGACGTCCAATGGTGGTTTTTTTTCCAAAGACGAGTCGTTCCATATTTCGCTTTAGGGACATACTGTTGAAATCACAAAATGGACAAAGGGAAGGTAAATACAATTGCTAGGTTTGTTTCGTCAACAGAGTATCTACTGTGTAATAATAAAGAGATTTGTGGCTACTGTGAAGTTCATGTGGTACTTCAGGCACTCAGCTTAGTATACATACGAATGCGGACACATTGTCGCGAATCCTAGGTCAAGAAGCACCTTAGACTTGGCTTTAATATTTCACGTTGGTTGTTTCCTCTTATAAAGCACGAGAAATGTCCGCAACACATGTTGTCTTACGTACTAAGATGGATTCTGAGGAAATGTCGATAAAGGTTCAGAATTATCATGTCTTGATAAATCATGTAGATCGAGCTTTTTTTCAGAATAGTGACAGTTCAAATAACAAAAAGGAACTAAAGGAATGTGTAATCTTGTTTCTTTTTTCCAAGTGAAAGCATTACTGGATATAACTTGGGTATGCAATCAGCCAGAGAAGCCAAGCGAATACCTTAAAATACACGGGGATCACGTATCTTTCTAGGTTTTTAGAACATGATTAATTGATTATTGTTTATTTTGTTATTTGTTTTATATATGTTAGGAAGTGTTTTCTCTATTTCTTTAGGGATGGGTGGGGTGGGTTTGCCTATACAGGTTTTAAGTATTGACATCAACAAAACAGGGTCCCAAAGACTGAGTCGATAGATTCTAACGGCTCGTAACTAACGGTTTGTTTGTAACTGCTGTTTATACAGACTATTTTGTTAAAGTAGAGGTGATGAAAGTGTGTGATACACGTGTATATGCACCTTTTGGTATCAACTTCAGCAAAGAATTGAAAACTGTTTAAAAGTCTTCACTTCTGTTCTTAGTTGCTCTCATGAGGATCAATGTTACACCTTTATTATTAAAGGTATTCGTCACTAGTTACTCAATCTAAGATTCTAAAACCTGCGTCCATTAAAAAAAACCTTCCCATGTATAGGTGGAAAGAAGCTACACAGTATACACATTTTATTATTTGAGCCTATGCATGTCACTTCCAACAATTTCATTTCTGTGTGATCTCCAGAAAATGAGCAACGTGAATAGTCACACAATGTAATAAGAATATCCTCTGACCGCCTGAAGAGGGGTCAATACCTTATCTATCTCCATTGCGCAAAGCGTAGAATCTGGTTAGCCTGTATGGATACACAGGCTGGCCAGGTACGTTACTCTGTCACGCATGTGAAGTTGTTGGAAATGTCACATATTGGCTCATTTTTCACAAATACCCAACTCCTGATATCAAAACTACACAAACACATACGAACTTTATGACATTTATAATATCTGATTGTTTCCTGGAGATATGCAAATCGTATTATCTTATCTTTTGATATAATGAGACAAATAATCGACAAGAGTATAATATCGATAGCGCAAAAGTCATAAGTAATATCGTAAAGCTAAGTGGGATTTTGGGAGATGATCGATTGCTAACGTTTTATACAGTACAGTTAACAACATCGTGAAATTGACAAGGTGAATGGTTTTGGATTGATAAATGAATTAAATTGATTGAGTGTGTGGAGCGAGTTTTAAGTGCATTTAATGAGAGGTAATCCAATACCGCAAATTTTGTTCAGGATGAACAAAATTAGCTATATTAATTTCCCCCCTTTTATTAAATATACATACAGGTTCTGTAAATAGCTTCCCATTTCTTTACGAACGTATTAGACGCTCACAATTTGAATTATGACAATGAAATTGCGATTTTTTTGCTATCCAAAATTTATGAATGAATGGAGCGCTGAGTGAGTGGTTTATAATGGTTTTGATTGAGTTTAATGTCAATTTCATGATGTAACTAACTGTATGAGTCTGCAACGTGTACTTCATTGCGTTTCATCTGTAAGTCGAATAATTTGCCTTTTTCAAAGCTTTTAAAGTCATATTGAGTAGGCCGGTCCACCATCCATGACTCCCTTTGTTTCTCACTAGGACACCACCACAAAATTTCATTCATCCACCATTTATTGTCCCGCTAAGGAGTACTACTTACATTTATGACTTGCCCATTGTCGGCCTTGCAGTATTTGAAACTACGATTGAAATTATACGTTAATAGGTCATTTTCAATCGATTATTTCTCTTTTTTTTCTAGTTAACGCACAAATCGGGATAATGATATAGATAGAATATCAAAATGTTCATGAATGACTAAATGTTTTAAACAGAATAAATAACAAAGCCTCGCATGTTTTATAAATTTGATATTTCATGGCTGCTTATTTACTATCCACAATGTATTCTCTTGAACCCATTTTGCGACCCGTAACTTAAAAATCAAAAACATTTTGTTTTAACCTTGAATATATTTATGCCAGGGTCGAATTCTAGAACTGATAATTTGCGTGCTAAATGTTTACCGAGAGAAAAAGATCTACTGGGAGCCAATAGCAGAAGTTTAATATTTATTCTTTTTTGCAAGTTTCAAATCAACTAGTATTCCTGATATACAATAACACCATATTTTAATACCCTTAAATTATACGGTTGAATTCCGTAATAATTAGCCTTTTAAAATGAATAACCAATATTGTAACGTTCGTATGCTTACAGTTAAGAACATCGTGAAATTGACAAGGTGAATGATTATGGAATGACTTAGGAATGAAGTTGAATGAATGTGTGGAGCGACTTTTGAGTGAATTTAATGGGAGGTAATCCAGTCTTGCAAATTTTGTTCAGGATGAACAAAATTAGCAATATTGATTACCTCCATTTAATAAAATATACATACAAGTTTTATAGATAGCTTCTTATTCCTTCAGGAACTTATCAGACACTTACAATTTCAATTAATCAAGTGAAATCCCGATTTTTCCCCAGCTATATTTTATTTTGAACGAAGTTGTTGTTATATGTTTTTCAGTGAGTTTGGAGCGTTTTTGAATGGTTTGAGTGAGTGTCTGGAATGAATGAATGAATGGAGCGCTGAGTGAGCGATTTAGAATGTTTTTGATTTAGTTAAATGTCAATTTCACGATGTCTTTAATTGTAGTGATCAAAATGAATCAGTGCTTAGAGGGAGTTTCCAGTGAAATTAAAGAGATATAGTCCAATATCGCTAATTTTGTTCAAAATGATCAAAGTTAGCGATATTCATTACCTCCATTTTATAATATACATACGTATTTTTTTCTGCTTGTGTCCCTTCGTGGACCAATCAGAAACTTTAAAATCCACACAAGCCAATAAAGTCGTAGAAAATTTAGATCTATTTGAATAAAGTCTTGTTCGTCTTGAACGATTTCGAAATGTTTTTAAAAGAGTTTCGAGCGGGTTTCTTTTATAGTTTTGAGTGAGTGTTTTGACTAAATCAATGGAGTGCTGAGTAAGCGATGTAGAATTGATTGATTTCACGATGTAACTAACTGTAACAATGCCAAGAGTATGGAAAAATGATCGTCGGTTTATACATATTTTCCAATTACTTTGATTATCTTCCATTGAAATATAAGGAATTTTTGTGTATTCATACCTTCCCCTACATATTGTTGATGAAGAAAAGGAAACCTTATAGCAAGTTGAAATATTTCGAAATTGTAAAATATTGGATAGATAAATAATGATTCTGTTGCACGATCCTTCAGAAAACGTAACTTTAGATCGAGAAATACTTAAAATTTAATGAAAACGCGATCCTACGCGCTCTGGAATCCAGCTGTTTACAGGACTTATTAACTCTGTGAGTTCAAGTACTCGATCTGTTCTTTAACAGTTCATAGTTAAGTTTCGTATTAAGCATGCGACCAATCAAATGTAAAAACTCTTTGGAACTCGTCATTGCTTGTGAAACTTTTGGTACTGTGAATTTACTACTTCCGGTTAAACCCAGCAAAACATTCAATTATAATACTTTAATAATTTGATGACAATTTAACTCGACAATTGTCATTTTGCTGAGATTGTCGTAAATATGCGATATGTTGTCGTACCTTTAGCTTGGATAACATGTACATACGATGTTTAAGTGGCCAACAACAACTTGTATTAAGGTAGTTGAACCGTAATAGTTCCGCAACATTTCGGAACTCATGAACTCTCACAACGTTAACCGAGGTTTCCTAATGAAATTCATTAGGAAACCTCGGTTAACACTGTTGAAGTTCATTACTTGGGACATAATGCGGAACTATTATGGGTCCACGACCTTATGTTTACTCTCCGTGACAATACATTTAGCAGATAAAGGACGTTTTGATTATGAGAGGTGTGTCGCGACGAAGGTTAAGATGCGGGGCTAACAATCTGTCAATTTCAAGGTCTAAGGTTACCCTTCCTATCAGATATAGTGGTGTAATTTTAGAACAGCTTTTTTGTTTCGAAATGCGTGATTAGATATTTACAGTTTCCTAAACCTGATAATTACTTTGAAGATTTCGTGCGTAAATAACGATCCTGCTGCCTCAAAGGAGGGAAAATGGTTGACTTGTGAGTTAAAAATCACGTTGCAGGCATCGAGGATCTTTTTGTAGTCTTTCCTCTCTGATATTCATAGGGTTTAACGGCGATATTTTCAGTCATATCTTGACGACTGGAGCACTTTACAATGAAATACATAGAACATAGTTCGACCGCGTGGATTCGATTCCCGGGCTAGTACATTAACGAAATACTTGTCTTTCGGATGAGACGTGAAACCGAGGCCCTGTGAGATGGTTCTTTACACCGAGCACGATAAAGAACCATTGCGGATCTCAGTAGTAGTTTCGTCATGTATCCTTGCACTATCCCCCGTAAAAACCAACCGTCTTCTGGGGGGCGTCGCTCATATGGGCATATGCTACGGTAGCGACGATAAATAAACGGAAATACATACACACATCATGACAGGACTATCGGAGATCCCTCCCAAGCCCCCAGCTGCTCAGATAGGTTTTCGATTATCAACCCACTGGCGGGAGACAAAAGTCGATAAGGATATCTTCTTATCTCGGCGACCGACCCCATGCTCCCTTGTTTTGGATGCCTACGCAATACTTTCCTATCTATTCTCCGACTTATAATACTGCAAAGAACTGATCTATATTTTGACTTCTTTCTATTTTGCATATACATGAACACTAAAACAGTTAATCCTTCGATCATTTGCCTGATACCAAGGTGAGTACAACACACGCCAATGAGTTTTAGTGTTTACCAAAAGAGTACATTGGGTAGATATTAAGTTTTTAAAGTAGCCAGTCATTTTACATCGTCCTCGACATTTTTATGTCCATGCTTTTTATTTAAAAGAAAAAAAAAGAATCGTGTGTCTTCCAATGAATTTCCCCACGTATGACAAAAAACTCTTTTTATGCAATACATTTGTATTCAGACTTGTAGACATGTCTAGACAATCCATCTCCTTTTCTAGGAAAATACGACGAAATTTTGCGTTTTTCAATTAACACTATTTGAAGGCGGAATTCATTTGAATACTTATTCATCTCTAATAGAAAAAAAACGACATTTTCCCCAGAGCAAATGCAATTATGTCCTAACAACAATGTATTCTACCCTATAATGTACTTTATATTACATCTTACACCCGCGTTTAGTCGCAGCTGCTTTTAATATGGAGCCATTGATAGTGTATTAAAAAGTTTTATTGCGTTGCAATTCATTTGGATAAGTAAGTAAAGGCCAACTTGATATTAAAAAAAGAATAAATGGATAAATTAGCAAATTGCATTTACTTAGTAATTCATACTTCATGATTTTCTCTGGATTTATTTAAAAGGGTAATAATCCGCCATTTCAATCTCTTTATTGTCCGTCGACCAACTCACTGCCTTTTCTGAAAAATACAAATGAGAAATATTAACTATGTCATTTCTGAGACATATGTGAAAATTTCTTTAGAATTTTATAATGCCAATAATGCCACCGTTAGGCTGTGAATGTTATGAGTATTTGCGTCAGTCTGTCAAATCGACAAACAGAAACAAATCAGTAAATTTGAAATGTGCATAGTTTCTTGGATCAAAGTATTTTTCTTGCTACAGTTAAAAACATCGTGAAATTGACAAGGTGAATGATTTTGGAATGATGTAGGAATGAAATTGAATGAGTGTGTGGAGCGACTTTTGAGTGAATTTAATGGGAGGTAATCCAATATTGCTAATTTTGTTCAGCACGAACAAAATTAGCAATGTAAATTACCCCCCTTTAATAAAATATGCATACAAGTTGTATAGATAGCTACCTATTTCTTCAAGAACCTATGAGACGCTTGCAATATAGATAATGTCAGTGAAATCGCGATTTTTCTCTATCAAAAATTTATTTTGAATGACATTGTTGATTCTATATTTTTCATTTGGTTTGAGCGTTTTTGAATGGTTTGAGTGAGTGTTTGGAATGAATGAATGGAGCGCTGAGTGAATGATTTAGAATGAATTTGATCGGAATGATTGTCAATTTCACGATTTTATCAACTGTAGATGTTATATATTCTACCTCAAAAATAATGTTCTTTTTTTATTTGTTAAAAAATTCTGACTAACGCTTAGTAAGTTCATAAGGTAACTCAATTGTAAGTTTAGGAAATATATCAATGAAATATATGGATTCATTTGCGCATTTGAATTTTATAAGAAACAAATAACTAAAATTGAAATAAAAGACCCTCAGCCTCATGAACTCATAAACATGTCTTGTATAGACAAAAGCTACTAATTCTAGATATTTCAACATGTGCTAACAAATAAGAACATCGTAAAATTGACCAGAAGATTGATTATGGAATGATTTTGGGGGGGGGGGGAGTTAAACTAGTTTATGGGGCGAGTTTTGATCAAAATGAAAGGGAGGTAATCCAATATCGCTAATTTTGTTCATCTTGAACAAAATTAGCGATATTCATTACCTCCCGTCAATGAAATGTACGTACTTTTATCATTGTGTCTACGTTGACCAATCAGCCACTTTAAAATCAACAACAGCAAATAAAATAGTAGAATATTTTGATCGATTTGAATAAAAGTTGAACGATTACGATTTTTTTCTAATGATTTCGTAGTGTTTGGGTCGATTTGAGGGAGTATATGGAATGAATGGATGGATCGCTGAGTGAGTGATATTGAGTAGTTTTATCCGCAGTGAATGTCAATTTAATGTTTTAACCAACTATACATTGTATTTGCAAAATGCCCAAAAGAAAATGCCCAACACAAGAAACCTGTGATTGCATTATCACTGGACCAGTTTCTTTTGTTCAAGATTATGTGCATTGCATACCAAATGTCTGATCATGCTTGTCTGTAATTGACATTTTCTAAAGAATTCTATTTCCGCTCTATTACAGTTCGGTGAATGCTTTTAACACAGGCTGACATTTAAGGAGTTTCTTCAACATGTATTGCCTGTCTGTCTTTAAACTAAATTTATTAACAATATTTAGTTTTTTGCGTTCAATATTTTTTTTTTACTTTCAATTGTTTAAATAAGATTAAAAGACCGCACATTATTTCTATACTCTCTGATAATCATAATCTTTTGACTTGAGCATTTTGGTGGCTTTGAAATCTTTTATATCTAAGGAGCAGAAAGAATATCCAAGTCAGACTAGTGATAATAATAAATAAAATAAAATGTTAATGCTGGTAAAAATTGCTTATGATAATAATGTAATAATGATGGTAATAATACTTCTATGAAAAAGTAAATGAACATACCTGATTGTAATGATATCTAAATTAATGTAAGCAATACGATAAATGTTTTTATCCCTTTTCCTGAAAAGAATGAAATATACAACATTTTTATAGTTTCTTCAGGAAAAAGGGATTGTTAAAAGCGGCGATATACCCTGTACAATTAACAACATCGTGGAATTGACATTCATCTCGATCGAAACCATTCTAAGTCACTCGCTCAGCGTCCCATGTATTCATTCCTATCACTCACTCAAACCATTCAAGAACGCTCCGAACCGACTGAAAAAGATAGGATAAACAAAGTCATTCTAAATGAATAAAGTTAGAAAAAAATCGCGTTTCCAATGACATAGTTGAAATTTTAAGTGCATGACTTGTCCTTTAAGATATAAACTATTTACAGAACTTGTTAGCATTTTTGCTAAAGGGAGGTAATTTATATTTCTAATTTTGTTCATGCTGATTATTATAACTAAAATATCAATATGCGTTATATCTATTTCTATGTGTTGGTTCTAGTTGGCCAGCGCTGGATCTTGTCCCTTTTATAAATAAATTTCAATTACATGCTACGCACTTCCTGGATGGACCCTTTTCTTTTGACGTATTAAACTTTTATCGGCATGTGCGCGACATTTGAAACAAATTCATTCGTGCGCAGCCGAAAAGTCTATTCTGAGCCTTCCCTTCGCGCTTAATATATGGCTATGGAGAAGAAACCCAACATAAGATTTAATGTTCTTTGTGATTGTTCAGGCTGCTAAATGTGTTGTCCATCGCGCACATATGAAATTGTTGGAAATTTCACTCACGGGCTCATTTGTTTCTAAAAGCAAGAGGGGTAATGGATAAGTCATATCGTCGGTGGGTGGCCAAACCCTCGTCACAGCATCTTATTCAAACTGCAGCCCAATTTCACCCGCATGGTATCGTATCCGGCGCTCGTATCTCACCTGAGCACAATGTGCCTATGGTGAGATTTCTTTTACAGTTTGTCAATCGTGCTTCGTATGGTGGAAGTTGTCTACGATTCGTAATGTAATTCGTCTCAGTAACCACCGGACCAATTTTCTTGTCCATGAAATTTTGATTTAAACGGAAATACGGGCCTAATTGTTTTCTTTTTTTTTTTTACTTGGAAATTCTTATTCGCACAATCACCTCCAAAAATAAGGGGTCAATTTTAACAATACTTGGTATGAAAATGGTGACCCTTGTCTTAACCTATTCGTTGGATTTTGATTAATCTGTAAATAAGTACGTGACAGGGTTTAGCATATTTCGACTTGAAATCTTTCTCCGCTGAAACTGTCGTGCCCGTTAAGCTCAATGAGTAACGCGTTGCACGTCAATTCTGGGATAAAAGCTCTAATACCGGGTGGCTCTGCTAAGTTTAAACCGACATTTCAGCCTATGCGTGTCATTTCCAACAATTTGAAATGTGCGTGAGGTGCAAACACTGAGTAGTTTATTCTGCCACAAACTGTATATATAAAGTTACCTGATGGTCTACAGATTCTTTTAAACCTTATCTACAAAACGCGTATTTAAAACTCTGGTAAGACTATGCGGATGCACAGACTGGTCAACGTCTTTGCTTTCCGCATATTTGAAATTGTTGGAAATCTCACGCACATGCTCGTTTGACATTTGTTAACGTAAAGTATTTCAATCGCTTGACTTAAAGGAAATGTGGATTTGGCTAAAGCCCTTTTTTATCCTCACATTCGCAATTTCTATGGTATCTTTGGGGAAAATATGTTGAAAACAATTATTCATGAAGTTAAATACCAGTGAGTTGCGTCTAAGGTTATCCCGAAATGACAAATAGAAAAACTGTTTCCATTTCCGATTTTTTCCGAAATATCATTTTTGACCCGTCACTCGAAAATGGACAATCTGGAAGCTGTAAAATGAATATTTGAAAAAGAGATTGGTCCAGCATAGGTCAACGGGAGGTCGCATTTAGAAAACTATTTCACAGGAAGGTAGATCGGTCATTCTAGATTGAGAAAATAAGAAAAATGCGAAAAGTTTCGACCCTAGTCAGTCTGGGCAATCCGCGCATTCTAACTAAGGTCGACAATTTACGCACTACCAAGATGGTCCCTTTTCGCGAGACGGTTCAAGTTTAGTTTTTGAAGAAATGACCGAAATACGAAAAGTAAGAGTAGGACAGCGAATCTCAATTAAAGCGATGTACATAAATGTAGAGCATTGAATTACAAACAACTCGTATTATTCAAGCAGAAGCCATCTACACAAATGACGTCGTGTCAAACCCATTTTATCTACAGGATTAAAGCGGATACTGCCTAGCCATAAAATACCATGGAAACCGCTGAAATTTAATTGTTCTTTATTCCGTAATCGCAATCAAAGTGACAGAAAAACAAACGCTCTCTGCCGACTTGAATTGTCTAGATAATTATGTTGCGGAAATCGAAAACCCCCACAAGCACTTAATTTGGGTGGGAACTTTCTCTTGTCAATGCTGGTAGTGCCATTATGGGTCGTGTTTTTAAACTTTGACAGACGAAAGGAAAAAGAGTATGCGTAAAAAGTAGATAGTAGTAAGACTGTTAAGAGATCTGATTTTGCACTTAACTGATTTTTATCCAGAATGATTATTCTACGTTCTTGTAAAAAGATATTCGTAATTTAACTCCCTTTTTCCGACAACTGACACCCTTACCCTTTTCAAACATTTATTTTACAGAGTTTATAGTGCCTTATTTTTACACAAGACTTGTCTTAATCTATTGGTTTGATACACACCTTTTGAAATAATAATCGGACAACTACATTTCATACTTATTACAACTATTTGATATAGTCAAAAGTTCAAAGAACGGAGGTACATGTACATGCGTCTTGAAATGAAGGAACTGTGCAAGATTAAAGGGAAATAGCATGTTATTTCATATCAATGCCTTATATATACATATATCAAATTAAAGACTCTAATTTAGTGTTCGGTTTCATTTTGAGCCACCAGAACTATACACTAGGAGGTTATTTTAGCGATATCAAGACTTAAATATTTCAAGATAATAACTAAATTGACCAATCCTGATATTGTAAGACTTTTTATTCGGTGTTGTTTCATGCTGATAACACATTTGTCTAGGTAACACATTTGTCTAGGAAACTGGCGACAAGTAAGACTATTTGCTATACACTTAAATAGTTTGTTTCATCTATCAAAGGCGAACGTGAATAATTACCAAAAGATGTAGTCTTACTTTGAC
Organism: Fragum whitleyi; assembly: GCA_948146395.1. Classification (NCBI taxonomy): domain Eukaryota; kingdom Metazoa; phylum Mollusca; class Bivalvia; order Cardiida; family Cardiidae; genus Fragum; species Fragum whitleyi. Next base: position 13,918,683 of record OX411545.1, read on the forward strand.
AAACGATATTTCAAGGAGGTACAGTTAACAACATCGTGAAATTGACAAGGTGAATGATTTTGGAATGATTAATGAATGAAATAGAATGAGTGTGTAGGGCGAGTTTTGAGTGAATTTAATGGGAAATAATCCTATGTCGCAAATTTCGTTCATGATGAACAAAATTTGCGACATTGATTACCTCCCTTTAAAAATATGCAAACAAGTTGAATGGTTAACTTCCTATTTCTTCAAGAACCTATGAGAACGTTTAATTGAAATCGCGAATTTTCTCTATCAAAAAAATATTTTGGTGACGTTGGTGATTCTATATTTTTCAGACCTCACTGCCCTAATGAGGAAATAGACGTTTTTGGGTCAATTTGTTGTTTGGTTGCCATGGGAACAAAACTGAAAATCTTTAGCAAAAATTGGCAAATTTAAGCATGAAAATAGGTATTTTTCGAGCTTTGTTATCTAGCTTAATTACAGTTTTACAATAAATGCCTTCCTGTTATTAAATATTTTATCCTTTGTTGATCAAAAGCACCTTTCATATTTAAATTGGATAATTAACCTTATTTAGATGGTTGGGGTAAGGCATTGTTTTAAAATATCATTTTTGACAATTTCTAATAGCATTTGTGTTTAAAAATGCAGCTACATGGAGTCAAGTTATAATTACGAAATAGAGAATCAACCATTCCTTTCTGATAAAATTAAATTTTTCCGTAAGGGTGGTTACTATGGTAACCATATAGCTACCATCTGGTGAAAATGTTGTTTTTCTGTTCATTTTTCTTTGTTAAAATAGATTAGATTTTCCATATTATTGTATGTTATGATATTCAACTTAGGTTGGTTTATAGATGTCATCAATGGAAGTCAGGTATGAACTTTTCAAGGTCAAGGTCATTTATAACCCATTTTTGGCACATTTTTTGGGAATAAAAGCCTGTCATAATAATTTTTGTCAACTCTCAAGAAAGAAGTTGGATATTCATAGCTAGATACCAGATAATTCCTCATGTCATACTCTCTACTTGTATTTGAAGTACCGAGGTAGACAACAAATGCTTGAACCTCCCTAACAGTTCTGCCACTCTTTAAAAAAGTCCTCATCTGATATTTGTTGACACATAAGCGTCTACTCTTAGTCTGCACACAGTTTCAGCCGAGTAAATAAATAGAAAATCGAGTGCTTTTTTACTATGCTTCGTTAATATTAAAGCCGACAACACTTTTTATTGTACCCAATCCTTTTACTATTTCATTTTCCATTCAAACAACTGTCCTTTACCCTTTAGTTTCAGTAAACAATAAATTGTTTGGAAATTTAAACAACCAGATAAAGTTAGATAAATATCAAAAATAAGTTTGTTGCTTTAAATTTGCTACAAACTAAACCAAGTAAATTGATAATTGTGAAATATTGTCAAATACATGCTACACATATTGGACTGTTGCTATGGCGAAACAAAGGGAGTAACTCTATTGAACTAGAAGACTGACTTTTAGGAAATTGCACTTTTTTCAAACTAGATTTCAAAAATATAACACATTTAAACAAAGTATACTGATTATCAAATAAATGTAATCGTATTTATCTCCCAACTTATAAAGGCATGACATGTAAAACCTATTGGGTTTACCCATTTTACACATGAAAAAAGTCATATTTCCGGTATTATGTCCCTTTTTTAGAGTATCAAATTTTCAATCAAAGATTGTGAAAATTTAGGGTATGTTCCCCCTGGGATTTTTTAAATTTTTGAGAACTAGAACATCTTAGCTAAAGTTACTTACACCGTGCAATTGATATTCGCCTCAATCAAAACCATTCTAAATCACTCACTAAGCGCACCATTAATTCATTCCAAACATTCACTAAAACCATTCAAAAACGCTCAAAACCATTGAAAAATAAAGAATCAACAGCGTCATTAAAAATAAATATTTGATAGAGAAAATCGCGATTTCACTGACATATTTTAAATTGATAGCGTCTCATAGGTCTTGAAGAAATAGGAAGCTATCTATACAACTTGCATGCATAATTTATTAAAGGGAGGTAATCAATGTCGCAAATTTTGTTCATCCTGAACAAAATTTGCGACATAGGATTACCTCCTATTAAATTCACTCAAAACTCGCTCCACAAACTCATTCAATTTCATTCATAAATCACTCCAAAATCATTCATCTTGTCAATGTCACAATGTTGTTAACTGTATGTGCTTCAAACAATGGTTTCGCCCATATATGCTGCAAAAATTTGAAAATTGAATCTGAAAATTGGTATTTTTTGCGAAATTCGGACTCTCTCGAGCCTATTTCTATTGCAACATAGCACCCATTTCCGAATGAATGGTATATTTTGTAATGATACTTTATGAGGAACAACTTAAGCAAGTTTAAACAGAATCTGTTCTTATACGTGCCAAAAAAGTGTAAGTGCTGACAGAGAATGGCTATTAAAACCATTTCATCCGCTCGAGAGCGTTATATCTTCATAATAAAAGTGACATTTTTTGTAAATTATTTGAGGAGTTAAAAGAAACAAAAATATTTATGTATGATGCCACTATGAACGGAAAACCTAGACATACTTCTAAATTGGGGTCTCTGATCCTTCATTTCAAATTTGCATGAATAGACATTATTCTCTTTGTGGTATCTTTGTGGTTTATAATGTCATTTTTGGTAAAAATTCAGCCTCTTTATTTAATCATCTCGAAGAACATTACCATGAATATAGAAAATCAATGTTCTGGACAAAGTCAACAATCATTGATATTTGTTATGGCAAACATGGCCTTGAGAATTAACTGTCAAACACGTCAACGATTAACTTAACCTTAGACAGACAACTTATTTGTTTTCTAAAATGCCGGTAGAGTGAGACTTGATCTGATAGATTTGTCGATTCCTTATAGAACGAATTCGCAAAGGCCAATTGATGAGTGCTGATCAATGAGTACAGTTAACAACATCTTGGAATTGACAATCATCTCGATCGAAACCATTCCAAATCACTCGCTCAGCGTTCCATTCATTCATTCAAATCACTCACTGAACGCTCCTAACACCCTGAAAAAGATAGGATCAAAAAGGTCATTCTAAATAAATAAAGTTAGAAAAAATCGCGTTCCACTGACATAATTGACTGATTGACTGGTCCTTTAAGATATAAGAAACTATTTACAGAACGTGTATGCATATTTTATTAAAGGGGGTAATTTATATTGCTAATTTTGTTCATGCTGAATACAATATGCAGTACAGTGGACCAGTTAAGATAGCCACAGATAAGAACATGTGAAATTTGCAAGAACGAAATTGGAACTAATCTAAATGCGTGCCATTAGTTATTTTGTCATAAAAATAAAGGAAGGATATGTCTTCTGCACGAAACTATATTTGCTTTATATCTCCCTTGAAACATCAAAGCGCTAAAAGCGCTGAATGCCTGGTTTATAAAGAGGCAATGTGACGATAAAGGCATGCATTCCAATTTTTTAATCTTTTTAGCAAGACTTTTTTATGCGACGGAAACCAAGGGTTCCTTTTACCTACAGGGATCTTAAGCGACTTTTCGAACTCACTTCAAAGGAAAATATCGAACGGTATGCTCACTATATAGCGCTGAGTCAGCCAAAAGCAACTAATTCTCAAAGGTAAAGATTACTACGCCCGATATCGCTTTGCAGGCAGGCGCCACTCGTGCCTTTATAATTTTAGTTGAGTGGATTGCTTGCTACAAGTCAGTCAATTTGTCTATTCGATCATTCCGTCTAGCAATCGTGGTGATGCTGTTTTTCTAGGGACACAAACTAGTCGGCTCTTTCTTTTACATCGGATTGAACTCGATAAAGAAGTTGTATTTTACTGTGGGAACACAAGAAATTGATAGGGTCGATTTCTCACTTTCCCACAATATAGTCCACCCTATACTCGTACGATAAGTAAGACAATATCTGGTAAACATGATAAGGACAAGGTGAATACTCAAGGTAATATTCCAGAAAATCGAACCTCGTGTGTTGTTTCGTCTATTCAGTTCCCTCGCCTCCAGTACTATCAGTACTTTGATTTTAGCACAGCGTTGTGATATGCAAGCACTTGATTGAACACACAAATCACTTCGTGTCGCACAAAAGCTGATGAAGTATATTTGAACGATTTTTTGCGCGCGCGTTAGCACAAAAAAAGCTACGTAGTAAACACGTTGTTCGGTTTTAGACTCTATTATCATTTTCCTAGGCAATTTCCAGGATACAGGGTTGTTTCCTATGGCCTGCTAAACTAGGCCAAAGTATATCTGTTTTCTTATTCAAAGAATCGAGTGTCTTCGTAGACCAAATCAAAATCAAAGCCAGCAGATATAACCATGTAATGATTTGATAAATTGAACGAAATTGTGGATCGTTTAGAAAAAAATAACTGTTTAACCTTCATGGCCTTCAGCTTGTTACTTCGTAGAACAACGTCCTGTACACACAAAGTTTAGTTCCGGGTTCGTTGTATGAATCGGATGGAAAAAACAAACTATTCAATAAGATAAACAGCTTATCACTCGAATCTCGATTGTGTACAATCTGAATGTGCTAGGCAAGCCTAAGCTTAAAATATGGATGGCTTAAGTGTTCCTTTGGTATCTAGATTTCAAGTGAAAACATAATTTTCCCTTTGAAAGTGCAACCACTGTTATTATCATGAATCTCCATCAGTTCTAGCCCATAATTGAATGGCAAAATAAATTTCATTAAAAGGACACCCTGTTGTCTAATGGAGACGGACTAAACAACCGTCTTTATAAATACAGTTTTCGGGGGTCAATGGTAAACAACTGTAAGCTTACTTTTGTGTTTGTGTTTAAATTTGGACAGCAAACATATTTTCCCTAAAAAGCGCAACCACTTTTTATTATCTTTAATCTTTATCAATTCTAGTCTCTAACAGAAAGGCACAATAAATTTCATTAAAAGGACGATGATAAAAAGGACTCTTGATAACTCCCTGTTGTCATATAGAGATGGGCTTAAAAGCCGTTTTTATACATACGGGGCCCGTTTTAGTAAACATCATACGAACATTTTTTGCGTATGTTAAAACAGTTAGCTACTTCTAGATTAGTATCTAAATATAGGAACTCTACCATGCATCATCTCCTTGGGATCGTCTTCTAAAGACGATTTCGATGAGGTATTTCAAGGCAGAATCTATCAATGAATGAAAACACCAGGTACGATTTGTGATTTTGACAAACGACTTTTTTTTTGTAAGAAGTTTAGTAAAACGGGTCCATGGTCTTTAGAGGTCAACGGTAAGCTACTTTAAGTCAATATCATGAGTAACAGCAACGTGAACCCCAACCAACCCATATTTACCCCAACCAAAACCATTCCAAATGGTTCTCTCAGCGTCCCATTCATTTATTACAATAGCCATCGATCCAAAATCGTTTTAAACACTTCTATATCGTTCAAAATAATCGTCATTTCTATAAACGGATAAAATTATCCCAATTTAATTGGCTGGTTTAGGTTTAAATCGTCTGATTGGTCAGCGGAAATAGCAAACACAAAAGGGCGTAGATATCAACAAGGGAGGTAATGATACGTCACTAATTATGGTAGCAGATTGTAGTTTCTTGAGCCAATTCACTGTCCGAAACACAATAACAGACTGGAAAAATAGAATAACTCCCCAGACACCAACCTGAAATCAAAAACACTCTTTATTAGCAAGAAAAGGTTGTAAAGCTACCTAGAAATCATAATTATTTACATACTTGCACTGAGTAAATGAAAAATTTGAAAATAAAATCATTCGACAAAACTTCGAAAAATAGCGAAAATTTGGCCGTTTACCAACAAACTTTAACTTGTCCAGTATCCACATGGGAAATGATATCCTATTCAATGCTTGCTGCCTCTAAAGCCGAGACAGTGCCACATCTCCTGGTGCATTCAAAAATATGTAGTATCTATCCCTTTACTTTTAACATTTTTTCAAGCATTCCTACTCTACAATTTCATGATGTTCGATAACCTTTTCCCTTTTTACTTTGAAATAATCAATCAAAACTTAACATTTCCTAATATTTGTAAATTTGACCCTAGCCACTTCGAATATTTCGACATAAACTACAATCTGTGCCCTATAACCACTTAGACAAAACTAGCGGTATCTGGTTACCTCGCTCAAACTTCACTCTAAACTTGCTCCCCCCACCCATTAAACTACATTCGAAAATCATTCATCTCGTATTTTTTACGATATTCTTTACTTTACCGGGTAACGATAATCATCTGCAAACGGTTAGGTTTTAGTTTGATTATTCTGTTCTTGGTAAGCTGAGATTGGCTCTTTAAAAGCATGACACTTATCTCTCTATATATAGTTTATTTGTAATAAAAAGTATGACTATAGCCATAACATATATTATCACAAAAAGTAGAAAAAAATCACTGTTAACAATAAAAATGATTATTATCTTTGAAAAATAAACTTTCATCTAAAAGATTTTTCTTAAAAAGATACAAATAGCTATGTTGATACGCTTATTACAAGGCTATCACAGAAAAAGAACTGTGTTCTTCTATTATTATTATTTTCAGTGCGGTCCTTATAGTGGGGGTAATAGAGAAAATAGAGAGGCACACTGACACTTGATTTAGATAAAATTAGCGAATGATAGAAAGTAATGGCATGATTTGAAAAAAAAATATTGAGACATAGTTGTTAGATGCCATTGTACACATCATTTAAAGTTGTCACAGTCTACCTAACAAAAATCTTACCTTAGTAAATGCACCTTGACCTCGGATCTGAAAGTTTTGTAAAATGATATTTCTCCAAGAAATGATGGTAAAGTATCTTAGAGTATTTAGTCGCTAAATGCAAATGTTTTCTTTCCAAATGAACCAACATTTGGCAAAAGAAAGATACTGTTCGAGTGTGATCGAGGCACAATGTTTTCTTTCTTATATGTAGGACTTAAGACAAGTATTTTTAAACACTATTTAGTCAACACGATTATATTCAGGAAGCCAATTTAATTCCTTAAAATGTTCAAATCCAATATGTGCTGTATGATCAATATAAAGAATAAAACGAATTGATTTGTTTTGAGTAGTCTGGTGTTTTGCTTTGAAGGGCTTACCAAGACTGTTATACCAAATATATCACGCTTAGTCATAATGACATTGTATTAACGACATAGCTATAAGCCGGTTTGTCTGTTTGGTTAGAAACATGCGTTTCCTAGACAGAAATTTAAGACGTACATTTGCCTTATTTGACAGAAGCGGCAATTTGTTTGCCTGAAAAGGACTGATCAAGCTCAGTCCCTAAATATTTTACTGAAGACGATGACTGTATGGAAATTGATTTTTATTTGTGTTTAGAATCGAACAGAATAGTCTCTGTTTTCCCATGATGTAAAGAGAGCTTGTTGTCTATAAGCCATAAGCTACCATCATTCAAATCTTTACTCAGCTGACTTTCAATAGATGTCTTTTATTAGCCTGCAACTAAAATACCTGAATTATCAGCATATAATAGAAGCTTATTTCTAATTACAGCAGGCATGTCATTCACACAGAGGAGACAAAGGAGGGGCCTTATATAACACCTTGTAGACCTACACACGTAACAGAGGATGGTTCTTAAAAAAAGTCCAAAAATGTCAACAAGTTGTTGTCTACAAAGCGATTTCAACCAGCGGATAATATCATTACTTAGGCCTATGTATTGAAGTTTAGAATGGTCAACTGTTTTAAAGGATTTCTGGAGATCTACTAATGACTTCAACTAGATTTGCCTAAATCACCTGGAAATGCACATTATCAGAAAAATGAATGAGACATGTATCTATAGAAAGTTTACTTCTAAAACCTGATTGGAAGTCAAATAAAAGATTCTCTTGCTGAAGATAAGAACGCTGAAGAAGATCTAATGTAAGCTGTAAGCTGGAGCTCCCATTTTGTTTCTCACAGATTTTATTCATTTTGTTTTTAGTTCCCGAAAGTGATATACATGTATTTGGTAATTTTGTTAACACAAGAAAGCCCAAACGAAACTTTGAAGAAATATCCCGCTTTGCATATGCACTTGCGTTCATAGCGGGGTAAACCTTTTAAATATTTACAAAAGTTTTCGTATCCTAAAAGCAGAGCTAAGCATAAGGTGCTCGCATATTAATTGTACAGCTAGCTGGATCGTGAAATATCAATTCATCTCATTTTAAACCATTTTAAATCGCCCACTAAGCGCTCCATTAATTCATTCCAAACACTCACACAAACATTAAAAAAAGAAAAAAAAAAAATAAACGTGCCGAACCACTAAAATGATAAGATCAACACCTACATTTTGCTACATTTGAAATAATAATAGCTTGAATAAAATTGTGATTTCACTGAAATAATTGATATAATAAGCAGCTGATTTGTCCTTGAAAATATAGATAGCTATTAAGAGATCTCGTTTACATATTGTATTTAAGGGTGGGTGGGTGTATAAATATCGCTAAGTTTATCCTGAACAAAATAAGCAATATTGGATTACCTCCCTCTAATTTCGCTCCAAACTCAAACATCACACTCTTTCACTTTCATTCAAAAAAAAAAAAAAACAAAAAAAACATTCACCTTGTCATTTCCAAGATATTTTTATTTGTAATTGTACATCAGCCCGGGATTCAAGATAATAAAACGCTCGCAAGTCATAGACATCAAATTATTTCTACTGAATAAGTATCAAGATGTAAATACAGCAGCCGGAATAAGGCACACGTATCACTAATTGAGTATAAGTGCTTTTTGTTTCAAACGTTAACTTTCTTATTATTAAGATATTTCTGTTATTCTTCGTACACGTATGCTAAAGACAACATTTTATAATATATATATGCATATTTCTTAGAAATTACTTTACTTTAATTTCAAATGCAAATGGCACGGAACATTGGAACAACAATCGTAAGAATTAAACTAAAAAAACAACATAGTTTCATAAAACCCTATTTTGATTTTAAATTGCATCTCTTGGAATTAAAAAAATGAGTATTTGTTTTTTTAAATAAAGAGAAACAAATCAGAAAAAAAATAAGCAAATGATAAATACGAGACTATTTTTCTGATATACTTGTTGAATTACTTCTCAGAAGATTAAAATATACACGCGGTCCAATATTCAATATTCTTTTCATTCTGTGCTTTTTCCTTTCAAATTTGATAAACTATTTTTGCGTGATAAAATATGAATAAGATCAATTCCGTAATTCCGCTCGTATAAATTATTCTACCATTCAACCATTTCATGTAACCATTGTCTGAGCACGACATCTGCTTCAACTAATATATTCTTTTAAAGAAATAAAATATGAAATATAAAAATATGGCGAAAATGATTCATTTTCGCGTGCTGAGAAACAAATGATATAAAATCTAATTTGCATATATATCTAACATATGCCAATTCTGTCTAGAATGTCGACTGGAATTTACGAAAATCTGTATGGCAGTTTTAAATGCAGTTCATGGGGACGTAGCAGACGACGTTTATTATTCTCATTTGTACTTTACAGTTAATAACATCGAGAAATTGACAAGGTGAATGATTTTGGAATGTTTTTGGAATGAAATTGAATGGTTGCATGGAGCGAGTTTTGAGTGAAATTAAAGGGGGTAAACCAACATCGCTAATTTTGTTAAAGAAGAACAAAATTAGCTATATGTATTACCTCCCTTAAATAAAATGCGTTGCGCATCTTTTACTATAAAGTCATTAGGGTTCTTATGTCACACAGACATTTTATACGTCCTTAGAAAAGATGCAAAGATGTAATAACAGAATATTCTTTTGGGACAAAATGGAAATTAGGAAAGCTCCAACGAATAGAAAAAAAATGTTGTTTAATTCTAAATTTTGTTAGAGTAATCTGTCTTCATTTGAAGTGCATTAACATTTAAAGGTCAGGGGTGCGGCTTGCTGAAATTGTGGTCCTATTATAGTTCCACAACGTTTCGGTAGTCATTAACCGTATCAGTGTTATCAGAGGTTTCCTTATGATTAACGTCGGTTGACAGTGTCAAAGATCATGTGTTCCGAAATGTTGCAGAACTATTTCAAGTCAACTTCCTTAAAGTGGACTCAAGGAGATACCAGGGGCATCATTGAAGGCAACAAATACTTTCGGGGGAAGGATGTAACATGATTTACCTAGCTCTAATGACGTATCCCTCTCCCTGATCAGCTAACGGAGAGACGATTGAGAGAGGGATCGCAGCTTGGGATTACAGTTAGTTGCATCGTGAAATTGACATACATCTCAACCAAAACAATTTTGTAACCGCGAAAATGACGTCATAATGTATATACTGTGACGTCAGTTTCGCGAGAAATTAAAATATTGAATTTCAATAAGTTTGACGATTTTTTTGCAAAATTTCGGGACATATTATAAATAGAATATAAATTTTTCGCCCATAAAATACACAATTTATTTAACTCGTCATCTAAAAGAGATAAAATTTCGGCGCAGCCTCGTTTTTATCTGTTTATTGATGACTCGTTTAATAAATTCGGTATTCCATGACCAATTATTGAATATCCTCTATCGTTGTCCGTCTTTGTTCCCAATTTTTAGGTCAAGATGTCGAAGAGTGTTTTGTGCATCATGCGGTATATTTTTATATTAGTAGGCCTAATGGTCGAATGGTGCCATTTTGATATTTTTCTGACGAAATGTTAATACTGGTCAGTCGGTGTAAATGTAAACTTTACCTTTTTGTGATAAAGAGACATTCATTATTTTACAAAATCATTGCGTTATCGCTATATCGCCGATGATTGAAATACATCGATTCCGTACGCAAAGAAAAACCCAACGCTTGACCATTTAAGGTGGTTATTATAGTCTCTACTACATCGCAAGGACTTACATTGAACATATCAGTACTATGAAAAATATTCAACAATTCTGTTCGACTCCAACAACATGGGTTATATTTAATTTGGACGCGGCAGAGTTATTTTTGAACACGTCTGCTGCCAAAATAGCTCCTATTTGATAAAAGCATGTTTTTTTGAATTACAGTGTCAAAATTTCTTTTACTTGGACGTATCTTTTCAAATTGACCCCCCCCCCAAAAAAAAAAATAAAATAAAAAATAAATAAAAAATATGTTGTTACAACCTCTTTTTTTTAAAAAGGTAATGATAATGTAGTGTACGGTATTCTATTTCATCTTCTTAATCCTTTCGACACACAATCAGATGACGTAATGACTAACGTGATTTGTCATAACTTCATCATTGTTATTTAGGCTCTTTATGGTTTTTTTTCATCAACAATTGATATGTATTGTAATAAGATTTGGATTTTAGTGTACAGAAAACAACGTCGTGACATTGATAAGGTGAATAATTTTGGAGAGTTTTTCGAATAAAATTGAATGAGAGGGTAAAACGAGTTCTGAGTGAAATTAAAGGAAGGTAATCCAATACCGCTTATTTGTTAAGGATGGGCAAAATAAGCTATATTTATTACCTCCCTTAAATAAAATATGCACACCAGTTCTATAATCTTTTTTCTTGAAGAACCAATCAGACGCTGACAATTTCAATTATAACAGCGAAATCGCGATTTTTTTTCTATTTATTCTCATTTTAAATATAGCTGTTGATTTTAACTTTTTTTTTATTCTTTTTGGAGAGAAGTTGAGTGGGTTGAGTAAATGTTTGAAATGAATGAATGGAGCGTTAAATGAGCGACTTAGGATGATTGTGATGAATGTCAATTTCACGATGTTATTAACTGTACTTGGTACCGTAAAATTTACTATTTCATGACTGTCGCACCTAAGTTACTGTAAAGAACATCATGAAATTGACAAGATGGAATGATTTTTGAATAATTTTGAATGGAATCGAATGAGCGAGTTTTGGGTGAATTTAAAGGCAGGTTATCCAATATAGCTAATTTTGTTCAAGATGAACAAAATTAGCAATTTTTATTACCTCCTTTTAACAAAATTTGCATACAGGTTCTATGAATAGCTTTCTATGTCGTCACGACCGCGAAATAAGCTTACAAAATTGAATTATATCATTGAAATCGTTATTTTTTCTATCGACTTTTATTTTGACATCCTTCGAACCAAGGGTTACGAACGTTTTACTTATATTAGTATTCGAGAAGAAGCTATCGATTCGATACCCCTTGACTCGTAACGATGTTATTTTTAATGTCGTTGTTGATTTCATCATTCGGAGCGCTTTTTGGATGGTTTGAGTGTGTGGTTGAAATGAAAAAAAATGAGCGCTGATTATCGATTTAGAAAGGTTTTGATCGAGATAAGAGTCAAGTTCACGGTATTCTTAACCATACCTTAATTATATGCTCCTTGAAATGTGTGGAGGTCGTTTCCAGGTACAAGGACACCTTTCCTCTTAGACAATGTGGTGCTCTTTTGTTGAAGGATTTGTTTTTGAAAGACGTGACCAGATAATTAACAAGTTACCAAATTTGAAATAGGCATGATATTTCATGAGTAAGGTACACTCCTGTTTCATATATGGGAGATTGAGCGTTGTCTGATTTGTAAAGTATCACGTTGCAGTCAACAAATTTTGGTCTTTTCAGAAGAAAAACCGTGAATCTGACATGCATTTGGAATGATTTCAGAATAAATTGAGTGAATGAGGGAGCGAGTTTTGTATTTATTTAATTAAAGGGGGCGGGTATAACACAACATCGCTAACTGAAATCACTTATTTGGACTACAAAGTGCAGCATAGTTTCTCGAATCAAACTCCTATAATATACTCGAACTTATATGATATCCTTTTTTTAATTAGCAATATTAATCATTCTAATGTTCCTTTTTAGTTTTGAACATCTTATCTGGTAGTCAGTGCATGAGAAACGTTATTGCCATGCTAGTGAATATCATTCATTTAATAAGAGTCGGTTAACTTGCGTATTTGAAATTTTCAATATAACTAGAATACAATTTAGAAAAAAACGCCCATCCTCGTTTGGCTAAAATACTGGGATTGTAGATAAATAATAACTACTATTTCTAAGTGTTTGAACATATGCACACATTGTAGTTGTAAAATACCTCAAAGAAAGTGCCCAATACAGGAAACGCATGATTGCATTATCACCAGAGCAGTTTCTTTTGTTCAAGATTATGTGCATTGCATACCAAATGTCTGATAATGCTTGTCTGTGATTGACATTTTCTAAGGAATTCTATTTCCGCTCTATTACAGTTCGGTGAATGCTTTTAACACAGACTGACATTTTAGGAGTTTCTTCAACATGCATTGCCTGCCTTCCCTTTAACTTAGAATATTTTAGCATAACGTCGTTTATTGCGTACAAAAAATGAAAATTTGGACTGTAAAATGTTTTAAGAAGAAGAAAAAAAACACACACACAATGCACGCTGTTTCTCTACTTTCTCAAATAACAGATCGTGAAAATGACAACGTATTTATTTGATTACCACATTGTCTTTCTGTAAATACCCTTTTAACAAAAGATTCATGTCCCCATTCCTTTCGGTGTATTAGCAATAAGTTAGTAAAAGTTAATTTAAGAAGCTATAAATGTTGTTTGTGCCATATAAGGGACTCTTCTTTGCTTAAACTTGTGGAATTTTGATCAGTCCAAACCCGTTTTGTGAGGCTGTGTGTGAAGCAAAATTGATTTACCAGTTTAGGTTCCAATAAGCTTGATGCTGAGCCCTCCTAGCTAAGAAGAAACGCATTGGGCTGTCAATCTTAATAAGGTCATGAGTTCGAATCCCGGCAATGTTAACCTTCATAGGACATCTGAAAAAGGTCAACGTGACACAAATATGCTTGTGCGTGACATTTCCAACATTTTCAAATGTGCGCCAAGCAAAGACTCTGGCCAGTCTGTACATCTGCACAGTCTGACCAAGGGCTTCACTTTGCGTTGTGTAGAAAGATAGGGTCCAAAAGTGTCTTTAGAATATCAGGGCAAACTTCTTATCATACTACGTGGTAGGCAAGGTTGGTTAATGTTGGCCCTTCAGGCATATGTCAAATTGTTGGGATTGTCGCCCACAGGTTCAAATCATTTATCTCCCACCAAATGGGCGTGTGATAAGTAGAACACCTAAATAGAATAAGCAGCTGGTAGATCGGATGACATGTTGTGGTTGAATATGCGTGAGAAATGGCAATACACTAGTGGTATGTGCACCAGCTGCCGCGATTTAACTACAGTCATTTTGAAATTATGTTAAACCACACAAAGTATTCAAAAACCTTGATAGTTATTTTAGTGAAATAGTACGAAGCCCGTTTTTATGCTTTAAGCTTTAAAAACCTTCATTCAGTTGATTTCTTTTTTTAGAATTTTTTTTATTTTTAGATATGAAAACCAATGGACTCGTGTTTAAAAATTGTCAAAAAAATTATGAAAATCAATGGCTTACAGTGAGTCTGCATTAAAAAGTACAGTGATAATGTAAACCCGTTATACCCTAGTTTACCTTCGAACACCCACTGATCGATTCAGTTTATAAACCGTATAAATAAATGTTTTATAGACTATAAAGGACAATAAATGTTAAGTGAGGTGTTGTGTGATAGTTTTATGGACTAATATCTGGAATAAGAGATAAGTGGACTCTCGTTTTCATGTCTTTTACACTGATTTTTATTGTTGCCTTTATAATATAGAGGCTATTTATAGTAACAATATCGACTATCGATCACTGGAACCGGTTTATCTTGTTTATCTTGTTGTGTGGTTTAACGGTGGACTGATATAGCCGAAAATTCGTCACGCTTGAGTGTACCACGTGTTACAAGGGGCGGTGTATTGATTGTACGCTCTACTGACAAATTGTAGCGCGTCTATCTCCAAATATGTCTTTAAGTATTGAAGAAGCTCAGGATTACGTACGGGCAATTATGAGCTCACAACCTGTTCCAGTCAATACCTCTACAGAATGTGGGCGTAAAAGGCATCTATCAGATCCTTCCTCTGGACTTGGCAGTGTGAAAAAAGCCCACAACGTGGAAAACGGCGCCAAAGTTTCGGGATCTAAGCCCGAGTGCACAAATACAAGACGCTCATTGTGTAAATCCCCAAAGAGCAATTCGTCAAAGGAAAATGAGTCCATTGAACAACTTAGTCTTAAATTATCAGCGGATGTTCACGCTATGCACCAGACTCTGTCAGAGCGCATTGATAAATTGGAATGTGGGCTTGAACAAAAGATTTCTAACAAGGTCTCGCAAATGTTAGATAAGCGCGTAAATACAGAAATGGGTCGTATCAGAAAGGATGTCGAGTCACAATTATCAGAAATCAAGACTAATATTCAAGCTGAGGTCTCGGCTGAGTTAGAAAGTATTAACGATAAAATTTCAAATCTTGAAGCGGTTCCAAATGTAAACAATGTCAACAGTGATATAAAGTGTAATATTGTGATCCGTAACCTACCTGAGTCTGCTAATGAAAATACTTTACAAAAGGTGAATAGCCTTATTCGCGAAGGTCTTAAGCTTCGTGAAGTAACAGTCTTGTCAGCAGATCGTAAAACTTCTAAAGATGATAATAAAGCCGGTGTTATAGTTGCAAAGTGTAGATCGGATGATGATAAAAGCCAAATTATATCACGTAAACAGAACCTCAAATCAAGTAGACAATATTCGAATGTGTATATCGAACACGACCAACTTAGAAGTGAGAGGCTTATGGCGAGTAATTTCAGAGCCATTCTCACGGCTATTAAACGTCGAGATACGTCAGTCAGGATGCATGGCTCTAGAGTTGTTGTCCATAATTCCGTGGATAACACACGTACTTGGGGCAATGGAAATGATCGTAATGACAATCAACATGACAACTGGGCAAATAGTCAGTCTCGCACAAACAATGGAAATGGTTACAACAGAAACAATAACACCAACCAGTTTAATCAAAGACGAGGTAATCGTAGAGGAGGTCCGAGAGGTGGTGGTCGTGGTCGTCATTAGGTCAAAGTGGGTTTTTGGAACGTTCATGGTTGGAATAAAGACTCTGATAATATAAACAGTTCTCTACGGTCTTCTTGTGTCCTTAGTGGTGACTTTGACATTATTGCTATCGCCGAAACTCATCTTAGGAATGAAGAAATACCTTCATTGACAGGTTTTACATGGTTAGGAAATAACCGACTAAATATTCATAGAAATGCTAAAAATGGTTCCGGTGGCGTTGGATGTTTTATTAAAAATGATATTTATAACGATTTTTCAGTTACTATTTTAGATAAATCATCTGAAGGAATTTTGTGGATAAAATTTGTTCACAAATGTAGCCATTTCGTTTTTATGTGTTGTGTTTGTTATTTGCCACCAGAAAATTCATCCCGTCCATTTGATGTTAATAGTTTTTTTGATACATTGACAACAGATATTTATAAATTTCAAAATGACGGATTGTTGTTCATATGTGGAGATTTTAATAGCCGCTGTGGTGGATTGGAAGACTTTATTTGCGGGGAAGATGATATTCCGCATCGTGATGTAGTATATTTTAAATGTAATAGGTATGGTGAACTTCTGATAGACTTTCTTACTAGTACAAATATGTGCATGTTAAACGGTAGGAATTATATCACCAATGATTTCACGTCAGTTTCAACAAAAGGTTTATCTGTTGTAGACTTTTGTTTTGTTTCGCATGACGATCTCTGCAAATTTAGTAACTTTAAAGTAACTAGGCCTCTAACTTTGTTACAACAGTGTGATGATGTAGATACTTTTGCGGATGCAAGTGTACCTGATCACTCACTGCTTTCTTGGTATATCGAATTACCGCAAAACTTAACAGATAGATCTAACGATCACAACATTTTTGACCAAGTTCACTATAAGTATGATTTTAAGAAAGTTCCAAATGATTTTCTGTATAATGATGAAACTTTATATAATGTTAACTATTTGATTGATGCCCTTGTGCAAGGCCTTCAATCTCAGGATGATGTTGATATTGTCTATGATGAATGGGTTAAGATAGTAAAAGATAATATGCACAAACGATTACCATGTCGAACCCTACCATATAGTATTTCCGGTAATAAACGTCGTAAACCAGGGAAACCCTGGTGGAATGACGAACTTACAAAGTTGTGGTCTGATGTCTGTAGAGCAGAGCGTTTATGGGTTAGTTGCAAACACAGTGGTCTAAAGAAACATTTACATGTTGATTTTATCAGAGTTAGGAAAAATTTTGATAAACAAGTGCAAAAATACAAACGTTTACATTGGTATGATCTTCAACGAAGTATTTTGGATGAGTGTAATGCAGGAAAAGCTGATTTTTGGAAATCTATCGGTAAAATCGGTATCGGTAGCAAAAAGAATACTGCTATTCCCTTTGAAACAATATTAGAAGATGGTTCAATTTCATCAAACGTCTGTGATGTTCTTAAACGTTGGAAAATTGATTTTGAGCAACTTTTTAATAGTAACCACGACATGGATACTCGTGAAAACATTGTTCAAAATGAAATAAGTAATTTTAACGAACCATTATTTAATCAAAATATAACTGTACTAGAAATTAAAACAGCCATTGATCAAACTAAAAATGGCAAAGCTAGTGGTGTCGATGGTATCCCTATAGAAGTTTTAAAAAATGATACGTCTGTCTTATTTTTACATTCACTGTTTAACGTTTGTTTTGAAAAAAGCACAGTACCATCTATGTGGGGAAAGTGCATTATCAATCCTATTCCAAAGTCTTCTGTAGATGATCCTAGAAATCCTCTTTCCTATAGAGGGATTTCTTTGTCTAATTCTATGTTTAAGTTGTATTGTAGTATTTTAAACAATAGATTATCAAAATGGGCTGAGAATAATTCTAAGATTGTTGATGAACAGAATGGTTTTAGAAAAAATCGCAATACTATTGACCATTTGTCTTCTTTAACAAGTATTATAGAATCAAGAAAAAAGGTTAAAAAATCAACATTTTGTTCATTTATCGATTTTAAGAAAGCCTATGATTTTATTGATAGAGATAACTTATGGAACAAGCTAAATGATATTGGTGTTTCAGGAAAAATGTATTACGCAATTAAGTCTCTTTATTCGTCGATTTCTTCCTGTGTACGTGTGAATGGACTATGCACTGATTGGTTTGAGGTAAGACGTGGTTTAAGGCAAGGTTGTGGGTTGTCTCCCTTGCTTTTAAATTTGTTTATTAATGACCTAGCCGTTTATCTCAAATCTTTCAATTGTGGGATAGAAATAGACAATGATAATGTTTGTATACTTTTATACGCTGATGATATTGTTTTATTAGCGGACAAACCTGAAGATTTACAAATTTTACTAGACCAGCTCAATATATGGTGTTTGTCTAACAATATGTCGATAAATCCACTTAAAAGTAACATTGTACATTTTAGACCAAATTGCAAAGCTAGGACAGAAGTTGTATTTCGTTGTGGTAATTCTGTGTTGAAATGTGTTGATAGGTATACTTATTTAGGTCTTGTTTTACATGAGCATTTGGATTACAATGTTACAGCAAAAGCAGTAGCTTTGAAAGCAAACCGTGCCCTTGGTCTTCTGATTGCAAAATGCAAAGTGATTGGCGGCTTTACCTATGATGTTTTTACAAAGCTTTATGATTCTTTGGTCTGGCCAGTAATAGAATATGGCTCAGCAATTTGGGGTGTTAAGTCCTTTTCTTGCACAAATGCAGTGCAGAATAGGGCAATGCGCTTTTTCCTCGGAGTAGGCAAGTACACACCTAATGCAGCGGTAGCTGGTAAGATGGGCTGGTTGCCACCTAATGTCCGACAATGGAAAGCAATACGCAATCTTTGGTGTCGTCTCTCCAGTTTCCCTAATACCCGTATAAATAAGCGCATTGCCCTATGGGCACAAAATATTGCTAGTCAAAGATGTAAAAATTGGTTTTATGTTGTAAGGAAACTTGTTTTAGAGTTAGAATGTGCAGAATTCCAGTCAATAGATTCTGTTCACAATAAAACAAAGATGTTCGGTCTATTGAAAGAAAAATTAACTCAAAATTATATTTCAGAATGGAACTTATCTCTTACAAGGCAAACTGGAAGAAATAATATTGGTAGAAATAAATTGAGAACCTATGCACTTTTTAAAACTAATTTCGAAACTGAAGAATATTGTAGAGTAATTTTACCTTTTAAACATCGCTCAGCTATGAGTAAATTTAGATGTGGTGTGGCTCCTTTAAGAATTGAAACAGGAAGGTATGAAAATCTTGAATTGGTAGACCGGAAGTGTCCGTTTTGTAACACTTTGGAAGACGAATGTCATGTTTTGTTTCATTGTAAAAATTATGAAGAATTCCGTCATGATCTTTACAATAAAGCATCTTTTGAACATCAAAATTTCAAGAACATGAACGATATAGAGAAGTTAAAAATATTATTTACCAACCATAATTTGATTAGAATAACAGCCAAAACCTGCTTTTCAATTTTAAATAAAAGATCTTTGCTTTTGTGTAAATAACTTTTATTTTTAACAAGTTCCCAAGTGATATATATTTTAACGTATATTACCAAGAACCAGGTGCTAATTATGTACACTGTCACTGTGAAAGGGTTAATTGCCTTTTTCTTTTTCATTATAATTTAAACAAACAACAAATTTCCCGTCACATATAAACGTATTTTCTCCATTTATTAAATAAGACGAAAACAACTGTACCATTAGCAACTGGTTCTTACTCTATCTTCTTTTGTGTAGCAACTGTTTTACGGTTAGTATTGTTTTAATCATGTAAGTCTCTTATAATTCTATATGTGAATGGTCATGTACTTTTCAATGTTTGTATAAATGTTTGTAAATGATGTACATGAATGAGACTATAATAAAGATATATATATATATATAAAGATATATATATGTCCTGGTGTCAAACCCATTTTACAGCAGGATTAAAGCGGATACACCGTAGCCATAAAATACCATGGAAAGCGCTAAAATTTAATGGTTCTTTATTCCGAAATCGGAATCAAAGTGACAGAAAAACAAACGTTCTCTGCTGATTTGAATTGTCTAGTTAATTATGTTGCGGAAATCGAAAACCCCCACAAGCACTTAATTTGGTTTGGAGGACGTTCGTGTCAGTGATTGGCGTGTTATACTAGAACAGTTAACACCATCGTGAAATTGACAAGGTGAGTGATCTTGAAATAATTCACGAATTAATTAGAATGAGTTTGACGAGCTTAACATGTTCAAATCCAATATGTGCTGCATGATCAATACAAAGAATAAAACGAATTAATTTGTTTTGAGAAGTCTGGTGTTTTGTTTTGACGGGTTTACCAAGACTGTTATACCAAATATATCACGCTTAGTCATAATGGCATTGTATTAATGACATAGCTATTTGCCGTTTTGTCTGTTTGGTTAGACACATGCGTGTCCTAGACAGAAATTTAAGACGTGCATTTGCTTTTTTCAAGACAGAAGCGGCAATTTCTCTGCCTGAAAAGGAGTGATCAAGCTCAGCCCCTAAATATTCTACTGAAGAAGATGATTATATGGAAATTGATTTTTATTTGTGTTTAGAATCGAACAGAATAGTCTATGGATGTTAAGAGAGTGTGTTGTCTATAAGCCATAAGCTACTTTCATTTAAATCTTTACTCAGCCGACTTTCAATAGATGTCTTTTATTAGTCTGCATCTAAAATAGCTGAATCATCAGCATATAATAGAAGCTTATTCAAATAACAGCAGGCCTATCATTCACATAGAGGAGAAAACGGAGGGGCCTTATATAACACCTTGTGGAACACCACACGTAACAGAGGGTGGTTCTTAAAAAGTTCCAGAAATGTCAACACATTGTTGTCTACAAAACCGATAAGATTTAAACCAGCGGAAAATATCATTTCTTAAGCCTATGTTTTCGAATTTGGAATGGTCTTCTGTTTTATAAAAGCTTTCTGGAGATTCACTCATCACTCCAACTAGATTTACCCTCTTATATAATAGTCCGTGGGCCAGGAGGGGTCACCGTGCATCCCCCTAAGGGCTCTCCGAGAGTGGTATGGAAATGTTCATAGGACCTCCCTGAGTGAGAATCACGATGTTTACAGCTGGTAATTTGGGTCCCGACTGCCATTCTGAGTGGTTTTCTAGATGGCAGCCAAGAATAAATTCATTTTACCTTTGGTACACTATAGAGGGATTGTGTTGATTCTAAATATTTTTTGAGAGTCTAAATCATGTATATTTTGCGTTCTGGTAAAACCCTTGATTACTTAAAATGATTGTAGAGATCCCAATTTCCTAAATGGGAGATGGCAGCCAGTTCTAGATAAGATTTTTGCTATTTTTTCGATGAATGCAATGAGATAAAAGTGTTCACCATGTATTACACCATAGAACATACTGCAAAGTGCTATGATATTGTTGATATGACCTTTCCAAGTTCAAATCAAGCTGTTAACAGTCAATATTATGGGTCCTGACTGCCTTTCTCAGTGTTTTTCTAAATGGTAGCCACTAAAAAAACAAATTAAACAGGAGACACTAAATGGATATTACTTGATTTCAAATCATATTTAAGGACCAAAACGTGTATTTTTTACGTTGTTGGTACAATATCTATTAGGCAATGTTAAATTGGATATCCAAACATCCTCTATTAGAGATGGCAGCCAGTTTTAGATAAGAATTATGTTATTTTTGCTGTAATCTGTGAAAGATGATGGGTGACCGTGTACTTTGCCGATCAATCCTCTCTGATTGTACCACAAAATCGTTACTTCAACATTCCAAAGGATGCATCAAGTTGTTTACAGTAGATGTTTTGAGTCCCAAATGCTTATTTGGGATGTTTTTTCTAGATGGCAGCCAATGCAAATACAAGTAAATAAATTGGAACAACTTATAAATGAGCAACCTATGTTTTTTTTATTATCTTTAATGACAAAAACATAAATATTTAGTGTTCGTGCTACATGCTAAAATAGCTAATGTCTTTTTGAAGATCAATCATCCTGAATGGTAGATGGCAGCCAGTTATGATAATGAAATTCGCCTGCTGTTTTTTTTTCAGTTCCAAAAAAGTATCAATCGATGTTTTTTGTGTTCCGACTGCCTTTCCGAATGTTTTTTCTAGAAGGCAGCGAAGAAAAAGTATAGATTATATAAGAATCCCTTTGCTAACATTGGTCTATTTTTTATCTTATTTTCAGGACAAAATCACCTAAGTATAGCGCAGCTCTTATTATTTCAATTTAGTGTCTAATCTAAACACCAAACATACTGAAATGAAGATGACAGCCATTGTTAAATACGTAATTTTGCTTACTTAACTGTAATAGTCTCTGAAAATAGTTGGGTGGGCATGTCACTCCTGTGGAAGAGGGGATGTATCAAGTTGTTCATCATATATCCCTGATATCAATATTTTCTCTCTTTCGTCCCATTTGACGGATTAGGGTAGTTTTAAATTGTCTCAGAAAAAATACATGATAAAATGAAATCTGAAATATGAGATGGCAGTCAGGTCATAATTTGAATTTATCTTATTTTTGTAAAAACATCATTATGTGTACATGTTTCTGTCGAAGAAGGATGCATATTGGTATCATTTTCTCCATCTGTCAGTCCATGTGTTTATACTTAGGTTAGTTCATTTCTTGTTTCGATTAAGAACATTGTGGATTGACAAGGGATAGTAGCATAAGCGAATTTTGAATGATTTGAATGTTTTCATTTTTTATCGAACTTGAGCTTAATTATACAATATAATGACATATTGTGTTATTAGATGATATGTTTGTCTTCAGGACCAATCAGAAGCTTCCAAATCCACTCAAGCTAATGGAATTATTGAATGATTGGAAAATTTTGAATGATTTCGGAGCGGTTAAAATTGGTCGACACAACGGTTTTTTTTAAATGATTTTGGGGCATTATAGTTAGTGCTTCAAAATGCCATAAATGGAACGCTGATTAAATGATTAATAATGGTTTTGACTAGACTTAGTGTCAAGTAAACAATGTTTTTACCGAATTTTTTTTTTACTTCAGTTATAGATATACTTTCTTGAAACTTTCACACAATATAACAGAATTCTTTTTGTTGATGATTGCTGATATAATGTCGAGTAACGGAAAAGGGGGACTTGATGTAAAACTTCTTGTCTACACATTCGTCTTGCATTTATTGATGGGTTTGCGTGAAACTTTCTAAGAATGTTCTTCATCATGTGACTATGTGTGCTTATCAACTCCGTTGGATGACATAATTCCAAATCACGAAAAAGCTGCACAATTAGCAATTGTCTTGTAAATGTTACCCCTTCTACATCAGTGCATGGATTTCATCCAACTAATGATGGATTTGTAAGAAGGTTTCACATAATGTTCCTGATCATTGGACAATCATAGGACATAAATGTCCATGCTATATAGTCACTGTCTTTTAGGGTGTTTTTTGATGACACTTTCGAAGTATACTTCATAATATGAATATGAGCATACATTAAACGTTTGTCCATATATAATGCTGCGTCACAAAAAAGGAGTCATTCGTTCTAAGAATGTTTTAGTGAGGCGTTTATTTTGTCAAACAGGACGCATGTTTTACTTTATAACAGATAAATCCAGGTGTACATTTCCATACAATGATAAAGATATATTTTGTAAAAGTAAATATAGGAAAACTTCCATATGGTCAAATGGCGGCCAAGTTTTTTTTTTTTAAAATTAAATCAATTAATGCTAGGTAAAACGTCCTAAACAAATTGATATATGAATTTCTAAATGTATCAGCTACGTAGTGATTAGCACTGCTGAGCCCTTCAAGAATTTAAGATATTGAAATAAGCAAAACTGGTGAATTGTTTCGGATTCTTTTACATTTCTTTAATTTGGCGGACATTTTCGGTCGCAATTTGAGAGTATTCCTATATAGAACTAAATAAATATGGCATATTCGTATAAATATCTGGCTGCCATCTCGCTTTGAGAATTTCGGTAACATCAAATTAGCCCTAGATATCCAAGAAGAAAATTTCAAAAAATCAAATATGTTTCCCTTTCAGTTTGAAAACGTTTATTAGAAGGTGAAACCAAATAATAATATAAATACATGATTTTACCGCGGAGGGTCTTGTGAACAATTAATTTGATAAAATTTTTTTCAGACCCCCCCCCCCCCACACACACACACACCCGAATTAAATTCATGTTTAAAATTCAGGTTTTTTTTTTTCGATTTCAATTTCGACATTTATTGATAGAACGGTAGCTTAAACGCTTAATATAGGTGTCTGGTCCTAAAAATGAGTTAAAATGTGTAACAATGTTTGCACAGGGATTCTAATGTAATTCAAGCATCTTCATGGCTGCCATGTAGAAAATGCCCGTAAAGGCAGTCGGGACACAAATTATGGATTAAAAGATTTTTGAATCTCACTCAGTGAGGTCGGTGAAACATTCCTTTGCACTCTAAGAAAGGGTTTTAGGATGGTTCGTCTCCTCTTGTCTTATGCTCTGAAGCAAAAATTGGCAAATTCCATATTCAAGATTAGCTGCCATCTACCATTCAGGATGTTTGATCTTCAAATAGAATTTAGTTTTTTTTCAGTTTGTAGCTAGAACACCAAATATATATATGTTTTTGGTCCTTAAAGATCAAAAATAAAGTTTACTCATATACAAGTTGTTCCGATTTATTTACTTGTATTTGCATTGGCTGCCATGTAGACACATCAAAAGGCTGTCCGGACCCAAAATATCGACTATAAACAACTTGATTCAACCTTTGGGATGTTGCATTAACAATTTCATAGCACAATCAGAGGGGATTTTGGTTAAGTACATGGTGACCTTTCATCTTTCATAGAATGCAACAGTAAATAGCAAAATTTCTATCTTAAACTGGCTGCCATCTCTCATAAAGGATGTTTGGATATCCAAATCATCTTTAACTAATTGTTATCGTACCAAGAACGCAAAATATACATCTTTTTGTCTTTAGATATGATTCAAAATCTAAGGGTGCCTATAAAAAGCCTCCTGGTTAATTTGTATTTTTAGTGGCTGCTATTTAGAAAAACACCGAGAAAGGCAGTCAGGACCCAAAATATCGACTGTTAACAACTTGATTTGAACTCGTGAAGGTCATATCAACAATATCATAGCACTTTGCATTATGATATATTGTGTAGTACATGGTGAACACTTTTATCTCATTGCATTCATCGAAAAAATAGCAAAAATCTTATCTAGAACTGGCTGCCATCTCCCATTTCGGAAATTGGGATCTTTACAATCATATTAAGTAATCAAGGGTTTTACCAGAACGCAAAATATACATGTTTTAGACTCTCAAAAAATAAAAAAAATGATCAAAATCCCTCTATAGTGTACCAAAGGTAAAATGAATTTATTCTTGGCTGCCATCTAGAAAACCACTCAGAATGGCAGTCGGGACCAAAATTACCAGCTGTTAACATCGTGATTCTCACTCAGGGAGGTCCTATGAACATTTCCATACCACTCTCGGAGAGCCCTTAGGGGGTTGCACGGTGACCCCTCCTGGCCCACGGACTATAATTACTTCTCAGAAGATTAAAGGTTCCATATTCAATTTTCTTTTTTATACTGTGCTTTTCTTTTCAAATTTGATAAATTATTTTTGTTTTGCGTGATGAATTATGAATAAGATCAATTCCTTAAAACGGATCAAAATGGCCCAGAGAATGATTAAGATTTATAAGAAATCAGTTACATTCATTTTTACAATAAGATTGTTACACCATTCCACCCTCGTCTTTTTCATGTAACCATTGTCTAAGCACGACATCTGCTTCAAATAATATATTCTTATAAAGAAATAAAATATGAAATACAAGAAGATGGCAAAAATGGTTCATTTTCGCGTGCTGAGAAACAAATGTTATAAAATCTAATAAACATGAATATATCTAACATATGCCAGTTTTTTCTACAACGCCGACTGAAATTTCACGAAAATGTGTATGGCAGTTTTAAATGCAGTTTATGGGGACGCACCAGACGACGTTTATTATTCCCATGTGTACACTACAGTTAACAAAATCGAGAAATTGACAAGGCGAATGATTTTGGAATGTTTTTGTAATGAAATTGAATTAGTGTGTGGAGCCAGTTTTGAGTGAAATTCAAGGGAGGTAAACAAATATCGCTAATTTTGTTCAAGTTTATCTATATTAATAACCTCCCTTTAATAAAATGTACGTAATTTCTGTTTGTGTGAATTTTTATCGACAAATCAGACACTTTGAAATCCTTACCAGCCAAAGAAAACGTAGAACAATTTTACCTATGTGAATTAAATGTTATCGTCTTTGCCGATTTCAAAATGTTTTTTAAAGAATTTGGAGCGTTTTCGATCGATTTGAGTGGTGAATTTTTGGAATGAGTGAATGGAGCGCTGAGTGAGCGATTTAGAATGGCTTTGATCGTTGTAAGTGGCAATTTTTCGCTGTTTCTAACTGTATATCTAGATGTGGTATAGATACATTCCTATTTTCAATTTAGATGTAAATAAAACGCGGTGTACTTGTACCCAAATACAGTCAAACCTGTCTTGCCAGCCACATGTGTTCAGCAGCCAACCTGTCTTAAGCAAGCGGCCACCGAGTTCCCATTTGAACCATTTGCACCGAAATTGACCTGTATTAAGCAAGCACCTGTCTTATGCAAGCCCGTTTTGAATGTCCCTTTGGTGCTTGTTTCAGACAGGTTTGACTGTAGTTATACCTAGAAACAAACGACAAACAAATGTACGTAAAATTTCAATCTAAACCTCATGTGATAAATTTTGAATTACATTTTTTAATTCGTTTTTCAAAATACCATGCTTCTGTAAGTAAAATTTCGACTCGTCGATTGTATACAAATGTACTTCAATCACAAGTCACAATAGCATATTTCAGTTATATTGAATGTTTACTATTTCATATGGTGTGTAATCGGTTGCAAAATTATATGAAAAAATTAATTGTTTTATAATACGAATATTTATCCCACAAATAAATAAATAATGGTAAAAAAATATATATATTCAATAAATCAAATTATTTGTTCTATAGTTATTTAAATTTATTCAAAAATGATAAAATGTATTCTATAATTTTGATATTTTTTAAAAAAAAAATAAATGATTTATTCAATAATCAAAAATATTTAATCTATAATTGTAAATATTTGTTGTTTGAAAAGATATTCATTTTATAATTTAAAATATTTATTGTATAATTTAAAATATTTATTGTATAATTTAAAATATTTGTTCAAAGATTGAACATAAATAACTATTTCTATAATTTAAAATAATTCATTCAATACCTCACACAAAATATTTATTCAATAATTAGCATTCTGGGAAGGAAGTGGCTAGCCATAGACCGGGAACATGATCGACTTTCACGATAGACTGGCAAATCTCCCCAATCTACGTTACTTCCCGAAAGATTTTACAAGGCTCTATAACATAGCTGACTGTGTAAATACTTTCAAAGAGTGAAAAACTGACAAAATTAATCTACCCTTCAATTGGATTTAACCGATTTATTGATTTTCGGCGGTCCTCCCCTTTGGCTGGCCAGCTGTTAAGAAAATCAGTTTGGCGAAATCGTATAACTTAAAACTGTTCCTAAATGAAAGTCTTTTTGTGGATATTCTTATGACAGTCCTTGAGTCGCGAGAGACGATGAAATGAACAAGAGGACCATAATGGTCATATGTCGCTCACCTTCATCTCTTCATCTCTTTGATTCCTCACTTACCAAAAGGGATTATCATTTTGACTATATACCCGGTATACATTCTGACCAAATTTTATGAAAATTGGGCCATATGTGTGGCTTTTAGAGTGTAAACATTGTCATTAAGGCTCCTTTTTACGTGGTATGGCATGGATCCTTCCCATTTTCAATAGGGTCCATTCTTGTGATCTGACCAATTTTTTGACCAACGTCATAAAAATTAGGCCATAATTATGGCTTCTAGAGTGTAATCAAAAAAAAATATTATTAAGGCACCTTTTCCTGTGATATAGCATGGATTCTCCCAATTTTCAATAGGGTTCATTCTTGTGACATGACCAATATTCTGACCAACGTTCATTAAGATGAGGTCATTAATATGGCTTCTGGAGTGTAAACAAGAAAATTGTCAACAAGGCCCCTTTCCTCGTGATATGGCATGGATCCCTCCCATTTTCAATAGGGTTCATTCTTGTGACCTGGCCAACATTCTGACCAAGTTTCATGAAGATTGGGCCATATCTGTGGCCTCTAGAGTGTAAACACTTAAATTGTTGATGCCGGACGACACACAACGCACGACAGACATTCATTGGTCACAAAAGCTCACCTTGAGTATGAAGTGCTCAAATGAGCTAAAGAAACCATAAAACTGCAAAATACAAGGGCATACGAATATTTTGACACAGTATGTGGACTCGAGGACTGCCATATAGATTAACGGGCCCGTACAGCTAGCCACTTCCTTCCAAGAATGGTAATTATTGAATAAATATTTTTTGTGTGCGGCATTGAATGAATTATTCTAAATTATATAAATAAATATCTATTTTCAATCTTTTAACAAATATTTTAAATCATGCAATAAATATTTTAAATTAAAGAAAAAATATTTTAAATTATACAACAAATATTTACAATTAAAGAATAAATGTTTTTGATTATTGAATAAATATATTTGATTATTGAATAAATAAATATATTCTTTAAAAAAAATCATAATTATAAAATAAATATTGATCATTATTGAATAAATATAAATTACTATAGAACAAATAATTTAATTTATTGAATATATATATATATATTTTACCATAATTTATTTATTTTTAAGATAAATATTTGTATTATAGAACAATTATTTTTTTCATATAATATTCCAACCGATTACACGCCATAATTTCATTAAACGAATTCTTAAGTTGAAGTAAAGGTATTCAGTTAAGTATTAGTTATAGTTCATTTCTGACAATTTACGCGATATAACCTAAGCGGAGCGTTAGCGGAGCGCAAGGTTATACGCGTAAATTGTCAGAATATGAACTATAACTGTTTTACCGATCGACTTATTTTTTCATCAAATAACGTTCGATCAATTGAGCTGCACGTCAATCAATGATGTCACTCATTTTTGTTGCGTCATACATTCTTCAATCAAATCGAGGTAAACAAAAAGTGGGAGGAGCGATTTTAATCACTATCGGGTTTCTGTAATTATTTAATCATTTGGCGAGACAAAATCATTTGAGAACGTTCGGTGAACAAAACCTCGTGATAGCTGCTAACAGATTTTGTATTCCTGTTGCCGGTAGTGAGTTTTTTGGTGGACATTGTTCCTCATTTTAGGGATTATGTATTTTTAGAAAAACAGTTATCTACCACGGCATATTCAGCCGTGCAGTGTTAGCTCGTCGGTCTATCATTCAAATGGTACCGGGTTCGATCCCCGACGGTGGCACTCATCCTTTACGACTATTTGTCTCCCACCTATGGGTCGATAATCGTAGACCTATGTGGGATAGCAGCTGGAGACTAGTAAAGGAAAGGTAGTACTAGGGTAAGAAATACCAGGAATTCATTGTTAGGTGCTCCAGCCGCTGCAATATAACTGAAGGATTGTTGAAAGCTGTGTTAAACCCCACACAAAAAACAAAAACACGGCATTTTCATTATCAATCATACAAAGTTTGCAACAAGACGTTGGTAGAAAACATTCACAGTGCATTGAAAAGCTCTAGTTACCAAGTTTGGTTCTCAACCGATATTTCACAGTTAAACGGGTGACACAGGCTTTCGATATTAGTCAGCTATCACAGGCATAACATGCTTCGAACCACTTTCTTTTTGCAAATATGTGTATCCCTAGAATCCTTTAAGTAAGCATTTTGTATCTTTTCAAGAATTATAATTGCATACATGTACCCTTCATAGGAACATTTGATTGCATTTCGTGAAGATCGGGACGTTTGCAGAACGACTAAATTAAAATGCCGTTCAAGAGATCCAAAGTATTCATTTCAAAAAGGAAGTGAGATTTTATATCGTTTCAACCCTGCTTTGTCCGCTAAATCTTGTCTTAATTAACATGCAGACAAATAATTCAAGAATTTTTCTTCTCCTTTTAATGAGTAATTGTGTATAAGCAAAACGTCAAAAGAGCATTCATAAAACGCCTTTTTCATTATAAATACTTGATTACAAGTTAAGGGTCTTTCGGGACTTTTTGTCGGACAAGATTTTATGACGTCACTGTCTGGTTTTGAATGTAGTCCCCGCCCAATATGACCTAAAGTCACGTAGCTTACTTATTCGAACAGATCGTCAGGTTATGGGATATATTTTTTGAATTTCAAACGAAATAGCGATGTTTCATTGGCCGAAAAAATAGGGCGATCGGTAAACCCTAATATAATCAACGGACGTAGCGCATGGTTTACCATAACGTCATTAAGGTTCTAATGTCACACAGACATTTTGTACGTCCTTAGAAAAGATGCAAAGACGTAATGACAGAATATTCTTGTGGGACGATATGGAAATTAGGAAAGCTCCAGTGATTAGACAAAATGTTGTTTAATTCTAAATTTTGTCAGAGTAATCTGTTTTCATTTGAAGTGCATTAACATTTAAAGGTCAGGGGTGCGGATTGCTGAAATTAAGGAAGTGGCCCATTATAGTTCCGCAACGTTTCGGTAGTCATGAACTCAGTGTTATCATAGGTTTTCTTATAATTAACACCGGATAACAGTGTGAAAGATCATGTGTTCCGAAATAGTGCAGAACTATTTCAAGTCCACTTCCTTAAAGTGTACTCAAGGAGATACCAGGGGACATCGTCGAAGGCAACATATATTTACGTGGGGAGGATGTAACAGGATTTAGTTACCTCTTATGGAGTGTCCCTCTCCCTGGTCAACTAACGAAGAGACTAATGAGAGAGGGATCGCAGCTTGGGATTACAGTTAGTTGCATCGTGAAATTGACATTCATCTCAACCAAAATAATTCTAAATCGCTAACTGAGCGCTCTATTCATTCATTCATTCATTCCAAACACTCATTCAAACCATTCAAAAAAGCTCCAAAATCACCCTAAAGATAAGGTCAACAGCTACATTCAAATTAAAAATCTCGGTTTTACTTACTTGATCGAAATTATAAGCACCAGTTTATTTCTTGAAAAGATTGAAAGCAATTTATAGAACTTGTATACATGTTCATTAAACAGAGATAGGAAACATCGATATTTTGTTCATGGCGAACAAAATTAGCGGTGTTGGATTCTCTTCCTTTAATTTCACCCAAATCTCACTCATTCAATTTCTTTCAATTTCATTCTCACATCATTCACCTTGTCGATTTCGTGATGTTGTTAACTGTACCCTCCTGTACGTATGAAACGGCGTTATAAGTTTTGCGGGAAAGTAAAATGTTGAATTTCAAGAATTTTGACGATTTTTCGCAAAATTTCGAGTCTTATTATAAATAGAATTTAACATTTGTGGTCATAAAATACAGAATTTATTACACTCGTCATCTAAAACAGATAATAATCTCGACACACCCTCGTTTTGTATCTGTTCATGACTCGTTCAATAAATTCGGTATTTCATGACCACTCATTCAATATCCTCTATATCTACTCATCTTAATACCCCAATTTTAGGTCAGGATGTACAAGAGTTCAAATTGTACATCATACGGTATAATTGTTTTATAAGTAGGCCTGGCGGTTGAGTGGTGACATTTTGATACCGTTTTGATATTTTTTGACGACATGTTAATACTTGTCACTCGGTGTAAATGTAAACTTTACATTTTTGTGATAAAGACACATGCATTATTTTACAAAATTATAATGGCTGTATCACGGATAACTTAATATACTACTCAAAGTTTGCTAAGCACAAAAACTTTGTTCTACTATAATTTCAGGAAAAATAAAATTTGATCATAGGAATGTTTGAAAATGGGAGAATGTTATCAGTTTATCAAATTTTAAGAAGAAAATATTGCTTTATAATGATAAGAAGACTTTAAATGTAGACCAAACTTGTAAACCCTAGAAATATGTCTGTTTTCTTGAAAATTGAAAAAAATGATATTGACCATAAAAGGTGTTCTTTCAATTGCATTTCGTTCAATAACGAGTATGAGAGCCGGCACCGTCATTAACAGCATGACAGCGCCTCTGTAACTCCTACTTAAGTTCTGGATTACGCTTTAGAGAATAATAGACCATTCCTCTCTAAAGATTTGGCCTAGCTTCTGGAGTGTCCATGGCTGGACCTGGCGAGCCGAAACTCGGACCTGTAGCTCATTCCACATATGCTCTATCGGATTTAAGTCAGTCGAGCGAGCCGGCCAGTCCAGAGGTGGAATTCCCTCTTCTTTGCGATACTCTTTGACTATACGGGCCGTGTGTGGACGGGCATTATCATCCATTAAAATGAATCCATCCCCAATAGCACCAGCGTAAAATCTTACGTGGGTATTAAGGATTTCATCAATGTAGCAACGAGCTGTCACCTCTTTCTAAAATAACAAGATCAGTCCGCCGATCCCAGCTGATGCCAACCCAAACCATGATGGACCCACCCCCATAACGTTCGTGACTAGCTATGGTTGCTGCATGAAACATTTCCCCCGGCCTTCTTCACACCCTAGCCCGCCTATCAGTGTAGTCAAGGCAATACCTGGACTCATTCGTGAATAGCACGGGGCGGCAGCGTCTTATGCGCCAGCCAACGTGATCCAATGTCCATGTTAACCAACACCGACAATGAACTCGGGGCAGCGGCTTACGAAAACATAGTCTTCTTGACCTCGGGTTATGCTCATGTAGCCGTGTTCGTATAGTTTGAGAAGAAACTCGCACTTCCGCGGCGTTTTGAAGGTCGGAACGTAGGTGCGTTGCCGTAGCAAATCTGTTCCTTCGATCTTGAATTACCAAACAACGGTTTTCTGCGACGGAGGTAGCTCTTATAATACCCCCACCATGTCTCCTTACAGGTGTACCATACTTTCGGTGTCGTGCCCAAGCTCTGGTTACAATGGTATGGTGTACCCCCAGTACCATTCCAACATCAAGGTGGGAGCCCCTTGTTCCACCAAACCTACAGCACGCCACAATTGTTCGACAGATAAATGTCGTCTGGCATTTTGGATAAGCCATGAGTAACGACTTTAAAGTCAATAAAGTACTGAAAAACATAAACTAAGCATCTACACGAAACCTGTAATTACAGAAATTGAGAAAGGACAGGTAAGAAACCGGGGTTCCTTATTTTGCAAGGGTCTCGCGAGAAAATTGCATGTCAAATTATGTAATGTATACATTATATATCTTGTCAATACATTATTGTACAGTTTCAAACACGAACACGAATGATTTTTTTTTTTTAAATCAGCTCCTGTAAGACAGCGTAAAAGTTTGGTGCTAAGCAAACGTTTAGTAGATAACGATTCCATATGCAAAGAAAAGACAACGCTATACCGACTAAGAGAGTTACTATAGTTTCTACTGCCTCGCAAGGGCTTATCAGTATTATGAAACTCTTTCTTTTAAAGGGTAATGATAAGGTTATGTAATGTATTCTGTTTCATCTTCTTAATCCTTTCTACAGACAATCAGATGATGTAATGACTATCGTGATTTGTCATACAGTTAATAACATTGTGAAATTGAGAAGGTGAATGATTTGGGAGTGATTCAGGAATGAAATTGAATGAGTGTGTGGAGCGAGTTTTGAGTTTATTTAATGGGAGATTAAAATGGCGACATTGATTACCTCCCTTAAATAAAGTATGCCTACAAGTTGTATAGATAGCTTCCTATTTCTTCAAAAACGCACGAGACGCTTACAATTTAAATTATGTCAGTGAAATCGCGATTTTTCTCTATCAAAAATTTATTTTGAATGACATTTTTCAATGGGTTTGAGCGTTTTTGAATTGAGTGAGTGTTTGGAATGAATATATGGAGCGCTGCGTGAGCGATTTAAAATGGTTTTAATTGAGGTGAATGTGAATTTCACGATGTAAGTACATGTAACTGTAATGTTATCGTTACTATATGGCTCTTTGTGGTTTCTTATCATCAACAGTTGATACGTGCTGTAATACGATTTGCATTTTAGAGTATTTGGTATCATACAATTTACTGCTTCATGACTGTCGCATCTAAGATACTTTGATTAAAGTCCCCTTGAAAGGTGTGGAGGTCGTTTCCAGGTACAAGGACATCTTTCCATCTTAGACAACGCGGTGTTCTTTTGTTGAAGGATTTGTTTTGAAAGACGTTAGCTGATAATTAACAAGTTTCTAAATTTGAAATAGGCATGAAATTTCGTGAGTAAGGTACACTTCTGCTACATAAATGAAAGATAGAGCGTTGTCTGGTTTGTAAAGTACAGCCAAGGACGTTGCAGTCAAGAAATTTTAGTCTTTTCCGAAGAAAATCGTGAATCTGACATGCATTTGGAATGGTTTCAGAATGAAAATGAATGAATGAAGGAGCGAGTTTTGTATTAATTTAATTAAAGGGAGCGGGTATAACACAACATCGCTAGCTGAAATCACTTATTTGGACAACAAAGGGCAGCATAATTTCTCGAATCAAACTCCTATAATATACTCAAACTTATAATATCGTTTTTAATTATCAATTATCAATTATTCTAATGTTCCTTTTTAGTTTTGAACATCTTATCTGGTAGTCAGTGCATGAGAAACGCTATTGCCAGGCTAGTGAATATTATTCATTTAATAAGAGTCGGTAAACTTGCGTATTTTAAATTTTCAATAAAACTAGAATATAATTTAGAAAAAAAAACAAAAAAAAAACACGCCCATCCTCGTTTGGCTAAAATACTGGGATTGTAGATAAATAATAACTACTATTTCTAAGTGTTTGAACATATGCACACATTGTAGTTGTAAAATACCTCAAAGAAAATGCCCAATACAGGAAACACATGATTGCATTATCACTGGAGCAGTTTCTTTTGTTCAAGATTATGTGCATTGCATACCAAATGTCTGATAATGCTTGTCTGGGATTGACATTTTCTAAGGAATTCTATTTCCGTTTTATTGCGGTTCGGTGAATGCTTTTAACACAGGCTGACATTTCAGGAGTTTCTACAAACTATATCGCCTGCCTTCCCTTTAACTTAGAATATTTTAGCATAACGTCGTTTATTGCATACAATTAATGAAAATTTGGACTGTAAAAAAACAACAAAACAAACGAACAAAAAAAAAAACTAACACACACACACACCATGCACACTGTTTCTCTACTTTCTTATAATTACAGTTAAAAACATCGTGAAAATGACAACGTATTTACTTTATTACCTCCATTGTATTTCTGTAAATACCTTTTAACAAAGAGACTCATGTCCCCAGTCCTTTCGATGTATTAGCAATAAGTTAGTAAAAGTTAATTTAAGAAGCAATAAATGTTGTTTGTGCCATATAAGGGACTCTTCTTTGCTTAAACTTGTGGAATTTTGATCAGTCCAAACCCGTTTTGTGAGGCTGTGTGTGAAGCAAAATTGATTTACCAGTTTAGGTTCCAATAAGCTTGATGCTGAGCCCTCCTAGCTAAGAAGAAACGCATTGGGCTGTCAATCTTAATAAGGTCATGAGTTCGAATCCCGGCAATGTTAACCTTCATAGGACATCTGAAAAAGGTCAACGTGACACAAATATGCTTGTGCGTGACATTTCCAACAATTTCAAATGTGCGCCAAGCAAAGACTCTGGCCAGTCTGTACATCTGCACAGTCTGACCAAGGGCTTCACTTTGCGTTGTGTAGAAAGATAGGGTCCAAAAGTGTCTTTAGAATATCAGGGCAAACTTCTTATCATACTACGTGGTAGGCAAGGTTGGTTAATGTTGGCCCTTCAGGCATATGTCAAATTGTTGGGATTGTCGCCCACAGGTTCAAATCATTTATCTCCCACCAAATGGGCGTGTGATAAGTAGAACACCTAAATAGAATAAGCAGCTGGTAGATCGGATGACATGTTGTGGTTGAATATGCGTGAGAAATGGCAATACACTAGTGGTATGTGCACCAGCTGCCGCGATTTAACTACAGTCATTTTGAAATTAGGTTAAACCACACAAAGTAATCAAAAACCTTGATAGTTATTTTAGTGAAATAGTACGAATCCCGTTTTTATGCTTGAAGCTTTAAGGTTCATGTAAAGTGTTTGAGACCCAATTTTAAGGGCATTCATTCGCCAAGAAAAAGCAGTATGTCCAGGAATATTGTATACCAAAATGAAGTTATTTATGAGCACAAGCAGTTGAAAAACATAAGACTGTTAAAACTATAGCGGTATAGCCAAAACATTGTGGAACAGGGTCATTTTGTACAGAACAAGCAACTGCATGACTGTTGAATAAAATTGGCTCATATTTTAACAAAGTCTAGCCTAAAGTACCATCCAGGTAGTGCTACAACCATTGGTATACAACCCAGCCCCAAAACGTAGTTATGCAAGCAATTTATTTTGACTTATTTTATAAACACATATGTCATATATGTCATTCTAATTTTGTAAATGTGTAGATCTTTTTAGGGTATGGTGTGTTATCACAACATAAATAGACATTTATTGTTTATATACCTGTAAGGTTGTTTAGCAATATATCAATTTCTATTTCACATAATGATAAATATAAAGTAATATTGTAGATCATTGAATTAAATAAAACTATAATTTGAAATAAATCGCAGAAAATATTTCACAATATTATGGTGTGATGTTGCACCATACCTTACATCTATTTTGAAAACAGACCAAACCGGTTTGACATGTATGTTGACAAAATAAATGGAAATTGATTGTTTCAAAATAGCCTTTTGAGAATGAGGTTTATATATAAGGTTATAGCACTACCTGGATGGTACTTCAGACGGTACTTTGTTAAAATACGGGGCAATTTTATCCAACCGTCATGCAGTTGCTTGTTCTGTACAAAATGACCCTTTTCCACAATGTTTTGGCTATACCGCTATAGCTATGGCGGTCTTATGTTGCCTTACTGCTTGTGCTCACGAATAGCTTTATTTTGATATATAATATACCTGGACATAGTGCTTTTTCTTGGCTAATGAAGTGCCCTAAATATTGGGTCTCAAACTCTTTACATGAACCTTAAAAGCCTTCATTCATTTGATTTCTTTTTTGAGTATCTCTTTTTTATTTTTAGATATGAAAACCAGTGGACTCGTGTTTAAAAATTGTCAAAAAATTATGAAAATCAATGACTTACAGTGAGTCTGCATTAAAAAGTACAGTGATAATGTACAGTATTGAATTAAAAACAAACCGTTATACCCTTGTTTTACCTTCGAACACATATGTCCTGGTGTCAAACCCATTTTACAGCAGGATTAAAGCGGATACAACCTAGCCATAAAATACCATGGAAACCGCTAAAATTTAATTGTTCTTTATTCCGTAATCGCAATCAAAGTGACAGAAAAACAAACGTTCTCTGCTGATTTGAATTGTCTAGTTAATTATGTTGCGGAAATCGAAAACCCCCACAAGCACTTAATTTGGTTTGGAAGACGTTCATGTCAGTGTTCGGCGTGTCATACAAGAACAGTTAACAACATCGTGAAATTGACATGGCAAATGATCTTGAAATGATTTCCGATTAAATGAAATGAGTTTGAGGAGGAAGTTTTGAATGAAATTAAAGGGAGATAATCCAATATCACTAATTGCGTCCAAGTTGGACAGAAAACGGAAACAGAAAAAGGAAAGTGCCGCGAATGTAGATCTTCGTCAGACTGCACCGATAGCGCAGGCTGTTTAGGGCCTAAAATGTTTGCACATGACTGTTTTTTCTTTAATAAAAATCTTGAATGATCATTCTACTTTACTGTGTAAAAATATTTATAATGCGATCTGTAGTTGTCCGCTACTTAAACCAATTGTTTGGCCTCCACGGACTAATCAGAGAATCCCGAAACCATGCCAGCTAATCGAAGATTCAAATTTGGAAATTTCCGCCCTGTTCTGTTTTCATTGCTTACTTTCTTGACATAAGGTACACCATGCTTTCAATTTTCTAAAATGTTTTCTCTTGTTATAATACTCGCCATTTTGGTTGTAAAATGTCCCTCAAAGTTGAAAGACTGATAACTTCAGGAATATGTAAAAACAAAAATAATAAGATAATAATAACATCGTATATTGTTTCAAATGAACAACTAAATAGAAATAAATACAATCGCTTAGACATCGCACACGGTGTTGGGTAACATAAACGTAACGACAATTTGCTGTTTTGACGCATTTTAAGACCAATTCAACATAACGTAACTGTAATAGGGCATTGCTGTTCAAAAGAACAGTCAATCCTGTTCAAACGGTAACATCTATTGAGGCGACCACTTTACTTAGCGACCGTTAACAAATTACCCTTCTATATATCAAAGTATCTTAAAAAGTAGATATGTTGGTCTTAAGAT
The DNA here is from genome assembly GCA_948146395.1 of Fragum whitleyi. Classification (NCBI taxonomy): domain Eukaryota; kingdom Metazoa; phylum Mollusca; class Bivalvia; order Cardiida; family Cardiidae; genus Fragum; species Fragum whitleyi. Next base: position 13,957,271 of record OX411545.1, read on the forward strand.
TAATGTAAATGAACCCTATGTTGTGAAAACTTTTTAAGATTGTCTCAATGAGGCGATTCTTTTGAGTTTAAACAACATATGAATTCTGAGAAATTTGCAAAAAATACTTATTCTATCAAATGTTTGTATGATGTTTCTAATTTGTAAACAAAACATTTACTAAGCGACTTTTCTCCTAAACGACCGCTCTTTGGCAATCCCGTCAGTGGTCGCCTAATACATATTTTACTGTACAAAAAAATCTAGACATACATCTCCAGGGCATTTGTTCACGTTTATCTAATTTACAGAGACTTTAGAATGCGCCTGTTACTCTGTTTGGTGAATCTGAACTATATCAGATTAACTTTATTCACTTTGAACTGTGAGTACAGGTTATTGCTCGGACATATCGTTTTATTATTTTATCGTTTTTTTATTATTACTTTATCATAATCATTAAAATATTGCTTTATAATTATTAACGTTTGATTGAATATTGCTTTATGGGTCTCATAGGATTGTCATGCGCATCCATTTAAGAGTTTTGGCATTAATATGTACATGTATGTGCCTATCCGCCGTCGTTCTTAAGCATTTTCTGTCTCCAAAACGCGCTTTTCTTAAAATTTTTCGACGCGATTCTTGGTCTGACAAGTTTTTCCTATATAACCTTCATTGCATTTGTTTCCTTTCTTTTCTTTTTCTGCGTTATTTTCATCTATTCAAACATGAAATTTAGAGTTATCGTTTATGGTCCTAAAGGTCGTAAACATAAACATTCTGCTAAGCATTGCGCATTTTGTTCTGCATCATTAAATTTGCATAAATTTGCATAAACTTTACATCTTATTATCAAAACGCGGGAAATTTTAATAGTAATATTGAAGCCAACAAAATTTCGAAAATCCATTTTGTTTTGCTAAATTTTGATTGCACCATTGCTATATTTGCCCTGCGTTCAGGATCACAAAACGGTGCAGACAGTTTTCGAATCATGCCCCACTTTGCACACAAGAGCACGTGCAAAGCGAAGTATAATTGGAAATTATTTGTACCGTTTGATACTGAACGTTGATTTTTTTACCTCTTTTTTATTGTTTACACGTTTTACACATTTACATAACTAAAGATAACTGTCTTTTTTTAGACAAAAATGGGCTTTTTAATTATGCTTCCGGCGTCATCTTCTTCACATTTGAGCGAGAGGTGCATCGAGGCTATTAGATCTAGATTTCAAAGATGTCAATCGTATTTTTATGTTACGTGTTACATACGATTTTTTCACGTTTACGCAGAGTAAATCTTTCGTATAATCGATTTTGTGCGGTAAAAAACTTCGAAATATAAATGACGTTGATGGTTATTATCAAGCCTTTTGAATGCTATCATATTAACCGCAATAGTAAGCGCACGGGCACATTTTACACAAATTGTATATAGCGATAACGTCATGTAATCCAACATCGTGCTTAAGAAATTGACGGACCGAATTGCACCCTTTTTGCGTTGTGCAATGAATCCATTTGGAGACGATGTAAGCCCTTTAATTCAACTGTCACGAAGAACACGAATAAGAAGATAGAGAACAAATATTCTTAAGAAAGTTAACAATCAGAAATATCTGAACAAGGTCATCTCACGGGTTGTCATTGCTTTGGATGATTATATGTCATACATGTCATTCACACCGCAAGATAAACATGAACTTCAGATAGGTGACCTTTGTCCAACCAATTATCTGTGTTCTTAAATATCGGTGCAGTGAAACCTTTGATCTGATAAACTTACTTCAAATTGAGTTGAGTCTCCCTTTCATATTTCAAATAAGTACAGTTAGGTATATCGTGAAATTGACATTCACCTCAATCAAAACCGTTCTAAACGCTCACTCAGCGCTCCAATCATTCATTCCAAACACTCACTCAAACCATACAAAAACACTCAAACCTATTGAATAATATAGAATCAACAACGTCATTCAAAATATTCAAACATGATTCAAATTATTAGCGCCTCATAGGTTTTTGAAGAAAAGGGAAGCTATGTTAGAACTTATATGCATTTTCTATTAAAGGGAGGTAATCAATATCGCTAATTTTGTTTATCATAAACAAAATTTGCGATATAGGATTACCTCCCATTAAAATCTTTCAAAACTCGCTTTACATACTCATTCAATTTCATTCCTATCATTCCAAAATTATTTACCTTGTCAATTTCACGATGTTGTTAACTGTAGCCCGTTAAAGGAAGGCTGCACGGGCTGACTATGTTCTAACGTTTAGATTAGAAAACGGCCAATTTTACTAATCTAATATTATCATCTTTTTTTCTCTTGGAGGAAATTTGAAATGCTGCCTCTCACTGGAACTAACCTCTCTAAATACCAAGTGCCCACAAGTATGTAAAACGCCTCTTGTACTACGAATTACCCCGATTACGATTTGGAGTGCCTGGACTAGTACAAGTCGTTACGGCTGTCAACCGGAAAATAGCCGTTGGTCTCGAGTGACATACAATTACGTCAAATATAAAAGTAAAAAAATTCAACCAATGTTATGCCCCAAAATATGCTTGTCGATGGAGGCATGATCCAAGATCTTTAAATCAGTAAATTGAAATGTTCTTTCCATTCTACTAGCCTAAAATAGAGATGACTTTAAGTCTTCTTTTTGTTTTTAAGTTTCGAATGGCAACCATTTTTTTATACGCCGCCGGAGGCGGACGTATATTGGCGTCATCTTCTCCGTCTGTCCGTCCGTCCATCCGTCCGTCCATCCGTCCGTCCGTCCGTCCGTACGTCCGTCCACTTTTCTTGTCAACGCAACTCCTCCTAAACTACCGGCTGGATCTTCTTGAAACTTGGTCAATATTATCACCTCAATTGGTAGATGTGCATGAAGGAAGGATTTTACGGTCCGTTGATTTTTGCCTGAGTTATGCCCCTTGATAACTTAGTCTCTGGGTCCACTTTTCTTGTCAACGCAACTCCTCCTAAACTACTGGCTGGATCTTCTTGAAACTTGGTCAATATTATCACCTCAATTGGTAGATGTGCATGAAGGAAGGATTTTACGGTTCGTTGATTTTTGCCTGAGTAATGCCCCTTGATAACTTAGTCTCTGGGTCCACTTGTCTTGTCAACGCAACTCCTCCTAAGTTTCTGGCTGGATCTTCTTGAAACTTGGTCAATGTAATCACCTCAATTGGTAGATGTGCATGAAGGAAGGATTTTACGGTTCGTTGATTTTTGCCTGAGTTATGCCCCTTGGTAACTTAGTCTCTTGGTCCACTTTTCTTGTCAACGCAACTCCTCCTAAGTTTCTGGCTTGATCTTCTTGAAACTTGGTCAATGTTATCACCTCAATTGGTATATGTGCATGAAGTAAGGATTTTATGGTCCGTTGATTTTTGCCTGAGTTATGCCCCTTGATAACTTAGTCTCTGGGTCCACTTTTCTTGTCAACTCAACTCCTCCTAAGTTTCTGGTTGTTTCTTCTTGAAACTTGGTCAATGTTATCACCTCAATTGGTATATGTGCATGAAGTAAGGATTTTATGGTTCGTTGATTTTTGTTTGAGTTATGCCCCCTTAAAACTTAGTCTCTGGGGCTTATTGCCTCAGTTATGCCCCCTTAAAATTTAGTCTCTGGGGCTTATTGAAATTGCAGCCTTGTGAATGCAACTCTTCCTAAGTTTCTGGCTGGATCTAAATGAAACTTGGTGAACCGAAATTGGTAGATGAGCATGAAATAAGGATTTTATGGTTCATTAATTTTACCCTAAATTATGCCCCCTTAAAACTTAGTATCTAGGGCTTATTGAAATTGCAGCCTTTTGAACACAACTCCTCCTTACTTTTTGTCTTTATTTAAATGAAACTTGGTCAATGTCATCACCATAATTTGTAGATGTACATGGATCAAGGATTTTATGGCTCATTTATTTCCCTGAATTATGTCCCCTTAAAACTTAGTGCCTGGGGCTTATTGAAATTGCAGCCTTGTGAAGGCAACTCCTCCTAACTTTTTGTCTTGATTTAAATGAAACTTGGTCATTTTCAATTTGGTTCTGTCAAAATAAGTAGTGTCTACAATTATTTTTGTGAAACAGCAGCAAAGTGGCGGCGTATTTTGTGACGATGGCACTCTTGTTCCTTTAAGAGTACAACCACTGTTATTATCTTGAATCTCTATCAGTTTTAATCTCTAATGGAATGACAAAATAAATTACATTAAAAAGGACGATGCTGACATTATCTCACTCTTTATTACTCCCTGTTGCTTAATGGAGACGGACTTAACAACAGTCTTTATAAATACGGAACTAAGAGGTCAACAGTAACCTAAAGTAGACTTATATTTTGGGTTACTGTACCCTGCCACAATTAGTAACTTCGTGAAATTGACATTTACCTCGATAAAAACCCTTCAAAATCTGACAATAAAAAGCTCCAATCACTCATTCCACACAATCACTCAAACCATTCAAACACGCCCAAGATCGTTCAAAAACGCTAGTCGTTCATAATAATCAACATTTCCTTGCATTATTTAATTCATTTGTGAATTTCAAAATGTCCCGATAAGGATCAGGACAATATGTTGATTTTTTAAAAGGGAACTAATAAATTAGCGATAATTTCATTTATTTGGGTTGTATTTTCTATAATTTATTACATCCCCTTGATTTCATTCAAAACTACTCCACCCTATCATTTAAAATAATTCCGAAGTCATTCAACTTGTCAATTTCACAATGTTATTGATTGTACAATAATAGTATAGAAAATGATTGATTTCAGTTCTGTATGCTGTAATTGTAAAGTATATATTCATATGATTGGCTTAAAAGCTAGATTAATTATAAAAAGCATTCTGAAGTATTGCATGGCTTAAACTAAACTAAGTCCTCTATCGAATTTATATACATTCCTAAAGCAGTATCTTTTTTTGGCGGGGGGGGGGGGGGGGTTGAGGGATTACTTCCTCTTCAAAATATTACAGTTGTATCAGATTTTATGTATCAGCTCAGAATCTCTGAGGGTTAAGAAAAAAAGTCCGGAAAACTGATATTTCCTGGTAATTTTCTAAGTCCAGCATCTGTATCTTCCTCAAAAATCAATGGACCGAAACCGAACTAGAACTTGTTCTGAAACTCATTGATGCGGACTCACATACTAAAAATAAGCACAATATCTCTAGAGGGTTAAGAAAAAAAGTCCAGAAAACTAAAATTTCCTTGTAATTTTCTAAGTCCACCATCCGTATCTTCCTAAAAAATCAATGGACCGAAACCAAACTCAAACTAGTTCTTTAACTCATTGATGCGGACTCACATACTAAAAATAAGCTCATTGTCTCTGAGGGTTAAGAAAAAAGTCTGGAAAACTGAAATTTCCTGGTAATTTTCGAAGTCCAGCATCCGTATCTTCCACAATAATCAAAGGACCGGACAAAACTCGAATTTGTTCTGTAACTCATTGATGCGGACTCACATACCAAAAACAGCTTAATATCTCCAAGGGTTAAGAAAAAAAGTCTGGAAAACTGGAATGTCCGGACTGGCAGGCGGACAGACGGATGGACGAACAGATAGACAGACGTACAGACGGACGGAGCGCAAACCTTTAGTCCCCTTCGGCTTTCGCCAGTAGGAATCTAAAAAATAAGTTGATAAATATTCTGTTTGTGTTATGTATAATCCGAATTCGCTTTCGTGAGCAGTAATAACAGTGCATTTTTAAATAAACCACCTGGTAATTTCTAAGTCCAGCATCCGTGTCTTCCACGAAAATCAATGGACCAGAACCAAACTTAAACATGTTCTGTAACTCACTAATGCGGACTCACATACCTGAAAAAAGCTCAGAATCTCTGAGGGTTAAGAAAACTTAAATTTCCTTGTAATTTTCTAAGTCCAGTATCCGTATCTTCCTAAAAAATCAATGGACCGAAACCAAACTCAAACTAGTCCTTTGACTCATAGATGCGGACTCCGGAAAGGTGAAATATCCGGACTGACAGACGGACGGACGGATGGACGAACTGATAGACAATCGTGCAGACGGACGGAGCGCAAACCTATAGTCCCCTTCGGCTTTCGCCGGTAGGGAACTAAAAAGTAAGTAAATAAATATTCTGTTTGTGTTATGTATAACCCGAATTCGCTTTCGTGAACAGTAATAACAGTACATTTGTAAATAAACCACATGTCAAATTAGCGAATTTCGACTTATAAGTCGGAGTTCTGCATATCATCGCCGCACAATGTCAACAATAGATTTACGGAAAAAAATAATTGATTTAGAATGTATATAGGTGTATTTTCAAAACTGAGCTCTGACCTAGGCGTTGAGTCCATTACCATATGTTTATGAGTAAACCTTAAGATCTAAGACAAGCACTAAGTTTCATTTGAACGGTAATTTGTATCTTTATTATGTCTGTTTTATCTATTTTGAAAGAATAGCACGGAAATTTTACCGTTAAAAGTAGATTTCACAGCTCACCGCTCAAAATCTACCTATAGAGAGGTTTGGATTCAAGCATGTTCATAGTGGTAAATGGACAAAATAAATGTTGAAAAAGATGATTTAGGAATAACATGAGATAATGAAATATTTAATACAACGTTAGATATTAAATCTGCCACTCAATTTTATAAACAAGTGAACTTCTGAAAAGATTTTCTTATTGTTATCTAAAGTTAGTCTGTCATCTCCACCTAACAGTACATTAGGGCTGACAGGGGCGAATTTTGAAACGTTATTGAATAATCTTAGGCGAATTCCTCTATAAAATCTACAGTCAAGGAAAAAGTGGTAACTAGAGTCAATGTTTCCACACTTGCAAAGTGGTGAGGGTATTATATCTTTATAGAAAAGATGCTGATTAAGTAGGCTACATTTATTACGAATCCTTGTATGAATTATCTGAACTTTTCTGTCTTTAAAAAAGAACAAATTATTCTGCTTTGGTTTGTCATTATCAATATAAGTCTTAAAGGCCCGTAATGTGCTTGTGTTCCTTACTTCTAATGGCAGTACGTTCCAATCGTCAATCGCTTTTGGTAAAAAGGATTTTTTATAAAGATTAGTTCGGCAATTGATATTTTGTAAATTATCTGAATTTCGGAGGTTGTAATTTGAGTTATCACTTACGGAAGTCGGTATAAAAGAAGATAAATAGTGAGGAGTCAATCCATTAAACATTTTAAAAAATAAAGTTATTCCATGTTTTTATCTGCGTTGATCAAGAGTTTCCCATCCGGATTCTAATAGGAGATCATTTAAAGAGACAAGTTTGGTGCAACCAGTTTCAATTCGAGCTGCCTCGTTTTGAATTTTACCAAGTTGTTCAACTAAGTGAAGGGGAATATTATCCCACACAACATCGGCGTATTCAAGTATAGGTCTTATAAAAGTGAAATAAATTAATTGCAACGAATTTCTATCTAACAGGAACTCAGTTTTTTCATTACATGGATCTTTTTTTCCATACTTTGCTCGTAACCTGTTCTATGTGACTATCCAATGTTCCATTCGATGAAATATATACACCTAAATGTTTGTGACTTTCGACCTCAGGAATATCTGTATTTGTTTTGTTTTGTTTGGAAGAGCAGTTTACACTATCAATGGAGATGAATAAAACTGCATTTTGCTAGAAGTCATCCTTTTTTGTTTAAACTTAACTATTTTTAGCTCACCTGAGCACAAAGTGCTCAAGGTCAGCTATTGTGATCACTCACCGTCCGTCGTCCGTCTATCGTCCGTCCGTCCGTCTGTCTGTCTGTCCGTCCGTCCGTCTGTCAACAATTTCTTAAAACATCTTCTCCTCCTAAACCACTGGGCCAATCAAGCTGAAACTTGGCAGGGATGTTCCTTGGGTGAAGCTCTTCAGAAGTTGTAATAAGAATTTAAATCTATAAATAACTATGGTTGCCATGGCAACAGAAAGGCTGAAAATGGCGAAAATCCAAGAAAAAATTCTTCTCCTCCTAAACCACAGGGCCAATTAAGCTGAAACTTGGCAGAGATGTTTCTTGGGTGAAGCTCTTCAAAAATTGTTTAAAAAAATTGTTTGATGAATTCATCAAAAACTCTGGTTTCCATGGTAACGGAAAGGTTGAAAAACGGCAGAAAATGGCTGAAAAATTTTTCTCCTCCTAAACCTAAAGGCAAATCAAGCTGAAACTTGGCAGAGATTCCTTTGGTGAAGCTCTTCAAAAGTTGTTAAAAGAATAATTCAATTTCACCAAAAACTCTGGTTTCCATGGTAACGGAAAGGTTGGAAAATGGTTGAAAAATGACAGAAAATGGCTCAAAATCTCGGAAAAAAATCTTTTCCTTCTTAACCACGGGGCCAATCAAGCTGAAACTTGGTAGAGATGTTTCTTGGGTGAAGTTGTTAATAAGATTTAAATTCAGTAAAAACTCTGGTTTCTATGGTAACGGAAGGGTTGAAAAATGGCCGAAAATGGCTGAAAATCTTAGAAAAAAATCTTCTCCTCCTAAACCACAAGGCTTATCTAGCTGAAACTTGGCAGAGATGTTTCTTGGGTGAAGCTCTTTAAAAGATGCTAAAAGAATTTAATTTCATCAAAAACTCTGGTTTCCATGGTAACGGAAAGGTTGAAAAATGGCGGAAAATAGCTGAAAATCTTTGAAAAAATTCTTCTCCACCTAAACCTCTAGGCCAATCAAGCTGAAATTTGGCAGGGATTTTTCTCCGTGAAGTTCTTCAATATTTGTTTAAAAAAAAATTATTTCATCAAAAACTCTGGTTTGCATGGTAACAGAAAGGCTGACAAATGGACAAAAATTGCTGAAAATCTTAGAAAAACTTCTTCTCTTCCTAAACCACTGGGCTAATTAAGCTGAAACATGGTAGGAATGTTCTTTGGGTGAAGCTATACCAAAATTGTAAAAAAAATTGTATTCAATTAAAATCTCTGGTTTACATGGTATTGGAAATGTCGAAATATTGCCAAAAATACCAGAGAAGGTTAATCTTCGCCTTAACTATTTGGCATATCTTAAACATGACAGGGATATTCTTAAGGTTTATGTCTACTAAACTTGATTTCAATTCCATCATTGGTAACTTTGTTTGCAATTAAAACTCAAATTGCAGTAGGAGGAAATTAAAGTATGTTTCTTTTAAATCCACTCTAAATGTACCTCAGACATTTTCTGGTATTTATAACATTGTTGACAAGTTATGAGTTGACTTACTCAGGTGAGCGATATAGGACCATCATGGTCCTCTTGTTATAAATTATCCATCATCTAGCAGTTAAATTTATATACTCACAATTGCCTCTCTTTTTTTCCACCAAACGTTATAATTGAGGATGTGCGCTACATTCGTAACAATTTCACATATACAAAGTTAAGCCTCTGACAAGCTTGTGCATCCACACAGTCTGACAAGAGTCTTCACCGTGAGTTCCCGGGTTAAGTCTGAATTCAACAAAACGGGGTCCAAAGAACTCGATATTTGGGATATTAGGCATCCTTTCATAAAGCTTGGGGGTCCCCATAAGATAAAGACTATTAACTTTAAGCACTAAACTTGTTTTTCATAAGAATTTAAAGCCTTTTCCTAGTTAAAGGTAAAGCCAGTTTTGGGTATTTACCGACTTCTTGGAACTCAACTTCAGGAAAGAATTGAATGCTATAAAACAGTCAAAAACATGCAAAAATCTCATACAATGGAAAAGAAATTTCAGAAAGGTAAATCTCAACTCCATTTGTGCTGACAATATGTCCGAAGGAAACATAATTCATCGAAATCGTATCAAAAGGGCCACTTTTGTTTTTGAGATATGCACATAATTTTACAAAGAAGGGCTCCTCATACCTTTTAAAAATTAAAGAAAATAAAGAGGCCAAAGTGTACACTTTCTTATGGAACTCAGTAAACATTTATACGGATTGGAAGAGACCATGAAATTATTTGTTTTGAAAAAAGGAGAAAAGCGATTTTATACGTCTAATCTAAACAACAACAATAATAATAATAATAATAATAATAATGATAATAATAATAATATTTTATTGTAGAAAAAGGCCACCGGCCCAAAATACAACATTTTGTACAACAGTACAAGAAACAAATACAATATAATCCACTGCCCCTTAACGACAATCAATCTTCTCTATCAGTTTCATTATATAATTTGATGTATTTTTAACTGTATTAGGAAGAGTATTTCCCAATAGACTGTTGAAAGCTACTCGATCTCTATGACCATTATACCAACTATATAAGTAAATAAGCCTTATGTCTTTAAATTGTTCACACTCGAAGAATGCATGATATTCATCTTCTGTTTTAATAATGTCACTTGATACGAAACAATGCATGCAAATTCTATCCTCTCTATTTGAAACAAAAATGCCTTCCCAACTCAATGTTTAGCTTATGATTAGAACAACGGAAACGTGCTACAGCTTTTCTGTGCTTAAACGGTATGTCAAACATTAAATATTTTTCAGGCTCTAAAAACAGTTTTAAATGCTTGTAAATGTCACATCGTGTAAAATTGTTAATGTCGTTGTGCAAGTTTTGTCTAGCGCAGTCCGTTACTCGTTGTTTAAACATACGTAGAAATTGATTTTCGTCTCCTTTATCTTTGCGATCCAAACGTATCCAAAGCCATACCTTAACAGAATAATTTTTACTTTGGTTGCCTTTGTATATCTATTAGTTTATTAAACAATAAGATTATAGAAGCATTCGTTTGAGGATATTTTCTGTATAACTTAAAGCCATCTTATCTACGTTTATAATCATTGTCGCATTGTGACCATTACTTTTCAAGGGCTTCATCTAACCCCTTTTCAAGCATTTGTCGTGAGTAAATGGTTCATTTTCGCGTACAGAGTGGCCTTGGCAGGTGCTATATTATTCATAAAAAATGGAAAAAATCTTATATCATGACATATCTGTCTACAGTGTCGAATTGAATTTAAGGAAAGTCTGTTTGTCAGTTTTAAATGCAGTTTATGAGGACGCACCAGACGACATTTATTATTCCCTAGGCTATTGTACACTGGATCCAGTTTTGGTAATTCTAAATAAAACGTTAACAAAAGGACCATTGGTCCTTAAAGGCTCGGTTGGGGCATTGTTTACGAAGATGGCAAAATGCATATACTATTTATTTGAAATTGATGAGTACTTTGACAAAAATTCAAGATATCAAAAAGACAAACATTTTGCTTTCATTTCAAGACATTTGGGCCCACAGTATTGCCTCTAAAGAGCTGAGAGGGTTTTGACCTCATTTTTAACCCCACCTGACCTATACTTGACTTGACCGAGATTTGGTGTACACAAATATTCTGACCAAATTTCATGACATATGAGCAAAAAAATTGGCCTTAGAAGTGTACTCAATGTTTATCTAAGATTTGATCCCTTGAGCTCATTGTTGGCCCAACTTGACGGATTTTCAAACTTGACCTAGACTAAACGGAGACAAACATTCTGACCAAGTTTCGAGACATTTGAGCAAAATATGTTGCCACTAGAGTGCACACAACGTAAAAATTGACTGACGATGGCAGACGAACGATGGACGCCAGACAGAAACCGATTTCAAAAGCTCACCTAGAGCATTTCGTTTTGTTTTGGTACTTACTCTAACATATAAAAAAAGGAATCAAGCAAGAACGTGTGGTTCTCTCTTTAATCATATTCCTAATAGAAGACCTTAGAAGAAATGTGGCAATGGCATAATATTCTTTTGGGACCAAAACGAAATTAGGAAAGCTTTTTGAATAATCAGAAAATGTCGTCCAATTCAAATTCTTGTCAGAGTGATCTATTTTCATTTAAAATGCTTTAATCTTAACAGGCTGTGGCATATTTTCTTTTACAAGAGTAAAAATCATTGTAAACGCAAGGGTATAGAAAACAAAATAGAGCATTCGTTATATGGATTGGTAAAAGAAAAAATATATATTCTGTTGCAATTATTTTTGTATATTTGTTTCATAATTACAAATGCAAAATTCCATGCTGTTAGGGAAAATTACAGAAAAGAGCATCGTTAAATTGACAAGCTGAGTGATTTAGGAATGAAGTTGAATGAGCGCGATGAGTGAGATTCGAGTGATTTTCAAGAGGATTAAAAAATATCGCTAATTTTGTCCAAGTTCGATACTATTATCCCCCGCCCCCAAATATGATATACGTTTTTTTCTGTTTGTCTGTCTTTGCGGGCTAAGCAGACGATTTAAAGAGCATTACAGCTAATATAATTGTGTGATAATTTGGTCAATTTGAATGAAATGTTGATCGTTTCGACCGATTTCGAACGAAATTTTTCCGTACCGTTTTCGAATGGTTTGAGTGAGTGTCTTGAATTAAACCAAGCGAAGCGTCTTACAGGCCAACTATTGACCATCGATACTTTGAGAAATAAGGCACGCGGAACTCATTAACTTTAGGCTAGTAAGGGGTCCTTGATTTTGATTGATTTGCTTTTATATCCCACAATTGATGAAAAATTACATTGATATCGCATCCAGTTCAATTCCTGTGCCCCACCTTCTAATAATTCACATCTGAATGACAATTATACACTTATAAACAACGTAAGTTGAGGTACAATTTCCGTGTGTGGGCAATAATTAACCCCATGTATCTGCTTGAGCTTCCCGTGTAACGTATCAACTAATATTGTATAACGCTATTGCACTGTTGAATCTGACGTCATTGACCAATCAACGTAGCGATTGCGCAGTTGTGACGTCTGTACGTAAACTCAAACTTCTGTTTGGAAATGGTAGGGAGTCCCTTGTTTCCCTTGTGAAACTAGGAAATACCATATAAGCCAATTTTTCTTTGCCAGGAAAGAAATTCTAGGAGGGCCAATCTCAACACCATGTGTGCTGAACAAGTGGCAAGAGTATACGCAACTTTTTTCGAAATAGTAATTTATGCCTCGTTTTTAAAGGGTCATGTCTAAAACATGCAACAGGTTTTTTAAACCAATAATTCCTCCAACCTTGCAAAAAATAAAGAAAACCAAACAGTGAAAGTGCACACTTTCTTTTGGAACCATTCACAGTATATATTACACACCTTTATTTCTCCAAGTTAAAAAAATTGAACAACATTTAGAATTGTCATCATTACATAATATAATTCAGTGAGAGGTAGGTGATCTGATGTTAAACAATTAAGAATGGACTTTTGTTAGAAATATCCTTGTTTGCCAGATTTGTTTTAAATAAATAAATTTAGTTGCCAGACTTCTTACTCAAACCTTAGCAGCTACACAGTCAGATTATAAGGGGTTGTCAAATAAAAAGTAATCATATTGATGACAATAAGCAGCAATATATATTTCCATTATTAAATGGTTTCAAAGTCATGATTCTTGGAAAGTAATGAACTTGAATCCATGCAGATAAGCGTGCTCAAGCCTGAGATAGTATATATCAGAACAAGGCTATGCAGGAATGAGGTCTCAAGTAAAACAAATACTCAAGTTAATTGTTCTGGTTATTGCAATTTACAAAAGAACGGTTATTGAAAAACCAATTGTACTTTTGCCATCCAAACAGGAACACATAATGCATTTGATTCAAAATGTATCTTAACAAAATTTGTATCGGTGTGCTCAGCGCTGCACTGTTATTTCAAAAAATCTATTTTTTATATTATTTTTCTTATTACATTTTGATAATAGTATCGTTCAGTAAAAAAAAAAAACATATAAAACTATGATTAAGAATTTTGTGAGTTATATCTCGTATTCGGTAAGCTCCTAGAAGGTTTTGAAAATGTGTGCGAACTTGTATATTATAGAACTGTCAGTGGGTATTTTCTTGTTTGTTTGTTTGTTCATTTGTTTGTTTGTTTACCTAGCAGTGACCCGTTTGTCGAAAAGGGACCATCAAGGAAGGGCAAAAATATCGACATTGATCAGACTGCGCGATTTGCGCAGACTGACCAGGATCGTAACTTTACGTATTTAACTGATTTCTCGAAGTTCCCAAATGCCCAAATGTCACATTATAATTGGCCCGTTATCCAGGAAAACCTGCCTAAATGAGTCGCTTGGTAATTTCAGCCGTCTTTACCAGATAATTTTATCACAACAATTTCAGACTACAAGTAATCCAAATTAAAAAAGAATAATGGGGGATTGGGTTTTATAAACAGGTACAAAGCATCTAATTCTATTTGAAAAATGCATATTTTATTAATAATTTTTTGAATGGCAATAAATTATGCATTGTTTTCGAATGAGAGTTTAAGCTCATTATCAATTTTGTTGTCATTTAGGAAGGTGTTTCTTGATAATGAATGAATGAATGTTGTTTTATGACCTGTCGACAACTAAGGTCATGTTCGGCGCAAATACCTGTGTATAAAACTAGAATAGTCGACGTGAGCAAACATCGTAACATAGTTACAGAACAAATCAATGCAAACAATTAAATTCAAAAGAATGTTTTCTAACATCAAAGAAATTAAAATCAAAAGAATTCCAAAAAAGTTAAAATTTAATGAAATATTTTGAAAATATAGAAGAAAAACGGCCAATAGAACCTAAAACCAGATTTAACTATGTAAATTATTTGCCTTAAGAAAGTCAAAAATAAGTTCCAGTTTGACAAGGTCAAACAGCTGCCTCATACTATCAACTTTTAAATATCTGTCCATGATAAAAGAAAAATAAAAGAAAAATTGACACGGTCTATAAAGATTTGTTTAACAGTAAGAGGAGCGTTACATGAAATGCACTCTGGCATCTCTCTTCTCCTTTTAAAAGGCAGGAGTGCGTTAGATGAGAATGACCAATGCGTTGTCAGGATTAGCTCTTCGCGACGGCATGACCTGTAACCACTTAACCAATCGCCAAGGACCTGTCGAACAGAAAATAGTTTATTATTCTGGTTTGCTGGATCGGACCAACATTTCCTCCATACATTATGAATAAATGTATGAATAAGGGCTTATATATTTATATAAATATATATACGCAATATCATTAACACTATTTATACAGTTACTAATACATCGTGAAATTAACAAGTATGATAATTTGGAATTACATTCAATGAGTGTGTGGCGCGAGTTTTGAATAATTTTACGAGAGGTAATACAATATCGCTAATTTAAAAATAAGCGTGTCTTCACAGGCGCTCTCGAATCAAGACCAGCTAATATATTCATCTAATTTACCCAATTTTGACCTCACTCGACCAAATTTCAATCTTGACCGAGATTTGATGAAGACAAACATTCTGACCAAGTTTCAAATCATTTGAGCCAAAATATGGCCCCTAGAGTGCACTAAAAGTTTTTCAAAAATTTGACCCCCTGACCCAGTTTTGACCAAATTCACCCAATTTTGAACTTGACCTGGATTTCTTGGAGACAAACAATCTGACGACCAAGTTTCAGGACAATTGAGCCAAAAACTTTGCATCTAGAGTGCACTCAAGGTGTTTCTTAAATTTGACCCCATTTTCCACTTATCTTTACCCAATTTCTAACATGACCATGATTTGAATAAAACAAATATTCTGACCAACTTTCAAGACATTTGGGCCAAGAATGTGGCCTCTAGAGTGCACTCAAAGGTTTTTTTATATTCGAGCCCTTTGCCCCATTTTTGACCCCTTTTGACCCAATTTCGAACATGACCATGGTTTAATGAAGACAAATATTCTGACTAAGTTTAAAAGACATTTGGGCAAACTATGACCTCCAGAGTGCGCAAAAGGTTATTCTGAAATTTGACCCCATGACTTCATTTTTTACCCCACCGTCCCAATTTCGAACTTGACCGAGATTTGATGGAGATAAAAGTTCTAACCAAGTTTCAAAGTATTTAAGCTAAAAATTTGGCCCCTAGAGTGCACACAAGGCATTTCTAAAATTTGACCCCTCTACCCAGTTTTGACTCCATTTGACCTCACTTCGAACTTGACTGAGATTTGATGGAGACTAACATTCTAACCAAGGTTCAAGACATTCGAACCAAAAAACGGCCCAAGAGTGCAAACAAGGTTTTTCTGAAATTTGACCTCTTGATCCAATGTTTTACACAATTTAACCTTATTTCGACCCTGGCAATGATTTTATGGAGATAAACATTCTGACCAAGTTTCAATACATATGGGCAAAAAATTCGACCTATTGAGTGTCCTCAATGTTTTTCTAAAATTTTACCCCTTTACCCAAATTCTGATCCCACTTAAACGAGATTTGATGGAGACAAACATTCTTGCCAAGTTAAAGGACACTTGATCTAAGAATGTAGCCTCTAGATTGGACACAAGGTATTTCTGAAAATTGAACCATTGACCCCTTTATTGACCCAATTTCGAACATGACAATGATGAAATGGACACTTACATTCTGAAGAAAGTTTCAAAACATTTGAGCAGAAATGGCGTGGAGACAGCACACAAGGTTTTTCTACATTTTGACCCCTTTACCCAATTTTTGACCCCACTTAACCCAATTTCAAACTTAATCGTGATTTAATGGGGATAAACATTCTGATCAAGATTCAAGAAAGTTGAGCCAAAAATTTGGCCTCTAGAGTGCACACAAGGCAAAAATGACGACGGACGGTGGACGACGGTCGACGGACGCTGGAAAACACCAAATCACAATAGCTCCCCTTCAGCACTTCGTGCTCAGGTGAGCTAAAGAGAAAAGTCAATAACATCAGTAACGAGAATGGCCACCCGTTTCAATAAGATCAGCAGTTTCTTTCCACCGCTAACTTTTTATCACTCGCTGTTATTGGAGAATGGCCAGCAATTCGTCCGGAAGAGCCTTGATGAGTTGCTGTCGGTTCCCGATATTACGTCAACCGTCAATCACCCATTTGGCCCCTACATACTCTTCTGGATTGCTATCAGGAGAGAAGGCAATACAAGGAAGTGGGTTGACATTGTTCACTGTAAAATCCGTTAATCATCCTTGCAAAATGAGGCAGAGCGTTGATCTGTTGAAAAACGTAACTGTTTACGTGTTTCATTGAGAACAGGCAAACAAAGATGTTTTCAATATAACATTTCCTTGAAAACGTTCATCGACCGAAACAAGTTTTGTGTATTATGTCTCCATGAAATGCCGTTATGCTCCTACCACCCAACTGAAAGCTTATCTACCAAACATTACGCATACCATTCACATTGACACTGTCGACCAAGTAGAGAAAAAGTTGATTCTTCTGTGAAAAGACGATAACCAATCTCTCAAACAAAGTACACTGATTAACTTTATCTTGTAGATTGTCTTGTGTTTAAACGTTCTCCCCGGAAGCTATTTCAGTGCGTAACACGACCTGTTTTAAACAATGGTGTTTGGTAGATACGCACATCCATCCGTTTTGACGTCTTTATGTGTCCCGTTCCGTCATCGCGACCGATAGGAACCTACCGCGAACATGCCTTAGGATGATTTAGTATCAGTTCGTGTTGACGTCACTATTTTGGAGTCCTGGGGGTAGCATATTATCTACAGACCAAGTTGTTTTATGGCAACGGGCAAGTTTCATTATTGTTGGGTGAGACAACCTTTTTGGTTTTAGAAAAAAGACAATGCTGCTTCTACCATACCGAAAACCCAATCTAACCGTATAAGTATTCAACCTTTATAACATTCTGAGGCCCCATTAATTCAGATGCCATCCACAGTTGTTTATAGGCTGTCAGTACAATACCGTGTTATACAATAGATTACGTAAATAGACGTTGGTTTATACAACAAGTATAACAGGTGATGTCAAGTTCAATGTCAATATGTTAAGTTATACTCTTATAGTTAGTAAAATTGTATAATTGACACCCAATTCAATCCAAACCACTGTATGTCACTAGCTAAGTGCTTCATTCATTCATTCATTCAGGAACTCAGTCAAACCTTTAAAGCGGTCCACGATTATTAGATTATGCTCCAGAAGCCCTAAAACCAGTCCACGACTTTTCTCAAATCATTCGATGATCTTAATTGCTGGCTTCGAATTGGTCCGCATAGACACAACGTTCCATAAATAGATCAATACCGTAACTAAAAATGTCGGAGACCAACAGTCATACGATTATAAGTTTGTGTTTCGATTGGTAAATTAATTGTTATGATTAACAGTAGCGATTGTCGCTTGTGTAATAATAAAAAACAACAGATGTAATAAAAGAACATTACCAAAACTTAAAATGTCGGAGAGCATTAATCATCTCATTACAAATTTCATTTCTGATGTGTTATGCAATAATCATGGCCTAAAAGTGAGTTTGATTATCTCACTGTTGTACATTTAACAAATTTTAGTCGCAAACCAAGGATATGAAGAAAAACGCTTCTTTCCAGAACCGATATCTAAAAACAGAGATAATTGTTCACTCGGTATTAAATTGTATAATTT
This sequence comes from Fragum whitleyi, assembly GCA_948146395.1. Lineage (NCBI taxonomy): Eukaryota > Metazoa > Mollusca > Bivalvia > Cardiida > Cardiidae > Fragum > Fragum whitleyi. The sequence goes on from OX411545.1 coordinate 13,975,666, forward strand.
ATCAATTTCAGTTTATGACAGATCAACACGTGTTTATGTTGGTTTTTTTTTTCAATTTCCAATTATTGTCTTCAAATTTATCTTAAGATGATGTTTCAAATCAAGAGCGATTTCACTTCGGTCTGGATTTTATTAAATGAAAAAGTTTCCAAATAGTATATCTGTTAATAAATGTAGTTGTTTTAAAATGTTAACCTTCGATTTGAAAAGAACTATGATCTGTTTAAAAGAAAAACGTGTTAAGTTGTACAAAAAAGAAACACCTACATTCGCGTCGCATTTCTCTACACTGAATCCGTTGTGAATACATGTACATGCTTTCAGAGAATAATAATCTCTTTTTTCGTATATAACACGAATAAGAATGAATAATTTGCAATGAAAAACTGGTGTTACTTTACTCTTTAAATGGCGAAACTTCACATCATTTATTTAGATAAAGTGTAAATACGCTTAATTCAGAAATATTTTTAGCGTAAGGGAAACATCATGCCAATTTGCGTGTAACATTTCCTATTACAATAGATTTCAATAGTTAACACCATTAGTGTTTCTTTGCGTCTAATTCACACAATTCACATTTTGGTATAAACTTGTTCACAATATTTAAAACAAACAATTATACCTTTTGCTGAAATCAGAGAGACGCTCTTCTTACTGTTTACCTAAAGTAAAAGGTATACATTACTAGTAACTGGAAATATGCACAAACATCGGCTTCCATGGCTCAAAGGCTAATTATGCGTTCCTTAAAACAACATAGGTAAATGCAATATAACTTCAACGCAAGATGTTGAGGTCAGGATATCAGCAAATGGATTGGGAATGGAAGAAAGCCAGCTTTCGTAGGAGCGACAGAAAAAAAACAGAGGGAGGAAAAATAAATTTAACTGTTCTTCGTTACAGGTAAATGCTATTCCGCGTGGGTTTAAATACTTCGCACATCACTTTTTCTCTTTGTCTTGGTTAGAATAATTATTCGTTCGCTAAGAAATAAATTAAAAGAAGAAAGAAAGAAGATCTCCTTTGCGTGTTTTTCTCAATGTTCGGGATTACATCAATCGAGATGTTTATTTTTCACGTTTCGACGGAACATTTACCCTCATTTGCAGTGTGCTTCAACAAGATGAAGCATCTCTTTTTCTGTCTTTGGAAAAAATAGACTTGTTTCATCGCCTTATAACCCAAGAAGAAGAATATCCCATGAATATGAAGTGGAATTTTACACCGAAAAGGGTGGCAAGTGAGTTGCCACCACTTTTGGTGTAAAAAAACATGGTATTCGTAACAGTGATTGTTCTATATCTTCGTTATTTAATAGAGATTATCCACTTAGGTGGACTTGGACATCGGATGTCTGACTTCGGACTAAGAGGGGTCGTCTCAAAATGAAAGAAATAATAGTCGTTGATACATCATGATTGCATAAAAGGATGACGTCTCTGATAATATTTTTAAGTGTGATTAGTTAGTATGGAAGGTAAAAGAAGCTGTACAGTAAAAATGGTTAGATATAGACTAGATTTCTGACATGCGTGTTCTTTTATCATTTCAAAATGAGCGCATTTATTTAACCAGGCTCACTAATTTATATACTGCAACGTAGACATTTCAGTTTGTCTGTACTTCTATCTGTCTGCTAATGAACTTGTTGACTCGCTTTTCTTTAGTTCTCCAAAGCTAATATTTGGTATGCAGTTGGCTTGTTGCAAGAGACAACCAGTAATGGTAATTTCATTCAAGAACAATTTTTGCTCGCTATAAAATAGTTCAAAACCGTGCGCGGCAAGCGCATTTGGTCGGCCGAACGCAGCACATTGAACTAAACCCAAACAGTACCCTCTGAAAACATTTGATTATAACAATGTTGCGAAAAAAGAATTATTAGATCTTTCTTCTTTCATCAATCCCGTCTAAGTATGGAAAAGAATAATTCTTAAAATAATCAAGATAATGCAGTTTGTATGACTTCTTTATCAGATCGCATTTGGAGATTATTCTACATGGTTTTAGTAGCCTGCATTCGACAAGACTGCCCTATTTTTTTCAATTAGGCTATAATGCACTAAATAATGATATTTATGATATTGTCAGTCAACTTCAAATTTTTTACAAGAAAACCGAGTAATCATTTAAAACCATGTCGTGCTATCATCGTCGTGGCTTTCGTGTTCCATCCGTCAGTTTTTTTGTTTTTTTTTTGTTGTTGTTATTGTTTATTTTTCAATTTTAAAAGTATTTCCCTGAAGAACAAGTCTCAATTTTGATTTTGATATATTCTTTACTAACCCTTTTTTTAAATAATTATCAATCACATGTTTTAAAAAGGATAGAAAATAGAAGGATCAAGTCAGATTTGATTGTGAAAAAAGCGTCAAATAATCATGACTGAAAGCATTTTCAGGCTGCATTATAATCGAAATATAGAGCATGCAGTCGGTGTATACAAACAAAGCCTTAGGAGAATCTAATGTTGAAAAAAGCTTAGAATCAAGTGTAACCCAATGCAGCATTGTGCGAGATAAGATATTTCTTTATTGCTTTTTCGTGGTTTATCAAGAAATAATTAAAATATATACTCTGCTTTCGCTCATTTCACCCTATTTCAAGTTATTTGATCACAGCCCAAAAAACAAATCTAAATGCCTTCATGATGACGTTGCCTTGTAATCACATGCAATTTGACGCCACTTTCGAAAATGAAGCCTTTGTTGTTCATCCAATGAAATAAAGATCGGCACTGAAAATAAAAAAAAAAAACCGATTTTCCTCCATGTCGTTGAATTTTTGATGCGTCGACCGGACGTGGGCAATATTAAGACTAAATATGAAATCGCTGGCGTTAGGATGTTTTCTTTCTTGGCCAGCGTTAGGCGCACAAATTAGGATGAGGGAGAAATTGAATTTAGGGTGTACGAAGGAGCCATCAAATAGCCACCGATACGCTGGCGAGGCGTCGATAACTTTGACGGAAGTCAAATGTCGAAACCAGAAAAAAGTACGCCTGCGATGAAACAAAATCAGCAGATCCACAGCAGATGACCGATTGTAGCCCGGTCGCTCGCCCGAGATAAGTCGTCGATACAATTTCGGCACCCAGTCGGGAACCTTTGCGATTCCAATTTTCGGAAAAGTTCAAGTCATGTTTTGAATTTTTCGAAAGCCGAAACTCTTACAGACTTGTCGGTAGATTTTATAAAGTAGACAAAGTTAACTAACGTCTCGTCGGTCTTACAAAACCACGTTACCGGTATTGAATCGGTTGATTAATCGTTGATACGCGGGCTAGTCGTGGACTTTTCCCCCGAAAATATTATCGAAGCGATTTTGTGACACTATATTAACATTTGACCATCCCGTTAAAAAGAATAGCAAGAGAAGAAAAAAGTGCCAATCTCATTCTTTACTGGTTCGCAGGATGGCTTATGTTGAAACGTGTTTTGAGAATATTTTCTGAATCTAGTAATAATCGTTCTCTTTTGCCTTGAATCCATTCGGGCATGCCACTTTAAGCTGACTTCTGTGTGATCCGATCTCTTGTTCAAGCATTTGATCAAGATGCAAAGACGTTTCCGAGCGTTTTGAAATTGCTACTCGCTTTATGCGTTAGTGTATGTGCTTTATTGCGAAAAATGGGAGAAAAAATCCCATAGATGTAATACATATATATGTACATGTACTAATTTAAGTTAAGGGTTACAGGTATAAGTTGTTTATGTATTTTGAGACATCCCCCGATATTTTAGTAAGTCAGATGTCTGATCTCGGAGTTCACGTAAGTGGATAATGTCTAATACAAACGTTTGAAAAAGATAGAAGTCAGAAGACAGGGCGATCGATTGTAATGATCACGTATTTAGCACAATTTGATCGCCCAAAGACAATATTTACGATATTTAAAAAGAAAACACAGTCTCAAGAGTTGTCTCTATTACCATGTCCCATGTAGTCCATTTTGCAAGGTATTTGTAATGTAACATTGTGTTACGTTGAGTCTATAAATTACAAAGTTGTAACACAAATGAATGTCATTTGAAATACAGACATACTTTAATACGAAATATCACGAAAAACTTCACCTAAGACGTAATATTGAGGCTATCCAAAAAATATGATGAACTACTATTTTAAGCCGAACTAGCACGTAAAGATTGTACTTCACGTAGTTTATGGTGCCTCGTTAATTGTACATCTTTGTGATACCACGCAAATATCAACTTTTATAATCATTTCAAGTAGTTCCTTCATTGAGAAAAAATGTTATTTTAGTTTTCATCGTTAACTTGTTTTTTTCTTCATGTCTTTACAAGTTGAAATCAAAGGAAATTAGTTAAATTAACACCAGAAGAATTCTGGTAAATATAGTTTATTCCTCTTTCTTTTGAAAGCAGTAAAGCTCTCAATGTGCTTTTTGTTGTTGCTGAGAAGTGATGAAATCTTGAATATGTTTAATGCTGTTATATTTTGTAGAAAAATACGCCATTCAAACTATGGACCGATTTCTTCGAAACTTTGACAAGAGAAGATAGAGAATATGTTCAGAGTCGATAGAGGCTCAATTCTCTTCATGTCCATTCATTATTTGGGAACAACCTATGTTATAGACTATGTCAACGTTTGTATGCGCTTACAATATTAGTTATACGGTGTCTTGCCGGGGTATTTGACGATTTATTCCCGACTGGAAAAAAAGTTGTCACCCGAGCCGTAGGCGGGGTATACATTATTATTATTGTCGGGAAAAATCGTCATATACCCAGACAACAAACTGTATTACGATTTTTTCATACTTCGAAATATGTTACTAAATATCTTTCTTTTTGCCTATTTAAGGACTTGGTACTCAAAGAATTTTTTGAGGCTACAAATATCCCCAAATGCGTCTCAAATAAAAAGTAAATATATATGGTGACGTCACAGGTAGAAGCATAATGTGTATACTCGGATCGTGTTATCAGTGAAGCGAGGTTTCATGGCTGTCATTACCGGTTCGAATATTTGTCTATGTTCCAGGCATACAGAAAACTTTAATAGTTATACCGGAGCGGCCGTAGATATCGATGTTTGTCAGATCAGTAATAACCAATGGAAATGCTTGAAATTTGCTTTGCTGTCTATTACTGAGTATTGTTCACCTTTTTAACGAGTAAAAGAAAATTCATTCATTAATGAAGCAGGAGGTCGGAGAAGATCGATACTGCAAATTAAAATATTGATTGGCCAATTAAAAAACTCGTTTATAATGTGATGACTGTTGAACTGTGTCATTTTCAGCAAATTTGTTTTGATCATTGTCGTGCACAGGCGATTCAGACAATGTAACTACAATGTAACTACAGATTGTTCAAGTTGTAGTTACGGCTTTTGAGTTGCCCTCCAACGATTTGCTGTTTATTTCGTGTATTTTACGATTTATTTTGCAGGTAAATAATGTTTTAATTTTTGAGGGACATGTTATGACGGAGGCAAAAGGGCCGGGCCCATTAATTTAACATCACAGACCCCTTTTTACCATGCCACAAATTCAAATTGTCCATCAGGTTCAAAATGCACATTCTCAGAAAAAAATTTAAGTACCATTTTTGGTGAACGAACGTCGTTCACCAGTGTTATATACCATGTCAGGAAAATCCTAATGGATGTTAATACATTTGAAATAAAGTAGCGCCTCTTAAAATTCAATTTAGAATCTTTCAACGTTTTTCTCCGCAAAATCACTTTTTATTTCTTTAATGGCGTGTTTCTAGTTTTCTTTATCAAGTGAAGATAATGAAAATTCGCCTTGAAAAACACAATATGATCTTGCAATGTTTATCAAGGGAATTTTTGATCGGCGTAAGCTTGTCGAGAGTTTAAAGCAAAAACAAAGTTTGTGTCTAAACACCGAAGAGACAGATACTATGTTTTTGACCCAAGCCTTCGCTGGTGCAACTTGTAGTAATTAGCCGGAAATACGTGTTTATCTAGGTCGTGTCCTCTTGAACTTACATTCGGCAATACTCGGGCGATCTCCGACGGCTCCGAGTTAAATGTAGGTTACAGGAATCGGCCGAGTTGAGACGAATGACACATCAAGACACCTTGTGTCATTAGAACGCGGTTTTACATAACTTTTCAACTAGCGACAGTCAGTCTCGAGACGGGTTTTAAGAATGATTCGACATGTGTTTTACATGTACAACCTTTCTTGTATCTTTTATTTGAATAGGGGTGAACGTCGCTCTTAAGATTTTTCTGTAAAATTGCGTTGGCTGAATATAGGGCTTATTCCCAGCGAAAACGTTTCGTATTCGTCTATCTCAGAAGCTAATTTTGCCGAATACCAAATGCGACAGGCACGGGAGATATTTCATTGGAGCCATTCTACTTTGCATTTTTATGCCCCCGTATCGAGAGATCGGGGGCATATTGTTTTACTCATGTCCGTTTGTCTGTCTATCCGTCTGTCCGTCCGTCTGTCCGAAAACTTAACCCGAAAACTTAACCTTTGCCTTTTCTCCAAAAGTATTTGACATACAAAGCTGTAAACCAAAGTCAAGGTCATGTGACAAGGTCAAGGTCATGTGACAAGGTCAAGGTCATCTGTCAATGTCAAACTTTAAAAAATGCTGTTCCGGGGGCATTCGTGTTTCATTTCAATCTGTAAAACCGTATCAATTCAAAATTCTATTTGAATATTCAACCCTAGATACCACTCCAATTGACGAGTATATATTGCCGTGGTCAAGGGGGGACCAGATCCGTCATGCACTTGTTTACAATTCGACAGGCGGGTTTAGTTGTTAAATTATTCGGAAAAGTCATTGCGTTTTTTACAGAAATCATAAAAATCTTAATCGATGAATAAAAACTGGTTCCATCCTTTCCAAAATACGTTTAGAACTGGTTAACTACAGTTTAAGAAAAAACTAGCTCCGAGAAGAAAAGTCTAATATCAGCCGCAATACTGTAATAAGATATCTATAGTGAGTGATTTTATAAGCATCCAAACTCTTGAATGTAAACAATAGGTTCTCGTGCAAAAAATAAACCGACAATTGTAAGGATTCTCAATTCTTATTGGGAGGAAAGTCGGGAGGAAAAAAACAGGGTATTATACTTAAACTATTTGTTCATGCAATTATTACCGCCCTTTTAAAAAATAAACTTCTTAAATAAGATTCTTATTCGCTTTTGAAGTGGAAATTACGTTACAAAAATCATATTTATAAAGACTGTAAGTATGCAATTTACTATGAAGCAATTATTTAATATAAAAAGTTATACTTTAATTTCTAAACCTTAAACAGAAATTATCTATGAATTATACTAATAAGGCACTAGACCTCCTTTAACCTATACTCGAATCCCCACACAGGCAGGAATTTTCAACCAGAAGTGAGCTGGTAAGAAACCCAGAGTAGCTTCGCGAGTATCGGTGCTTTACACTGGGCACAATAAAGAACCAAGGAGGTCTTTTCGTAGAAGAGCTAGGGGCGTATGAACCCGGATCTCCTCGTATCCGCTTCTTTCTCTCTCATGGTCCTTACCATATATGCCTAGAGCACGGAGGGACCTAAATCCTACAAACACACACTTTAACCTATACGACCAGCACGATTAGCTCAGTTGGTAGAGCACCGGACTTCAAAACCATTGAAGTTCGACCGCGTGGGTTCGGTTCCCGGGCTGGCACACTAACAAAACTAATTGTCTTTCGGATGAGACGTTAAACCGAGGCCCCGTGAGACGGTGCTTTACACCGAGCACGTTAATGAACCATGGCGGATCTCAGAAGTAGATTCGTCATGTATCCTTGCACTATCCCCCGTAACAACTAACCGTCTTCTGGGGGCGTCGCTCATATGGGCATATGCTACGGTAGAGACGATAAATAAACGGAAATACACACTTTAACCTATTCCTAAATATTTCTCATCCTGCAGTGTTATAAAATTGAATAACGACATAAGTGTCAACCACGGAAGTGGTTTTGGCTTCAGATATGATCAAAATGAATCTCTCAGGTTATGGTTCAAAATACTATTAATAAGTTAACAAATCATAACTTTAAACAATGAGTACAGTTCAGGACTGACTGATATTCATAGGTGTTTCTTTGGTTGGTACTCAAAGACCTTTTCGTCCTCTGAGAAGAAACAAAGATAGATAAAAAAAAAGTTAAAACAAATACAACAAATTTACTTGAAATAAGCTTAATCATGATAACAATTACTTTTGTAAAAACAAACACCATTGGATATAGGTTGAAGACAGTTTTAGATAGGATTAAATCGTTCTCTCCATTTATGTTTAATTAAGAAATGTACCTATTTCAAGTGTGTAAAAGAAATTTTCACAGAGCAACAACTCATATTCTAAAAAATATTTTTCTAACAGGATTTTCCCCATCTTTCCCTTTCTTTGAATTTGCATTGAAATTTCCGAACAACGGAAATTTTGTCAAGACAATTCCCCCCCCCCCCATTTTTTAAATTATTTTTACATTCATAGTTTCTCTTTTCTAATTGAATACAATATATAATTCTAGAATGCCATCAGGTTCGTTCACCATCAGTACTTTCAGTGCTTTGATTTAATAAGTTTCCGATAAACGGTTCATGAACAAAGATTCATGTTCATAAGGTATTTTATATAAAGACACCCTTCACAATGACGAAGAAATAACATTGCCCAAATCTTTCAATGTGCCAATGTTCAGATGACGAGCAGCACTTTACAGTTAACAACATCATGAAATTCACAAGGTGAATAATTTTGGAATGATTTGAGAATGATGTGGGCAAATTTTCAGATGACGAGCAGCACTTTACGGTTAACAACATCGTGAAATTCACAAGGTGAATGATTTTGGAATGATTTGGGAATGAAATTGAATGAGAGTGTGAAGCGATTTTTGAGTGACATTCAGGGGAGGCAATCCAATAACACTAATTTTGTTCAGGATGAACAAAATTAGCGTTCTCATTTCCCCCTTTTTACACATAGCTGTCAATTTCTTCAAGACAAATCAGACTCTTACAATTTCAATTATGTCAGTGAAATTATGATTTTTTTGCTATTTGAATTTATTTCAATGTAGTTGTTGATTGTACAATTTTGCTATTTTGGAGCGTTTTTTGAATGGTTTGAGTGAGTGTTTGGAATGAGTGAATGGAGCGCTGAGTGCGCGATTTAGAATGGTTTTGATTGAGTTGAATGTCAATTTCACGATGTAATGAACTCTATGTTGTTTCTTGAATTGCACGCATTGCGTTGATTAGAAATTTTACATCATATTATGTAGGCCACCTTTTCTCGACCCGTTATCACTGAAATTCAGCCCTGCGATCATTATGACAAAACTGTACACACAGTTGTCCAATTATACCCCGCTTTGCACGCAATTGCACGGGCAAAGCGGGGTATAATTCGAAAACTGTTTGCATCATGACATTATCGCACGTTTGCTTGTGTCGAATTTGTAACGTGTTAACAAAAGATAAATAGGTTATTAAAAGTTCAACATTATAGAGGCGAATAAAATTGTCTTAGTACTAACGCGAATATTCATTTTTCTCGGTTATTCTTATTTGCATACAGTCAATGTGTAATTCTACGCGTACATATACGTATCAAAATACTGATATTTGGCCTTAATATATTCGTCCTCTCTCAACTCAAGTGATTGTGATAAATTGTCAAGTGAAGCTAAACGTTAAAAAAGCCAAACACACACGCCATTCTGCAATACCTTACTTTATATTGGATATCAGAGAGTCATATTCTTTCACTATGTCAGCGACGCAACATGCTAAGTTACATGGGTTGATTTATTCAGTTACACTTACAGGATGCAAATGAGCAAAGAAGTCTAAATTCAACATGCAAGACACAGATAACACGCTGTCTCCAGTTTAGAAATTAGAATATCAAGCAATCTTCACTTTTTCCTGCACCAATGCAAATGTTTAAATGAAACAAGGCCGCTAGACCCAGTGTAGAATATGTATTATAAATATATAATTTGTACTTCTTGTTTTGAATAAAAAAAATATCAAACGATATTGGGGAAATTGATAAGTGTCGAGGCTCTGCCCAGTGTCGAGGCTCTGCCGAGGCAGTTATCAATTCGCACGTTCGAGTTAGATATATTTTCATACAATACACTAACAACGTCTTACATTTATCTTCTAACCTCCATTTGCCTTGTTTTTATCGATGTATAGTGCGGTTTTATTGACTTGAATCTGACCCCTGCTATTTAGATGAATAAAAATCTGATTATTCCTACTCGGCTTTGCACGTGCTTTCATAGGAATTGATAGGAAACGCTATTGAATGTATCATACATTTTGTTAATTGATAAAATATGTCGGAATTGTTTTTTGAGCATTTTTTCCACAGAGGTCAAGGTCGGGTCAAATTAACCAGGCTATATCTAATAGAAATGCAAGTTTCTGAAAATAAACGCATTATGTCATTGTTCTAAAAATATCCATGTGATATCATAAAAAATATCATACGGGATGTTATCACACGGATATTTGTAAGATAAAATAAAACTACAGAAGAGTCTCTCTGTTAGAGTCAATGTATGCACTTTTAGTAAGTCGGTACTGCCATTACCCAAACAATGTTCATCTTTGTAAAATATTTGCAGAAAAGCTTAAGTTTTCTACTATGCATATCGCTGCTACATAATCTGTCAAAATCCTTGAATCACGGAGACTTTCTTCTGGGCTAAGTTTTACATACATTTTATGTTAATCTTCATAACCCAATGGTACTTCCAACGAGGGAGTTTCAATATTTTTGGGCCGGATTCCAGACAATCATTTTTAAATGTGAGTCGAATTTTAAAACTAGATCAAAGATAATTGCCTTTTTTAAGATCGCTTATAGGCTTTAAATTATTTACGAAAATTAAAGAAAACGAAACATGGGACGCCGCGTGAAAATCACAATTAGATGTTCTGTCCTTTGGTAGCTTAATTGAAGAAGTAGATACGAGGTTTTAGCAAACCTATGACGAATCATTGGCTAGTCAATGCACAGTTTTTAATATTAATTTCGTCTATTTTCGTCCCCGACGGCGGCACTCATTCTTTCCGACTATTTGTCTCTCACCAATGGGTTGATAATCGTAGACCTATATGAGATAGCGGCTGGAGGCTAGGAAAGAATGTGGTGGTTGTACTGGTGATAGAAATACCAGGAATCCATTGTTAGGTGCTCCAGCCGCCGCGATATAACTGAAATAATGTTGAAAGCGGCGTTAAACTCCATTCAATCAATCAATCGTCTATTTTCGAGTCACCAAGATCTGGACCCGAGGTTGTCCATGTGACAACGTAGATCACTGAATAGAACCCATCAGTCGCCTATAGCACGAAAAGAGAACTTCTGCAAAGTGCGAAAAGAATCGATCTTGGTGGAATACGACTGACCAGGTTCGCAACATTTCTCTTTTGAAATATTTTCCAAATCTAGAATTATGATATACCCTCTTATAAAGTTTTTTTTTTCGATAAGACTTTTAGTTTACAAAGATTCAATTCCTTTGTAGGTAATCAATTTTATGGAATTTCAAAGTGATCGCCTTTTTAATAAGGTTCATTGTTCATAAATCATTGTAACGCGACAAACTTTATTTGTGAACTAGACGCAACCATACTAGAAAGTCAAATATTTTGTGCCTGACTTAAACCTGGCAGATGCTTTTAGCAAAGATTGCCATTAAGAAATTGATGTATTGTGAGTTTCCTAAGAAATAACAGTCTTTATTGAAGGATTGTATTGGTAGCGTGAAACACGAATTGACCCATTTCCCAGAAAGTATTCAAGCTGTGTTTAAACTGTTTTTGACTTGTACTTTATCCTTCTTTCCAGAAATCCCGTTTTTAAATGCACCTATTATAAAAGGGTCAACGTTAAAAATGTTATGTTGTTTAATGTTAAAGAATTTAATACATTATTTACAAAATCAGATGTTTTTACTAAAATTGGCTGAATTGAGGTTTAGAAGTATTACATTAATCAACGATACTTTGTTAAAATTAAGTATTTTTCCCCAATTCAAAAATGTTTAATTTTAAGATTTAAACAAATCTGTTTGCTGTTAATAGCTTTAAGTGAGGAATCACTGTTTTCAGTTCATCTGACCTTTCAAATTCCTTCATTATCGTAAAAATGTTAGAAATACTGTAGATAAAAAATTTTACAATAGAAAGTAAATACAGATCATCTTTACATTTTCACATTTAATTTTCGAACTGTGTATAAAGAATAGTGGGACCTTCCTTTCTCGGTGAACCTAATATGGGACGCCGCGTGAAAATTATGATTAGATGTACTGCTCTTTGATAGCTATATGTATATATAATCTTTATTACCTCCAATATTTGAAGAGCATTAGTACAATTTTACAAAACAAATACATCGGAACATACAAATTGCTACAAAACAAAACAATACATGTACATAGAAATTGATTTAAACGCATATATATACAAATGAGTTCGTTTAGTAAGTGAGAGAAAAGGAGATAGAGACAAAAGATAACGGACAGATGAAAAGCCAGTCAGGAGAACAGACAGAGACCAATACATGTGTTAGTGCGTGCCAGCGATCGTGCGTGTGCGCTTGCGTGCCCGCATTCGCGTTCGCGTGCATACGTATATATGCGCTTGATAGTGTGCATGAGTATGCGTGTGTACTTGAATGTAGGCGTGCACGTGCATGTACGTGCATGAGTGTGCGTGCAAGCGTCTATGTGTGTATAAGCGATGGAGAGACGTGAGAAGCTTGATGTACAAAATATACCGGCTGTGAGAACACAGTATAAACAGGTCAAAGTAGACCAAGTCTACTGTTTTTGTTTATCACATTTTTTTATTATTATTATTATTATTTTTACTAACAAGTGGAACCGTTATTCGCAAAAGCTTTTCCGAAACGAAAAGAGAAGCAATTGACAAACGGCTACTTGCTAATTCGTTACTTAGCGCATTGATATAAGCATTTATTTTAATATATTTCAAAGATAATTCACATTGTGTCGGTTGTTCTTGCGACAATCCGCAAGTACTATTCTGTTCAAGTTGTAGTTACTATAGTTAATCCTCTTACATTAATACAATTACTTAGGTGGAGTAATAAAGCGATGAGGTCTCGTCAAATAGTGCATGTACCTCAAGGTAATTTTAAAACATGCGACTCGAGAATCGTCACTCATCTGTATAGAAGTATATCCCGAGATCATTTCTAGAATTTGATCTTGAAAGTTCAAGTTAATGAAATTCGTATAGAAATTTTCGTTTAAAAGCCTATGTAATTTTACCAAAAATGTTTGTCTTATATCATCGTTTGCTTGGCAGAACATGAGTAAGTGTTCTGCTATTGATTTGCTGCTTATATTACAATTTGGACACATTACAACGTATTGTTTTGGAAAATATTTCCCGATAAATAAAGCCATAGAGAAACAGTACAATAGGTAGTCTCTGTATATTCGACAGAAATACCATATATTACTAACTCCGACTTCACGGTGAATAGAATAAAATTTGTATATTTCTAAATCATATTTTACGGCTGTTTCGAATTCGAGATTTGAAGTGGTTGTAATTGAATTGTGTACGATTTTCTTCCAAATTGATTGATTAGGAAATATGCTATTGTTAATATATGCATTCCAGTAATCTAATAATTGATATTTCCCAAAAATCCTAAAGATATCTGGAATAAATCCTAGTGACGTGCTTGGATTATTCATAAATTGGAAAAGTCTGTGAGCAAACAGTATTTTTACACGTTTTTCTCCACTCATATGACAGAGTTGTCCAAAAAATTGAAGTTTTTTCTTGTCTATTTCTCTTTCTATTGGAAATATACCTAATAAGTTAAGGGCTATGACTGTGTTAGTTAATTTTGGTAGACGTTGTATAGATTTAATGCACTGCTTGTTTGCTTCTTCTAAACATTGAATTTGTGAGCAAGTAAGATTATTCCATAGTTCGCATCCAAAAAGGGCTCTTGGAAGGACAACTGTTTTATAAATGTATTCTAAGGTCAATGGATGTAAACAGTTATTATTGAAGCCTGAATCTGTCGGACTGAACAAAGTTTTTTAAGCTTATCGCAGGCAGAGGTTATGTTTTTAGTAAGATCTAAATTTCTGTCACATAAAGAGCCTAGATGTAAATAACTATTCGTTTCTTTAACTTCTTCTGTGCCTAAATACCACGACCGGCGATTTATATCTTGTCGGTTTTTTTTTTTATCATTGAATACTATAACATTACATTTTAAAGCATTATACTCATATTGTTCAACAATAGAGTTCTCATAACATATATTCATCATGTTCGCTAATCCTGATTTGCTTAAAGAAACTAACACCATATCATCGGCATGTGTTGGTGAACCAACATGATATCCATTGAACTTTAGAGAGACATTTGATCGTTCTAATTTGTTAAGGAGACTGTCAATAAATAAAATATAGAGAAGGGGGCTAAGACACTGGCCCTGTCTGGTTCCCCTTTTAATTGGAAACCAGTCCGAGATCTCACCATTAGAATGAACTCGGCTATAAACGCTTTTTAACATATTAAAAGGGATTTTTAGAATTCTAGGATCGATCCCTTTTTCATACAATTTGGAGATTAGAATACTATGGGAGACATTATCAAACGCCTGGCGAACGTCTAAAAAGCAAGCGTATAATCTACTGTTGCGTTCTCGTGCGTAACATATACTTTCTTTTAATAAAAATGACGCCATGACACAACTAAACTACTTTTGAAAACCACCTTGAAGTTCATTTGTTACTAAAGTATTATCACTTTCTAAAAAGCGTATCAATATTTTTTCGTATACTTTAAGTATAATAGAACATAGACTGATGGCTCGATAGGAATTCAGGTCATTTTTTGGCTTGGGAGTTCCTTTGTACAAAGTTGATATATTTCCTCTTTTCATGTCAGTTGGTATATAACTATGATCGGTTATAGCTTGATAAAATTTTGTAACTACCTTTAATAATAATTTGCCACCAAATTTAAGATGCTCATAGTTTTATTGTAATATCCGCTCGCTTTGCCATTTGTGCAGGTGTTTAAGCATTGTAATACCATATCTGATGAAATCTTAATGTCATTAGTTTTCAAGGACAACAATTTTTCTTCTATATCAGTATACTCAGACTGCTCATGCTCCGTTTCTGCTCGACAAGAATAAAGTTTTGAGAAATACTGTTTCCACCCATTTTTTATTGTTTTAGGTGTGTTATAATTTTGACCATTAAAATTCATTTCAAAAATATTTTCATGTTTTTTCTTTCCCTTGCGCTTATTTACTAATCGCCAAAATTCATTTTGGTCTAATTCGGCCGCTAAATCTATTTCCTTTTCTAATGTGCAAAGATGATTTAACACTTTATTTCTATGAACTCTCCTAAAATTTGATTTAGACTTTTTATACTCGATAAATGACTGAAATTCTCGCCCTGTGGGCTTATCGTCAACCAGCCAAATTTTTCTTTTCGATTTCACATCTCTACTTAGGTTAGTGAGTTCGGAGTCCCAGTATGGTTTTATAAATGGTTTGAATTTTGATTTAGGTATACAGGCGTCCGTAGCTTCATTCAATAAAGAAACAATCGTATTATAGATATTGTCTATATCGCTTTCACAAGATATATCGTTTATCAAAATACTGTTTAAAGTATAATTATTTTCTAGATATTTGGTATACTGTTCGATACATTTTTGTGGTACTTTTTTCCAGTTGAGAAAATTATTCGTACATTCCTTTCGTGTGCTTTGATCTACTTGAATACGTAGACTAGCGATGATTGGTCGATGACTAGAGACATTTAAGCTTTCGTCGTCTAGAATTTTACATGAAACGATATAATCTTAATAATCGATTGGAATCAAAACGTGGTCGATTAATGCTTCCCTGGAACCATTATACGGCACGTTACTATAGGTCGGGCCGGAGCATAAATCTAAAGCGTTAATGGCTGTTAAACTGTGTCTAGTCAAAACCTCTATCAAACTATCGCTACGTAAATCAAATCTAAAATGACGATCAATGCGGGAAGGTAACTCTGTATTAACGTCCCCCATTATTATTATCGTGCCTTTTTGCGAATAAGAGTATATAATATTTTCTATGTCCTCTAAACCATCCTTATATATTCGAACTGGATGGTTCTTACATGGAAAATAAACCTGAAAAAAATACATGTAAATTCCAGGTCTTAAATTTATTCCTATAATATGTTTAGACTGTACTTCTACTGGCGAGATAATTCGGTCATGTTTTTTATGCCAAAATATCGATAGACCCCCCTTTCGAACACGTCGCTTTTCTGGTAAATGTAGATCAGGGTCTGAGATTGAATGATTATTGTAGTTTTTGTTTATACTACTTAAAAAATTCAAATCCTGTGGTAATAACCAATTCTCGCTTATACCTATAATGTCAATTGATTCGTTTTCGAGTAAGTTACTCAAATAACTCGAGCTCGACATGATTCCAGTAGCATTCCAAGTTGCTATATTGAAACTGTTTGATAGACGGCTTTTAAATCTATAATTGATGGATCCCATGATTTAATCAATAACCTCTCCTCTGTAGGTACCATTATAAGCACCATTATGACCATAGTTAGGAGTTTTGTCGTTATAAGCTTTAGATCTAGCTTTTAAAACACTCCTAGGAAGCCATGGTTTGCAAACAATCCCCTTTGGCCAAAAATAAGGATCACCTGTTAGTAAGCTAGTATTTTGATTATCTTCAACTTGAATCTTAATAACAGAGCTTTTGTATCGCATATTTCTCTGGATCACTACATCTTTGACAGTTTGGCCTCTTTTTTCTACATACGCGGCCATTTTGGACTCCGTAATAGATGGTAGAAATCCACCAACGTAAAAGTTTTTTGTCCTTTTTCTCACGAATGTTTCGAAATCTGATTCGTCGTAGTCCTCGTACTCGGCCACTTTCGAATCGTAGACTCGGTGACGATCGTGATATTCAAAATCCCGTCTGCGTTGCTCTTTTAATTCGGAGAGCTCTTGATTTATTTGTTTAAAATTGATTTTTCTATTTTTGTCGGTTTTTTTGTTGATTTGTTCATTTCGGTTTGAATATTTGCGGTCTTTTCGCATCGTTATAATGCTTGGTATTTTTGATAGTTCATTTGAAGAATGCTGTTTGTCGCCTTGACTTGTACTTTTAACAATATCTGCATAAGGGGGCGGTATTTCCGACATAAAGGGTTTAAGCTTAAAATATGTTGTTCTCTGACCAGAATTATAACTATCTTGAACATTTTGTGTATCAGATTGTGTCATATTATATTTTTCACTTTCTACAACTTCTTCAGCATTTTCAGAATTCATACAATTTTTCTGGACTGCAATTCGGGGATTGTTTATAGAAGAAATGGGAAATATGGTGGATTGATCAACATCTGGAACAATTTCTGAATAGTAATTAGGACCAGTTTTTCTCAAATCAACGTCACGTGACACTCCTCCAAGAGAGTCATGCGACGCCTCATTGGTCGAACTTACGTTAAGCCCATTTGTTTCTCCTGTTACACTTGATTCTTGTAACATGATTTTTGTTGCATAGAGCGTTTCTTCAATATTATTTGATTGATTTGAGTAAGACCTAATATGATTTTCATTAATATATTGTATCTGATCTTGTACATAAAATTGCATGTTCTTAAGCTTTTCTTCATGAGATTGAGCTCTAAACTTGCACCTATAATTATTGTCTGTCAATGAGCTCTGCACTTTCTTTAGACCATTTTCCATATTTGTAAGACCTGAGTTACATTGTTTCTGAATACTTTCAACATTTGACTTTATCTCTTCTAAATTTGTATTAACAACACTAAAGTCTGTTTGTCTATTATTTTCTAAGGCCGCTTGCTTTTGCTTTAATAATAGCATTTCTGCTTGTATACTAGATATTGTCTCTTTAAGTGTCCGTATTTCTGACTGACAATTCCACTGATGCGATGTTTTACTTGTAGGTGTACCGATTGTAGATCGATTCATTTTCGGTTTCTTCGGGTTACTCAGAATATCGTTCAAAACTTCGAAATCGTCTCCTTCAATAACGGATAACATCAGATGAATGTCTTTAGCCAGCTTCGCAACAGAATTATCCCCCGAATGAGTATTCCTGCGCTGTTTAAGCTCTCTACTTCTATTGAAAGGATATTCGTCATATTGTCTGACATTCTCAAACATTCTTAGCCTTATATCATCCAGTTTAGCTTCGGAGTTTGAATTATCAATTATCAACTTATCTATAAATTCGTTTGTGGTCAGTGTGTTAAACATTTGCCGTAAAACATTAAGTTCAGACAACTCATTGTTTACGGACTGGCTATCAGGATCAAATAAGTCCGTGAAATCGTATTCCCGATGTCTATCGTTTTCTCGTACAGGAAGATTCTTATCTGTGATAATAGGGGCGATAACTTCATGCTCCTCTTCATTTAATGGTAGTTTAGTATTAGTTATGTCCCTTTGATTTATCAGATTGAATGGGACTTTGAGTTCTGTATTATCTCTCAATGACACAGGCTCGTACTCTTCATAGGAACCGTTATTTGTTTGAGATTCGTTTTGTGCGTCTGACATTGTTCGTTTCAAACTTGCGATGTCAGACGATAGTAAACAGTTATTATTCAGGCGACTCTCGCAATATCCAATCGTCCGCTTGAATGTTAACACCTTTTAACTATTGTGACTATTGTGAACACTTTTGGACTGTTATTGCCCTCAGCACATACAACTTTTGTTGAGTTTTACTCAAATTTTCTCTACATTTAACAAAGAGAAGTACAAAAATGCAGTCAAACTCTGCTTTAATGTATCAAATTCACCAAAATCCTGATTATATTGCAAAGTAATTAAGTTCCTATAGTAGTATGTGTTGTTGCTTACATGTTAAGGTACATTTAATCCATAAATATTCATTTTTATAGAGCACAAAAATATACGTCCAACTAGTCGGCCATCTTGATTGAGAATTGATCGAGAAATTTTGATTGATTGCAAAATATGGGCGTGGCAGGGAGGGCCTTATTTTGATCCCGAAATCTTTGACTGACATCTCCTCCTGAACCACTGGTTTGATTTCAATGAAACTTTACAAGAATGTTCCTTGGGTGACCCTCTTCAATAATGTTTGTAAGATTCTGATTAGGCCATAAATATGGGTATGGCAATGGGGGTGGGGGAGTATTTTTAGCCCGAAATCTTTAAACATCTTCTTCTCAGTAACCAATGGGTGGGAGGGGTCTACTTTCTACCTGATTGCTTTGAATAACATCTCTTCGAAAGTTTCTTGGGTGATATCCACTGGACCAATAAAATTCAGGTGAGCGGTTTGGGGCCTCTTGTTTTTTCAAGGTTCTAAATCATTGTAACGCGACAAACTTTATTTGTGAACTAGACGCAACCATACTAGAAAGTCAAATATTTTGTGCATGACTTCAACCTGGCAGATGCTTTTAGCAAAGATTGCCGTTAAGAAATTGATGTATTGTGAGCTTCCTAAGAAATAACAGTCTTTATTGAAGGAATGTATTGGTAGCGTGAAACACGAATTGACCCATTTCCTAGAAAGTATTCAAGCTGTGTTTGAACTGTTTTACACTTGTACTTTATCCTTCTTCCCAGAAAACCCGTTTCTATATGCACCTATTATAAAAGGGTCAACGTTAAAAATGTTATGTTGTTTAATGTTTAAGAATTGAATACATTGTTTACAAAGTCAGATGTTTTTACTAAAATTGGCTGAATTGAAGTTTAGAAGTATTACGTTAATTAGCAAAACTTTGTTAAAATTGAGTAATTTTTCCCAATTCAAAAATGTTTAATTTTAAGATTTAGACAAATCTGTTTGAAGTTAAAAGCTTTAAGTGAAGAATCACTGTTTTCAGTTCACCGGACCTTTCACATTCCTTCGTTATCGTAAAAATGTTAGAAATACTGCAAATCAAAATATTTTCGCGTTTTACGGATGTTACAATAGAAAGTAAATAAAGATCATCTTTACATTTTTACATGTAATTTTCGAACTGTGTTTAAAGAATAGTGGGACCTTCCTTTCTCCGTGAACCTAGCATAGGACGCCGCGTGAAAAATATAATTAGATGTACTGCTCTTTGATAGCTGGAGCCGCCGTCATAGCGCAGTTGGTAGCGCGTCGGACTGTCAAACTAGAGGTCACGGGTTCGATCCCCGACGGCGGCACTCATTCTTTCCGACTATTTGTCTCTCACCAATGGGTCGATAATCGTAGATCTATGTGAGATAGTAGCTGGAGACTAGGAAAGGATGTAATGGTAGTACTGGCGTCAGAAATACCAGGAATCCATTGTTAGGTGCTCCAGCCGCCGCGATATAACTGAAATAATGTTGAAAGCGGCGTAAAACCCCATTCAATCAATCAATCTTTGATAGCTGAATTGAAGATTTAGCTACAAGGTTTTAGCAAACCTACGACAAATCATTGTCAAGTCAATCAACAGTTTAAAATATTAATTTCGTCTATTTTGAGGGTCACCACGATCTAGGCCCGAGGTCATAAAACTTTTCTCAGGCTTAACTGAGAATTTTCTCAAACTTTAACTTTAAATAAATGTTTGAAAATAAAAGATGATATTAATAAGTTGTTGTTTATAACAACTTCTTAATATTATTTTTTATCTGAATACATTAAAATAATTATTAAAACAGAATTACGGCTTTAATCTCAAATTGAAATTTGAGAAAATTTTGAATTGAGAATTAGAAAAGTTTTATAATCTCGAGCCCTTGACATTGTTTAATCAATTTATATTGCAAATTGCCAATAATCAAGTTTTCTTCTGCTAATTTTTATATCTTCAGAAAAAAGAGTCTATTGGTGAGGAATATAAAGGCTGTTAAAATTACTGCTTCAATAACAAAGCAAAAGAATTATACCTGGATCACAGTTGAGTAAAATCATTTTATTGCATGTACTTTTTTTCGTTTTGTTCTTCCTCTTCTAAATCATATTTTGATTCTTCTGAAATGCGTATTTGTAAATGTATATTTATCATGTTTTGTAATGAAACTTAGAAATACCTTAATGACAAAAAAAATACACTAAACTTAAACTTTTTTGTTTTAAAAATGCAAAATCCATCATTTATTAAACAAGTAAAGTTGTGCTATTTCCCAAATGAATTAGAGCCTTTGATATATCCATTTACCAAAAAAGAGGATTTTTATGCACAGAAGGCAAAAAGGGTATTTTTTCTCAATGTTTTTTGCAATACTTTGAAGTCTATTTTTAATTTCAATGCACATTGAATTAACGGTCGATTTGTTGTTTTTTTTTGTTTTTTTAATTTGGCTTAGTCTTACATATCTAGCTTTGATCCATCTGTTCAAGCAGTGCCGTGTAATATTTCCGCAACATTTTGGAGCACACGAACCTAAAAAGTGTGATCCGAGGTTTCCTAATGAAATCATTAGGAAACCTCGGTTAACACTGATAAAGTTCATTACTTCCGAAACATTACGTGTCCACTACCTAAAGATAGCTGAATTTATCATGTAACGTCATTAAGGCATAATTTCCTGGATAAAGGATCGAGTATTTCACCAATTACCATGACTTTAGATTGATCACAATTTATCTCGTTTTTACCACCTTACACTGTACCTAGTTTTGATTCCAGTTGTCGAAATTTCAAATTTGTCCGAGATTTTATCGATACGATCATTCCGACCATAATTCAAATTAATTCGACAAAAAAATGATATCTCTATAAAGTACAAGGTTTTGCTCGTATTGAATTATTAACAAATGATACAAAAGATGTATTAAGAATTCTTATTAACACGTCATACAGTTAAAAACATCGTGAAATTGACACTCATACCGATCTAAACCATTCTAAATCGCTTACTAAGCACTCCATTCCTTTATTCCAAACACTCACTCAAAAACGCTCCAAATTCTTAAGAAAACATTTCGAAATCGGCCCAGACGATTACATTTGATTCAAATGTTTTGTTGGCTGGTAAGGATTTCATAGTGTCTGATTGGTCCATATAAACCACGCAAACTGGAAATTACGTACATTTTATTAAAGGGAGGTAATAAATATAGCTAATTTTGTTAATCCTAAACTAAATTAACGATATTTGATTACCTCCGCTTAATTTCACTCAAAACGCGCTCCACACACTCATTCAATTTCACTCCGAAACCATTCAAAGGTCAATAATCTTGTTAATCTTGTCAATTTCACTATGTTTTTAACTGTATAGCATTACTAGACAGCATTATATCGTGTCTTGTTAACAAGACCGATCTTAGATGACGTCAATTCGCCTAATGAACAAACCAGGGTATAATCTTTGGGTAATTTTACTGGTTTGGCGAGGAGTTTACCAAGCGATAATCTACAGATATTTATCGATAACACCCCGCCCCCGCATATCATATAAGAATGTCTTTATCTGCATTTTCCCAAACAGTTCCAATTGATATGTTTTCCTCTCGAGGGATATAATTACCGTACAAGTCAATGTGTCTGATTAAGCGACCTAATCTGTCTAGACGATGTAATAAAATGGTCAATGAATTATTATTTAGCAAATGATCGAGTCATAACCTAATATCATCATGCCAGACGCGAGAGAGGTCAACATGGTCCTTCTTAATGATGGCAATATGGGCTACGTTATTACATTGTACATATTTGTGAAATAGTTTGTGTAAAAGCTTTGATAAGGCAGAGAAATGTTGGCTAAGCATCGGTGGTGACCATGTATTATGACGCTAACAATTCTTACTTTCACTATGACGGCTAACCAAACGCTATCATTATGAACAAATCTAGATAAAATACTTTAGGGATGGACGGAAATCCGTCACACTCCTTGGTTATATCTATGAAATAATTTCTTTTTCGCTATGATTTCGCTATGACGTGCCATAAGGTTTGATGGAGGAGGGGTTATATGCAAAAGGTAAAATCCGAGGGAGGAGCGAAAATAAGAATATATCCATTATAACATGATTAAAATTCCAAAATTTCTTTTTAAACCTCTTCTTGATGTAAAATTGTATTTAAATTTCATACAATTATAACTCCTATTGGAGAAATCATAATAGTGTTTCTCGCAAATAACAAATACACGTGAATGGGGCTTTGTCCTGTATATTTACCTTTTTTAAGGAAATTGTCTCGTATCTTACTCTGGTCACCACAGCAGTTGACTGTTAGCTATCATTTACTTAAATACTCATTTATCTTGTTAATTTTGATCAAACGAATCAAATATTTTATTGCATTTTGCCATTATTTAAAATTGCATCACCGGGTCTTGACATAGACCGTGCCCTTTTAGATATCCGTCGTGCTTTAAAAGCAAATCACGAAAAACGATCCACAGGACTTAGTTAAAACACTTTATAAAACACCATAAATTTCAATATTTCGGAAAAATGCCTTTTTAAAGATTATGTATACATCTTTTAGTAAGAGCATAATAATTCGTTCTAGTAATGAGATTTGTATTTTGATAAGGGGAATTTTAGCCAAACTATTGTGATCGAAAGCATTTATATAATATTACTTTAAAAATGAGACTTTAATATCTGTCGTGGCAATTAAATAGACGTGATATAAAATTCATTCTCGAATATCAAGCAAAATCAAAATTTCTGAAAAATACGATAATATGAATGTAGGCATGTGGTGGCTAACTTAATGGCCGAAAATAACTTGATTTTTATTAATGAACATTAACATTGTCCTATGTATATTAATAAGCTCTCTTTGTGTGGCTTTTCTTATTACGTCATTTGTATTTAAGATAAGGTAGTTTTATGTTCGATGATTTATATGAAATCGCACCGAAATAAAAATAGAGAAACACAAACAAACACAGAATAAAAGCAAAACAAAAAATGATGCATTTAAATACCATGTTATTCTTTTTTTTATAAGTGTCGTTTGAGGCCTTTGTGAAATATAACGTTCAAAACATAAAAGGACGTATAAGGTTTCATGCAAGTAGATTTTGAGAGAAATGGTATCCTTAGAATAATTTCTCAGAGTAGAACATAAAACTGGTAAAATAAATTATACCGAGACGATAAAAAAGAGAAATAAATCTGGCTTTTAATGTTATTAAAATTTTATTTATTTATTTTTTTTTTCAATACATATTGAAACCTTTAATAGAGCTTTCAGTTGAAATTATTTTTTTCCAGAAATCCCGACCAAACAGGTCTTCGAATAAAATATTTTCAACATGAACACGACTAGACGGATGCTTTTAGTAGAGATTGACTGTAAGGAATTGGCGTATTGTAAGAAATCACGGTCTATTTTGTATGGTTGTGTTCATATCGTTAAACAAGAATTGATCCATATCCCAAATGATTTCCAACTTTATCCTTTATCCAAAACCTTGCGACCTTTATTTTTTAAACCACTATTGACTTCAAAGAACATTTGTATATACTCCCATAAAGCTGTGATTTAGGGTCAAAGGAAAAGCTGTGATTTAGGGTCAAAGGAAATATGTACGTATATACGAATATCAGTATAACCGATAATTGTCTTCGACAAGGATGAAACCAACATCGTTATAAACGGTAAGTCACATCAAGCGAAATCGTTTTAGCAAACTTTTTCCTATGTTAAAACCTAAAAGTAAGTACTCTGATAAAATGTAAAGAACAACACAAAAATTGACATGATTGGCGATTTTCGAATGACTTCTGAATGAATGACTGCATGAGCAAGTTATAAATGTTATTCAGTGGGGACAATATAATACTACCAATCTTGTTTGAAATTGGCGATTTTTAGTATTTTTCTTTGTCTAATTCTATGTCTGTGTCTTCATATACAAATCAGACGTTTTCTAATTGACACTAGACAATGAAATCATGGAAGATTTGGAGCGATCTTTATCAAGTTGTGGATTGTTTTGAATACATTTTAAGCGATTTGGATGCTTTGGGGAGCTAAGGATCTTTAATAATTTGGAGGGGAGTCTAAATTTCACGATGTTTTAAAGGTGAAAAACATAGTCGTCAGTAACCACACGGAAAGCCCACCTTTGTAGTGACATAACATGACAAGAAGATGTATCTGGTAGCGGACGTTTCAAACAATACTGGCCGCCGTCATAGCCTAGTTGGTAGCGCGACGGACTGTCAATCTAGAGGTCCAGGTTTGATCCCCGACGGCGGCACTCTTTCCGACTAATTGTCTCTCACTAATGGGTTGATAATCGTATACCTATGTGAGATAGCAGCTTGAGTCTAGGAAAGGATGTGATGGTAGTACTGGTGAGAGAAATACCAGGAATCCATTATTTAGCTCTCCAGCCGCTGCAATATAACTGAAAAATGTTGAAACGGCGTAAAACCCCATTCAATCAATCATTCAAACAATACTGAATGTGTATCACTTAATAAATTGGTTTTTATATTTTTTTGGTGAAATAAGGACTTCTTATATTTTAGAATAAATCAAGAAACCTAATCACATCTGTCGGTTTCTGATTTCATTTTAGGTTTAGGTTTATTCAACAATTCAATTAATACATCGTAAGCCATGATGCTGGTGGTTACAGTTAAAACATCGTGAAATTGACAAGGTGAATGATTTTGAAATGATATAGGAATGAAATTGATTGAGTGTGTGGAGCGACTTTTGAGTGAATTTAAAGTGAGGTAATCAAGTATTGCAAATTTTGTTCAGGATGAACAAAATTAGCAATATTGATTACCTCCCTTTAAAAAAATTTGCATACAAGTTCATTAGATAGCTCCCTATTTCTTCAAGAACCTATCAGACGCCTACAATTTCAATTAAATAAGTGAAATCCCGATTTTTCCCCTCACTATTATAGTTTGAACGAAGTTGTTGTTATATGTTTTTCAGTGAGTTTGGAGCGTTTTTGATCGATTTGAATGAGTGTTTGGAATGAATGAATGGAGCGCTGAGTGAATGATTTAGAATGATTTTGATCGGAATGATTGTCAATTTCATGATGTTATTAACTGTAGAAAATACGAAAGTAAAACACTGTCTTTTGTCATCGTCACGGAAATTGATATTCTTAATATGACAAAGTATATCTATTTTGCAAACGAGATTCGATCCTAATCCACGAACTGTAATATCATGGGCTCTTTCTTAAATCCATTTCAGAACGTTGCCATGTTAATTTGTAATTTTTATAAAAAAAAAATGCAATAAGATATTAGCCTGTGCGTGAAATTTCCAACCATTCCAAATATGCGCAAAGCAAAGACTCTGACCAGCCCGTGCATCCGCACAGTCTGACCAGAGTCTTCACTATGCATTCATTAGCTAGACAAGACCTTTAAATATCTGTAGACCGTCAGGTTATTTTGTATTTACACAATGTGGCCTTCTATGCTTCTCTATGTTTGCACATAACACACATTTCAAATTGTTGGAAATGTCACACACAGCCTCATATATGTAATTTATCAATATTTGTTGTATTGTTTTGTTTTTATTTCTTGATACCTCTTTCTGTCGACCTCCTCCTGACAAACACATCAAAACAAATTACATTAATGATTGACAGGACTGCGGGGTTCGATTCAGTACAAAGCTGTCAACAATATACAGATCATGTAACACAATTAATTGTTTCAGTTGGATCAATTTCTAACCAACGGAGTACGATGTAACACAATTATGAAGTAAAATTGAGCATTCTTCGGAGAATCTTCTCCAGATCGGTTGTTAATTCAATTTGTCAGAAATAAACAAATCGTCAATATTCTTCGTGTCTTCCCCGCAGTGCTTTTGATTAAGAATGTCTGACCTTTGGAAATAATTTGTACTTTTCTGTATTCAAAATAATGCAATTTGTAGTAAAATCTTGTTTTAATGACTTCGTTTAAGATGACATATCGGTGAGACCTTTAGTAAACGAGACCCTGATCTTTCGGGGATCGTTTTTGCAACAATACTGAACCACACACAAAAAAAACGATGCACTGTCTAGACTTGTAGACAAGAGGACCCTGAGGGCCCTAAATCGCTCACCTGATATTTCAAGTAAATTACCATTAAGACTCCATTTCCTATGATATGGCATGAACCTTCCCATTTTCATCAGAGTTCATTCTTGTGACCTGGCAAACATTTTGATCAAGTTTCATGAAGATTGGACTATATTTGTGGCGTTTGGAGCTCTTACGAGAAAATTGTCATTAAGGCCCCTTTTCCCGTGATATGGCATGTATACTTCCCATTTTCAAATGAGTTTATCCTCATGACCTAACAAACATTCTGACAAAGTTTCATGATGATTGGATTATATTTGTGGCTTCTAGAGTGAAAACAAGAAATTTGTCATTAAGGCCTCTTTTCCCGTGATATGGCACGAATCCTTTCCATTTGAGCAATTTTCATAAGGGACCAACCAAGGAATATTTCTGCCAAGTTTGCTTTATTTTGACCCATAAGTTTAGGTGGAGATGTCGTTTAAAGATATTGTTGACAAAATTGTCATTAAGGCGCCTTTTTCTGTGAAATGGCACCGATCCTTCCCATTTTCAATAGACTTCATCCTCATGACATAACAAACATTCTGACCAAGTTTCATGAAGATTGGACCATATTTGTGGCTTCTAGAGTCTAAACAAGAAATTTGTCATTAAGGCCCCTTTTCCCGTGATACGGCACGGATCCTTTCCATTTGAGCAATATTAATAAGGGACCACCCAAGGAATATTTCTGCAAAGTTTGGTTGATTTTGACCCATAAGTTTAGGAGGATATGTCGTTTAAAGAAAAAGTTGACGCCGTGACGGACAGACGGACAGATGGACGCCGGACAACGATCGATCACAATAGCTCCCTTGAGCACTTCGTGCTCAGGTGAGCTAAAAATAGTGAAAAGTGAGTCACATTTGATGTGTTCTTATGTGATAATAATATCCAAGTTTAAGAAAAAATATCTCTTTGGTCAAAATTTTGCTTGGC
Source organism: Fragum whitleyi (assembly GCA_948146395.1). NCBI lineage: Eukaryota > Metazoa > Mollusca > Bivalvia > Cardiida > Cardiidae > Fragum > Fragum whitleyi. Next base: position 14,003,719 of record OX411545.1, read on the forward strand.
TTTTTAGTGCGTGGAGTTCGTACTCTCTTCATTGGACTGGAAGAATTTGTCAGTTGAATTTTGCGAGATTCCAATGTTTCTTATTTTCGTAAGAAGGTACTGGTGTTAAAACAGTCAGATACAGTATTGATTATTGGTGTCAAATTTATCACGAAAGCCAAAGAGATTCCTCTCCAGTTCAACAGAAAATGAATTTTAAGGATTTCTTGCACCGGAAAAAAATATGTGGCGAATATCAGTTATTCATCTATGACCTTAGAAAATTAAATGACACGAACAGCGCGTATTCGCATTTAAGGAATTGAACACACGAATTTCCAAGAAAACTTGGCTGTTCGTCAATATCTTTGGACTTGTCTCCATGTATACACGGACCCATTCAGATACCATATCGCCAACCATTTTTCTGCTTTGAGGAAGTTTGACTTCGCCATACCTCTAGGATCCTATGTTTAGAGATCGACATAGACGAAGATGTCGTCTGTATCTCAAAGTATTGCTGTCATTGGTGATATACATCAATTCGGAAAATGGCTGTTCATAGAAAGTAAGAAATAAGGATTTTCACCAAAATATGTATATGATATTATATAATATATATTTATTAAATAAAATTTAATATATTGATTAAGATATGTTAGTGTATATATATATACTTAGTTCCAAAAGAAAGTGTACACTTTTAAATTTTAGATTTCTCTGAAATTACGCAATATATGGTCATGAAACGTCGTATGACTATCCCCATTAGTATGTGCAAACGATATTTGAAAACAAAAATCACGCGATTAGCAACAATTTTCTGCTAAATTGAGACATTTGATTTTGTATGTTTTGCATGTGCAACACGTGTTAGACGAATAATTGATCTGAAAATGCATTCAGTTCAATCTTTGCGGCTTTCCTAAGCATAGAATAACATATTCAATACAATAGTGTATGGTGCTACAGCGTAGTTTGACTAGCAATAAACGTCGTTGAATAAAATCGAATCTTGTCAGATTTAGAACATCATAAAAATTGATTAAGCATTTCTTTTCCAATAGAAATCGAGGTCATCATTTTTGAAGGCCTTTAATAAGCAAATCGAAATGTCATAGAACGCCATAGCACCATTCAACGACAAGTTACTGTCCTAACAACGTAGCAATGTCTAACGTTGACGTACACGTAATGTCTGTTAAACACTTTTGTTTGGAAATGGCTTGGAATGGCTTCTAAAACTCTATAAGGCAACATGAACACATAGCTCTTACCAAAGAAAAAGTTGAAAGAGGGTCAAATCTCAACAATCTAAGTTCTGCCTGCGCGTATGCAGCATGCGATACTTTATCAAAATTTGATTTGACTTGTATTTTCAAAAGGTCTTGACTATAATTAACAAAATTAGCGCCATTGGATTTCCTCCCTTTAATTTCACTCAAATATCAGTTATCGCACTTATTCATTTTCAATCCTAAATCATTCCGAATTCATTCATCTTGTAAATTGAACGATGGTGTTAACTTTTATTTAAGTTTTTAGGACTACTTAAATTATATCACCCTTTAATATTACTTAGGTAATCCTAGTTACAAAATTTCCTAATAGTCCGGCAGATATCGAGCTTGACCCGCAAGTAGGGTTCAAAGTTTTTTTCTTGGCTGATTCTTGTAGCTAAGGCCTTCCCGAACCAGAATCTGGCTGATGACATCTTGTCATCATTGAGCATTTTGAGAAAATCGAGATGGCAGCCAGGAGTATCGAATGTTACACTATCAGCTCGGTAGATCACAATGACGACCTTATAAATGGGATTTTTGTGTTTTATTTGCTGTTAAAGTTCGAGATTAAAAGTATATGACATAATTAATGCATGTTATGATATTAGAAATTAGTATTGTAGTCAAGATGGCAGCCAAATCGAATTATTAAACAGCATTTAGAGTATTTCTTGACCCATGTGACATAATAATCTTAGGAAAGGGTTTTAGGGCTCCCCCAGTAAACATTTGTAAGTGGTTTTATACCTTCTAAATAGCAGGCAAAAGACATTTTTTTATTGTTACATTTATTCTTGTTTTGAAGATGGCAGCAAGGAAAGAGAAGATTCTAAGTTAATTGTGTTTTAATCGGGATTTTAGAAAAAAAATGCGCTTACATCAATAGTTTAAAGGCCAGTTTCAAAATTGTTTTAAAGGTTGATGCCATAAATGATAGATAGCATTCGAGATGGCAGCCAAGGAATAAACATGAAAGAAAGTTTGAGGTTACATTATTATATTAGAAAATGATTCACATTTACTTATAAAAATACAGGTCATCATTTTGAAATAAGAAAAGTTACATATGCAATATAAAAAGAATATTTGTGTACTAAGATGACAGCCAATACTGCATAATTATCGCGTTTCCATTGGTTTTTAATGTTTTGACAATTCAAAATATAATATTTGCGGGATTCATACGTAGACAATCACGTTGACTTGAATGATCTCTTCCTGAAAGACAAATAGGAAGCCAACAATACATCCTATTAACATGAATAACTAATAGAAGTCTAACTTCACTTGTAGCATCAGTACGTATACGTAATTAAGTGAACAATACATAGCACTTACATTGCATGGTAATTGAAAATAAAATTCTATTTGCTTTGCGAGAAAATTATTGCGCAACAAAATATATTCGTCTCATATCAATGGATCGACACAAAAACTGTAACCATTAGGTAGTTAGAACTGTTTAATACTGAATCATCGATATCGTCAAATACTGGTAAAACATTGTTTTATGAATATTTTGAAAAATCGTTGTTATTTTGATTTTATATAGTTCTTTTTTTCTGAATCATATTTGTTTTGTTTTTGCTAGTTTAGTAAGGATATGTTACGTCGCGCTTAAGATTAATTATATCATTTTCATGATAGCCATTACATATAATCGCCAGAGTTTCTTTATAAAATATTCTGATAGATTCATTGTAGCCTGCCCATCAAACCACATCCATATCAGAATGCATAGTCATATATGTTTATTAGTGGAAATATTGTTCCGCTAAGGCTTATTTAGCACCACTAAGGCTAATTTAGCACTACAAAAAACCTTTGGTGGTAAATTTAAATTTACATGTTCACAACTGCTCAACATGTCATGTATGCATGATGATTGACTATTCTGTGTTACCTTTGTGTTGGGTAATCCTTGAAAACATGCAATATACTCCCTGAATTTGTCTTTGCCTCAATTGCAAGCTTTGTTCAAACTAAAAGTATGCAGCAAATTACTAGCACTCAGAGTGACTGAAATGCTGATTTATGCACGAACCTGACATCCTCGAAATTGCAGATGATTTATTCAAATCATCACAAACTGTTAGTGATTCAGTGTGGATATAGCAGCGAAAAGTTTTCAATATTGTTTGTTAAAAATACCCTCTTGTCTGTTTTATCTTCATTTGATGGCATTTGATTTAAGACGATTTGGCAATAGTATTGTGGCTTTGCTCATCTTAGCACACAGAGTGACTAAAATGCTTATTTATGAAGGAACCTCACATTCTCGAAATTTGATTTATTCAAATCATCACCAAAAATTGGCGATTCAGTGCATCAAAATGTTGTCAAAAGTGTTTGTTCGAAAGCGCATTTTGTCAGTCTTTGTATTCAATTTGTTAGCATTTGATATATGACAATTTTGTGGCAGAATTGTAGCTTTACTAGCGGTTATATTTTTTTCTTTTACTTTTTTTTTTCATGTTGAAATTATCACCTTGGATTATTTATCAAAGAAGCTAGCTAACACAATCGTAAGCAAATTGAGTAAAGGGAAAAAGTAACAATAGTGATATTTCAAAATAGGTTTTTAATTTCCAATTAAAAAACATTGAATCAAGCAGTAAACAAAAATGCACCTACAGATAAAAACAATTGTGAAATTGACAAGGTGAATGATTTTGGAATGATTTAGAAGTGAAATTGAATGAGTGTGTGGAGCGAGTTTTTAGTGAATTCAATGGATGGTAATCCTATGTCGCAAATTTTGTTCAGGATGAACAAAATTTGCGACATTGATTACCTCCCTTTTATAAAATATGCATAAATGTTTATAGATAGCTTCCTATTTCTTCAAGAAACTATAAGACGCTAGCAATTTAAATTATGTCAATGAAATCGCGATTTTCTTTATCAAAAATTTATTTTGAATGACGTTGTTGATTCTATATTTTTCAATGGGTTTGAGCGTTTTTGAATGGTTTGAGTGAGTGTTTGGAATGAATGAATGGAGCGCTGGGTGAGCGATTTAGAATGGTTTTGATTGAGGAGAATGTCAATTTCACGATGTAACTAACTGTATAACAAGACTATGTTGGTAGACATAGAACTGACATATTTTTAGAGAGTGACTATTTTTGTCTATATTGTACTAGCAAATTAATACTCACACACACAAAAAATGCACCACACGATATATATTTATTTGTATATTTATCTTAATGTACAGTAAATTCAGACTTGAATATCAATTTGTAAGGATCTATAATAGGCATTTACTTCACAATAATACATGCATGGCTGTAACCTCAGACAAGGCTGTAGGTTTCTGAACCTAACTTTTTAGAAAAAAGTTAGAAAACATAAGTTATATATTTGCAATAAAGGTTCGGAAAACTTTGCAACCATTCAATTTGGGGTAACATTACTTACTACTAAGTCAGAACAATATATTGGTAACACCTTTGTGGAACAGTTGCCGTAGTCCGGACAGTTGATTCAAGCATATGCTAGCATTCATCATCTTTTATGTCTATGTCTACACCTTACCATTAACGCCTTTGATGGACCTAAACATGTCCCTTTAGGACCAAATCAAATGGAAAACTGGAAATAAATGGTTACTCACATTACGTTGCATGTCATGCAAATAAATTTACTTAAAATTTTACTCGGTAAATCCCCCACTGTACTCATGTTGAGATCACTTTAATGCTTTATGCTTAAAAAATGTCATTCTCTAAGAAAGCGTACTTTTATTGGCGCAATTATTTTTTAACAACAAATTTTATGAGCAAGCTAATGGGTCCTTATAAAACCTACTAGTCATATAGAAACCATATATATATTAACTATAATTATGCAAACATGTTTTTGTCAACATGTTCCTTACGTTGTCACTAGAGTTGAAATAAATTTGATAATAACTGGAAGGAAAAACAGCGAGGCTGCCATCTTCAAAATAAGATGTTTTAATACTTTACATCTGAATATATTTACCAAAAATCGGATTTTTACCAGATAAGTTTTTACTATAGGAAAAAGAGATCTTCATATTCTCATGCTCATCATTAAAGTACACGTGGTTATCACTGAAAAATTCTCATAACAGACTATCATCTCGAATGCCAAACTGTTATTTACTTTGAGACCATTTTTTTTTTCTCTAACTTGCTAAGGCAGCAGATCAATACCATCAGAAAACAATGAACTTTTCTGAATTTTGTTTAGATGTATCTTCAAATGTTTACGAAAAACATATACACCTCTATTTACACTAGTAATCAAGCATTTTTTTTTTTTTCATTTGGCAGCCATATTGATAACCATACTTATTCTAATCGTCATTCAAGGTATTCAGTACACAAGGAAATTTCAAATTAGCATCTTATCAATTAAACTAAGTACAAAATTTAGTTGCATTGTTTAGTCGCAAGTACATGTATATTTTTAGTGGTCTTGGCTGCCATCTCGACTTTTTTTTAAACTATTCCATGATCAAAATGCATCATCATCCAGATTCTTGATAGGCTAGACATTAGCTACTAGAAAACAGTTTGCTTTTACATACCTTATAATCTTTTAGCATAAAATAAAAATCTTGTATTCCTGGTTGCCATCTTCAAATTTGGGTTTTTCATAACACTAGATGAACGGTGTAACTAGTCAGATATTTTGAGATCATAAAAAAGCTAACAAAAGTTTATTTAGAAAACTCTTAAACGCGTCATTTCTAAGATTATTATATCTCGCATAAATCGAGAATTACTTTAGAAAAAACATTTGATAATTTGATTCGGCTGCCATCTTGAATTACCTTACTTAAAACTAATGTCATGATATGCTTTTATTTGTTACAAAGCTTCAGGTCAATATCTTGACAATAAAATGACCACTCAAATAGGTTTTATATTTCAAAGAGATTGATCTACGAAGCCGTTGGCTTGATTTTTGATAGTCCTGGCTGCCATCTCGATTTTTTCGAAATGCTCAATGATGACATGATGTCGTCAACCAGATCCCGGTTGGGGAAGACATTGGCTAAAAGAATCAGCCAAGAAAAAGACTTTGAACCCTTCTTCTAGGTTCAGCTAAAATATGCCATATTTATATATATACAAATTACGTTAAGGTATATGGGATATTTTTGTAAGGAGGGAATGGAAAAAGCTCCAGTCAGTAAGCAATGCAATTTGATTCATTATGGTGAATGGCAAATTGACCTTCAGTCACTTTAGGATATTGTCACCTTTTAAGGTACTACTTGCGTCTATCGGTGAACAAATATCAAATTGCATTTTTGTGTTTTTGGTCATCCATCGACGAAAAGTAAGTAATTGATTTATTTATGTATATATATCATATATTGAGTTTCATGAGAAAGTGTGCATTTTTTTGCATTTCTCTTGATTTTTGCAAAGTTGGAGGAAATTATGGAGGCAAATATTAGAATCGGCTTTGAGAAACGATACTTGCCAGTACTTTATCAACGAAAACCGTGTTCAGAATAGAGACTATAGAGGTAAACATGACCTTTACAAACATATTTTTGCAAAATGTAGGCTTTTGCTCAAGTAACATTGGGTCTTATGACTACTTGAATGTGCTGATTGTCTATTATTTTAAAGAGCACCGTTTATGGGGCTGTCACACCACAGCGTATAGCACTAACGTATGCCAACGTATGCTCATACTCTCGCAAACGCTGATGTACGCTAGGCATTCGTTAGTCATAAGCCGTGTACGCTACAAGTACGCCGGTATGCGTTGGTATACGTTCTAATACGCAGAAGCCCAAAAATAATTTATATCATGTTGAAAAATGTTCAGCGTATTTCAGCGTATAGAATATACGCTAATCATACGGTATGCATACGGTCCAACGCTAGAGTATCGCTCGAGGTACGTTACTCATAAGTTGAGTACGCTTGTCATACGTTTGCTGAAAAATGGTCATTTTGGCTGTAATACAGGTCCTACCTCCCCGTTGTAAGTCTGCATTCTACTTTATTTTTGGCTTTTTTTCTGGATTTGATTTGAATTGGGGTTTTACGTCGCTTTCAACAATCTCTCAGTTATATCGCGACGACTGGAGCACCTAACGATGGATTCCTGGTATTTCTCACACCAGTACTACCACCACATCCCTTTCCTAGCCTCCAGTTGCTATTCCACATAGGTTTACGATTATCTACCCATTGGTGGAAGACAAATGTCGGAAAGGATAAGTGCCGCAGCCGGGGATCGAACCCTTGCGAATATAGACTCCTGGATTAGAAGTCCGGCGCGCTACCAACTGCGCTATTGCCGCGGCTTTTTTTTTTTTTTTTTTTTTTTTTTTTTTTTTCTGAAGAGAAGATTTGGAACAGGCTTCACTTCGGATGAAGGAGAATTGTCATGCGACCTTATACTCAGGGGAAGAGAAGACGAGACATGTGAACACATTCAGCGTGTGCTTTTACTAACCGTTACGTCTCGTTCTTTTTTAGCATACCCTATCAAATCTGCGGACAGAGCAAATACTTAAGATTTCCTCTTCCGCGTAGAAAAATTTGCCTCTACTGACCAAAGGCCAAAAAAGCTGTGGCGACGGCGTGTTTTACGTCCGTCCTTCCGTTTACCCGTGTGTCTGCCCGTCCTTCTGTATATTTTATCTCGTAGTTGCTTAAAGTTAACAGTGTTTCTTTGATTAACTACCAACATGTATAGAATGAGTGTGTCATCGTAAAGATAGTTCATTTGATTGTGCAAACAAAGAAGGGCTGGGTTCTTCAAGTAACATGAGATTGGGAGTCAATGCAGCAGTATTAACAGTTTTCACCGGGTTCTATTCAGATAGCAGAAAAAATTGAACTATCTATCATAACGAAAGTTGCTTTTGAAATAGGGTCAGGTCCTTCAAGTCTAATGGGAAATGAGAAATATTAAATCTCGAACCAAATATTTTCGTTACCTCAATGTAGTCCACAGTTTACATTTAATTCGTCGACAATGTGTAGAATGATTTTATGTGTGCTATGGAAAAAGAGAGTGTTTCTTTCGAAGAAGGGCATGTTCCTCGCGTATCTTGTGAAAAAAACGCCCTGTGGAAATCAGACTTAAACATCACTAAAGATTCCAAAGTATTTATCGGGCTGTCTTCAAACCTGCAAAGACTGTTTTACCATCAATTTTGCTATTTATCAGGTCCAGCAAAATAAATAAAAAAGTTGGCATATTTGAATGTGATTAAAATAGCATTATCGAGAATCAGTGTTTTCTTTATTGAGAAAGTCATTTCTTTAATACGTTTAAGTCATGCAGTTTTATCCCATAGTCCTATCATGCCAATTGTTTTCAATGGGAATCAATAGACATAGTCATTTACCTCTTCTTTTCTAAGAATCTAATAGGCTTTAAGTCTACTGATAGACTCAGAAAACTCAGTCATAAGTTTTGTATACGTTATTCATACGCTTACATACGTTATCCATACATTATTCGTTCGCTTGCATACGCTGCCCGTACGTTGAGAAAGGCATATTTTTTTCTTTATGTCAGCGACGCAACATGCTAAATTACATCGGGTGATTTATTCAGTTACACTTACAGGATGCAAATGAGCAAAGAAATCTAAATTCAACATGCAAGACACAGATAACACGCTGTCTCCAATTTAGAAATTAGAATATCAAGCAATCTTCACTTTTTCCTGTTCCAAGGCAAATATTTTAGTGAAACAAGGCCAATAGACCCTGTGTAGAAATTTATCTCTCTGTTACAGTCAATGGATGCACATTCAGTAGGTATTTACTGAAATTACCGAAAACAATGATCTTCTTTGTCAAATTTTGGAGAAAAGCTGAAATTTTCTAATATGCATATCGCTGCTACGTATTCTGTCAAAATCCTTGAATCACACGAATTCCTTCTATGCTAAGTTTTACATACATTTTATGTTAATTTTATGTTAATCATAACCAAATAGTACTTCCAGCCAGGGGCTCTCAATATTATGGTCTATGTTCCAGCCTATTATTTCTTTTTGATATGTGTGTCAAATTCTAAAACTAGATCACAGATAATGGTCCTTTAGGCTAAAGGTCGCTCATTAGGCTCATTAAAGAAAACGAAAATGAAACAAAATTTAAAGTCATCGTTTAATATTTCGATCATTCTTTTGTTACATACATCCCAATTTGACGTACAGATCAGATTCAACTGGAATGATAGAGTGTCTCAATATATATTTGTGGTTCATTTTTTACATAGATAGTAGTCTATGAGTTTTCTTTTAATAAATCAATAATAATATAAAGGTTTGAACGATTATAATCTTGAAAAAGGTTTACGCTATTTTCTAAGCTCAAAGTACCAAGTTCGAATAACCAATGTTCGGCCTATCATGACGTTCAATTTTGAAAGCGGAATCTAAATATTCAATTAAATGAAGTACAAAGAATATGTATTGTATAGTAAATGATTCCAGGCTGAAACCGTAGATCACTGATCCCTACCCATTAATCACATATAGCACGAAAAGGGGACATCTGGAAAGAGCGAAAAGGTCCGATCCTGGTGGGTAGCGCAGACTGACCAGGGTCGCAACATTTTTTTTTTTTGGAAATATTTTCTAAATACAGAAAAAATGATTTACCATCTAACATAGCTATTTTTTCGATTAGACCTCTAATTTACAAAGATCAAATCCCTTTGTCGGTAATCAATTTTATGGAATTTCAAAGTGATCTCCATTTTTATTAAAGGTTCTAAATCATTGTAACGCGACAAACTTTATTTGTGAACTAGACGCAACCATAAGTCAAATATTTTGTGCATGACTTCAACCTGGCAGATGCTTTTAGCAAAGATTGCCGTTAAGAAATTGATGTAGTGTGAGTTTCCTAAGAATTAACAGTCTTTATTGAAGGATTGTATTGGTAGCGTGAAACACGAATTGACCCATTTTCCAGAAAGTATTCAAGCTGTGTTTGAACTGTTTTTAACTTGTCCTTTATCCTTCTTTCCAGAAAAAAACCCGTTTTTATATGCACCTATTATAAAAGGACCAACTTTAAAAATGTTATACTGTTTAATACTTAGGAATTGAATACATTATTTACAAAGTCAGATGTTTCTTACTAAAGTTGGCTGAATTGAGGTTTAGAAGTATTACATTAATTAACGATACTTTGTTAAAATTAAGTATTTTTTCCCAATTCAAAAATGTTTAATTTTCAGATTTAAACAAATCTGTTTGCTGTTAATAGCTTTAAGATTTCAGTTCATCGGACCTTTCAAATTCCTTCATTATCGTAAAAATGTTAGAAATACTGTAGATAAAAATTTTTACAATAGAAAGTAAATACAGATCATCTTTACATGTTTCACATTTAATTATCGAACTGTGTATAAAGAATAGTGGGACCTTCCTTTCTCGGTGAACCTAATGTGGGACGCCGCGTGAAAATCACGATTTTGATATCTGAATTGAAGATTGAGCTACAAGGTTTTAGCAAACCTACGACAAATCATTGTCAAGTCAATCAACAGTTTAAAATATTAATTTCGTCTATTTTAAGGGTCACCACGATCTAGGCCCGAGGTCATAAAACTTTTCTCAGGCTCAACTGAGAATTTTCTCAAACTCTTACTTTAAATAAATGTTTGAAAATAAAAGATAATATTAATAAGTTGTTATTTATAAAACTTATTAATATTATCTTTTATGTGAATACATCAAATAAGTATTAAAACAGAATTACGGCTTTAATCTCAAATCGAAATTTGAGATAACTTTGAATTGAGAATGAGAAAAGTTTTATAACCATTTAGACCATTGGCATTGTTTAATCAATTAACACTGCAAATTGCCGATAATCAAATTTTTCTCTGCTATTTTTTATTTATTCAGAAAAATAGTCTATTGGTGAGGAATATAAAATCTGTTTAAATTTTAATTACTGCTTTATTAACAAAGCAAAATAATTATACTTGGATCACAGTTGAGTAAAATCATTATATTGCATGTATTCTTATTCTCTCTTTATCCTTTTCTTCTAAATCACATTTTGATTCTTCTGAAATGTGTTTATGTACATTGATCATGTTTTGTAATGAAACTTAGGGAAACCTGCCTAAATGACAATGAAATTGACATGAAACTTAAACTTAATTTCTTTAAAAAAAATGAAAAATCTATCATTCATTAAACAAGTAAAGTTAACTTATTTCCCAAATATATAAGAGCCTTTGATATATCAATTTTCCCACAATCAGGATTTTTATGCACTATAGGCAAATACATAGAGGATAATGGTTTCTTTCAGTGTAAGATCGATTTATATTCATTGAGTGAACAACACAAATTATATTTTCATGAGTGGTGGAGCCACAAGTGAAAATATAGATTTTGTTGTTCACGAAATGAAATATTAATCTATCTTACTCGAAACAAACGGTTATTTTAATTCTTTATCACAAATATGAGACAATATGTGAAATTTGTAGGACTTACTTTCGATAAGCGCGCCATTTTGCACGTGATTGCTATGCAACGTTCATTGTGACGTCACTTATTTCGCCCCGCATATATGATGTCAGATAGGATGAAATGCACTAAAGCAGGATGTAAGTTTTGGATAATTTCACTGCTTTTGCAGTGAGATTATCAAGTTACAATATACCGGTTTTTTTTACTTTAGATAAACCACCAAAAAGCATTAAAGAAAATATTATATCTCAATGTTTTCTGCAATATTTTGCAGTCTATCTTTTAATTTCAAGACACATTGAATAAACGTTTTTTTAGCCCACCTGAGCACATCGTGCTCAAGGTGAGCTTTTGTGATCATAGAATGACCGTCGTCTGTCGTCCGTCGTGCGTCGTGTGTCGTGCGTCGTCTGTCGTCCGACGTCAACAATTTATGTTTTTAAACTCTAGAGGTTTTGTGTTGAAATTATCTCATTTATGACAACTGCCTATTTATTTGATGTGATGTCCCAGGGGTCAAAGAGACTCAGGTGAGCGATCCAGGACCATCTTGGTCCTCTTGTTTTATTTGGCTAAGTCTTACATAGCTAGTTTTGCTCTATCTGTTTAAGATAGCTGAGTTTTTCCTGGGCTTTGAAACGGACTTTAGAGTGATCTCATTTTATCTAGTTTTTTTTTTATTTTGACCATGTTACCTAGTTTTGAGATCGGTTGTCAAAATTTCAAATTTGTCCGAGATTTAATCAAGGCGATCATTCTGACCAAAATTCAAGTTAATTCGACAAAAATACTATCTCTATAAAGTACAAGGTTTTGCTCGTATTTGAATTGTTAACTGATGATAAAAATAAGTATGTCACATTCTTATAAACACGTCATATTGCATTTATAGACATCATATTGTCTCTTGTTAACTAGGTAGATCTTAGATAACGTCAAATGGTGTCTAATTAACGGAGCGTAGTATAGTCTTTGGGTAATTTTCCTGGTTTGACAATGAGTTTACCAATCGATAATCTACCGATATTTCTCGATAGCACCACATCTGCGCTCACAATTTTAGAATTCATTCATGTACTTTTTTCCCAGATAGTTCCTTGATATGTTTTCCTCTCGAGGGATATAATTACTGTAGTAGTCAATGTGTCTGATTAAGCGAGCTGATCTGTCTAGACAACGTAATAAAATGGCCAATGAATTATTATTTATCTTAGTATTATACAAATATTTGTGTGATAACATCCCATATGATATTTTTTATGATATCACATAGTTATTTTTAGAACAATGATATAATGTGGAAATTTTAAAAACTTGCATTTCATTTAGAAACATCAACGAAAACATGACAAATGGAGGTTATAAGATAAATATAATACATACTTAGTGTATTGTATGAACAAATATCTAGCTCGGTTGTGAGAATCGATAATTGTCTCGGCAGAGCCTCGACAATGATCAATTCCCCCAACCTCGTTAGATATTTTTTCTCATACAAAACACTAAGTACGTATTATATATTCAGCAAATGATCGAGTCATAACCTAATATCATCATACCAGACGCGAGAGAGGCCAACGGGGTCCTTCTTAATGATGCAATATGGACTATGTTATTACGTTGTACATATTTGTGAAATAGTTTGTGTAAAAGCTCTGATAAGACAGAGGACTGTTGGCTTTATTATGAACAAATCTAGATATTATGCTGATTTATGAAATGTTTCGCTATGATTTCGCTATGATGTGTCGATAAATAAAGTTTGATGAAGGAGGGGTAATATGCAAAAGGTAAAATCCGAGGAACTGAAATTACATGTATGTCCATTATAACATGATGACAACTCCCAAATTACTTTTTGACCTCTTCTGGGTGTAAAATTATACTCAAATTGTGACGTCTAAAGAATCAACGTTCGCGCCAAAGATGCCGTTGAGTAAAAATGGGCGGAGCTATCTGTGTACATAGTTAACACATGACATATTAATTTTATTGCGAATTAAATTCTATGTAATTTCTTCTATATAATAGCGCTTCTCTCAAATAACAAATACATGTACACGTTAATGGGTCTTACATTTTACCTTTTTTAGGAAATTGTCTAGTATCATACCGACATTACAACAGTAGTTGATTGTTACCTATCATATTATTAAATGCTAATTAATCTAGTTTGATCAAACAGACCAAATATCTTCTCTTTTTTTCATTTTTTTGTCCCTTGGATGACCTTGTATCATCAAGTCTTGACATAGAGAGCCCGTGTCCTCTTAGATATCCATTGTACTTTAACAACAAATCACGAAAACCGATCCACTGGACTTAGTTTCAACTCTTTATAAAAATCCTTACTTTCAATATTTCGGAAAAAAGCCTTTCCAAAGAAAATGTACACATCTTTTAGTTAGAACATCATAACACGTTCTAATGAAAGTTTTTTTTTTTATTTTTCTTGATACTAGGATTTTTTAGTCTAAAATGAAATTAAAACTTTAAAAATGACACTTTAATATTTGCTTCGTGGCAATAAAATAGACGTGATGTATAATCCATCTTCGAATATCAGGCAAAATAAATATTTCTAAACAGGCAACCTTAAACAGTACATGAATGAAGGCAGAGTGGTAGCTTACTTCAAATACCCAGGTTAATTTTTTCTTCAATGAACATTGACATTGTCTTTTTGTCTATTGATGAGCTTTATTTATTGCGGCTTTCTTAATACGTCATTTGTAATTTGGAAAAAGTAGTTATATATACTTTTGGTGATTCATATGATATCGTACCGGAAAAACACGCCCCCTCCAAGAAAAAAAAATAAAATTAAACAACAAAACCAACAACAACGACAAACGTTTGAGGGCAGGCTAGCTGTTGTGAAAATATAACATTCAAAGAATAAAAGGAGGTAAACGGTTTCATGCTAGTAGATTTTGAGAGAAATGGCGTCCTTTTATTAATTTTCAGTGTAGAACATTAAACTTGTGAAATAGATTATAACCAGACGAAAGAAAGAAACTAATCTAGCTTTTGATGTTATATCAAAAATTCTTGTTTGTTTGTTGTTGTTGTTATTGTTGTGTTTTTGTTTTTTTTTATTTCAATACATAATGAAACCCATAATAAACATTTAGGTTTAAATGAAATTGTCACGGAAATCCCGGCCAGACAGGTCTTCGAAAAAGATATTTTCCACATGACCACGACTTGACAGATTCTTTTAGCAGAGATTGACTGTAAGGAATTGGCGTATTGTGAGAAATCGCGGTCTATATTGCATGGTTGTGTCCATAGCGTTAAACAAGAATTGATCCATATCCCAAACGATTTCCAACTCTTTCCTATACAGCACCATATCCTTGCGACCTTACTCTTTTTAAACCACTATTGGCTTGAAAGTACATTTTTATATTATCCAAATAAAGCGGTGCTTTAGGAACAAAAGAAATGCATACGTATATATACGAATATCAGTATAACCGATACTTTTCTTCGACAAGGGTCAATTTGTAGTCTGCAATCATCATCGTTTTAAACAGTAAGTCACGTTAAGCGGTATCGTTTTAGCAAAATTCATCATATGTTAAAAGCTAAAAGTAAGTACTCTGATAAAATGTAAGCCAAGAACAATGAGAAAATTGACAAGATAGGCGGTTTTCGAATGCCTTCGGAATAAATGAGTGCATGAGCAAGTTATAAATGTTATCTAGTGGAGGCAATATAACGCTACCAATTTTGTTTGAAATTGGCGATTTTTAGTATTTTTCTTAGTTTAATTCTTTGTCTGTGTCTGTGTATACTTAGATTAGACGTTTTCTAAATGACACTAGACTATGAAATCAATGGAAGATTGAAAGCGATTCTAATGAAGTTCTGGATTGCTGTGAATTAAATTTTGAGCGATTTGGATGGTTTGGGGTGCTAGGGATCTTTTGGAGGGGAATCTAAATTTCACGATGTTTTAAAGGTGAAAAACACAGTCGTCAGGAACTACACGGAAAGCCCACCTTTGTAGTGATATAACATGACAAGAAGTTGTATCTGGTAGCGGACGTTTCAAACAATACTGGCCGCCGTCATAGCCTAGTTGGTAGCGCGTCGGACTGTCAATCTAGAGGTCCAGGTTTGATCCCCGACGGCGGCACTCTTTCCGACTAATTGTCTCTCACTAATGGGTTGATAATCGTATACCTATGAGAGATAGCAGCTTGAGGCTAGGAAAGGATGTGATGGTAGTACTGGTGAGAGAAATACCAGGAATCCATTATTTAGTTCTCCAGCCGCCGCAACATAACTGAAAAATGTTGAAAAGGGCGTAAAACTCCATTCAATCAATCATACAAAACAATACTGAATGTGTATCAATGAATAAATTGGCTTTTATATTTTTTGGTGAAATAAGGCCTTCTTATATTTAAGAATAAATCAAGAAACCTAATCACATCTGTCGGTTTCTGATTTCATTTTAGGTATAGGTTTATTCAACAATTCAATTTATTCAATAAATAAATTGTTAGCCATGATGTTGGTGGTAAGAAAATACGAAAGTAAAAAACAGTCTTTTGTCATCGTCACGGAAATTTATATTCTTAATATGTCAAAGTATATCTATTTTACAAACAAGATTCGATCCTAATCCATGAACTGTAACATCATGTGCTCTTTCTTAAATCTTTTTTCTAGAACGTTGCTATGATAATTTGTAATTTTTTTAAGACATGAGCCTGTGCGCGAGATTTTCAACAATTCATAATATGCGCAAAGCAAACCCTCTGACCAGTCTGTGCATCCGCACAGTCTGACCAGAGTCTTCACTATGCATTTATTAGCTAGACAAGGTCTTAAAGTATCTGTAGACCATCAGGTTATTTTGTATTTACACTATGTAGCCGTCTATGCTTCTCAATGTTTGCACATAATACACATTTCAAATTGTTAGAAATGTCACGCACAGCCTCATATATGTTATTTCTCAATATGTGTTGTATTGTTTGGTTATTATTTCTTGGTTCCTGTTTCTGGCGACCTCCTCCTGACAAACACACCAAAACAATAATGATTGACAGGAATGCGGGGTTCGATTCAGTACAAAGCTGTCAACAATATACAGATCATGTAACACAATTAATTGTTTCAGTTGGATCAATTTCTAACGAACGAAGTACGATGTAACACAATTATGAAGTAAAATTGGGCATTCTTCGGAGAAACTTCTCCAGAACGGTTGTTAATTCAATTTGTCAGAAATAAACAAATCGTCAATATTCTTCGTGTCTTCCCCGCAGTGCTTTTCATGTCTGACCTTTGGAAATAACTTGTACTTTTCTGTATTCAAAAAAAGTGCATTTTATAGTAAGATCTTTATTTAATGACTGCATTTAAGATGACATGTCGGCGAAACCTTTAGGAAACGAAACCCTGATTTTCGGGTAACTTATTTGCAACTATACTGAACCACAAAAGAAAAAACGCATAGTCTCGACTTGTAGAAAATAGTGAAAAGTGGGCCACATTTGATGGTCTTTTGTGATAATAATATGAAATAAACTTCAAGTTTAAGAAAAAATACGTCTTTGGTCAAATTTTGCTTGGCTTTTTTATATGGATTATGCATGGAGTTGGCACTCTCTTCATTGGGTGGGAAGAAATTGTCAGATGTATTTTGCGAAATCTCAATGTTTCTTATTACGTAAAAAGGTACTTGTGTTAAAACGGTCAGAAACATTATTGATTATTGGTGTAAAATTTCTTAAGAAAGCCACAGAGATTCCTTTCTAGTTCAACAGGAAAATTAATTTAAAGATTTCCTGCACCGCAATCAAGTATGTGGCGGATAGCAGTTATTCGCCTTTCACCTTAGAAAATTAAAAGACACGAACAGCTCGTATTCGCATAAAGGAATTGAACACACGAATTTCCAAGATAACGTGGCTGTTCTTCAATATCTTTGGATGTGTCTCCATCAAAGCCCCCAAAACTACTTAACCCATACACTCGCGCCCATTCAGAGACCATATTGCAAACCATTGCTCTGCTTTGAGTAAGTTTGACTTCGCCTTACCTCTAGGGTCCTATGTTTAGAGCTCGACATAGGCGAAGATATCGTTCGTATCTCAATGTATTGCTGTCATTGGTGATATACATCAATTTGGAGAATGACTGTTAATAGAAAATAAAAAATAAGCCTTTTTCACAAAAGAAAAAAAATCACAGTATCAATAGAAATGTCCTAATGCGAAGTATCATTTGTGTTTCAGTATACTATGAATTCAACTATTAAATATATGTATTCTTTTCAAAAAAAATCTTTAAGTAACTTTTCGTCGATGCATGACCAAAAACTCGTAAATGCAATTTGATATTTGTTCGCCTATAGACGCAAAGTGGTAATGTCCTAAAGTGACTGAAGGTCAATTTGCCATGCAGCATAATAAATCAATTTACATTGCTTATTGACTGAAGTTTTCCCATTCCCTCCTTACAAACAAATATCCCTATATACCTTTAACATGGGAATATTGGGATTACCTAAGTAATATTAAAGAGCGATATAGTATAAGTAGGCGAAAAAACTGAAATTACAGTTAACGACATCGTTCAATTGAAGAGACGAATGAATTTGGAATAATTTAGGATTGAAAAGGAATGAGTGCGATACAGTACAGAACATCAGGAATTTGACAATCCGATTGGGACGTGATTGAACGCTGAGCGGTGATTGAACGTTTATGAATGATGGTGATTGCCCGCTGAACGCTTTTTCTTCTGATTGGTTTGAACGCTTTCTCTGCTAAATCCGATCGATCAATCAAATTGAACGTTGCGTTCAATCATTCAATTAAAACATAAATAACGAAAGAAATTAAACGAAGTATAAAAATTATATTTTTCCTAGCATATATCTTTTTTTAATTTATCCGCAGGGGTCCACAGCAAATTACCTACCATGATTTTGTTTAGATTATTTCCCTTGAATAAAAATCCGCCATTTACACACGCAACTGAACTCTAATTAAAAAATAAACTTTTTGGAAAAATTCTCATATTTCCAGATTTTAATCTTGAAAACCATTGGCTGGAGTTAAAATAAGCTTCGTTAAGACTGGACATTGATATTGTGTAAGAATTCTAGGATTGCCAAAGAAATCGACAGTTGAATATGATGTCAATTTTTCGGACCTCGAACCTTTCGACCTATCGAGTTTACTGCATACCAGACAGAAATTGCATGGTCATTAAGCCTCCTAGATGCCGTTGACTAGTCGGGTCGCCAACGATAGTGGCTGATACCAAATTGAAGTAAAAAGGTCAGAAAAGAATATAAAACCCTGTGTCTGTGATGTAAAAAAGGGAAACCTGAGCCAACCAGATGATTTGACCTAGCCCGGCCAATTCACAGGGCATCGAATGAATGAATTAGATGTCAACTTATCAGAAATTTGTCAACAATTTCATCAGCTATTCTACATTAAGTCATCAGTGATGCCTCATCAAAGCAAACAGAGTGATTATGTGACAGTAGCTTAAGCAAAAGAGGAGGAAACACTTTCTATCTGTCGATATATTTGTCACTATTTATCTATCGCATTACAGTCAATAGTTCAAAAATTAAAGAAAAATGCACATATATAAATCACTTGCCCAGTGCTCAAATATTTCATTCCTAACGTTCACTCCAATCAATTTAAAACGCTCCAAAATCATTCAAAAACACTTTGAATCTGTGCAAAATGATCAGCAATTCAATAAAATGATTGTATGATTTTTTAAGGCTGTCTTTGATTTTTAAGGGTCTGATTTGCCTGTAAAGGCACAAATCCAGAAAAGTAGGTAGATCTTTTAAAGGGAGGTAATCAATTAGCACAAATTTATTGTCGATTGTGTTTTACCTCCCTTGAAAATCAATCTGATTTTGCTCATCACACTCATTCAATTTCATTCTAAGGTCATTCAATTTTCAGCCGCCACCATAGCGCAGTTGGTTAGGCATAAGACTTCCAATCTGGAAGTCGTGGGTTCGATCCCCGGTGGCGGCAAATATCCTTTCCGACGTTTGTCTTTCACCAATGGGTAGATAATCGTAAACCTATGTGAAATAGCAGTCGGAGGCTAGGAAAGGATGTAATGGTAGTACTGGCGTGAGAAATACCAGGAATCCATTGTTAGGTGCTCCGGCCGCCGCGATATAACTGAAATAATGTTGAAAGCGGCGTAAAACCCCATTCAATCAATTCAATCAATCAAACATTCAATTTACAATTTCCAGATTCTTCTTACTGTATTCACTGGTAAAATACAGTAATATCAAGAGTCAATAATTAGGTGCTCATACCACCGGCATTGGACTCAATAGTTAAATGTAAGAAGTTCGATACAAATTGACCGAAACCTTTTCATAAAAAAAATGCAGCCCCACAATTACCCTAGACTGCAGTTGCGGATCTAAAGTAGCCCCTATCATGAGTCTTATCATTCATTTTCCTCGGGAAATTTAATCAACATGTGGTTAACTTTGAAGACCCAACTGTAGAGTAAAACCTACATTACGGTTTGACTGGCGAGCCTGCCTCAATCTATCGATAAAGATCGGAGGGTAGCGTAGATGGGGCAGGTTTACCAGTCTACATTACAGTCTCCATGATTCCGCCGTATGAAAATGAAATGCATGTCGTGGCTGGTGAGCATGTCCTCATCAATGAAATGTTGGAGAGTAACATGGATAGGATTTGTTTACCAGTCAATTGAAAGCACTTTCATTAAGTAATATTTAATTAGGGTAACAATGTTCTTGCATTTAATAAAACATTATGGCCCCGGTAAAGCCGGCCACTGAGGAGAGACATTGTTTAAAGAAAGTAAGGAAAATCTCTTGTCTGTTCATCCTTTCGTTCTCTACTGGCGGACTAGGTACGAACTGGCACTGAGACGAAAACGGTATTTGGGTCGAACTGAAATAAAAAACGAACACGCGCAAGTCTCGCCTTTAATTTTCCTGGATGTTTCCGAAACTCGCTAGAGTTATTTATTTCGAGAAGATTGTGAATTTGCTTTTTTATTTATCTATTCAATCAACAAAATGAATTATTTTTAATCAAACGAAAATAATTTCGTTAAAACTGATTGAACGGTTTCTTATCATGTAACCGATCGGAATGAGTGAACGGTTCTGATTGAACGCTTTGTAACGATTCTGATTGAACGCTGATTGAAAAATTGTGATTGAACGCTGATTGAACGCTGAACGCTGATTGAACGCGATTGCCCGTGAATGATCGGATTGTGATTGAAATGATTGTCAAATTCCCGATGTTCCGTACTGTAAGTGAATTTTGAGTGAAATTAAAGAGAGGAAATGCAATGGCGCTAATTTTGTTCAAGATGAATAACATTAGCGATATATATTACTACCCTATCATAAAATCTGCATACAAGTTCTGTAAAAAGCTTCCCATTTCTTAGGGAACCAGTCTGACTAAATTTGATAATGTCAGTGAAGTCGCGATTTTGAGTTATATTTATTTTGAATGCAGTTATTGATCTAATTTTTTGTGTGTGTGTGATTTTGGAGCATTTATGAATAGTTTGAGTAAGTGTTAAGAGTGAATGAATGGAAGGCTGGGTGAGCGATTTAAAATAGTTTTGATTGAGATGAATGTCAATTGCACGATGTTACTAACTGTACTTTGCTCATTTTGCATCTTTGTGGTAGGCAAATATTAGAATCGGATTTGAGAAACAATACTTACGAATACTTTATCAACGAAAACCGTTCAGAATAAAGACTATAAAGCTAACATGTCCTTTCCATACATAGTTTTGCCTATTGTAGGTTTTTGCTCAATTGATATTGGGTCTCATGACTACTTGAATGCGTTATTGTCTATAATGTTAAAGATCACCACTAATAGACTTAAATTACAGAAATGCATCATATCATCTCTAGCAATAATTTTGCTTGGCTAGACTTTGATAGTTATTTCGGTCATTGACTTCACCTAAACTATCAACGTTCATTTAAGTCAACTCATGCTCAAGCCATCAGACTTTTGTAACATCTGAAGTAAAACGCTTCTAAAATCATATATAGTGCATAATAAAGAAAATGCGTGTTGCAATCACACAATATTCTCAACGCCAAAATGATAGAGTTGTAAAATTAACAAGAAAATTGCCTTTGTTCGATCCATTAGGAATTTCAATTTTTACCAGCTCGCATAACTTCCTTTTATCGTATTTAACTTTGAACTCCGAAACCTCTGGTCATAATTTTTACCAAATCGAGGGTTCGGCGCAATACTATACTATCTGCATTTTTTGAAAATTTTACAGGAGACTGAAAAAACTTCATCAAATCTTTATTTTTCCAAAAAATAAGGCTAAGTTTAAGTAAATGACTTCAATTATAATTTGTTAGATGAAGATATGAACAATAATTGAATAAGAATTTCTAAAATCATGTTTTTGTTTATTTTTGTCACTTACTATAGTATTGCCTCTGAAATGGGATTACGCCTCGCCAAAACTTTTGTGCAATACTATAGTAACTGCACTTACTACAGTGTTGCAATCCATTTCTCAAATATTTTTGGATAAATGAGTGTGCAATACTATTGTATCTGACTAAATGTCATATTTTACTTCTGTTGTTTAAACAACTTTTGACAACAAGCCAATCCTTTATCAAAAGACACTATTTTAGACTGGCCTAAACTGATAGAGAATTGCAGCAAATGATTGAAAAGTCTATATTAAGAATAACAAGTAAGCCATTCATGCCTTTCACACACAGGTTTAAAATGGCTTTGAATGATAAAATTGAATAATGTATCAGACTCTTGAATTATTTTACCTGAGAGACTTTCTGATTTAAAGCATTTTACTTTCAGTATAGCTATAAAAGGTATTCTTTGGGAACTTTCCTTCTTGACATCATTGCAAATATTATATTTTGATCTGTTGAATTTCCATTTTTGACATCATTGCAAATAATTATATTTTGATCTGTTAAATTTTATCTCACAACTCACAAAATTTATGCTTATAGTAATAAATGATATTTAATGTGCAGCACCACTATGGGAATTTTTTTTTTTTTTTTTTTATTTTTTTTTGGTCATAAACTCTGGTCACAGTTTATGACCTATCCTCATAAAACTTTATCAACATTTATAAAGAATGCACCATACTGCAAAAAAGAATGTGTCATTGGTAAATAGGGGAAATTAGCCTTTTGGAAGATTTCTTGGGCCAAAGCTTAAAATAAGGATAAACTCTTATGAAAATGGAGACTTTCCATTGGAAAATAAACAAGATACGGCAATTCCCTATGCAAAACTGAAAGATTTAGATTGGCCTTTTTGTTATAAAATAGAAAAAATGTGGGTGTTTCCTTTCTTTCAATGTAAAATTAGGATTCCTACAACACAGGCTTTGGTTTCAAGTTTGATTTTATGGTCTAAGGATCATGTGTTATGCCAATTATTAAAGTTTTAAGCAAGTTTTAGATTTGGTCTAGTTGGATAAAAAATACTAGGTCTAAGCATGTAAAAAACATGCCACAATTTGAACTTGAAGATTTTAAAACTTTGTCGAGATGTCTATGCACATAACATTTTATCTTGTGACAAGATGAAAATCAAGTTAAAAAAAAACTTTGTCATGGGGTCAAATCTCAAAAAAACACTTAATGTCATAGGGTCAAATCTCAAAAAGTCACCTAATGTCATGGGGTCAAATCTCAAAAAGTCACTTAAGAGAGGCCACTTTTCATACTTAGATGACTAAAAACTTTACCAGGAAATTTATCTACTTGATATTATAAATAAGTTGAACATAAATTCAAGTAACAGAGTCAAATCTCGGCAAAATCTTGAACACTCAGGCCAAATATTTGACTCGAAAAGTCTTGAAACTTGGTTGTTTATCAACATGACATTTTGACAAGTTTTAAGTTGGGTAAAGTGAAGGTAATTATGACATTTTTCAGGTAATGAGAGTAGGTTTTTACAAATTCTTATCATACAGAAAGCCTTTGGCCATGATGACATTAAATTATTTGCAGTCAATTCTGGATATTACAATCTATGTTCTTTGGAACAAGAAAAGAAAACGTGTCCTTATAAATATCACTATTTCTTTCAAACAAATTTCTTTTTTCCCTTTCATAGAGTTATGCAGTTCATTGGGATTAATTAGTGCCAGTATAATTGTATTCAACATATTGTCTTGATTTAATAGGGTTTACTGTTTTATAAAGAAATGACCAGTACTACCATCATTGCAAATATGCTCCTATCTGATCTTTCAAATTAAGCCTCAAGCTGAAATGGGACATAAGTTTTATAAACAAGAGGGCAATAATGGGCTCCATCTGCTCACATGATTTTTATTTAACCAGTGGATGTCATCCAAGTAACACTCTGACAACTTTCATTTAAATTGCCTAGTTGTTAAGGAGGAGATGTTATTTAAAACATGGCAAACATTTTTTAAAAGCATCATCATTCTAAGGGACATTACGGCAAAGTTTGATTGAAAAATTGTGCAAAAGGGTCACCCAAGGAACTTTCTGGCACAATTTCATTGAAATAGGTCAAGGAGATGTTCAAGGATTTAATAGTAAAAAAAGGCCACAGCCCACCATGCCAATATTTATGGGCCAATCAAAATAAAGCAAACAATTTTTTGAAGGGTCATCCAAGTTTAATTACTATATACAATTGGTCTTGTTAAATAGCAAAACATATCATATAAAGATTTCTAAGTAAAAATACTCTGACCTGCAACGCCCAAATTCATAGGTCAATCAAATAAAATGTACAGTTTTTGGAAAGGGTCATCCACGTACCATTCTCGCTAAGTTTTATTATACCCTTTAAAACTTTTTTGGGGGTGGGGGTATAATAGAGTCACCTTGTTGGTTGGTCCATCTGTCAGTTTGTGGCAGCTCAATTTCTCAGCAACTAATGGGCGGGTTTCATTATCAAGCAGAGATGTGCAAATGAACTTTGTTTACAATCCATCCACTTTTGACAGAGTTATAGCCCTTTGATGGAAAATGGCTTTTTATTATTGACAAAAACACTTGAGTTGGGTATTAGTCTGCTTTGCAACAGTCTAGTTGGAATTGATCTAGTGGTATAGGAAGACATGTCATTCAAGGATTACCAGGTCAAAAATGCCTAGTCCTACTAGCCCATGTTTAAGGGCCAATCAAAATTTTGCAAACAAGGGTAAATTTGGGAAAAGGTCATCCAAGAACCGTTCTGGCTAAGTTTAATTGGTCCAGTGATTTAGTAGGAGATGTCAAGTTTCAAGTGAATGCCTTCAGTAGAACAAGAGATATCACAAAATGTAAAGTTTTTGCACAAGGACAACGATGACGCCAGCGACAACACAAAGGCTATAGCGATACCTCCGGTTTTCTCCAAAAACAGCCGAGCTGAAAATGCCCAGCTCTTGTCACATGTATATTTATGGACCAAACAGATCTTGTAAACATTTTTTGAAAACAGTCACTAAAGAAAGATTATTGCAAAGTTTCATTAAAATTGGCTCAATGGTCTCAGAGAAGAATTTTAAATTGATGACACAATTTGTCACTCTGCCAACTCAAAGGTATACAACTATACAGATCACTGCTGATGAAAATTGCAAGATCTCAACTTTTTGTTCCAAAACAGCAGTCTTAGCTTTAAGAGACAAAACTAAAGTTTCCAATTACATGCTGCCTCAGTCAAAACCTCTAGAATGCATC
Organism: Fragum whitleyi; assembly: GCA_948146395.1. Lineage (NCBI taxonomy): Eukaryota > Metazoa > Mollusca > Bivalvia > Cardiida > Cardiidae > Fragum > Fragum whitleyi. Next base: position 14,029,199 of record OX411545.1, read on the forward strand.
TTTACTGGTCACATTGTAACAATTTGTTATAATTCAAACATGGGTTGCTACCTTAATTTAGAGTTGTGAAGTATGAGATCATATAAGACATCACTTATTAAATGAGTTGACGACCTTGTGAAAAAAATGAACTCTATTTTGTGATTTCTTAGAGGTTTTCAATAATAAAGTATTAAGTACATGTACCCCATTATCTTCTTATCCATACAATAAATTACCTCAAAGATAGAAAAAAACCCACATAACTGTAGCATTCCATTTCGTCAAAGAATCTGAATTAGATCTTCATTCAAAATATTTAAAAGCTAATTGTGTAGTCTTAGAGATAGACTCGGGGGAAGGATGGGGTGAAATGTAGCTTCACAGAAGTCACAAAAGTAGAATATCAAGAAGTCAAAAAAGCACACCACAAAACTAGTAGAATCAGTCTTAGTTTCCAAGTTGAATAGGACCAGTGTAAGGAAGAAGGAAGAAGAAAAGGATGAGTGTATGATTTGGACAGGCAATATATACCACATATTTGGGGCCAGAATATTAAATTCCTAGAAAAATTCCTTAAATTCCTAAAATTGTATTGTAGTGCCACCAAGATAATGCACATTTGCTTCTGGTATTATATATTTTTAGTAAATTAATATGCTCTCTAAGAAGAACAATCATTCACTCCAGTCCAAGAGGATTATTATATTTCTTGAGTAGATTTATATCTATTATCTATAAGATTTATATAGTTTGATATACATGATCATTTGACCAAATGCATTTGGCTTCTTCAGGGCTTGAAAATTTTTAAAATTTCTACTTGTCTTGCTATACAAGAAAATATAGTTGTACATTAATTTCATGAGTGAAATTTTGCAAAATCCACTTGTCATGCTTATATAGACAAAGAAGGAAAAAATCATGCAGGACGAGGGGACGAGTAGAATTTTCAAGCCCTGTTCTTGTATGTTGTATCATTTTAATAGACGGCGAAAATCCCAACTGCTTATTTCTTTCAAATATCAGATGTTGAATATCCTCTACAGTGCAGCATAAAATTGTTCTATATAACATTAATATGAAGACATGCATGTAGCCAGAGGTCCTGATTAATTGTTACAAGAAATAGAGATTGCTGAAAGTAGAATGTAATGAGATGACATCATGTTAATCAACTGTGATGTCACTATAAAAGTGTCAACTAGTGTAAGGTTATCTATCTAAAGATTATCTTTTTATGTAGGAAGAGCCGTAAAAAAGTTTTGCAAGTAAATATTAGGATAACTTTATTGAAAATAACACCACAATACTATGGTATATGCAGTTACTATAGTATTGCAATTCAGTATTGTGCTTCCAGTGTTGAAATTTGAACGCAATACTATAGTAAGTGCAGTTACTATAGTATTGCAATTACACAATTCTTAACTTGCAGATACTATAATATTGCACTAAGCCTCTACAATTTTTATTTCTTAATTCAGAGCTTTAAGATTTTTTTAGTAGGTGTAAAGAGGAAATTTAGATAGATTTATGCAAAAAAGTGGATTTCACAAAAAATGTCAGTTACTATAGTATTGCGCTGAACCCTCGAAATATCCTTGCGTTCAATCTTGAATTCGTCAGAACTGATCCACTTTACTGATTAAAGGTTATCAATTTGATGGACTATTTTGAGAGATGTGGTAAACATCTCTCCCTTTGCTACAGTAAATGAACTATGCAAGCTGAAATTCTCGAGGAACAATTATTTTAGAGTAGACCTATCTTTCATTTTCAAACAAAGATTTCTTGTTGACTTTTGTTGAGTCCAATGTATTCGTTTTACTAATAGTTTTGAGTTCTCGTATATTCCCTATTTTTGTTTTAGGGGGATTATTTCTTCGGATATAAAGAGAACTGTTTGGGTTTTTTTTCAATTTTCAGAGGTATGAAACTTAAAGGAGGTCCAGACTGACCGTATTTTGCTCACATGCGTGCCATTACCCTTCTTTCCGAGCGCATTTTTAGGAGTCGAACAAAATGACACAAATAAATTTTGGAGAGTTGAATAAATTAATACTGCCATAAATCACTTTCGCGATACTATATCAAACCACAGCGTCCGACCAAGGACGATTTTTTAACTCTCCCAGAAGGTATCTTGTTGGTAATAGAAATTATACATTTTTATAAAAAAAGAACGAAAAACAGTTGTTACAAGATAACCAATGGCTAAAATAGACTGGTAATTATTTTAAATAAATCTGTTTTGTTGTGTACAATCATGCTTACCGATTTTCAGGTTTATTGAGCAGAAAATTGTAGCCTAGAGAGTGTCTACATGTTTTTTCAAAGATTTAACCCTGTGTCCTTATTTCTTTACCACACTTGACCGAATTTCGAACTTGGTCTAGATTTCATCAATACAACCATTCTGGCCATTTTCAGGTTAATTGAGCAAAAAATTTGGCTTCTAGCGTGCCTTCGAGGTTTTTCTAAGATTTGACCCCTTAACCTCATTGTTGACACTATTTGACCCAAATTCAAACGTAACCTAAATTTCACAAAGACAATCAATCTGACCAATTTTCTGGTCGATTAAGCGAATATCTTGGCTTCTAGAGTGTCTACAAGGTAATTGATGAAGACGGGCGACAGGCGACGCACGACGCACAACCCCCAAAACCCGACTTGAGGACTTTGTGCTCAGGTGAGCTAAAATAGGTCAAAGTGTAAATAAATTAGGACAATCCTTCTTAACACGCTTCATTCTTCACGTGATTACTAAGAAGCGTTCATGATGACGTCACTTTTTGGTGCCGCTTTAATAACATCAAATAGAGCCAAATGAAAGAAAGTGGGGATTTTTTTTATATAATTTCACTGGTTAGGCAGTGAGTTCGTCATTTGAATATCTACCATTATTTCTCGATATTCCACCGAAAAATTTAAAGGAATAATTGGTATCTTGAAGTTATAGTACAAACAATATTGCACGACAAGACATGACTAAACGTGAAAAAAAAGGAATAATCTTCAGACTCTTTGATGATTTTCTCCTCTATTTGTATCGTTTGATCGATGGATTCTAAAAAATATAATTCCAAACATAAAAGACCCTAATATTTCATTTTTATTTTAAGAGAAATGAATTTCTTCACATGTTTCTCAACTGCAGAGCTGGTAACATTAGATGCGGAAAAAAAGACTTTTGATCTAAACATGATTTTTTAACTAAACTAAAGGTTATTGTGAATACACTAGCTATTCAATCGTGTCATTAAAAGCATATTTCAATTGTAGTTGAATATGGGCAAGGGTTTTTTTGAAATACGAGATGACACACATTCACATTGTACAAAAGGTCTACCACAGCAAGTTTATAAATAAATGTACCTTTGACACCCCATTAAAAAGATATGATTAAAGAAAAATACATCTAGCAGATGTCCACCAGAGGCTCTGTCTGTTCAACGAGCCGTCTCTAACAGTACTCGAACCCGCAACTACGAGATGACTAGCCAGAAAAAATCGTGAGTATTTTAAAACTACTTTCTAATTGTTCGCTACTTGTCACTCAGATTGTTTTTGTTCGTTGCTGATCATTCTCGTTTTGTTCACAACATATATTTGCTATTATAAATTAAGCATTGGCCGATAGTCTAGACAGACATCAACCTGTATAGTCTTTCAGACTGATCTTAGCCTACACCACAGCCTCTCTACTTAATTTTTGTGGGAAACTTGAGATGAAATGTCCGAGGAATTTGCAAATTATTTAAAACAAAATCTAAAGTCACCAGAATAAGGGTATATCGTGTTCGTCTTTTTTATTTATGACCCGTAACGCGAAAAGGGACCATCTCGGTAGTGCGTTAAGTGTCGAACCTAGTCAGACTGCGCGGATTGCGCAGACTGACTAGGATCGAAACTTTTCTCGATTTCACTTGATTTTATTACAATAAACACTCTTTTTCGAATTTTCGGTCACATGACCTTCATCAAGAAAAACGCAATGTAATTTAGAAACTACATCCTCATCATTTCTCTATTAGGCTTTCTGCGTAATTTCTGTTTGCTAATTTTCTGAATCTAGATTGATCAATCTATCCTTCCGTGAAATAATAATTCAAATGCGACCTCTGGTTGATCTATGCCGGACCCGGTCTGATTTTCAATTATTTATTTCACAGCGTTCCCAGATGGTCCCTTTTCGTTTGACGGATCACATTTTATGTACCCTAGTCTATTGATAACTTAAAAGAAGAACGATACAATGTGCTTAAGACTTAAAGTATTTTTTAAATGTCTCAAATATTGTTAATTTCATAAATCAATGAGAAGAATAAAGCTTATTATTATCTTACTTTTTACGTACACGAAAAAATGTATATAACGACCAGGCGGATAAATTGAATAAAATATTTTCCACATGACCACGACTTGACGAATGCTTTTAGTGGAGATTAACTGAAAGGAATTGGCGTATTGTGAGAAATTACCGTCTTCATTGTATGGTTGTGTTCATGGCGTTAAACACGAATTGACCCATATCCCAAATGATTTCCAACTAAATCCTAAACGATTTCCGGATCCTTGCGAGCTCGCAAAAAAGAGGTCTTCGTCATTCTCCGTCTTCGAATACAAACATAATCTAGACCAATGTTACGAGCACATCTTAAAACAAGAGGACCATGATGGTCCTATATCGCTCACCTGAGTATGTCACTCATAACTTGTCAACCATGTTATGAAAACCAGAATTTGTTTGATGTACATTAAGGTTGATTAAAATTTGTCCTATTGCAACTTGATTTTTTTTTTAAGTTTCGTAAATTTTCAACTTTTATCTTATCATGGCGTATTCTTTAAACAACTTTTAAAGAGCTTCACCCAAGGAACATCCCTGGAAAGTTTCAGCTTGATTGGCCCAGTGGTTTAGGAGGAGAAGAATTTTTTCTAATATTTTCAGCCATTTTCGGTCATTTTTCAGATTTTCCATTACCACGGAAACTAGAGTTTTTGATGAAATTAAATTCTTTTAACAACTTTTGAAGACCTTCACCAAAGGCACACCCCTGTCAAGTTTCAGCTTGATTGCCCCAGTGGTTTAGGAGGAGAAGAATTTTTTCTAATATTTTCAGCCATTTTAGACAAATTTCAGACTTTCCGTTACCATGGAAACTAGAGTTTTTGATGAAATTAAATTCATTTAACAACTTTTGAAGACCTTCACCTAAGAAACATCCCTGCCAAGTTTCAGCTTGATTGGCCCAGTAGTTTAGGAGGAGAAGAATTTTTTCTAAGATTTTCAGCCATTTTCGACCATTTTCAGACTTTCCGTTACCATGGAAACTAGAGTTTTTGATGAAATTAAATTCTTTTAACAACTTTTGAAGACCTTCACCTAAGGAACATCCCTGCCAAGTTTCAGCTTGATCGGCCCAGTAGTTTAGGAGGAGAAGAATTTTTTCTAATATTTTCAGCCATTTTCGGCCATTTTTCAGATTTTCCGTTACTATGGAAACAAGAGTTTTTGATGAAATTAAATTCTTTTAACAACTTTTGAAGACCTTCACCCAAAAAACATACCTGCCAAGTTTCAGCTTGATTGGCCCAATGGTTAAGGAGGAGAAGAATTTTTTATAATATTTGCAGCCATTTTCGGCCATTTTTCAGATTTTCCGTTACCATGGAAACTAGAGTTTTTGATGAAATTAAATTCTTTTAACAACTTTTGAAGACCTTCACCCAAGGAACATCCCTGCCAAGTTTCAGCTTGATTGGCCCAGTGGTTTAGGAGGAGAAGAATTTTTTCTAAGATTTTCGGCCATTTTGGGCTATTATGTAACCATGGCAACCAGAGTTTTTTATGAAATTAAATTCTTTTAACAACTTTTAAAGAGCTTCACCCAAGGAACATCCCTGCCAAGTTTCAGCTTGATTGGCCCAGTGGTTTAGGAGGAGAAGATGTTTAAAGAAATTGTTGACGGACGGACGGACAGACGGACGGACGGACGGACGACGGACGGACGACGGACGGTGAGTGATCACAATAGCTCACCTTGAGCACTTTGTGCTCAGGTGAGCTAAAAAAAAGGTTACACGCTATCGTATTTCTTAAAATTAAGTGCATTGTTTTCCTTGCTTGATTTCCGTTTCTGACAAACACATCAAATCAATTAGCATAAATGATAGACAGGAATGTCGAGTTCTAATCAGTATTAAGCTGTCAAAAGTATACAGATCATGTAACACAATTAATTATTTCAGTTGGATCAATTTCTAACAAACGAAGTACGATGTAACGCAATTTTAAAGGAAAATTGAGAATTCTGAAGAGAATCTCTTCTAGAACGGTTGTTAATTCAATTTGTCAGAAATAAAGGGAATGTCAATATTCTTATTACAAATGAAATTATCTTTTCTGCAATGATTTTGATAAAGACGGTTTGACCTTTGTAAATAACTTGTACTTTTTTGCGATTTTTATTTGAAATATTTTTTTTATAATTTTTGGTGAGCTTGGAGCGTTATTAAATAGTTTGACTGAGAGTTTAGAACGAATGAACTGGGCGCTGAGTGAGCGATTTAGAATGGTTTTGATCGGAATGATTGTCAATTACTCGATCTTATAAACTGTACCCTTTGAAAGGAAATGAAATGGTTCCAGCAGAGATACATGTAGATCGGGTTAAAAAATAAAGTTCAATGAAAAAATTACCTCGCTTGCCCCATCTTCCACTGTTATACCAATATTCTCACAGTTTTTTTTCTCTTCTGTATCATAAGCAGTAATTAACTGAAAATGAGCAAAGTTATAGAGGATATGCCTTTGTTTCAGCACAAGATATTCATTGAGTGAACAACAAGACTTATAATAAATTTCAATGACCCAGTGTAAAAACAGTTTTAACTGCCTATATGGTTATAGAATGAAAAATAGATTGATCTTACTAGAAAAACAAAAAATATTCCATTTTTTAAGGCAAAGATGACACCAAAAGTCAAAACGTTTAGGACAAGTTTTACTGAAAGACTGTCATTTTGGATGTAATCAGGGGTGAGGAACTACCATACCCGACTTGTCCAACACCGGATTTTCCTCCTGCAGATAAGTACTTTTTTCTATGCCTCTTATCCATGACAAGTTAATACCAGAACAAATATCAGAATGGTACTAAACAGATATTAGAGAATGATTAACATATTGTTAACATTAAAGGGTAGAAAATAGTGTTTTTAATGAATAAAATGCTTGAGTTCTGCATTTTCTACTTAAAAATAATGTTTTCTCAAAATGGATTGACTTTCTTTTTTATGACATTATTGACATGTTATATTTTTTTATCCCAGACTAGTAGAAAATCATCTTTTACTTTTCTGAGACAAGTGGAGAAATTCTGTATTTCCACATTCCTGGTGTAATTGCTTTGAAATGATAATTATGACGTCCTTTATTGAGCTCGACTTAGAACAAAATAAAATGATCGAAAGCAGGGTATAAATTTTGGCAACTTCAATGGTTTGGGGGTGAAATTATTAAGTGATAACCAAGAGGTACAGATGAAAAGGGGTAAAGCCGGTCTAAAATCTTTATTTCTCATGGAAACCCTATGTTGTGGGTATGCATTGGAATCATCTTTAAAAGACGATTCCAAGACGATTCCAATCAGAACCCGCAACATAGGATTTGTACAAGTATAGATGAAAAATCTTAGTTGAAACTCAAAATATCTATCTATCTGTAGCTGTGATAACCTACTGTTAGTTCTCTATAAATTACTGGAAAAAACATTACAGGAATAGTTATCCATTTTATCAAGCTTGAAGAGGGTCACAATATGGCAAAATGACCCTATCCAAAAAGCTGAGGGAAAGCCAGTATTAATAAGTTTGAGCCCTATTCTCAGAAATCCATGTCATATATGCAGTGGCGGCTCTAAGATATCTGTAAAAGGGGTTTAAACATACAAAAAAGGGGAAGGGGGTCATTCATGATTCTCCTAGTATCATCATACACACCTCTAACATTTATCCAGCTGTATTTGAATTTTACTTAAAAGGAATTTCCTATTTTTAGACATCATAGAGTCTGCCGCAACTTTTTCTACACAAATTAAGTTGAAGGCTGACAGACAGTGTATCCTAAAATCAGACTGTGCAGGCTGATCAGGAAAACAGACTTACAATTTTAACTTTGGGGCCAAGACTTCAAAAACTCAATGTTTAACATTGTGGGTTTAAGCATTTTCACACAAAATCTAGGGGTCCAGCCGAAAATCCAGGGGCCATGGGCGACTGGGCCCCTACTAGTCTTTTTCCCTGCTGATCTTAAGTCTATCCTTTGCCAAACCTTTTTTCGCAAATGGAATTTGGCTCTGCAGCAGAACGGATTATATATCTTTTCATGAATGAAATAATGAGATTGAGTGTGTGTGGTGGTGGTGGGTTGGGGGGGGGGGGGCATTTAAAACCCATGAACTCCATATAATTCCGCCCCTGCCTATGGGTTAACCCCAAAATGAGACAGAGCATAAATCATTTATGGTAGAACTACTGTATCTAGATCTTCATAACTGTCATATCTATTATAGTGTAAAATAGATGATGTGTTGTTTTTCTTTTTCCAAACTAAAATGATTGAATATAACTAAGATTATTTAGTTACCCTGTGTGCTTCTTCTTTGGCATATCCCCTTCTGATCTTCTTTGGTGGACTCTTTTGTGAAACTGTGTCTTCTCTGGGTAAAAGCATCTCTAGTTTTGATCCTGTGAAGCCTTTTGATGTCGATGGCGTGCATGGACGTGGTTCTTTGTGAATGGTCGGCACAGCGTCCTTATTCAGTTGAACAGCTTTCGGAGTAATTCCCATTTGATCTTTCTCAAAGAAGTATTTAAAGGAAAGCAATCCTTTTGTGAAATGATCGGAATATTACACAGAGTACTCGGTCGGGCCAGTCGTGTTTCACTGTCACGAAGTCAGTCCATTGTTTTCTACGTGCACAATCTTTCGGGAAATAATGCATGGAAACTCCGTCAACATGTATGGCGCGCGAACGGGGTCAAAAGTCACGATGGCGCTATACCTATAAATAAAATGGAGGTATACCGGTAAAAACATCGGTGTACCGCCATATTTTTACCGGTGTACCGATAAAGATATGGGTATACCCATAAAATAAGAGTATACCGCTATTTGATTTACAGGTTTACCCATAAAAAATAGAAGTATACCCTTAATTTGTGGGTATACTTACATTTTTATCGGTACACCTCCATTTTTATGGAGAGCCAATCACAGAGCTTCTACCTTAGCCGTCAACATTGCTCGAGTAGGGGACGGGAAAATACCAATTTTGCATTATTTTTTTTTGTATAAATTTGGCTTAGATATATATATGTGTAATATTATTATTATCGTTGTTTTTTAAAATGAGGAGAAGAATTTATCTTGTAAAAAAATATTTAAATATATATAAATACTAAAAATATATCAATGTAGTCCCGCAGTATACGTTTCCGGTTCCGGATTTAAAAAATGGAGCGCCAGTTTGAAGACCACTGCTTTCAAACAGTTTCACAGATTCTTGAAGCTTTAATGCAGAGTGAACTGAGTGAAGAATGTTTGGATCAAGCAATTGTACAACTTTCAGCCATCAGAAGAAATTTACAGCGGACATGGGATGAATTGCCGCGTCTCGGTCACCTTGCCGAATTTGTGGATTCGGTTTTGACATCTGCGGAAAATCAGAAACTGTAAGTTTTCGTCCTCGACTCACTGGCTGCATGTATGAATCCTTTGCATATATGCTTTCAATCCCATAGTGGAAAACATCTATTTAATTTCACAATATCCCTTCTTAATTTCCATTATCGATCTGGTATTCATTTGTCGAACTTGCAAACTGGCAAATGTTGATAAACTGATAAAGGGACTGTGTGTTAACATACCATGGAATTACGTCCCTAAGTGTGCAAGATGATCAGACGTCCATGATACCTGGCTAGTTGGGCAAAATAGGGAACAATTTTAATTTGGGTCCGACTATTTACCCCGGGAACCCCGAGAAACACCGGGAGGTTCACAGTCAACTCGGCCTGTGAATAACTCGGCCCGTCAACTCGGCCCGTAAACTCGGCCTGTTTATATATTAAATAGGTACATGTATGACGATGCAATGTATCTTTAATTAAGTAATGTTAATCAATTGATAATCACTCGTTGAAAAGAGTTTTAATAATAATATTTATTATACTATTATATGGCATTTGTGTAAATATGAGATAAAATGGATAATTAAATACTTTATTTTCCTTTTATTCAAATTTATTTGACAAATTATTTTTTCTAAGCACAAAAGTAGATGACAAGTTATATGGGTATTAAATATGGAGATCGTAGATTTTGGTCATCCAGTGTGAATTTGCACCACGTTTAAGCACATTGCACACATTGATTAACTATCTGATAAGTGTGCTTATTTATACGTTTACTAAGCTAAACCATATAAGTTATATACAGGCCAAGTTGACGGGCCGAGTTTTACACAGGCCGAGTTTTACACAGGCCGAGTTTTACACGGGCCGAGTTTTTAACAGGCCGAGTTGACAGGACACCACACCGGGAAATCGAGAATTACCCCGGGAAACATAAACGTATGAATGTATAAGAAAATCCATGCTCTGTATCGAAAATGTATCATTGATTCTCAAAAAAAACCTTCCTAAAATGATATTAAAAGCAATTCCGAATAGAAAGGGGCCACGCTATAGTTATTCCATTTTATTTTTCCAAAATTGATTGGTTTCCCGGGGCAAGTTTAAAGAGTCCTCCACCATATAGAATATTCTCGAGGAATTGTGCCAAAAAATTAGTATTTCTTTCATAGAAAAGATCCCTGGGTCAAATTCGTAGCAATTTTTATTCATGCACAGTCATGGCGAAGACCGTCGGACAGGTCCGACAAAAATCCCCTAGGTCCGGCAAAGTGTACCATATTGTCAGTCCGAATGTCCGACACTATTTTCTGGGCAGAACAATCTGTTTAAACAGTAAATCCAATTTTTCACTCAAGAAAACATTATTTCTGGTCAACCTTCTCACGAAAACAAACTTTGATTTTAAACTTTACATAGGTCAAGAATCCAACAATTAACATTTCCTCTACGACTTTTGGCACCGATAGAATATATGCAAATTCTCTTTTACAAATTGTACCAATTAAGAGAAAGAAGAGATGATTTAAGGATCCAATTTAGAAAGAATTATTGGTAGCTAGTCTTATCTTACCTGAATTTTTTGTATTTTTTAAATTTCAAAGGCACACAGACTAAAATATTTTCTGCTTATTTGCACCCAAGAATGTTCGACCCATCAAATTATGTCTTACTTTTTTTAATAAAAAAATACAAATGACTTTGACTTGAAAAGACATTTTTTAAAATTCTGAAAATATCTGAAGCTCTTTTTATCTCAGAATCTTTGTTTTTAAATCAAAGCACTGAAATCACTGACAGAATGAGAGGACTTTGACAAGCTAGTTAGGCCTTTAATTGTATTGCTACTAATTTTATAATTTTTCTTTCTTAATGAGGAAACACTACAATGAATTATTTGCCCCCTTAAATGTTCGGTCTGACAGGTCCGACTTCGGTCTGACAGTTTTTCAAGGACTGTCAGACCGACTGTCTGACAAATTTTCTGGGTCCTACGCCATGTCTGCATGCAAAAGTGGCACGGGTCCAAGTGTTCCCAACAAAGTGAAGATTCAGTGTAAATTCAAAATGCGTTCAATCTTGCAAGAATTATGATGGGTCCTATATAGAAAGTCTTTCCAACGCAGAAAAGATTCCCAGGGTAAGTTCAAATTAATCTAAATTTAGTGTTCCCAACACAGAGAAGATTCCTGGGTTGAACGATTTTAGTATAGCTAAATTTACCCTGATTCTAATGTTGCTAGAATTACCCTGGTGCCATCAAGCTTGTGTTACCAACACAGAGAAGTTTCCTATTGTTTGAATTACTCAGGGTCCTTAAAAGAAATTATTTCCATTGTATAGAGTAGATTCCCGGGGTCAGTTCATAGCGATCATGACCATGCTTGAATTACCCCAGGTCTCATAAAGTAAGTGTTTCCAATACAGATAAGATTCCCGGGGTCAGTTCAAAACGTTTTCAATTTTGATAGAACACCTAGTGACCTTTATCTATTTAAATTTAGTATTGCATTCACAACGGAAAAGAAATACGATTGCATTTTTTTATATTTAACTTCATTTGCATTTTTCCTTTAAGAATGGTATGCATTTTTTATAGCATGTCATATTTGCTTGAAAGACTGAAACTTTCTCAAGGGTACTAGTAAATGGCGTGAATTAATCGCGATCAAATAGAACTACACAAAACAACTTCAATAATAGCTTAGTCCATAGATATTATTTTTTATTAATCCTCCATAAAAATGCATTATTCGAGATAAAAACAACCAAACCCCGCCCCCCTCAAAAAAACAAAAAAACACCCACCGAACACTAATATAATGTTCCCCGGGGTAATTCCAGAGTTCCCGGGGTAAATAATTAGAATTTTTTGATTAAGGGGCCTAGGCTTCAAAAATTCAATATCTAACATTAGAGGCAAAGGGATTTTCCCATAAACTCTGAGGGCCCAGCCATAAATTTAGGGGCCATGGGCAACATGGCCCCTGCTAGTCTTTTTCTCTGCAAAATGTGGCGTCATCTATCATGGTCCCTCTCTTTAATGTCTTTGTTAATATCTCGGTACTAAAAAATATATGTTTGGTTATAAACGACCAGACATAACAGATTTACTGCCATGATGAGTGTCTTCTTTTTGAGTATCAGATTATATAAACGTAGGTTGATACTAAAGGAAAAAGTTTGATGACACAGCCATGGCAAAGGACTTTGAAAATCTTGCCAGGCGTTCTGTCAGTCAGTTGAAGACAGATCTGATAGACCTGAGAGTTTAGGAGTCGAATTATATGATAAAAGTAAAATAAAAGGTTTAACCTATGGACAGGAAAAATTTTCTGAAGAAAAAGTCATTTATATTTCTTAATTCACACATAATTAATGTAGGCTACTGACTTGAATAAAAATCTTCTGCAGCCCAGCATTTTTTTGTATAGAAAGTTATCTGAATAAACTATCTGTATCAAATATGTCAAACTGATTCAATAGCCTTTGTTTGCTTAAATATAAGGTACCACTTTTAGACACATGGCAGAAGCAGAATCACTTTTAACAATTGATTCTTGGTAATTCTTACATAAATTTTACCATTGCCATTCTTTTCTAGCCCATGGTCAAGTGGCTATCCCACTTAAGTTAATGATTATTCAGCCAATTTTGAAAGACAAATCATCGCGGTTGGAAAGAAACAAACTACTGATATTTGCTGATAGATTTCCTTTCTTTCCAGTCTGTCCTTTGAAAAAAATGCAAGATCACCTGACTAAAGTTTTTTTTGTTAGACATATATCAAGGGTTTTCTCAGGTGTTATTTTCCATTTAGTCTCCCACCAATGATTGATTGATTGAATGGAGTTTAACGCTGCTTTCAACATTTTTTCATTTATATTGCGGAAGCTAGAGCACCTAACAATGGTTTCCTGGTACTTCTCTCACCAGTATAACCAACTCATCCTTTCCTAGCCTCCATCTGCTATCTCACATAGGTCTACAATTATGAACCCATTGGTGAAAGACAAATAGTCGGAATGAATGAGTGCCGCCATCGGGGATCGAACCCGGGACCTCTAGATTGACAGTCCAACGCGCTACCAACTGCGCTATGATGGCAGCTAAGTCTCCCACCAAGGATCTCCAGATAAACCTAGGGTAGATGGAATATACTAAAAAAATTCAATGAAATATTTTATTTTCACTCAGACTCAGCTGTTTAAAACAATTACATGTATCATCTTCTTATGCAAAACTCAATAGAAATCTCCTTTGATGGAATTGTGGCATAGAGAATCAAGATAAAAGATACAAGATTTTATTCAGAAAACTCACATAAAATGGGTGTCCTCCAATGAAAAGATCATAACATAGTGAAATTACATAGCAGCAAGAAAAAATCGCAATAAGATTACCTTAACATAATAGATGTTGTCACAGATATATTTAGTTTCTACAATGTTTACTTGGTTCATTAGACAAGTAAATAATTGTAATGCAATATCGGTGTCTGGTTTAAAGTCGCGGTATTCAATTCACGTTTTATTGAGTAAAATATCCGTAGGTATATCATATTTTGAGCAATGAAGTATAAAATGTTCTTCATCTTCTAGTTTATTACAGGTAGCACAGATCCTTTGTTCATGGGGGATCTTAGGTCTAAAAAAACGACCTTGTTCAATAAGCAAGTCATGTGCACTTATTCTGAGCTTGGAAAGTTCCTTAGTTTTATCTTTTGAAAGCCCGAAGGACAGATAGTTTTGTAATGAAAAATCAGAAAAGATATTTGAGAAAGTGTGCAATTTATTGGAATTTGTTTGGCAATCTTGACAATCTCCTTGTGACCTGAAGGACTTGAGTGTTCCCATCACAACAATAATGAAGATGTGTTTATTGACCAAGTACAAGTAGTTTCATTATAGTTCTTACAACTGTACAAATGAGATCTAAATAATGAAAGATTGAAACAATGCAAAATTTGAGCAAGAACAGCCATATATATATTGTCTATTTATTTTTCAAAAACCTTTGTTCATATAATGGCCAAGATTTTAGTCAGTAACATGTTTGCATGTTGTGCCTGTAGGCTTAAATTTCATCCCAGCTTGGCGTACAATCATTTGACAAACTTATGAATTGTGAAAGTAAGCAGTTGGTGGCTAAGATGCAGGGTTTAGGTTTTACTGGTGTAAGAAGCAGCAGAAAGCAATGAGTGTATGCACATGCCATTTCCATAATTACAGTACAATTAAGTGTGGTGCTATGGGACAACAACATAAGCTTACTCAGAGGACATGAATTTGTTTATTTGAATGGTTTTCAGAACACTGTTTTACAAACAATTTTATAGACATAAAAACGAGGCATGTGCACATACCCATAGATTCCTAATGTTTCAACCAACAATACTTAAACGTCCTTTCTGTGGCCCCAGCTGCTCATCCTACAAAGTTTAACATTTATCCACCAATTGAGACATATGTTAAATATATGCTGCTGTAGGGGAATGAACTAAGAAGGAGCCAATGATATAAAATCTTACAGGCTCCAACAGATGCAGATATTATCAAAACTTGCTATGAAATGCTTGTTGAGAATAATAATAATAATAAGGCATGGTAACAAGGACTTGCCTTATATAATTTGCTTGGTCTAACCGCCCTGATTTCTTTATTTAGAGATTAGACAATACAGGAATTTTCTTTGCATAAGGCCAATCTACTTTCATTTGTTTTCATCTAAGTAACTGACAAAAATGCATGACCAAGTTGAGACAAATAGATTTAAACCAATTGATAAAGAGCAAGGTTGAGGATGATCATCAGGATCCCTTTCTCTGAACAAATTATGTTTGTCTGTTAACTCAATTTATTACAATTGGTTGCAGCGGTGAAGTAATGACAACTGCCAGAACAGAATTCACTTACCAAAATGCTTCCAGGCCATACTCCGGTCAAGTCTTCTTGGAGGGTAGTGTAAATTGATGTTATATCTTTAGTTAAATTGGTGATGGTTGTCAAGAAATACACAATCAGCTCATTTAGGGTTGAGGATCTTTATCCATGAATATATATCATCCAGATCTCAAATATCTGTTCTTTTGCTCTAAGCCGTCCAAGTCATAACATCACCTCATACAGCCCATTAGACCTCATAGTTTAATTAACCAAGTGTCTCTGAAGGATTACATTCCTGTCTTAAAATAAAGTCAAGCAAATAGGTCAACTGAAGGTGCCTTATGGATATTCAAGTCAGCATCATGTCTCAATTTCTTTTTTTAAAGTAAAACAGTGAATTCTTTGCCAAGTTTTTTAAGTACATAAGGACTAATAAACTATCTCACAATGGTTGTTTGCCAACTCAGGGCAACCATACCAATTATCTTCAATTATATGTCATAGTACGAAATCTTGGTTTACAGTCAAAACGGCACAAAGTCAAAACAGCCCATAGTCAAAACGGCCCGTAATTTGGTCAAAACGGCCCAAATCAGTTTTGACAATCGGTCAAAATGGCCCAAACATTTAATTTGCTTTATTTTCCTATCTCTACCGATGTAAAATAAAATTTTATTATAGATTGAAAAAAAAAAGGTTTACATGAAGTTAAAATCTTATGCAGGCCTATTTTGATTACAAATGTGTGGCATCAAATAAGCAGAACTGATTAAACAGCTTTATTTATGAAAAGCCACTTTGGATTAGGTGGGAAAATATAGTCCCATGTGAGCACACTTTTAAAGCACCGAATTCAATCCCGAAAATTACTTTCAACACGATTTAAATGTATAGTATATACATCAAAACGATTAAACCTAAAAATGACCCTTCCACATAATGATATTACAAATAAAACATTATATGTCGTAGTTCAGTTTAAGTTAAAAGGACCAAGGGAGAAACAAAACTTTATTCTGGCACTAAAATATTCAAAGAACTTAAGGTCTACCCAAAAGAATAAAAATAAAGTACATCCAAAATTTTCAGAAATTACACATTTTCCCTAATAAGCCCTGTTTCCGATCCGTATTCATAATCTACATCAAAATACACTGTTAACGATAGAGGTTCATGATACTGAATTGGCAAACTTCACAAGAGTTTGTAAGATTTTGAAGTTTACCAACATTTGATTTCTCTTTATCATCAAAACAATTTTACATGAATCCTTTCAAGGTGAATCTATATTTTACTAGACGTCTTTTCTGTGATAGTTATGAACAATAAGATTATTAATGATTATTATAAATTGTAACACAATAAGAAACCTTTACACGTAAATAGAACTTTGCCAACAAGTTACAACAGTCGAAAATATCGATTTACAAGAACCCAATTCTTTCAGTATTCAAGAATTTATATTAAAAATCCGAAGAAGGAAAAAGTGTTACGTAGGACGAAAACTAGCATTGGCGTAATCCTTGACATTAATCTTAGATGTTATAATAAGAAAACAAGTTTGCCTTATATTTCAAAGAGTTATTTTAGAGAAATTTTCTATTTGGGCCGTTTTGACCGAATGTAAAATCTGCTTTGGCTCGTTTTGACCAAATTACAGGCTGTTTTGACCGAAATGCGGGCCGTTTGACTCTGATCCGTTTTCACTTTGAGCCATTTTGACTTGCACCCCGAAATCTTCAGGCATCATGGTACGAATGACCAAAAAATGGTACTCAATAACCACTATGGTACGAAAGCTCCATAAAAATTATTAAATGAAATGATTATGGTACGAAACATCTGTATTCATCAGCCTATCTATCTATAAACTGCCTAACCCCTTTCGGGTATTATTGGCAGGTGGAAAAAAAAGCTGATTAAATCTCTTCCCCTTTATCCCCTTCCCCTATAAATTCAAATTCAGATTAAAATGAGCTTGTTTGTGATGTTATTTGTTAATTGCTCATTTGGCTATCCGTGGTAAAGTGTTAAACTAAATGCAGCAAAGGACTGGAACGAAATGGGTATGGTACGAAACGTCCGTTATTCATTAAGAATTCGCTTGTATACACGATTGGCTATCTTTTATGGCTTTTTAAACATCAATTACATTATGGGAAATAATTTTTTTCTTGTTAAACGGTTGTCATCGTCAATATCAACTCGTACACTCTGAAATACCGGGTATTTCTGGGGAAAAAGCGACTGCACTTTACCGGTCTCCATTGTAAACATAATAATACCGCAGCAAAAAAGCATTCATTTCCGGTTTTTTGCTGATGTAACAACAATTTGATTGGCTAATGAGATTTCAGGCGGAAGGGTCAAAAATAATTAGCGGTGTACCTATAATTTATCGATACACCCTTATTATTTATGGGTAAACCTGTAAATCAAATAGCGGTATACTCTTATTTTATGGGTATACCCATATCTTTATCGGTACACCGGTAAAAATATGGCGGTACACCGATGTTTTTACCGGTATACCTCCATTTTATTTATAGGTATAGCGCTATCATGACTTTTGACCCCGTTCGCGCGCCATAAACATGCCGGTTACCACAATTAGCAGCGACACATCGCATACCTCGAGAGCTGCTGACGTTCTTTTTCACTCCCTTTTCCATAGAGTTCATTTACGAAATACGTTTTCTCGTATTTGTTTTGAAAAAAAACCCGCTTGTTTTTCTAATCTACATCATGGCGGATGTAAAGCGCCTACATGTCATGACGTCACACTGCTTTATCGTCAAAATCGATTGGAGCTCACTAATTCGATTTTTACGAGAGCACACTTGCACAGTGGACCAACGTACAGATTCGCAAATCGGAAGCCGCGATGTCTGTACGTCGCTAATCAGTTAGCTGCGGATTATAACTTTAATCAAAATCATAATTGTGTTAAAACGACTGGACAAAATCAACAGGAACTTTTTTTAAAAGAAAGGTAAGATATCTTTCATTTATCTAATGCTACGATCACGACATCAAACCAGTTTGTATTTGTACAATTGAGATCAATCACTGGCGTTTGCCCTCGGCGACCGCCTTCACTGCTTGTTCTCTTCTACTTTTTCAATTTGCAAACGCATCAAACCCTCTTTTGATCGTATGCGAATTCAAAAGATTCAATTACCTTCAAGACATTATAACCATGAGACGAATTAGTGTTGTTTTTATGAAAATAAACAAGATTTTATCCAGGCACCCCAAAAAAGTCTTTGTACCATTAGCTGCATGGACCCCCTTTTTAACTGTATAATTAGCTGCGATTTTCGACATGGATTCCTTCCATATTCACGTTTAAGTATTTGACAAAATAAACGACAGGCGCATTTACCATGCTTCTGTTTTGATTATAGATGGGTGTTATTATCATTTGAGTATCTTTTTGCAGAACATCGGCTATATCCGATCACTCGTTAGATAAGTATAACTCCCTTGCAAGACTAACCATTCATTTGAATCCCATTCAACAAAGCTTACGATTACCCCACAAAGCTCCTATGTGAAACGTTTACTCATGGTAACCCAAAAAGTATAATTAGCGGATGGTCATAGTCACCATGCTGTTTGAAACAGCTTTACAAATTTTGATGAAAACTCTAGGCCTTAGGACACGCCTAAATGTATCACATGATCACCATTCAAACATCCTGCTATGTGAATCGGTCTACACATTGTCTATTAAACTGATTTCTCTGGGACACCAGGATGGCCGAATGGACACTAAGCGGAATTTTATGACGGGTTTCAAAAAAAGGGGGGTACAGGACGGTTTTGTGAAATAACATCATTCAAATTGCGGTCTGTGATATCGCATAGTAACTGTGGCTTCTTGACTGGTTTTGATTCTTTCTTTTGTTTCTTTCTGCCTTTTGATGCGTTTCATAAATCGAAAATTTCTTTCATTTTGGTAACTGTTCTTTTTACGATTTATCGTTGGCACTATATATAGTATCCTTGATCTTTTACTACATATAACACAGCATGGTGGTTTTTCGTATGCAAAGCTTGGACATTGTAAAAATTCCTTTCTGAAGTTTCCAGCAATAACTTTTTCTTTTCTTGTATGGATGTCGGATAACCGTATAGTTTATCATCTTTTGAATGTCTTAAAGTAGAAACACAATAATATGATATTCTTGTTGACCAGTGTTCCATCAAAATCTCTTCGAATTTGGACATGGCATATCAAATCTAGCAAATTTACAACAGGAAAACAATGTCATGAATTCATAAAACTATACTCACACGGATACCCTACAGAAACAAACAAACAAACAGACATTGAACATTTAAGTACAAGTATATGTAATAGCTATAGTTCATTTCTGAAAATTTTCGCGAAATAACCTAAGCGGAGCGTCCTCGGAGCGCAAGGTTATACGCGTAAATTGCCAGAATATGAACTATAACTGTTTTACCTATCGACTTAATTTTTCGCTCAATAACTCTAGCTCCAGAAGGTTATGCGTCAATCAATGATGTCAGTCAATTTTATTGCGTTATACATTCTTCAATCAAATCGCCGTAAACAAAAAAGTGAAGAGCAAATTTTATCATTATCGAGCTCTCATTTATAACTGGTCATTTGGCGAGGCGGTTTCAATGGACAAATTTTCCTTTAGTCGCGTTTGGGCGATGAATATATTGTGGTTGCAGTATATGTATTTTATAATCTATTTAGCAAGCTATTCGCGAACAATATGCCCATTTTTAAGGATTTAATTTTTGAGAAAATGCGAGTTATGTTCCATGTGATATTCATTTTCAATAATGGGCCAACAAATCGCGCACCGAAAGTTATCAGCCCCTTGTTCAGGTTGCAAAAACGTTTGCGAATGATTATTATTTGACACCTCCTTTTCTTATTAATATACGTATTAAGCGGAGCACCTTTTCACGAACGTCCTCGTTTTGAACGCGGGGTAAGTTTTGGTACCCCATTGAAACGTTACCTTAAAATGGATCTCGTATATATTTTCGAAACTAGTCAGCTTCGACGGACCTAAAATGCTACAAAGTTATCTAATTTTGGTATTTCTTATTACTTGGAATAACACGAAATCTAACTTTATGGTTCTGCTCCATTGTATAAGCCTGTATGTACCCTTTCATATCACCATAACTGAAAACATCGTGTCGGTTGAATTTTTAACCCAAATGGATTATCCATGTTACGAATGTATGGCAATTTTCGCGAACCCGTCATGACTAGGAATGAATATATGTTCTTGACACTCCCCCCCCCCCAAAAAAAAAGCAAATAAAGGGGGCGGGGGTACTACAAAAAAAAGAGCATTCAGAGACGGATTACGCTCCCCAAATAAAGTATTGTCACAAAAAAATGTATGCAATCAATGGAAAATTTGTCATTTTTTGCTCAGTACTGAAATATGAGACAAAGAGAGCTAACATAAACGTAACAAACATTAAGCCCCCTTTCTCTATGACATTTTTTGTATGAAATTTTCAAATAATGTATGGTCAAGGGCATCTCATTTGCTACTCAAATATGAAATTTCATCAAATTCTGAACATAAGACCAGGAGAAATAAAAGAAAAAGGTAACAAACATTTAGCCCCCCCTTTTTTGTGCGAAAGTTTCAAATTGTTTATAGTAAATGGCATCTAATTTGCTACTCAAATATGAAAGTTTAGTAAAATCTTACCATTAAACTAGGAGAAATGAGAGAAAATTACATTTTACCCAAGTTCCCTTTTAACGTGACGATGTTACAAATCTTAAAACCGTGAAAGACACATCAGAATTGTGTCATAGGCAGTTTACTTTGCAAATTTCATTTGATAAGGCCAAAGGGTTATGGAGAAAGTACTGTTACATAAGACACAGAAAGCTAACATAAAGGTAACACACACTAAACCCCCTTTTTGCATGACATATTTTCAGACACAAATTTCAAATAGTTTATGGTAAAGGACATCTTAATTGCTACTCAAATGTGAAATTTCATCAAATTCTGAACAAAAGACTAGGAGAAATGAAAGAATAACTGTATTACACAGGCAAAGGTAAAGGTAACAACAATTTAGCCTCCTTTTTCCATGATATATTTTTTGTACGAAAATTTCAAATTGTTTTAGTAAAGGATCTGATTTGCTACTCAAACATGAAATTTCAGTAAATTCTGACCATTAAACTAGGAGAAATTTGAGAAAAACTGTTTTTTACCATTAGTCCCCTTTTCCCGTGACGAGGCCCCAAATCCAAAAACTGAGAGAGATGCATCAACACTATATCATAGGAAGTTTACATGGTACGTTTCAATTGATTTGGCCGAAGGGTTATATACATTCATTGATAACATTAATACATACATGAATACATACATATATTGATAAATACATGAATACATACATACATGAATACAAACATACATGCATGAATACATATATTCATACATACCACAACAAAAGCTAACAAAACCCACTACAAAGGCCACTACAGATTGCGATTTCGATTGCACAACTTGTTTTTCAGGTCCTAAGATTACATAAACCTACGAATTAACACAAACTCGTACACCTTGACACGTCTGGTGGAATTTGAGGCTTTGATGAATGTCTACTGTGCCGATGAAAGCAGATTCCTTCGTAATGTTATACAGACGAAAAATCGGTATTTCGGTGCGCTTTGTGGCTTCAAGTAGGCATGCTCATCGACATGTTTTCAATCCATTCCATATATAGTATTTATTAGACTAAGTCTGAAAATTCATATAGGGAGTGCAAAACCTTTTTGATTGTATATAATATGAACATCGTATCTTCAAGTGACTATACGAAATTGACAATGTTACGGGGTTTTTTCAGACAAGCGGACAGATATTTATATCGGGGTGGCAGCAGCTCATCCACATATACGTACTTCTCGGTATACGTTCAAAGAGGGGATATTAATGACTCTTGTTACAAACACTTGAAATTAACAAATATCAATTAAAATTTGACGAGACAGGGATGAACACATAATCCGTAACATAATAAACACATAACACATAATAATCAACTTACCGGGCTCGGCTACCTTTGGACTTTCATAAATAACCCATACCCACATACAAAACACATTTATAAGCACACATGAATTATATTTTAAAGTCGAATATTTTCCTTTTCAATATTCATGCAAATACACAAATACATGTAAATATATGTACAGGGTGATTCATAATATCTGCTTTTCTTTCCAAATCATATAATTCTTTACTTAATGGTTTGACTTCATTTTTAACAACTTTAAGAGAGCTGAACATATCACAATTAAATGACAAGTATTAGGGAAACATGTTGTCAACATGTCATCAGATATATGTCATAAGTTCAAGAAAGTACTCTAAAAGCAAAAGGTTGATGAAATTCTTTATTTTCTTTTTAGCTCATCTGAGCTCGAAGTGCTAAAGGTGAGCTTTTGTGGTTAGATGGAATGTCCGTCGTCGATCGTTCGTCGTGTGTTGTCATTATTTACGTTGTATGCCCACTAGAGTCAATATTTTTTGCCCGATCAACCTGAAATTTGGTCAGAATGACTGTCTTGATGAAGTCTCAGACGATTTCGAAGTTGGGTCAAGTGGGTCAAAAATTAGATCACGGGGTCAAATCTTAGAAAAACCTTGTTTACACTCTAGTTGTTGCATTTTTTGCCCGAGCAATCTGAAATTGCCCGATCAACCAGACATTTTGTAATAGTGATTGTCTTGATAAAATCTCGGATTAGTTTAAAATTGGGTAAAGTAGGATCAAAAACTAGGTTACGGGTTCAAAACCTTATATGCACTCTGGAGGTCACATTTATGCTCTATAGTGGCTAGATTTTTAGTCTGATTAACCTGAATTTTGCTTAGAATTATAGTCTTGTCTATTTTTTCAAATGAGTTGAAAATTGGGTCAGCTAGGAACAAAACGTAAGTCACAGGGTTATTCCCTGAGAAAAACTTTGTATGCAATGTAGTGGCCACACTTTAGGTCCAATCAACCTGAAAAATGGCCAAAAACCTTTTCAAAGCCTTCTTTAAACGAGTTTTGGACAGTTCTCTCAGCTGAGAGATTAAGGACACTATGGTCCTCTTGTTTAAAGCCATTCTCCTTTTATAAGAATAAAAACGCTTCCCAACTGATACCAGTATGAAGAAACCAAATGAACCCAAAATTGCGATTCTACGCAAACATATGATCATTTCACAAAGGAAGGAATAAAAGAATGACTTGACATTGTTATATCACAAAATGGACGTCATATCGATTACGAAATTAAATGGTCGTGAGTTTGACATAGATTGGCTTCGTGCGGAGAAGTCAAAAACCGACGGTGGAGGGGTTGTTGAATTGAACCGGCTGTAAAAACCGTATTATATGTGTTAAAGGTAAAATTGGGACAAAAGATGGTTGACAGATGCTTTTAAACCAATCAAAAGACCTTGCACTATATTTCTACTTCACAAAATGCGAGTCTTGGGGTGGCTTTCATTTTCCTTGCACTTGCTTCTCAAATTTTGATTTTAATTTTTTCGTAAAACGTTTCGCTTTTCACCGTAGTTTTCGACCTTGTCAAAGTTCTGTGATTTAAAAATTTAACACTCATTTCATGTTTTGATTTTGCGTTGTTATTAGCTGCACGCTTCATTATGTCAGGAAAATGTATCTTGTATTGCAGGTTGTTGTTTATTTGACTCCGTGCCATTTTGATGGAGTGGTGTGCTGAAGCCGCCCGAATGAGCCGATTTTCTGCAGTCTTGGATCAGGGAACATTGAACTTGGTATTGCGTTATATCGCAATATAAACTTTTGAGTGTCCGTGTTAGGAATTTGTAAACATACGAAATATATATTTGTATACAATAGAATTTAGCCTTTTGAAACAGGAGCAGATGTTAAGAAGCCATCTTTACATGAATGCCAAGAAAAAGATTAATAGCAAGTGCACCGCCTTCTCTGTGTAGTGCAAAAGTATATAGGTATAAAAGGGCACAACTCTTCAAAAATGCGTTCAGAGTTACCCCTCTTTATTTCCTGGCGGCTAGCTCTTTTTACCAAATTTTTAGAATATACTTTCAATCATAAGAGAGATGTGACCGAGGTTAATGTTTATCACGCCAGCGCCAAACGTCTACCCAAACGCCTATGCCACAAAACCAAAGCGAGCGACTTCAAGGTGATAACAATACATCGGGTGTTCTCCGAAAACAGCTGAGAAATTAATAACTATTTTGGCTCATACGTCGCTCTCAGCACAAGTCAGGTAACAGATTCCTTAGCATTTGAAAACAAACATTCTTTCTGCCCGAAAGGTTCATCTTCTAATAAATAAATTAATAAATAAAGGTTAAACAATCTTTCGTCAGTGGCCTATATTGAAGTTCTATTTCTTTCATTTTACGCACCTATCGGTAATCTCCCGACCAATGCGTATGATGCATATATTTGAATGGTGGGGGGTTTTTTTGTAAATATACGAAACAAAACGCATTTTAAAACTGAAAACAGCTAGGTTCAAATTTCTATAACCTTCATTTCGCCAATAGTAAGGTCTTTAGTTCAAAAGATGATACATGCTAAGTTTTAATTGAAAGGAAGAATCACATTGTTCATAGAAGATGATGTGATTTTTGAGGATTTCATTAAAAAAACAACATGTGGTAAAGAATTCATATGGAATATCTTTCTGAAATAGAGAGTCACGGTTAACTTTTCTGTATCTGTCAAAAGTACCGTTTGCTTCAGATCTCAATTTAACTTCATATTTCATTAAACTAGCGGTATATTTTAGTAAATATTCCATCAATCGGCTAAGCTAATCGTACAGAGTCTTCAAGCCATTTAACAGCTAATGATGGTAAATTTTGACAGCTAGTTGTACAGTGAACATATTGGGGTGCCTTGATAAAATGTTGTTTATTTTCATAAATACAAAACGGATCCGTCGCAGGGTTATATTTCTTGAAGGTAATTGATTCTTTTGTAATCGAATACAATCGGAAAAGGATTTGATGCGTTTCCAATTCGAAAAAATAGAAAAGAACAAGCAGTGAAGGCGGTCGCCGAGGGCAAAAGCAAGTGATTGATCTCAATTTATAAAAATTCATGCTCTTTTGTTGTCGTGATCGTATTATAAACTTAAGAAAAATGTCTTGCCTTTATTTTAAGAAATGTTCCTGTTGATTCTGTCCCGTCGTTTTAACACAATTATGAATTTACTTAAAGTTGTAAGTCGCAGCTAACTGATTAGCGACGTACAGTCATCGCAGCTTCCGATCTGCGAATCTGTACGTTGGTCCACTGTGACTTGTGCCGATTAAAACAAAACTAGACTTTTTTTGCGTTGTCGGACCAACGGATTTGTAAATGAAAACGCATAAATAATCAGGATTTAAACGAAGAAAACTATGAAATTCTGGACTGAACTAGCACTTCAACAAGGAAATTCTTCTTGTGCGATCAATTGAAATATACGGCTTACTGCTATTTAGCGTTTTTAACTTCGAACTTCGAGACCTCTCGTGTTTTTTACCAAATTTCATTGTGTCTTTAGAACTGATCCACTTTACTGACTCAAGGTTGTTAATTTGATATTTCTTATCACTGTCTTTATCCCATCCCCCAGAAATGCACTATTTTGAGAGTTGTGGTTAACATGCTGACCCTTTCTACAGTTAATGAACTAAACAAGCTGAAATTCCCTTGGAATCATTATTTTAGAGTAGATCTTCCTTTCATTTTCAAGCAAAGATTTCTTGTTGACTTTTGTTGGATCCCATATATTCGTATTACTAATATTTTTCAGTTCTCGTATTATCTCTTTCTATGTTTTAGGGGAATTATTTCTTGAGATATGAAGAGAACTGTTTTTTATTATTATTATTTCAATTTTCAGAGGTATGAAACTACAAGGAGATCCAGACGGACCGCATATTGCTCACATGCATATCATAACCCATTCTCTCATGCGCATATTTAGGAGTCGAACAATTACACAAGTAAATTTGGGAAATTTCAAACATTCTATTAATCAGAACTGCCATAAATCACTTTCGCGATACTGTACAAAACCGCATTGTGTTGTTAATAGGATCCATTTTTACAAAAAAACAAAAGTCGTTGAAAAGATAACTAATGGCAAAAAAAGACCGGCATTTTTTTTAAACAATCATGCACACCAATTTTCAGGTTAATTGAGCAGAAAAGGTTTTTTCAAGAATTGATCATTTGACCTTATTTTTGACCCCACTTGACTGAATTACGAACTTAGGCTAGATTTCATCAACACAACTATTCTGTCCAATTTTCAGGTTAATTGAGCAAAAAATTTGGCTTCTAGAGTGCCTTCGAGGTTTTTCTAAGATTTGACCCCTTAACCTCATTGTCGACACTATTTGACCCAAATGCATACTTAACCTAGATGTCACCAAGACAATCAATCTGACCGATTTTCTGGTCGATTGAGAGAATATTTTGGCTTCTAGAGTGTCTATAAGGTAATTGTTGAAGACGGGCGACAGGCGACGCATGACGCACAACCCCAAAAGCCCGCCTTGAGCACTTTGTGCTCAGGTGAGCTAAAATAGGTCAAAATATAAATAAATTAGGACAATCCTTTTTTAACACGCTTCATTCTTCACGTGATTACTAAGAAGCGTTCATGATGACGTCACTTTTTGGTGCTGCTTTGATAACGTCAAATAAAGCTTAATGAAAAAAGAGTGCGGGGTATAATTTCTTTTTTTATAATTTCACTGGTTAGGCGGTGAGTTCATTATTTGAATATCTACCATTGTTTCTCGATAATCCACCGAAAAGCATTAAGGAATAATTGGTATCTTGAAGTTATAGTACAAACAATATTTCACGAAAGGAAATGACTTAAAGTAAAAAAAGAATAATCTTCAGTCTCTTTTGTGATTTTCTCCTCTATTTGTATCGTTTGATCGATGGATTTTCTGAAACATATAATTCCAAACATAAAAGACGTTTAATATTTCATTTTTATTTTAAGAGAAATTATTTTCTTAACATGTTTCTTAACTGCAGAATATAGAATTGGTAACATTAGATGCGAAAAAGACGTTTGACTGAATATGGTTTTTTAACTAAACTAAATGTTTTTGTGATAACCCTGGCTATTTAATTGGGTCATTAAATGCATATTTCAAATGTAGTTGAATAGTTAAAGATTTTTTTAAATATGAAATGACACACATTCACAGTAGATCACTGTTGAGTTCAATTTCATCACGTGATTTCCGACTGCATACCTTGTATGGAAAACGTCAGTAAAAGTGACGATCCCCACCCTTTTTTTCTTTTACAAACTGAACACGAACATCATTGTACAAAAGGCCTACCACAGCAAGTTTATAAATAAATGTACCTTTGACACCCCATTAGAAAGATATGATAAAAGAAAAATGCATCTAGCAGAGGTCCACCAGAGGCTCTGTCTGTTCAACGAGCCGTCTCTAACAGCAACTACGAGATGACTAGCCAGAAAAAAAATCGTGAGTATTTTAAAACTTCTTTCTAATTGTTCGCTATTTGTCACTCAGATTGCTTTTGTTCGTTGCTTGTAAAGTGTAGTTCTCGTTTTGTTCACAACATATATTTGCTATTATAAATTAACATTGGCAGATAGTCTAGACAGACTTCAACCTGTACAGACTTTCAGACTGATCTTAGCCTACACCACAGCCCCTCTACTTAATTTTTGTGGGAAACTTGAGCTGAAATGTCCGAGGAATTTGAAAATTATTTAAAACAAAATCTAAAGTCACCAAAATAAGGGTATATCGTATTCGTCTTTCTTATTTGTGACCCGTAACGCGAAAAGGGACCATCTCGGTAGTGCGTTTAGTGTCGAACCTAGTCAGACTCTGCGGATTGCTCAGACTGACAAGGATCGAAACTTTTCTCGATTTCACTCGATTTTATTTCCAGAAACACTCTTTTTCGAATTTTCGGTCACCTGACCTTCATCAAGAAAAACGCAATGTAACTACATCCTCATCATTTCTCCATTACACTTTCTGCGTACTTTCTGTTTGCTAATTTTCTGAATCTTGAATGATTAATCTACCCTTCCGTGAAATAATAACTTAAATGCGACCTCTGGTTGATCTATGCCGGACCCGGTCTGATTTTCAAATATTTATTTTACAGAGTTCCCAGATGGCCCCTTTTCGTTTGACGGATCACATTTATGAAACTTAGTCTGTTGATAACTTAAAGGAAGAACGATACAATATGACTAGTATTTTTTTAAAATGTCTCGAATATTGTTAATTTCATCAATCAATGTGAAGAATAAAGCCTATTATTATCTTACTTTTCATGTACACGAAAGAAATGTATATAGCGAACAGGCGGGTAAATTGAATAAAATATTTTCCACATGACCACGACTTGACGAATGCTTTTAGTTTTAGCAGAGATTGACTGTAAGGATTGGCGTATTGTGAGAAATTACCGTTTTCATTGTATGGTTGTGTTCATGGCGTTAAACACGAATTGCCCCATATCCAAAGTGATCTCCAACTAAATCCTTAACGATTTCGGTTCCTTGCGAGCTTGCAAAAAAGAGGTCTTCGTCATTCTTCGTCTTCGAATACAAACATAATCTAGACCAATCTTACGAGCACATCTTTTAAAAAAAGAAGGTTACACGCTGTCGTATTTCTTAAAAATTTAGTGCATTGTTTTCCTTGCCCGATTTCCGTTTCTGACAAACACATCAAATCAATTAGCATAAATGATAGACAGGAATGTCGAGTTCTAATCAGTATTAAGCTGTCAAAAGTATACAGATCATGTAACACAATTAATTATTTCAGTTGGATAAATTTCTAACAAACGAAGTACGATGTAACGCAATTTTAAAGAAAATTGAGAATTCTGAAGAGAATCTCTTCTAGAACGGTTGTTTATTCAATTTGTCAGAAATAAACACAGTGTCAATATTCTTATTACAAATGAAATTATCTTTTCTG
Source organism: Fragum whitleyi (assembly GCA_948146395.1). Lineage (NCBI taxonomy): Eukaryota > Metazoa > Mollusca > Bivalvia > Cardiida > Cardiidae > Fragum > Fragum whitleyi. The sequence continues at coordinate 14,058,813 of OX411545.1, forward strand.
CAATGATTTTGATAAAGACGGTTTGACCTTTGTAAATAACTTGTACTTTTTTGCGATTTTTATTTTGAAATAATTTTTTATCATTTTTTGGTGAGCTTGGAGCGTTATTAAATAGTTTGACTGAGAGTTTAGAACGAATGAACTGGGCGCTGAGTGAGCGATTTAGAATGGTTTTGATCGGAATGATTGTCAATTACTCGACCTTATAAACTGTACCCTTTGCACGCGAACTTATGTCAAAGCAGGGTAAACTTTTGAAATATTTATAAATTTTCTAAGTGCAGGGCTTGTCTAGTGTTACACGAAACTAATCAAGACTCACCTCTTTGCCAAACAAGTCCCATGTCGAGAAAATATAAGTAATCTGTAGGCATAAAATTCGAGGTCTTTTAGCTTAAACTAGACTAGGAATGAATTAAATAAAAATAGCAATAGCCGATAACTATTACATGTATCTATATGAAAAATGCAAATTTTCATATAAACGGGATCTAAACAATTATCAACCTGTTTACTGAACTACATTACAAATTTGATTATCTTTCGCTATTTCATGTATAGCGCTGCAGGTGCTTGAAAACCAATGCTTTCACACTAGGTAACCATCACCAAATCCAATAAGGGTCGGGGTCTTAATTTACCCTCATCCCAGAGGATTGATAGATTACAGGTCGTATACTTCTTCGATTATGTCTTTTTTTTGTGTCTTGAATATCCTTTGGGTGAAGTGTATACATAAAAAGATCTCAAACATCTCTCGGCGAAACTTTAAGTAACAGGTAAAATATCGTCGTTATTCAAACTGTAGTAACCAGGTTTTAATCACCCACCGACGATATTATAATAATAATTATTATATTATAGTATAATTACTTGATGGTATTGAACTTGGCAGACCAGAAGGATAGCAGAGTGAACCTGGCAGACCAGTAGAGATGTAGAGTATTATAACACTGTCACAGATAAACTTAAACAACGTATTTTCGATATAAACGATAAACAACGTATTTTCCCTAGTAAAAGCGCCCTCTCTAATAGTAGCACCTCTTCATTTTTTACTAAGAAAACCATCTTCAAACACCTAAATTTTAAGAACTTGTTGAGACTTCTTTTTTATATTTGATGTGAATTACCTCTCAACAATCATGATTATCATGATTGTTTAGACAAAATTCACATCAAATTAGAGGGAAAGGGCCTAAAACTTAGATTATTTTCACTATCCAGGACCTACAGCCGAGCGTTGCATCCGTTTGAGTTAATATTATAAGTAATACAAATGCATAGAAAGCGACCATGATTCTACTTCATTCAACGATTAAATCTTAAACAAAAAGCAATCTGATGATATAGAAATGTAACGTCGATGGGTATCCAAAACTCGTAAATACGACTCAATATTTGTTCGCATACCGACAAAAGTATAGACGCAATTGCTTGAGTGGGTGATCAAGGATTAACTTTGTCTAAAAAGGTTAAGACTAAAGTGACCTTTAATCGCTCGTGAATCAAATAGAATCCCAGCACAATTTTCTCTTGTTATGTGAAAAGTACAACATTATTCGACAAAAATACCTAGGTAACATATCATGTCCTTCTTTTGATAAGTTTTTGTGTATAATGTCAAGTAATCCAAAAAAAAATATTCAAATTTACGTTTCCGTACTCATAGTCAAAGTACCTGAACTAAAATGTAATATTAGGAAATAGTAATTGATAAATATAGATCAACTTCAGAAACTCCATTTTATTGTTATATGTATTATATAGTGTCTGTACAATAAGCTTACTTACTTGTTTTTCTTATCTAAACGTTGCTACCTTTCATGTGCATTACCATGAATATTATCCTTGTTAATGGCCATAGCCTTTTTGTAGCCGATTGCCTGAATAAAGTTGAGTTGAGTTTGATAACGAGTGCATCTTAAGAACCTTAGATGTAAATATCCATATCTGATTGAAAGTCAATTTGCCATTCATCATAATTAATCAATTTATATTGCTTATAGACCGGAATTTTCTCATTCCATCCGTACAGATATCCCTGAATACCTTTTAATTGTCCCGGAATAGGTGTAAATCCACTTCGATTTGTGCATATAAAGAAAACATGTATACTGGAATCAACCTAGGCACAAAGATGATATGGTAGATGTGCGAATGATATTGCCTTGCTCATTAAGGCTTCCTTTTTGTTGGTGCATGGTATAATCGGTATTATGGGTCATTTTGAATACTGTTACAACAAAGGTCTGGATCAGATATCAATAGAGAATAGATAGATAAAAGTGTCATTTACAAGCAAATATTCTCCTAATGAAGTTTTTTGATAAAGCCAAATCAGACGCTATTTAAATGGTCATTGCAAATCAGCAAATACCTCGTCTTTTTGAATATGTTGATTGTCTACGACTTTATAAAGAACTAACGACAGAGAAAATTGCGGAATTACTATTCCGTAAGAAATGACTTGACATTTCACTAACGAGCACCGTTTAGAGACCTAAATTACAGAAATGAATCGACTGTAGCAATCATCCTGCTCCACTAGACTTTGGACGTATTTTCGGACATTGCCTTCACATAAATGATAGACTTTTAAAACATATTTAAGTTAACTTATTCTCGAACGGCCCGACTATTGACTCCCCTGAAAAAAAAACTTTTGAAAACATCGTAGATAATAAAAACATTCTTGATAAAGATATTGTATATTACAGTAAAGAACATTGCGAAATCGACATGCTGAATGATATTTGAAAGATTTTGAAATTTAATTGAATGAGCGAGAAGCGTGAGTTTTGAATTGAATAAATAGGAGGTAATCCAATATCAGTAATTTTGTTCAAGCTGAACAAAATTAGTGATGTTTATCGCCTATTTTTAAAAGTCATGCCTACAAGTTCTAAAACAAGAGGCCCAGGAGGGCCTGTATCGCTCCACTGGCTTAAACATCTCTGGATTTGCATTTAACAAAGCTTACTTTGACTGAAAACAACACTTTAGAATCTCTTTAGAACTGTTTTAGAATGATTTACTGGGTCTGACCCACATTGTACCAAAATACTCAATCTCCATTAACCTGCATACCTTTTACCCATGTTATTACAAACATTAAGGTGATTGCAATTAGTAGATTATTCATTAGTAAAGCAATTTTAGAAAGGGTCATTCATGGAACATGTATACCAAGAATCATTGCATAAGTCCAATTGATTTGGAGGAGAAGATTTTTTTGAGTTTTTTAAGTAAAAATTGACCCACTCTGTCACACCCACATAATGGCCCATCAAAATTCTAAGACCAAGAGTGCCTAAGAAATATTCATGTCTTGTTTAATTTGAATTGACCATAAGAGAAAGGAGAAGAAGAATTTAAAAGATTTAAACGTGAAAAAAGCCTCATCCCTGCCACGCCCATATTTGGGGGGTCAATAATAGTTGAAGTAAAGGGTCACATGAGGAGCATGCATGCCAAGTTTCATTGTAGTCAGCCCGATCCTTTTGGAGGAGAAGAACTCTGAAGATTTTATAGTGAAAATAAGCCCCGCCCACCACACCCATATTTAGAGGACAATCAAAATTCTTTAATAATTTTTGTAAAGGGTCATCAAAGGAACATTAATGCAAAGTTTTATTGAAATCGGCCCAATTGATTTGGAGGAGAAGATTTTTTATAGATTTTAAAGTGAAAAATAATGTCATGCCCTGCCACGCCCACATATGATGTCAATCATTAATTCTTTTACAATTTTAGAAGAGGGTTATGCAAGAATCATTCCTTCCAAGTTTCATTGAAATTAGCCCGTTGGGCTGGGAGGAGAAGAACTTTTATGATTTCATAGTGAAAATCAGCCCCGCCCTGCCACGCCCTTACTTTGGGGGTCAATCAAAATTTCGTTCACCATTAAAAGAGCAACCTATACTATCACTCTTAAATGCATTTTGTGCAAATTATGCCCCTTTTTCGACTTAGATTTTTTCCCACCATCCAGCACTCGACAGCCGAGCGTAGGCATCCGTAGCCGGTGCTCTTGTATTTTCATGGGTTAGGCGGTGAGTTCATCATATGATAATCGACTGTTATTTTTCGATAATCCATCGATAAGCACAGGGAAGCGCAGGAATAATTGTTATTTTGAAGTTGTGGTACATATAACCGGAAAACAAAGACTAAAAGACAATAGAGGCAAAAACCTACAAAGCTTTTTGGTGATTTTTTCTTTCTTTTAGTATCGTTTAAGTATCGTTTAAACGCCGACTTTTATAAAATATATTATTCCAAATATAAAAGGCGTTTCAGGTTTCATACAAGGTAATTTAAAGAGAAATAATTTTATTTAAATATTTCTTCAATGCAGAACCTAAAACTGGAAAAATTAAAAGCGGAAGCGGAAAAAAGAAAAGAGAATCTGACTTTTGATCCTAATATGAATTTTGATTTAAATTAAATGCCTCTATGTGAATACACTTGCTACCTTATTGATTGATTCAATCCATCTTACAAAGGTGTTAAAAGGTGGGCAAAGAATTTTGAAATTTGAGATTACGCATATCCATTTTAGATCATTATGAGTTCATTTTTAATCACGCGCTTTCCAACTTCACAGCGCAGTGGTAGGGCTTCGGACTATAATTCAAAGGGTCTATTCCCGACCGATGGCACTCAGTCTTGCCGACTATTTGTCTCCCACAATTGGGTTGATAACCGTAGACCTATGTGGGATGGCAGCTTGAGACTAAGAAAGAATGTAACTGAAAGATTGATGAAAGCGGCGTAAAACCCTTTTGAATCAATCGGTACTCGAACCTGCATCTATTAGATGACTTCCCGGAATAAATCGCGAGTGGTTTAAAACGTTTGTCTGATTGGTCGCTTTATCTCATTCAGATTCTTTTTGTTCATTGCTCGTTTTGTTCACAGCATATGTTTGCTGGTAATTAAGCTTTGGTAGATAGACATCAGCCTGTACAGACGTTAAGACTGATCTAAGCCTACACCACAGCCTCTCTATTTAATTATCGTGAGAAACTTGAGCTGAAAATGTCCAAGGAATTAGCAAATTTTCTGAAACATAATTTAAATTCAGCAAAATAAGGGTAAATCGCACTTGTCTTGCTTATTTGCGACCCGTAACGTGAAAAGAGACTATCTGGGTAGTGCGTTAAGTTTCAAACCTAGTCAGACTGCGCGGTTTGCGCAGACTGCCTAGGGTCGAAAGTTTTTTTCTAGATTTCACTCGATTTTTTCCCATTTACACTCTTTTTTTCCAATTTTCGGTCACCTGACCTTCATCAAGAAAAACACAATAAAACTTAGAAACTACGTCATCATCATTCCTCCATTACACTTTCTGCGTATTTTCTCGATTTGCTATTTTTTTAATCTAGAATGATCAATCTACCTCAGTTTTAATATACTTAGTCTGTTGATAACTGTAAAGACGTGAGTTAATATGCAAGGACAATTCAACTCTTAGAAAGGAAAGCCTGCGTAAACAAACAACATTAATATTTAATAGTAGAAACAAGACATGTAAAACTATACAACAAACATGCAAAACAGAAAGAGAATAGGCTAGAAGAGAAAAAGACAGAAAGTAGAATGCACAAATATCACTCGTCTATTTTCTTAAATGTATATCCTAACCCATTCATAAGAGTTAATTCTGTTTTTGACGTTTCTGCTTTACCGACTTGTAGACAATAAACATTTGTTTGGGTTTAACTGGCTTCTCATAATTGTCAGTTGAATTAAACTCTATTTTATGAACTTAGGAATGACACCCACAAATTCATTCTCGGCGTACACCAAAAACTGACTTCTCGACGTACACTTTTTGTTTATCTTACAAATTCGTAGATACGTGCTGATAACTAGATCGTTTTCACCCTCTCTATCTCGTAAAGGTGTCTGCTAATGTAGTAAACACTTGAAACCGTTTGGCGCTAGTTTTTGCAGACAGTACCGACGTAACATCAGACAGATCACAGACAGTTGTATACAGCATTTGTACCGACGTAACATCTGACAGAACATAGACAGTTGTATACAGCATTTGTAACATACATCACAGTACTAAAGAGCCATTCAGGAGAGGCGAGGACAACTTTCAAACATCAATTTATGAAAAGACAAACTTCTCATCTCTTCACATATAAAATCCTTAAATCCCCAAAATACATCTATACACTGCAAAATCTACATGACTACAGACCACAAGTTTACACAATGCAGTAAATTATACCGTGAAAAATCGCTCATCAATACACTTTACTGATTGAAAATACATGCTAACCCTTTGCATTAAATAAATTTGCTACATACGTCCCCCCATCTTAAGATAAAATGCAAAGAATTTTATCTTCAAAAATGAAAGAAAGCAAATTTATTGATGAGTTCTTGACAACATATCTGCTAGCACATTATTTCCTCCAGGAATGTGTCTGACAGTGAATTTGTACTCTTGCAGAAGCAAACTCCACCTTAACAGGCGCATGTTTTGGGACTTCATCTTGTGAAGCCACTGCAACGGAAAATGATCAGTCTCAATTATGAAGTCTTTGCCAATTAAATACTCCCTTAGAGATTGGCATGACCTTACTATTGCCAAACACTCTTTTTCCACAGTACTATACCTTTGTTCTCTTGAAGACAGTTTTTTACTTATGAATATTATTGGAAATTTTTGCCCTTGTTTATTTTGTAGGAGCACAGCACCGAATCCTCTATCACTTGCATCTGTCTGAAGATAAAAACTGCATGCAAAATCGGGATTTTGCAGAATTGGATAGGACAACAATGCCATTTTCAAGCTGTCAAACGCTTTTTGATGAATGTCAAGCCATCTGACTTTATTTGGCAATCCCTTAGCGGTTAAATCTGTCAATACAGGTGATATATTAGCGAAGTGTGGAATAAACCGACGGTAGAAACCAATAGCCTCAATAAATGAACGTACCTGCTTTTTCGTTCTCGGTGGAGGAATACTCTGTATGGCCTCAATCTTTTCCGGAGTTGGCCGCACTTCACCATTACCAACTATGTGAGCAAGAAACTCGATCTGACAAAACCCAAACATGCACTTACTAGGTTTTGCTGTTAAGCAAGCCTGTCGTAGAGCACCCAGAACCTCAGAGATATGATGTAGATGGTTATCCCAATATTCACTGAATATTATGATATCATCAATAAATGAATCTGCAAACTCTTCACAATCTGACAAAACTGTTTTCATAAGTCTTACAAATGATGCTTTGGAATTTATCATTCCGAAAGGCATTACTAAGAACTGATATTGTTTAAATGGCGTGACAAATGCGCTTTTCTCTCGTGACGACTTTGACAAGGGAATCTGCCAAAATCCTTTTGTCAGATTTATTTTACTCATAAATTTTGCTTTAACTAGTTTATTTAAAATATCATCTAGTCTCGGCATTGGCTGAGGGTCAAATATTGTGAGACTATTAAGCTGTCTGTAGTTGACGCAAAATCTAATCGACCCATCCTTTTTCGGCACGACAACAATTGGAGCCGCATACGGACTACTAGACTTTTCAGCAATACCAGCTCCTACCATATCCTGTATTTCTTTTCTTACCTTATCTCTTAAGGCATATGGCAAGTTGTAAGCCTTTTTCTTGACTGGTATGTCTGAAACTAGTTTCACCTCATGTTCTATAATCTCTGTCCTACCTGGTATATCACTTAAGACATCACTAAACTGAACTAGCACCGACCTTAACCCTTCCAGCTGCTTACCATTTATATCTGAATTCAGTTTGACATCTTTTAAGCTTTCATGTGGAGTAAGTAATGGATTTTCCAAAATTGACATGTCTTCTTCATCTCCTTCATTTTCAATGTCGACAGACACTGCATTTATCAATGGTTCTTCATCTACTATGTTACCTTCATCACTCATAGCAACGTCTTCATTTACCTTTTCCCCTACTTTCTCCGACCTATCATACCACTCTTTTAACATATTAATATGAAATGTCTTTCTGTTTCGTTTCATTTTTCCTACCTGAACTACATAGTCCACTGGACTCACTTGCTCTACCACTTCGAAAGGACCTTTCCACTGTGCTAATAGCTTGTTTGTGACAGTCGGAAGTAAAACACATACAAATTGACCTGGTTTCAATTTTCTTTTGATAGCTTTTTTGTCATAATAAACTTTCTGTGCCTTTTTTGCATCAATTTCCGACCTAATTGCTAGGTCAGTTATTTTTTTCAAGTTGTCCCTTATTTTAATGATATAGCTTAAAACTGATTCACTACTTACGTTTGAATCAGTCGACTCTTCCCAACTTTCCCGAATGTTACACAATGGTCCTCTTACATGTCTTCCAAACAGCAGCTCAAATGGGGAGAACCCTGTTGATTCCTGTGGTACCTCTCTATATGCGAATAATAGATATGGAAGCAAAACATCCCATTCAACATTCTGATCATGCACAAAACAAGTAAGCATTCTTTTCAATGTACCATTAAATCGCTCAACAAGCCCGTTTGCTTCTGGGTGATATGGAGTGCAATGTATTTTTTTGATATTTATAAGACCACACAATCTTCTCATTAGTGCTGATATGAAATTGCTACCTTGGTCTGTTAAAATCTCTTTCGGGACACCTAGTCTTGAAAATATGCCCATAAGGGCCTCTGCTACACTTTCAGTGTCAATTTGTTTCAAAGGTATAGCTTCGGGTTTTCTCGTTGCATAATCGCAAAGTGTGAGAATAAATCTATGTCCTCTCTTTGTTCTATTTAACGGCCCTACTATATCTATTGCAACCCTAGTAAATGGTTCAGTCATAGGTGGAATTGACACAAGCGGAGATCTCTTTCTCTTACCTTTTGCCACGCTTCTCCGGCATTCTGGACAGGACCTACAATATGCTGCCACATCTTTGAATATTCTCGGCTAAAGAAAATGCAGTAGCAATCTATTCCTTGTTTTCTTGTTGCCCATGTGACCACCTAAAGGAACATCATGGGCAATAGCTAATAATCTGTTTCTATATTTCTTAGGAACCACAATTTGTTCAGTTACAGACTGATCAACACCCTTAAAACCCCTGTAAAGAATACCATCCTTTTCGAAAAAGTAGGCATTTCTACTTGTATCAGCTGGTTGTTTTGACAGTGCTCTGACTTTATCAAGTGTTACCACTTACCTGTTCATGTATGAGATCACGTGAACAAACGATGTCATCTGTCTCACTTTTATTGCTTGCAGCATCGTCAACTTTTTCAGCGTAAGTGTCCGTCTTCCATAACTTATCTGCTTCAATTTCAGCTTTTCCTTCAGACTCACTTTTATTTGCCATACTTCTTGTAATAGCCTGAAATGACTGTTCAGAACTTGGGTATATACATGCAAAATTTCCTATGACAAGATCAGCGAATGGATTATTCATAACTAATGCGTCTACATCACCCGAAATATATGATGTATATACTTTAATTCGTACCTCTGTGCAAAGTTTAGTACTTCCATCTGCTAAAGTAACTGTCTTTTCTTTACCTGTACCTTTGAGCATGTCATTTTCGATGAATTTCTCTGATACGAATATTGCAGAACACCCCGTGTCTCTTAAAATTGATGCGGGTATATTATTCACCAGACCCTTACTAATCTTAAGACCATTGATTACCTGATATTCAACACACTCAACCTTGGCCGAATCCGGAATCTCGACAATTTTTGCGTTTACTTTTAGTTTAGTAGGTGAACATAACAGATTACTGGGTAATTGTGATGATTTTTCTAACGACCTTGCTTCTGGTTTAACCTTGTATGGACATGAAGCAATTAAGTGTTCAGTGCTGTCACAAACAAAACATCTTAATCGTCTTTCTGATCTCTGACTAGAATCAACTGGCTTAACAAACTCACCTGATTTTTCTTCTCCATTTCCATTTGTACTTTTATTCTGAGAATTCTTTTTCTGAAAGCGCTTATCATCAAAATCTTTGTGAGCAAGCTGGTATGCTTCAGCCAGTGAGATAAGTTCTGAAACACTACAAGGTTGGCGCTCTCTAAGCCACACTTGTAAATAGTAATTGCAACTAAAAAGCAACTGCTCCCTTAAAAGAAGATCATAAAGTTTTGTATAATCTTCACTTACCGTTTCTGCTTCCAGCCAATGATCAAAGTATGATCCTAGCCTTACCGAATATTCTCTAAATGATTCCCCAGTAGATTGACGGCAATTTCTGAATTTTCCCTGTACTCCCATGAGTTTAAACCGTACCTGTCCAATATGGCTTTTCTGATTGACTCATAATTTCTGATATCTGCCATAGACATTCTAGAATAAGCTTCAAGTGCTTTACCACTAAGTTGAGGTATTAAATGAACAGGCCATTCTGATCTTGGCCACTTGTGAACAGACGCTAGACGCTCAAATGTTGTCAAGAATACCTCAATGTCATCACCTTCTACATATTTAGGAAGTCTGGCCTTAACCTTATAAGTTTCTGTTTGGCTAAATATTTCTCTAGGCATATTTAATTTCATTTGTAGCTCTCTTTCTTGTAAGTCAAGTTCTCTTTCCCTTAACTCTCGATCCCTTTCCTTACTCTTAGCTTCTCTTTCTGCAGCTCTTTCATCTCTCTCTGCACTCTTTTCTTCACGCTCTGAAAATTCTCTCAATAAAGTTAAGCAACTACTGGCATCCTCGCCTCTCTCTATACTTCTCTCGATAAGCTTATTCAGCAAAGTTATTGATTGTTCACGAGCCATTTTCAAAGAGTTGATTTGTTTTATCAGTCGTCTAAACGAAAGACACCGCTGCCACCATTGTAAAGACGTGAGTTAATATGCAAGGACAATTCAACTCTTAGAAAGGAAAGCCTGCGTAAACAAACAACATTTATATTTAATAGTAGAAACAAGACATGTAAAACTATACAACAAACATGCAAAACAGAAAGAGAATAGGCTAGAAGATAAAAAGACAGAAAGTAGAATGCACAAATGTCACTCGTCTATTTTCTTAAATGTATATCCTAACCCCTTCATAAGAGTTTATTCTGTTTTTGACGTTTCTGCTTTACCGACTTGTAGACAATAAACATTTGTTTGGATTTAACTGGCTTCTCATAATTGTCAGTTGAATTAAACTCTATTTTATGAACTTAGGAATGACACCCACAAATTCATTCTCGACGTACACCAAAAACTGACTTCTCGACGTACACTTTTTGTTTATCTTACAAATTCGTAGATACGTGCTGATAACTAGATCGTTTTCACCCTCTCTATCTCGTAAAGGTGTCTGCTAATGTAGTAAACACTTGAAACCGTTTGGCGCTAGTTTTTGCAGACAGTACCGACGTAACATCAGACAGATCACAGACAGTTGTATACAGCATTTGTACCGACGTAACATCTGACAGAACATAGACAGTTGTATACAGCATTTGTAACATACATCACAGTACTAAAGAGCCATTCAGGAGAGGCGAGGACAACTTTCAAACATCAATTTATGAAAAGACAAACTTCTCATCTCTTCACATATTAAATCCTTAAATCCCCAAAATACATCTATACACTGCAAAATCTACATGACTACAGACCACAAATTTACACAATGCAGTAAATTATACCGTGAACAATCGCTCATCAATACACTTTACTGATGAAAATACATGCTAACCCTTTGCATTAAATAATTTTTTCCCATTTACACTCTTTTTTCCAATTTTCGGTCACCTGACCTTCATCAAGAAAAACACAATAAAACTTAGAAACTACGTCATCATCATTCCTCCATTACACTTTCTGCGTATTTTCTCGATTTGCTATTTTTTTTTAATCTAGAATGATCAATCTACCTCAGTTTTAATATACTTAGTCTGTTGATAACTCAAAAGAAGAGCGATACAATATGACTCGGACTTAAAATATTTTTGAATGTCTCCAATATTGTTGATTTGATTAATCAATGTGAAGAATAAAGCTTGTTATTTTACTTTTTATGTACACGAAAAAAGGTATATAGCGACCAGACGGGTCTATTGAATAAAATATTTTCCGCATGACCAAGACTTGACGGATGCTTTTAGCAGATATTGACTGTAAGGAATTGGCGTTTTGTGAGAAATCACGGTCTTTATTGTATGGTTGTGTTCATGGCGTTAAACACGAATTGACCCATATCCCAAATGATTTCCAACTAAATCCTTAACGATTTCCAGATCCTTGCGACCTCGTAAAATAGCGGTCTTCGTCATTCTTCGTCTTCGAATATAGACATAATCTAGATCAATGGTACGAGCACACCTTTAGAAATACAAGGGTTACACGCTGTCGTATTTCTTAACATTTGGTGTATTATTTTCCTTGCAGGATTTCCGTTTCTGACAAACACATCCAAACAAATTACATAAATGATAGACAGGAATGTCGAGTTCGAATCAGTATGGAGATGTCAAAAGTATACAGACCATGTAACACAATTAATTGTTTCACTTGGATCAATTTCTAACAAACGAAGTGCGATGTAGCGCAATTTTAAAGGAAAATTGAGATTTCTGAAGGAAACTCTTGTAGAACGGTTGTTAAATCAATTATCTTATCTTTCGATACTAATCAAGACTCACCCCTTTGCCAAACAAGTCCCATGCCGAGAAAATATAAGTAATCTGTAGGCCTAAAATTCAAGGTCTTTAAGGTTAAACTAGACAAGGAATGAATTAAATAAAAAAAGCAATAGCCAATAACAATTACATGAATCTACATGTATATAAAAAAGGAAAATTCTCATATAAACGGGATCTAAACAATTATCAACCTGTTTACTGCACTTCATTACAAATTTGATTATCTTTCGCTATTTCATGTAAAGCCCTGCAAGAATGCTTTCACACTAGGTAACTATCACCAAATCCAATAAGTGTCGGGGTCTTCATTTACCCTCATCCCAGAGGATTGAGTGATTACAGGTCGTAGACTTCTTCGTTTATGTCTTTTTTTGTGTCTTGAATATCTTTTGGGTGAAGTGTATACATAAAAAGATCTCAAACATCTCTCGGCGAAACTTTATGTAACAGGTAAAATATCGTCGTTATTCAAGCTGTAGTAACGAGGTTTTGATCAACCACCGACGATATTATAATTATTATTATTATATTATAGTATGATTACTTGATGGTAGTGAACTTGGCAGACCAGTACGATAGCAGAGTGAATCTGGCAGACCAGTAGAGATGTAGAGTATTTTAACACTGTCACATTAAAACTTTAACAACGTATTTCCCCTAGTAATAGCGCTCTCCCTTATAGTAGCACCCCTTCATTTTTTACTAAGAAAACCCACTTCTAACGCCTACTTTTTAAGAACTTGTTCAGACTTTTTTTTAAATTTGATGTGCATTTCCTCTCAACAATCATGATACTCTCAACAATCATTATCATGATTGCTTCGAGAAAATTCACCTCAAATTAGAGGGAAGGGGCCTAAAAGACATCAATTTAATTGATTTTTAAATCAGACAATGCATACTAAATAAAAACTCCCACGCCATGTTAGGTTTAGCTCCCGGGAGCGTTAATTAAGAGAAATAAGGCATTTGTTTATCTAATTGCCGAAGACATTTTCTTAGTATTTAGCATTTGTGATCAATATCATAGGAGCAGTCAATACATTCATGAATGATAGCGCTGACAGTAATTTTGAAAGTATTATACCCCTCTTTTACTTAGATTATTTTCACTATGCAGGAGCGTTGCATCCGTTTGAGTTAATCTTAAAAGTAATACAAAGGCATAGAAAGCGACCATGATTCTACTTCATTCAACGATTAAATCTTAAACCAAAAGCAATCTGATGATATAGAAATGTAACGTCGATTGGTATCCAAAACTCGTAAATACAACTCAATATTTGTTCGCATACCGACAAAAGTATAGACGCACTAGCTTGAGTGAGTGATCAAGAATTAACTTTGTCTAAAAAGGTATAAACTAAAGTGACATTTAATCACTCGTGAATCAAATAGAATCCTAGCACAGTTTTCTCTTGATTTGTGAAAAGTACAACATTATTCGACAAAAGTAAGGTAACATAATTATCATGTCCTTCTTTTGATAAGTTTTTGTGTATAATGACAACTAATTAAAAAAAAAAACAAATATACGTTTCCGTACTCATAGTCAAAGTGCCTGAACTAAAGTGTAAACTATTAGGAAATAGTAATTGATAAATATAGATCAACTACAGGAACTACATTTTATTGTTATATGTAATATATAGTGTCTGTACAATAAGCCTACGTACTTGTTTTTCTTATCTAAACGGTGCTACCTTTTATGTACATTACCATGCATATTATCCTTGTTAATGGCCATAGCCTTTTTTGTAGCCGATTGCCTGAATAAAGTTGAGTTGAGTTTGATAACGAGTGCATCCTAGGAACCTTAGATGTAAATATCCTTATCTGATTGAATGTCAATTTGCCATTTATCATAATTAATCAATTTATATTGCTTATAGACCGGAATTTTCTCATTCCATCCGTACAGATATCCATGAATACCTTTTAATTGTCCAGGAATAGGTGTAAATCCATTTCAATTTGTGCAAACAAAGAAAACATGTATACTGGAATCAACCTAGGCACAAAGATGATATGGTTGATGTGCAACTGATATTACCTTGCTCATTTAGGCTTCCTTAATGTTGGTGCATGGTATAATCGGTATTATGGGTCATTTTGGATACTGTTGCAACAACGGTCTGGGTCAGATATCAATTGGGAATAGATAGATAAGCAAATACAAGCAAATATCCTCCTAATGAAGTTTTTGATAAAGCCAGATCATACGCTATTGAAATGGTCATTGCAAATGACCTCGTCTTTTTTGAATGTGTTGATTGTCTACGACTTTATAAAGAACTAAGAGACAGAGAAAATTGCAGAATTACTATTCCATAAGAAATGACTTGACATTTCACTAACGAGCACCGTTTAGAGACCTAAATTACAGAAATTTATCGACTGTAGCAATCATTCTGCTCCACTAGACTTTGGATGTATTTTCGGCCATTGACTTCACATAAATGATAGACTTTTAGTTAAGTTAACTTATTCTTGAACGGTCCGTCTATTGACTCCGGAAAAAAAACTTTTGAAAAAACCATAGATAATAAAAAAAAATCGTGATAAAGAAATTGTATGTTACAGTAAAGAACATTGCGAAATCGACATGCTGAATGATATTGGAATGATTTTGAAATTAAATCGAATGAGCGAGAAGCGTGAGTGTTGAATTGAATAAATAGGAGGTAATTCAATATCGGTTATTTTGTTCAAGTTGAACAAAATAAGTGATGTTTATTGCCTACTTTTCAAAGTCATGCCTACAAGTTCTATAACAAGAGGCCCAGGAGGGCCTGTATCGATCCACTGGCTTTAACATCTCTGGACTTGCATTTAACAAAGCTTACTTTGACTGAAAACAACACTTTAAAATCTCTTTAAAACCGTTTTAGAATGATTTACTGGGTCTGACCCACATTGTACCAAAATACTCAAACTCAATATTACAAACATTAAGGTGATTGCAATTAGTAGATTATTCATTGGTAAAGCAATTTTAGAAAAGGGTCATTCATGGAACATGTATATCAAGAATCATTGCATAAGTCCAATTGATTTGGAGGAGAAGATTTTTTTGAGTTTTTTAAGTAAAAATTGACCCACTCTGTCACACCCACATTTATGGCACATCAAGATTTTAAGACCAAGAGTGCCTAAGGAAAATTCATGTCTTGTTTAATTTGAATTGACCATAAGAGAGAGGAGGAGAAGGATTTCAAAGATTTAAACGTGAAAAAAGTCTAATCCCTGCAACGCCCATATTTGGGGGGTCAATCAAAATTTCTTTAATAGTTGAAGTAAAGGGTCACATGAGGAGCATCCATGCCCAGTTTCATTGTAGTCAGCCCGATCCTTTGGGAGGAGAAAAACTTTAAAAAAATTATGGTAAAAATAAGCCTCGCCCTACCACGCCCATATTTAGAGGACAATCAAAATTTCTTTAAGATTTTATGTAAAGGGTCATCAAAGGAACATTAATGCAAGGTTTTATTGAAATCGGCCAAATTGATTTGGAGGAGAAGATTTTTAAAGATTTTAAAGTGGAAAAAAATGTCACGCCCTGCCACGCCCACATTTGAGGTCAAT
The DNA here is from genome assembly GCA_948146395.1 of Fragum whitleyi. Classification (NCBI taxonomy): domain Eukaryota; kingdom Metazoa; phylum Mollusca; class Bivalvia; order Cardiida; family Cardiidae; genus Fragum; species Fragum whitleyi. Next base: position 14,075,016 of record OX411545.1, read on the forward strand.
CATAAATTCTTTTACAATTTTAGAAGAGGGTTATGCAAGAATCATTCCTACCAAGTTTCATTGAAATAAGCCCGATGGGCTAGGAGGAGAAGAACTTTTAAGAATTCATAGTGAAAATAAGCCCATCCCTGCAACGCCCATATTTGGGGTCCAATCAAAATTTCTTAAACAATTTATGCAATGGGTCACCCAAGGAATATCCATGCAAAGTTTCATTGAAATCGACCCAATGTTATGGGAGAAGAAGATTTTTAAAGATCTTTAGTGAAAAAATGCCAAATCCTGGCAGGCCCTGCAACGCCCATTTTTGGGGGTCAATAAAAATTTCTATGCGTCATTTTGCACCTTATTACTATGCAACGAACATGATGACATCACTTTTTGGCGCCGTTCTAATAACGTCAAATAGGGTTAGGTGAACGAAAGCGGGGTTTAGGTTTTTGTATTGTCATGGGTTAGGCGGTGAGTTCATCATATGATTATCGACTGCTATTTCTCGATTATCCATCGAAAAGCACAGGAAAGCACAGGAATAATTGGTATTTTGAATTTTTGGTACATATAACCGAAAAACACATAACTAAAAGACAATAGAGGGAAAAAACCTACAAAGCTTTTTGGTGATTTTCTCTTTCGTTTAGTACCGTTTTAGTATCTTATAAACGCTGACTTTTATAAAACATATTAATTCAAATATAAAAGACGTTTGAGGTTTCATACAAGGTAATTTGAAGAGAAATAATTTTCTTTAAATATTTCTTCAATGCAGAACCTAAAACTGGAAAAATTAAAAGCGGAAAAAAGAAAAGAGAATCTGACTTTTGATCTTATATGAATTTTGATTTAAATTAAATGCCTCTTTGTGAATACCCTTGATACCTTATCAATTGATTCAATCCATCTTACAAAGGTGTTAAAAGGTGGGCAAAGAATTTTGAAATTTGAGATTACGCATACCCATTTTAGATCATTATGAGTTCATTTTTTATCATGCGCTTTCCAACTTCACAGCGCAGTGGTAGCGCGTCGGACTATAATTCAAAGGGCCGAATCCCGACCGGTGGCAGTCAGTCTTGCCGACTATTTGTCTCCCACAATTGGGTTGATAACCGTAGACCTACAGTCAATTACATCGTGCAATTGACGATCATTGCGATCAAATCATTCTAAATCATTCACTCAGCGCTACATTCATTCATTACAAACACTCACTCAAATCGATCAAAAACGCTCCAAACTCACTGAAAAACATATAACAACAACTTCGTTCAAACTAATAATAGCTAGGGAAAAAATCGAGATTTCACTTATTTAATTGAAATTGTAGGCGTCTGATAGGTTCTTGAGGAAATAGGGAGCTATCTAATGAACTTGTATGCATATTTAATTAAAGGGAGGTAATTTATATTGCTAATTTTGTTCATGCTGAACAAAATTAGCAATATTGGATACATCCCATTTAATTCACTCAAAACGCACTCCACACTCTCATTCAATTTCATTTCAAAATCAATCCAAAATCATTCACCATGTAAATTTCACGATGTTGTTGACTGTACATTGGATGGCAGCTGGAGACTAAGAAAGAATGTAACTGAAAGATTGGTGAAAGCGACGTAAAACCTTTTTCAAACCATCGGTACTCGAACCCGCAACTATTAGATGACTTGAATAAATTGCGAGTGATTTAAAACGTTTTTCTGATTGTTCGCTTTATCTCATTCAGATTCTTTTTGTTCATGGCTCGTTTTGTTCACAGCATATGTTTGCTGGTGATTAAGCTTTGGCAGATAGACATCAGCCTGTACAGACGTTCAGACTGATCTTAGCCTACACCACAGCCTCTCTATTAAATTATCGTGAGAAACTTGAACTGAAAATGTCCAAGGAATTAGCAAATTTTCTGAAATATAATTTAAATTCAGCAAAATAAGGGTAAATCGCATTTGTCTTGCTTATTTGTTACCCGTAACGCGAAAAGGGACTATTTGGGTAGTGCTTTAAGTTTCAAACCTAGTCAGACTGCGCGGATTTCTCAGACTGACAAGGATCGAAGCTTTTCTCGATTTCACTCGATTTTATTTCCAGAAACACTCTTTTTTTCGAATTTTCGGTCACCTGACCTTCATCAAGAAAAACACAGGGTTATTTAGAAACTACATCCTCATCATTCCTCCAATACACTTTCTGGGTTCTCTCCATTTGCTAATTTTCTGAATCAATTTACCCTTCCGGGAAATAATATTTTAAATGCGACCTTTGGTTGATCCATGCCGGACCCGTTCTGATTTTCAAATATTCATTTTACAGAGTTCCCAGATGGTCCCTTTTCGTTTGACGGATCACATTTTATGTAACTTAGTCTGTTGATAACTTAAAAGAAGAACGATGCAATATGACTCGGGCCTAAAGTATTTTTTAAATGTCTCCAATATTGTTGATTTGATCAATCAGTGGTGAAGAAAAAAGCTTGTTATTTTACTTTTTATGTTCACGGAAAAGGTATATAGCGACCAGACGGGTCTATTGAATAAAATATTTTCCACATGGCCACGACTTGACGGATGCTTTTAGCAGAGATTGACTGTAAGGAATTGGCGTATTGTGAGAAATCACGGTCTTTATTGTATGGTTGTGTTCATAGCGTTAAACACGAATTGACCCATATCCCAAATGATTTCCAACTAAATCCTTAACGATTTCCGGATCCTTGCGACCTCGTAAAATAGCGGTCTTCGTCATTCTGCGTCTTCGAATATAAACATAATCTAGATCAATGTTGCGAGCACACCTATAGAAATACAAGGGTTAGACGCTGTCATATTTCTTAACATTTGGTGTATTGTTTTCCTTGCCGGATTTCCGTTTCTGACAAACACATCCAAACAAATTACATAAATGATTGACAGGAATGTCGAGTTCGAATCAGTATGAAGCTGTCAAAAGTGCATGTATACAGATCATGTTACACAATTAATTGTTTCAGTTGGATCAATTTCTAACAAACGAAGTACGATGTAGCGCAATTTTAAAGAATATCAGGATTCTTAAGCGAAACTCTTCCAGAACGGTTGATAATTCAATTTGTCAGAAATGAACAGATTGTCAATATTCTTATTATCTTTTCTGCAATACTTTTGATAAAGACGGTTTGACCTTTGAAAATAATTTGTACGTTTTTTGCGATTTTTATTTTGAGAGAAGTTTTTTATCTTATCATTTTTTGGAGCGTTTTTGAATGGTTTGAGGGAGAGTTAAGAACGAATGAATGGAGCGCTGAGTGAGCGATTTAGAATGGTTTTGATCGGAATGATTGTCAATTACACGATGTTATTAACTGTACCCTTTGCTCCTGAACTTATGTCAAAGTAAGGTAAACTACTGAATTATTTGTAAAATTTCTGACTGCAGGGCTTGACTAGTGTTTCACGACACGAATCAAGAATTACTGTACTAAAACAAGTCCAATGCCGAGAAATTATGAGGAATCTGTATGCCTAACATTCGATATCTTATATATACTAGACTAGGAATAAATTAAATAAAAAAACAGCCATTAACAATTATCTTTATGGAAAACATTCTAAATAAACGGAATTCAAACAACTGCCAATCTGTTTAAATCTGCACTACATCACAAAATTGATTATTCTTCGCCATATTATGTAAAGTATTGCAAGTGCTAAAAACTGATGCTTTCACACTTGGTAAAAATCACCTAATCCAGTATGGGTCTTGGCTAATTATTTACGCTCGTCCCAAGGGATTGAGTGATTACAGGACGTAGACTTCTTCGATTATGTCTATTTTTGTGGCTTGAATATCCTTTGGGTATAGTGTATACATAAAAAGATCTCAAACATCTCTCGGCGTATCTTTATATAACAGGTAGAATAGTAAGAATGATTACTTGATGGTCGTTAACTTGGCAGACCAGGGGCCCGTTTTACTAAGCATCTTATTATCATTTTTTTGCGTAAGTCAAAATTTAAAGTTGCTTCTACAGTGGTTACTTAATATGGAATTATGTCATGCATCATGTCATTTGAATCGTCTTTTAAAGACGATTCCCATGAGATATTGCAAGGTAGAATCTAACTATGAATGAAACCACCAGGTAGGGTTTGTGATTTGACTTGCGATCAAACTTGTCGTAAGAAGTTTAGTAAAACGGGCAACAATAGGATAGCAGAATGTTATAACCATGTCACAGAAAAAAACTTTAACATTTATTTATCTCCCTAATTGCCGAAGACATTTTCTTAACATTTAGCATTTATGATGAATATCATAAGAGCAGTCAATACCTTCATGAAAGGTTGCAAATTTGAAAGTTTTTTACCCCTCTTTTACTCTGTTTGAGTTTATCTTATAAGTAAATTAAAGGCATAGAAAGCGAACACGATTCTATTTCATTCAACGATTAAATCTTAACCAAAATGCAATCTGATGATATAGAAATATAACGTCATTGGGTGTCAAAAACTCATCAATACAACTCATATTTGTTCGCATACCGACAAAAGTATTGAGTATCTAATTCATGATGGAAATACCAATTGTATGTTTGTGAACTTTTTCTAAAGTGGTGTCAAGCAATGCGTACCTCTTTAACAACGGTCTCGAGTAATATCATTATTTTTCCCGTGCATATGGTTAAATGATTGTTCTACAAAAAGTTGTAAAGAGAGATTAAAATTTGTAAAAGGGTTTACATTTATTTCAACTTATATTATGTGGACGCTTCTTTTAGAGTTAAGTATATAAATACCCTTATCTGACGGAAAGTCAATTTGTCTTTCGCCTTAATGAATCAACTTACAATGCTTATGGACCGGAATTTTCCATCCCTGCTTAAAGATATCCCTGAATTCCTAACGTTCAGTTATATCGAGGCTGCTGGAGCACCGAACAATGGATTTCTGGTAAAAAGTATGATTGATATTACCTTGCTCAATTTGGCATCTTTGTTGTTGATGCATGGTATAATCGGTATTGAGAATCTGTCTTTAAAATACTGTTACAAAAAACGTGTTCCAATATCAAGAGAGAATATATAGATACATGTAAACATGACATTTACAAACAAATCTTCTTCTAATGAAACTAGTTGCTGAAGCCAGATTGGACGCTTTTGAAATGGTCATTGCAAATTAGCAAATATCTCGACTTCTTGAATATGATGATTGTCTATGATTTTTAGAAAGGTCTTGCGACACAGAAAATTACGGAATTGCTATTCCATATGAAATGACTTGACATTTCACTAACGAGCACCGTTTAGAGACCTAAATTACAGAAATGAATCGACTGTAGCAATCATTCTGCTCCAATAGACTATGTACGTAATTTCGGCCAATGACTTCACATTAATGATAGACTGCAACGCACACTTTAGTTAACTCATTTTCGAACGATCCGATTATTGACGCTCCTGACGGAAAAAAGCTTCTGAAAATATAGTGGACAATAAAGAAATTCGTTATAAAATCACTTCTTAAATGAAGATGCGTTGTCTTGAAATGGGTATTTTAACCAAAGAATAAACAATATAGATGCATACGTCATGTCATTAAAAGTGTATAATTGCAATCTAATAAAATAAAGAATTTTGATTGGTTTAAATCGCATCACGTGGGGAAATCCATTGCACTTTATTTCTGTATAAAATGCAATAGGTCTATCGGGAAACCCCCGACCTTTGATCTGCATGTCCTGTGTTTTAGGAACTCGAAAACCCCTCGTTCCCCTTCCATATCGTAATATTGCTATTTAATATAATAGAATATTTTCGAAAGAATTTATGATTAAAAGTATGCAGTTCAGATTCTGAGTCGATGTTTACAGCGAGTCGACGAAGACCACCAAGCAACCCTCTCAGCTAAGCCCGATCACGATAGTTTCGGTTTAAAATGCAGAATAACTTGTCAAAATTATGTTTAGATCATAAGTACCTCTACGAATGTCAAATTGTCTTTTGTTTGTGTACCATTTGTTTAACTTTATGCCGTTTAACTTCGAAAGCGAGAAAAAATACACGATCTAAAAATAGATTGTGTAATACACGCAGAAAGTAGACTCGAAACTTCAATGTTAAGCCGAGTATTTTAATAGTTTCTTAGACCAAGGGGATTGCAATTATAAGGGCAGAGTGTCTTTTTCACAGCGTTTATAGGGGTATAAAGTACAATTGCCTTAGCACATGGCTTAAACATAACGCCCTACGGGCGTTATTTGCCATGTGCTAAGGCAATTGCACTTTATACCCCAATAAACGCAGTGAAAAAGACACTCATCCCTATATTGATTCTTTCTCTCTACTTTAATTGGCTTTGTTCATTATCTATTTATCTAACAAACATAATTTATCTCCAGTGGCTGAAAAGGAGTGGACTATTAGCATGGCCTCTCGAGATCTTTTTGCGTTCTAACGAGAGAGCCTTAAATTTCCGGACATCAATGTGTGGTTGACCTCTGTTATTCCATCGATTGTTTTCTTTTAAGAGTTTTCTAATTTAGCATGACGGGTATTTGTTAGGGGGGTACGAAACAAAAAAAAAATAAAAAAAATCTGCGAATTAAAAATTTAAAAATGTGTTTGGTCCAGTTGTAGGCCTATAAAAATGGAGGAAGCTTGACGGATTAAACTGAAATTAGATAACAATGATGAGAGAAAACGTGATAACGGCCACCAAGGAAGTGAACAGAAGCCTGACAAGGATCGAGCTTTTTTCACTCTGAATCTTTTCTTAACCTATATAGAATAGTTACTCTTCATACATTTATAACTAGTTCTGTAATGGACAATTTGGTTGCGATTTGCTGAAGAAGAAAAAATCAATCTCTTTTCAAATATTTATTGTATGGGGTTCCTGAAAGGTCCCTTTTGGCGTGACGGATCATATATTTCAAGAAATTCAACAAAGTGATCATTTTTACGTTTAAGAAAAAAACAACACACAATTATTTCGACGACAGGCCGCCGACCTTTTAGAAACATCAGTCATTTGGGAACAAGTTACATAAATTGGATCTCTATGTTAGACAGTATTGTACAGACAGGCCCGCGGCTGGCATATTATTTAAGAGAAGATGGATGGGGGTTAATTTGAACCTTTCGTCATACAAATGATGATACTCAAATGATATGAATGACATGTATGTATAGATATGTGGGCTAACAAAGGAAAATGGTCCATCTGTTGGATTTGACGAGATAAAATGTATTTTATAAACACCAAAGCCATGCGATTTCTATAATACACATAAATCGAGAAATTCTACATATTTATTGACAACTATAACTTTTCAATTGAAAATGATATTATTTTATTAAAGCCCCCGTCTGTGTTCGTAAACATTTCCGAAACGAAAGGCAATGATCTTAGACGATAATGTACACAAAAACTACACTTTTATTCTCAAAGATAAACTAGAATTCGTCCTTCCAATATTCGGTAATGAAAATTAATAGACAATATTTTATTGACGTAAACTATACAAGTATTAACATTGAGATACATGTGATCAAATAGTCGTGAGAAAAAAAAAATGCATATATATTTATTGAAAACAAGATTGAAGAGATTACCTCCCCTCGCTTAAATCCTTTATTACTTTCAAATAGATAGGGTAGAAAAAGAACCGTTCACTTGAACAAAAGCCTTCACTTTAAAGAACATATCACGAATTAGTCGCAACAGTTTCCCCTTTATACCTAGATTAATAAGCTTATACAAAAGGCCATTTCGATAGACACTATCAAATGCCTTCTTTAAATCTGTGAAAGCAGCATACAGACGATTCTCTGCGCACAATGTTTTTTTTTGTATCAGTGCGTGTAAATTCGAACACGCATCAGTGGTTGATCTTTTTGGTCTAAAACCAAATTGCGCATCGGACAAAACGTCATTTTTCTCACAAAAATCACTGAGTCGTTTGTTCAGAATACCAGTGAATATTTTGCAAATGATTATATCGCGGTGATCTAAATATAGGCCTAACTTGATAAATACTTATGACCTGCAACATTTCGGACCCCAATTTGAACGCCACTCCTTTACCGCTCCTGCGCGTATTTCACGTGACCAAAATCTCATTTACATATTTCACGTCAGATAATATGTTTCACGAAAAAGCCACCGTTTGTCGATTGATTCGTATTTATATGCAACTCATCTTTCCTAAGACTAAACCAAGTAAAAATATTCACAGAATATTCACGAAAGAGAGATTTTATTTTACTCTAAACGAAGACTGGGGCTTTAAGAAAATCGATTTTTTTAAAAAAAGGAAAAACAAAAAAGAGCCTTGCCAAACTTAATAACTTTTATTCTAGACGAGATCAAGATCATAATATTATCATCACAAGGAAATTCAAGTTACCGATACAATTTTTCTGTTTTGTGCTTTAAATGCTGCTTATGAAAGTCTATTTATAACGTGTAATAGCCATATAGATGACCGGATCGTATAGTGAATTTTCGTAGATAAGATATGTACATTAACTCCAAATGTTCTTTAAGTTCGAACTTTCCTATACGGATTACAATATCGATAATTTGACATCAAGATGTAATTCTCCCTTCTCCCATAAGCGGCATATTACCAGGCTATTTATTCAAAGACAAAATGTCTATCAATCTAAGACCCCCCCTTATTCCCATACCAAATATCAGTTCTTGAATCCGGGGCCAATTAATCGCCTTCGTCGGCCCCAGGAAATATCGAAAGGAAAATAAAAAATATGAAAATGTCCGCTCTATGCCACCGTAGAAAAGTGACTTCGAAGATTTGCTTACCTTTCAAAAATCAAGAAACGTAAAAATGAATTTAGAGGTTATTGAATGAGTATTGATGCAAAAGTTCTGTTCTGTTCTGTACTATATGAGATATAGATCGAAAATCATCGACCACAGAAGATCTTTTAGAATCACTGGTGTCTGAGAACAAGTTCTTAAGTCGAACTCGGATTTCTACAGACACGCCTTAGGCTGGGACATTATTTTAGATAAGATGAATGGGTCTATTAGTATCTCGCGATAAACCTTCACTACAATACACTACTCTTCCTTCAAAATATCTCAATAAATCGTCACAAGAAAAAAGAAAATTTCAGAATTGAGAAAATCGTTCATAAAACCGATGTTTTGGTTGCCGCATTCCCGAAAGCTTCAATGATTTGTCAATCTTCATTCGTTTCTTCTTATTCTCCTCTTTTCTCTTTTTCTACCAAAGTCACTTCACCGTGCGTGTAGTGTATATTCAAACTGGTACAAGGCATGTTTTCTGAAACAAGGACACAATTACGCTTACCTGAATAGTATAAGAAGTATAACAATAACTCGAAATAAAAAAAAAATGGGAAAGGTTACTCAAGGAAAATTATGCTCCCACAAACTATGTTTGGGGGTATATAGGAGTCATCTTGTCGCTCAATCCGTCCGTCCGTCCGTCTGTGTGTGGGTTTTTTTTGTGTGTGTTGTTGTTGTTGTTGTTTTTGTTTTCGTTTTTTTTTTGTCCGGAAGTTTTCTCAGACGCCATTACAGCTACAGCCATAATGTATAAATGAAAGAAGTTGGGGACCTGCACGTTGGAAGCCCCTACTATAACTTGTTGCTGGTTTATCTCCCCTGGAATACGTACATTTTGCCAAATAACTTTTGTTCTTTCACTATTGGATTTACTGACTCTAAATTTATAGATAATAATTATTTTTATATGAAGTTGTGCACCTGCCATTTTGAAAACTCTATTCTGATTGGTTGCTGATTATCTCCGTCTCAACTTGTCATTTTCAATAAATTTGTATTATCAGGAGCATTTTCCTACATTATTGCATGTACAGTTGTACAATTTATTGTGAGGCGTCAAAGATCAATTTTACATTGCAAATGATAGGCAATAACGGTTTCTCGATACTCACATAAACTTGCGGAACTATACTAGAGTGAAATTTATACACATTCTATCTGGTTATGTAAGCTTGTAATAACAAAGTTTTTAGAACCCTTCTATGCATGTAATTACTTTTAGTCTTTGTCCTACATAATTATCCAATCAGAAGGCTGGATTTACAAATTTTTTGAAGGTTTATTTTCCATAAACTTTCCAGCCCAGGTTTATTTTGATCATTATTTCATTTAAACGTCGAGGTTTATATGTTATACCACGCATGCGTATAGACAAGAAACTACCCCTTCATAAATATGCAATGACCACGTGATAAGTACACGTGAAAATCGTAAAACTCGTGCACATGTTGTATAACGAATATCCTATGTAGATTTTGATCTGGCATGGCATGGATTACTATGTTGAATCTCTTATGGAACGAGAGTTTTTCTTCTTGCCTGTACACTTTTTCAAGAAAAGTAAGGCTAACTAATGAGATCTTGTTGAACAGTGCAATATTTCCTATACATCTTTAACGCTTATTCCAATAAACTTCTCGTGTAATTACTTTTGGTACCTTACTAAATTTGGCCAAATCTCGTTTCATGATCGGCTATAGATGTGCGTATCATAGTCCATCAAAATTAACAAGGACAATCAATTTAGTTGATGCCACAAAAAACGTCCACGAAGAGGGGTCATTGCATGTGCATATATAAAAGGTGTGGTGGACTGTATAACATCTTTTTTTCTCAACAGAAAAGTATAATCGCCTAGTTGTTTATGTCTTTAGATTGCCCTTCATACATAAATTCCTAAACAATTACTGGCACATTTATTCAATCAAGAGACTTTTCATTACATACGATAATACGATTCCGTTTAGTATTTTATTCTTTCGAAGAAACGTGCTAAACAGAGTGAAAACGTATTAGATTTTCGTTCATCTATACTGTCGGGTAAATAAAACCAAATTATACTTCATATTTATCTTCTGTGATGGCTTTTATAAAGACTGAATATTTGCGTGCATATTTCATCAACTCCATATTTGGAAAGAGAGGGGCGTTTACTTGTAATCAATGTATCCGGCTTATTCCGTTTAAATCGTGCAATGTGATGCCAATAATATAAAAGGCGGGAAAAAGACTAAGTCAGTTAAACGCTAATAATTGAAAATTAAACTATTTAAACAGCCTCAGTCGGTCGCTACGCTCCCTCCTTTCGGCTGTTTAAATTGTTTAATTTTCAATTATTAGCGTTTAACTATTACGTAGATTTACCTCTCCTCGAATTTGTAAATATTACTATTTCTATTGATATCAGGTTGTGTCCTAATTTTTTCTCGGACCTCATTTCAGCTACAGTTTTGGAATTTATACTCAATGTGTATCTGCAAATGAGTTTGTTCACTTACAATTTTGAAGCCCCACTATCATCGGCTGCTGAATTATCTCCACATTCAAAATGTAAATTTCACTAAATTATTATTGTCCGCAGTATTTCTCTTATACTTTAACATGTATTGACTTGAAACTTATACACAATGTTAATCTGCAAATGAATGTGTTCACCTGCAATTTTGAAGCCCCCATTATCATCAGTTGCTGAATTATCTTCTCCTTGAAAATGTAAAGGGCTAGGTACGTTTTGGGCCGATTTTGGCCCATAGTTTCGAGAAAAACTTTTCGACGGCGACCCTATTCCTTTTTATGCCAGTTCGATAGCAAGATGATCCAAGATTCGAAAAACGCAAGTTTGGTACGACGAAACGTCGCCAAAGTGACGTCGCTAGTGACAACGAACGTTCCTTAATACCCGAAATTAAGCTATTATTGAGTATTTACAGAAATTGATCGCGTTTTTCGACGACTGTGCGTTCTGCAACCGAGGAGATATTTTTATAATCATATGTCAACTTTTCACACTGAACCATAATATGCAAAATTCAGCTCGGTTGGCGAATGCACAAACAACGAATTTTAATAAAATAGGTGTTTCAAAATGACGTTTGACAAACTGACGTTTACAAATGGCGAACGTCACCGATGAGAACGTAATGCAACCCTTATGATACAACCCTGAAAACTTAGGCCGACCCGTCCATCCAATTTATTTCGCATTTTAAATGGAATATTTAGCAAACACCAAACTTTCTAACCAAACCTGGTGAAAAGGACAGTACTTTCGACACAGATATGCAAACAAAATATCGAAACAGTTGATTAAAGGCTTAGACAACAGCCATATGTAGATGAATGCTGGATTATATACAACAACATTCAAGTACACACGATGACTAGCGCCCAATGCCAGAGTCTGTAATCTTGATGAAATGACCAGATGAATATCCTTTTAAGTCCAATGAATAAAGAATGATACACAAATAGAGTCTGAAATCCTCTCCCTATTCCTTTCGCTGAATTTTGAACTGCACGCGTTGCTAGACAAGAGAAATAACACGTTACTTTATGTACATACATTCACTAACCTTGATCCCTTTGTTTACAAATACACCCTGAGACTTTATGACGTCATTAAGCATATGTGACGAAATTATTAAGCATAGATAACTGCTACATATTTCAGATAGTACACACCAACGAGTCGTTTCCCTTAACGGGGGTTTAAATAACCCGAGTCCACTAGGCCTCCTATTCCATAACTTGAAAAAAATATTAACTATATTGTCTACAGTCAGAGGTCTATATTTATTGCATTTTGACTTCAGATTAATCATTTGTCATAAAGTCGTCATTAAAAACGACGAAAATGATAGTTAAGTACAATACTAAAATTATGTTTTCGTGTAAAAGCTCAATACAGGTTTGCGCATTTCGCTACGTATTATTATAGCACACTATTTCATAAGTGTGAATAGAAGAACAATATCGGTTTAAGCCTACATTTTATTTCTTCTTCAACGATCAAGTTTTCGATCAGAGATTAAAACTACTTATCATTTAACTTTTAAAAGTCATCTTCGACCGAAGACAATATATCCATGGGCCACAGGTAATCCCGCAATTTATAGGAGAAAAAAAGAATTGCTAAATTCTACGGGGAAAGGAAAATCGCAACATCTCCGTTTCCCTTTGTGTTTCTCTTCTATATTCATTAAACAGTTTGCAAAAATCTAAACTTGTCAGCTACGTTTATGTTATGTGATAATGGATTAAACTACTAACAATATTTTCTTTTATTATCAAATGCGCCCATCATTTCTGGTCAGAATAAAGGGAAAGTATGTGAGCTTATTTTAATCGATTTGATGTCAATTTTCTACATCGTGGTCGTTTGACGACCTAAAAAAGCGAATCTTCAGCTTAACTGACGTTATAGATCCTCTAGATGGCCATGTCTATAACCTTTTGTATGGATTCTATATCACAAGAGCAACCTATAATCTAAGAAGAGGGGTGGGGGGTGGGGGTGGGGGGGGGGGGGGGGCTGAGTTCAATTTTGAATAATTATGTAGTATTTATGATTTCTCAAATTAGATGTTTTTCACTGTCAAGGGACTACAGCCGAGGGTGACACCCACTTACTTTTCAAAATAAATAAATAAATAAATAAAATAAAATAAAATAAATAAAGGACACGCCTAGACTCAGATTGGACCAATATTTTCAGACTACCTCTTATAATATTTATTCGAATGGCATTATGCCTCTTGGATAAAAGCATTAGATCAGAATTTAAAAAAAAGAACATTAAGTTCTTTTAATGAGGATTGTTCTTGTAGGATTTTTTTAAGGTTTGGTAAGTTTTTAGCTATCGTCATAGCGCCGAACACAGTGCGATGTCAATGTGAATCGGACTCCTCGTCTTCAAACAGGGGGAGTCAGAGGTACAATCCTCGGGAGAGGCACATATCCTTTCCGATGTTCGTCTCTCAACAATTTGGTGAAAAACGTAAAATAACGCGGCATAGTAGCTGCAGGTCTGGGCATGGATCATGTTATACCAGTACTGGTGGGAGATAAATGTCCCAAGCCCATTGAATATGTCTCCCCATCGGGTATCGAACAGGGGACCTGTTATAATTCTATACCCCCGAATCGATAGATCGGGACACATTATTTTACCGTTGACCATCTGTCTGTCCGTCCGTCAGTCTATCTGTCTGAATAACTTATAAAAGAACACTTAACTTTACAAGTAAATTCGATGCAATTTCCAAAAACATAAACAAACAAAACCATCAATGATTTGAACCTTTTTATTTGCTTGATTATTTTGTTTTTAATTGCTTGGTTGGTTGTTGCTTTCAGGATAATGAACGATAAGCGATAGTCACAATTTTGATTTTAAAAAAGACGCATGAAATACGCTTCACTAGGTAATCTACGTGCAAGAAAAACAAGTTGTCATTCATTAAATATGAACAGTAGCGTATATGTTAATTTATTTTTATATACATGTGCATGCAGAAACAGATGTTATGCAGCTAAACTTTCAGACAGGAATTATTCTTATGATCGCACATATGCAAGTACACGCCGTCATAGCGCAGTTGATAGCGCGTCGGACTGTCTATCTAGATGTCCCGGGTTCGTTTCCCGACGGCGGCACTCATTCTTTCCGACTATTTGTCTCTCACCAATGGGTTGATAATCGTATACTTATGTGAGATAGCAGCTGGAGGCTAGGATAGGATGTGATGGTTGTACTGGTGAGAGAAATACCAGGAAACCATTGTTAGGTGCTCCAGCCGCCGCGATATAACTGAAAAAAACCTGAAAGTGGCATTAAACTCCATTCAATCAATCAAGCAAGTACACGCCCATTCCAAAAAAGCACTGCGAAAACCGCCAATTTTCGGGCCGAGTTTAGGGAAAATGATTTCTCTAAAAGTCGCATATACCACGATTTCAGAGAAATTGCTTCACAATCTGTGATGAAATTTTCCCTATTTTTACAACCGAAAGTATATTATTCCTGCAAAACCACAAAAATACTTAAGTTACGGCGATTGGCTTCATTTACGAGATTCACTGAAGATCGAAAAATGCATCGACTCTTGAGATCTACCTTATCAGTTAGCGATTGTAGTGACTATATAATTTACACAGATTGTAATAAATTTTCTACTTTGTTTATCTCTAAAATTGTATCTAAAATATTTTCATAAATATTTTCTTGAAAAAAACGCGGGATTGATATTAACTGTAGGCCATTTCTAGTTACGACGATTTCATTTTCCACTGACGAAAATAAATAAAATCTTTAGTCGGACACATGATATTTTTATCAATACTGATACTTTTAAGAAACAACCGAATATAAAGAATTAACCGATATTTCAATTCTTATTGGTTTCAATGATTCGAAATATAATCCAAGTAGCTATTTGAGCAATGAGGCATTTTAGTCTCGTATTGAGTCAAAGGATGCGGAACAGTTCATTTCACGTAGAGTGTGAACATGTGATCAAAGACGCCGTCGGCTATTTTTGGCAGAGTTTTCAAAGCTTGCACGCGCCTTGTGCTTGTCCATGATGTAAAGCCCTTTACATTATTAGGATAAATTCATGATTTAGTCGTTTCTTGTGACTACGCTACAGATTTCAAAATCGAGGAAAACGGGACTGTTGATATTATTTTTGCAGCGGGTATAGACCTGCAATTTCAAGTGAGTGATCAAAGATCATTTTTACATTGAAAATGATAGGAGATAACGGTTTCTCAAACCTCACTCTTTCTTGCGGAACTACAGGCGATTACAATTGTGCACACTTTCTTATTACGGCTTAATTTATCTCTGGTCAGTTCGGTTTTTAAACATACGAGAAGTAATCAATCGGTACCAATTAAAATACGAAGTTTATAATAAAATAAATGCGTTCGACAGCTTGAATCGGATATGGTTACGATCTTTTCGAGTCATAACAGCGACATGCATGATTTTATAATCTGTGAAAACGAAGAATAAAGCAATATTCTTAGACTCGAAAATCATTTATCTTATATTTTTATTTATCAAGTAATTTCAATTTTCCTCATCCAAGTCTGTGTTCACTCTGAAAAGAATAAAACTGTATATACAAAATGTTTGACATTAAAAGACGATCGCCTGGCATAGGATTTTTTGCTATATTACATAAATCTCAAAGTCTAAATAATACAGCAAGATCGTCGGCGCTATTACTTGCCGAAATCAAACAGGGTTTTATTTTGGTCATCGTACCAGAGAGGGAATTGTTTAGATGTTTAAATGATCAATTAACGTTCAATTAATTACAGAAAGCGATTTATGGTAGAGAATATATACCTTGCCGAGAATAAACATGAAGCGAGGTTATGTAAAGTAGCGCATCGCTCCTTTTAATGAAAAATGGTGAGAGTGAACAACTACCGTGGTCTGAGTAGTGCCACTATAACGTATATATCTTAGTCGATCATGACTATTATAATAAACGTCCGAGCGATTATCAGAATTAATACGGGTATTTGGTGATTGAAACGATTTTTCGAGAATTGTATAAAGTACTCTAATAATACGATGAGAAACGTTACTATATGAGAACGTGACGTTTGTACGTCATTGACCTCATTTTATCGAATTAATTGTTAGTGGGTTGTTGTCTTTAGGAAGATATAACTTTCGCTATAAGCATCCTATTCACATAAAATTTTCACTGAGATCTCTTGCAAAGATTTTTTAACAATCACCCAAAATTTTAAATAATTTGGTGATGGGCCAAAATCGGGTAAAAACGTACCCAGCCCTTTCACTAAATAACTGTTGTCCTGAGTATTTCCCCTATACAAGTGCATGAACTTACTTGAAATTTATACATGATGTGTATAAAATTGTGCACCTTCAAATTTGAATCCCCTACTTAAGTTGATTGCGGATTAATCTGCTCTTGAACTTGCCATTTTCACTATTTTTTTTTATTATCGGTAGTATTTCTCCTGAAATATTGCATTACAGCGGTAAAATTTTTATACAAATTAAATTGCAATGTAAGCTTGTGCTTCAAAAAACTTTGTGATTCTTCTATAATTACTTGTTGGGTTTGGATGAAAAATATGTACATGCGGAGTCTAATTTTCTATATGTAATTCTTCGATCATGAATTTTTCGCAGGAATAGGGCCTTTTTCAGCATGTGACTTGTCATCATTTTAGATAAAAAGAAGGGGGAAAGCACTTAAATTCTTGTCTAATCATGTCAAGGTCTCAATCGAACTTTAAATAAACAAAAATCTTCGGTACTCTTATTCAAGAACCAAATGAACATTTTTCACTGATGGCACTTACATTGGGACAAATCGCTTGTGGAGATTATTAGTCCGCTTTGCGACAGGTCTAGTTTATGTTTAAATCGGTTTGCAGAAACGTCACCCATATGAAAAACATATCAAGTTTTGTTGATATTGGCCGAATGGTTTAATAGGAGAAAAAGATTCAGATTTTAAGTCACCAGTCAAGCACATGTTTGGAGGTCAATCAAAATTTCACTAAGAAGTTTTGAGAAGGGTCTTCTAAAGAACAATCGTGCCTAATTTGATTTGAAATTAGGCAATCGGTTTTTGGAGGATAGACGTTTAAACAATCCATAGTTAAATAATCCCCAGCCCCAGCCATGCCCATATTTGGGGGGCAATCGAAAATTCATGAGGATATTTTGAGAAGAGTCACCAAAGGAACATTTCTGCCTAGTTTGGTTAAATATTTCTATCAGTTTTAGAGGAGAAGATGTTTATAGAAGATGTGCAACGACGCATGACGTATCCTGAGTGGTCCTCTAAGTTCTCATTGAGCTCGTTGTGCTTAGGTGACCTAAAAAAGAAATGTTCACAGATGCACAATAACTGCGCCTATGTGTGCGGGTATTGTCTACAGCTGGTTACATTGTGAAATTGACATTCATTTCAATCAAAACTATTCTAAATTGCTCACGCAGCCCTTCATTCATTCATTCATTCATTCATTCATTCATTCCAAACACTCACTCAAACCACTCAAAAACGCTGGACAAAATCACTCAAATGATAAGACCAATCACTACATACAGTTCAAAACATCGTGAAATTGACAGTCATTCCAATTAAAATCATTCTTTATCATTCACTCAGCGCTCCATTCATTCATTCCAATCACTCACTCAAATCGATCAAACACGCTCCAAAATCATTAGAAAACATTTAAAAATCATTCAAGAATTACAACAATAAATTCAAATCGATCTATTTATTCTACGAATTTATTAACTGGTGTGGACTTTCAAGTGATTGGTCCAGGAAGACGTACCAACAGAAAGTACGTATATTTTATTAAAGGGAGGTAATTAAAATATGGGATTACCTCCCATTAATTTCACTCAAAACTCGCTCCACACACTCATTCTATTTCAACCCAAAATCATTCCAAACTAATTCATCTTGTCAATTTCACGATGCTGTTATCTGTACACATGAAATATAGCTTGAATAAATCTGTGATTTCAGACAAAATTGAAATTATAAGCGTCCGATTGGTCCCAAAGAAGATAGGAGGCTATTTATAGAACTTGTATACATATTGCATTAAAGGTAGGTAATAAATATCGCTATTTTTTTCATCCTGAACACAATTGGATTTCCCCTCTCTTATTTCCCTCAAAACCCACTCATCCCACTCGTTCAATTTCATTCCTAAATCATTCACATGACCAATTTCACGATGTTCTTAACTGTAGTAGTACTTTATCTGTTTGTACAAATGTTTTGCAACTGCTGCTAGAAATGTCCCAAGCAATTCTATTTGAATTTTATACATATGATAGGAATGTTTCTATTCAAAAAGATTTATCGAACTGCTTAATGTTCTTTCTTGCTTTCTCTTACATTGTAACAACCGAATTCTTGAAAGTAATTGAAAGAGCCTGTTTCTAATTATGGGATAATACTATAACTGAAGTAGTGTCCTCATAATTCGTGCAATCTGATTGGAACAAAAGTTAGTTTTATACCTCAATGAATACAATTTTAAGTAGACACATATGCTAAGAGCTTCCACATAAATACTTCCATAAGAAATCTATTTTTTTCTTTTTGAAAAGTCTTCAAATTTTTGGTCAAAGAAATGAAATTTCAAGAATTGAAGAGTGCATTCGTTGATTTCATGGAGGTATGAAACTGCAAATCTAATAAGGCTCATGTTTGAATCTGCTTCGCATATTTATACGGTGTGATTAGGTTTTAAGTTTCATAGCTCAATGATATCAACATATACTCTCTTCATCTCTTAAATAGATTAAATGCGTGCGTTCAAATATTATGGCGTATTTGGTAATGACATTCCTAATGTCATCGGCTTTTTGATTGGTCTTTAATTATTGATCGGCTTTAAATCACTTACAACATTTTTGCAACCATATTGCGGTTGGTACAACTACAGTTAACAACATCGTGAAATTGACAATGTGAATGATTTTGGAATGATTTAGAAGTGAAATTGAATGAGTGTGTGGAGCGAGTTTTGGGTGAATTCAATGGAAGGTAATCCTATGTCGCAAATTTTGTTCAGGATGAACAAAATTTGCGACATTGATTACTTCCCTTTGATAAAATATGCATAAAAGTTTATAGATAGCTTCCTATTTCTTCAAGAACATATAAGACGCTAGCAATTTAAATTATGTCAATGAAATCGCGATTTTCTTTATCAAAAAATTATTTTGAATGACGTTGTTGATTCTATATTTTTCAATGGGTTTGAGCGTTTTTGAATGGTTTGAGTGAGTGTTTGGAATGAATGAATGGAGCGCGGGGTGAGCGATTTAAAATGGTTTTGATTGAGGAGATTGTCAATTTCACGATGTAACTAACTGTACCCATGGTTTCCTCTATCCTGTCGGTTTTCACGTCAGAATTACAACAGTATTTCATCCAAGCCACCAACTGCCAATCCAACTTAGGCGTACTTATCATGCGTCCCTTGTTGGGAGACAAATGACTTGAGTCAGATTGATTATCAAATGACGGATGAAGGTTGGTCAAGTGGGGGTTCGGACTCACGAACTCAGAGTAATACAGTTGGGAACATCGTGAAATTGACACGGAGAATGATTTTTTGAATTATTTTAGAATGAATGAGTTTGTGGAGCGAGTTTTGAGTGAATTTAAAGGGAGGTAATCTAATATTGCTTATTTTGTTCAAGATGAACAAAATTAGCGATATCTTTTACCTCCCTTTAATCAAGTATACATAGTTTTCTGTTTGTGTGTATTTTTGGACAAATCAGGCACTTTGAAACCCACAGCAACCAATAGAATTGTAGAATAATTTAGTCGATTTGGAAAAAATGTTGATCGTCTTTAGCGATTTCGAAATGTTATCTAATGATTTCGGAGCGTTTTTGATCGATTTGAGTGAGTGTTTGGAATGAATGCTGAGTGAGTGATATTGAATGCTTTTGATCGAAGTGCGTGTCAATTTCAAGATGTTATTAACTGTAGCCCAATGCGTTAACACTGAGTTGGCCGTGCTCGGCATCTAAACATGTACCCGTTTTATCACAAAAAGTAATTTTTGATTGGAAACTTTTTCTAGTCCGACATTGTATTATGTTATTAGCTTTGGGATCAATTGATTTCTTTGCTATCAACCTGAGAACACAAGATGAATAAGAGTAGCTGAAGTAAGCGATTTTAAAACATGGAGATTTAGTTAGCTCACTGAGCACAAAGTGATATTGTGATTACTCGCCTTGCGTCGTCAGTCCATCGGCCGTCAGTCGTCCGTCCGTTAAGTATTCTTTTAAACATTTTTGCCGTGACAATCAAGCCGAACTCAAGCAGAGATATCAGTGAAATCGCAATTTAAACAAGATATATTTATTTTGAATGTAAGTGTTGATCTTATCATTTTAGTGATTTTGCAGAGTTTTTCAGATGTTTTGAGTGAGTGTTTGGAATGAATGAATGGGGCGCTGAGTGAGCGATTTAGAATGGTTTTGATTGAGATGAATGGCAATTTCACGACGTCACTAACTGTACATCCAAAATTCTGCATTTATTTATGTGTATCTAGCCGGGTCTAACCTGGTTACCCATGTTAGCGATTTAGTACTATCATGGTCCTCTTGTTCCAAACACTGATTAAAACCTATTAAAACTTTCCGAAATCATTCGAAATCTCTGAAAAAAGATCATCTTTTAATCGATCAACACAAATTATAATTTTGTTGTTTTGCGTAAGATTGGATTTGGTTAAAAAAGACACACCTTGGTTTTGTAGAACATAGCGGCGATTTTTATTACAGTGGGGTTATAAAATTTCGCCAAATTCCTTCCATTGAATATGATGTTAGCTCCCTCTAATTTTGCATACTATCACTGTCTTTTTGTCTGCGGAACTTCGAATTAATGCTTCAATTCTTGAAATGAATCTGGTGTTGAAATGAGTACTGGTTTATATCCCTTAAACTAATCAAATCGCAGACAACATGGAACACTGAGGAAAACACATCTTCAATGTTCGTCAAGTCAAATTTATATCACCAGCTCTGAAAGACTTCTTATATGTATTATATCAGAATAGTTTCAAGTGAATGTCCTTGTAAGAATGTCACTTGACGCATATCATAGTTTAATTTGAATGTTTTGAATTAAAAGATATTATATTTTATTAGCCTAAAAATAAAATTTCTAAACGTTTGCAAAGGTACTTTCATCCTGGATGCAGGGTTGGAAATTCTATCGTTATGATTTTGTGTGTGATTTTTATCCTGTTAGTGGAAATGACAAGGACGTTATGAAATAACTCGGATGACAAAAAACAGCTGTTTTTGACAATATTTACAGATAAATAAAGTTGACCTTTTGACAATGTTCGTCGTGTTTCGTCGCTGTGTAAAATGTGTCAGAAACATAAAAGGGCCAGCTACAATTAGTTACATCGTGAAATTGACATTCACCTAAATCAAAACCATTCTAAATCGCTCACTCAGCGCTCCATCCACTCATTCTAAACACCCACTTAGACCATTCCAAAACGCTCAACCCCATTGAAAAATATATAATCAACAACGTCATTCAAAATACATTTTGATAGAGAAAAATCGCGATTTCACTGACATAATTCAAAATGTGAACTTCTCATAGGTTCTTGAAAAAATAGGAAGCTATGTATAGAATTTGTATGCATATTTTATTAAAGGGAGGTAATCAATATAGCAAATTTTGTTCATCATGAACAAAATTTGCGATATAGGATAATCTCCCATTAACCCACTCAAAACTCACTCCACACACTCATTCAATTTCATTCCTAAATTATTCCAAAATCATTCACCTTGTCAATTTCACGATTTTGTTAACTGTATTTCTGAAGTCGTCAAAATTTGTCCTGTATCCGGACAGTTAGGTGCATGCACGTGTACATTAACATTTTTTAAGGACTTATGCAAAAAATGAACATCTATTTAACTTATCGAATTTCGTGTACTATCGTATGCTTTTTTGTTGTTGTTGTTGTTGTTTCTTTTGGGTTTTTTTTTTTAATTAGTAAATTAATGTTTAAGGACAAAGCTGACATTTAATTCACTGATGAACATATATATGTTTTATTTTGAATTTCGGGTGTCAACAAAGCACTTTCGGAAAATATAAAAAAAACATGATTGGTTGATTTTTTCTGATTGCCAGTTAGATCATTACCATTTTTACTTCATTTATCTTATAACGCAGTTGATAGCACGTCGGACTGTCAATCTAGAGGTCAGGGGTTCGATCCCTGACGGCGACACTAATTCTTTCCGACTATTTGTCTCTCACCAATTGGTTGATAATGGTAGACCTATGTGAGATATCAGCTGGAGGCTAGAAAAGGACGTGATGGTAAAACTGGTGAAAGAAATACCAGGAATCCATTATTAGATGCTTCAACCACCGCGATATAACTGAAAAATGTTGAAGTAGCGTAAAACTTCATTAAATAAATCATTTATCTTATCTCGATCCAATCATAAATGATTGATCTTGTCTTTTGAAACCATATTGTATGTTTATGCTATACGTGGTTTTTGAATAAAGAATTGTAGTAGTAGATTTATTTACACATTTTTTACCTGTCTCGCGAAAAGGGACTATCTTGGAAGAGCGAAAAGTATTGACCCCGGTCTGTCGCAAACAACAAATTGTCTGAATCCAGAAATGATTGTCCTACCTTCCTATGTAATTAGTTTCTACATACGCCTTCTGGTTGATCTATGCTGGTTCTAACCCCTCTTCCAAATACATGTATTCATTTTACGAAGTTTCCTTATGGTCCCTTATTCGTGTGACGTGTCAAATTCAAATTTATGTTATATTTATAAACATTGGCACAAAAACTCACATTAAAAAGGACAGTCGTTTTAACTTACGACAAAACATGTATACTCAGTTCAAAAAGAAAGTTTGCGCTTTTGAATTGCGAATATCTCGGAAATTACAAAACCTACCGTTGTCGTTTGACGTTCTCCAAGAGCACTTACAAACAACATATGATAACAAAAATTCCGTGATTTGCAAACATTTTCTGCTAAATTGAGACCTATGATTCTGCATGTTTTGCATGTGCATCACGCGTTAGAAGACTATTTGATCTGAAATTGCATTCAGCTGAACCATTGTGGCTTAGCTTATCATAAAACCACTATTTTGCAATTGTGCATACTGTAATTAGTGGTTTGACTTATAATGTTCGTGGGTGAACGAAATCGAACCTTGTGAGATTAAGCTCGTCAGCAAATTTTATAAAGCATTCACATCATTTTGTCGGGCCTTTAATAAGCAAACTGAGATTTCATTTATAGCTATAGTACTGTTCGACGACAAGTTACTAGACAAGCAACGTAGCAATTACTAAAGTTGGCGCTCATGTAGCATCTGCATAAAACTTTATTTGCAAATGGCTTGGAAAGCGTCCTCAAACTCTATAATGCAACACAAACACATAACTCTAACACGAGAACAAGTTGTAAGGTGGTCAAATCTAAGCGTTATAAGTTCTGTTTGTGCGTATGCAGTATCCGATACTTTGTCAAACTCTCATTTGACTTTTAATTTCGCAAAGGTCGTATGTAAAGTATTATATCAAATTTACTCCATATGTGTCCTCCAACTTTGTAGAAAATGCAAAATGTGAAAAAATCACTCTTTTATGGAACTCAGTGTATGTATTCTTAGTTGCAGCATTAATTGTTTTATTGTGACATTTGAGAATCAAAGTCTTTATAGCTCAGCTGTTTTTAGAGAATACCCCAGATATTGCCATAGCATTGACTTTGGCAAATTGATATTGTGATATCTCTCGTTCTCCTTAAGACATTCACTTTAAAATTTGCACATTGGTATCACAAGAGTAACCAATATTATCAAGGGGGTAGCTCTATGTGGATTATGTGTAAATTATTCCACTGTTGCGACTTAGATTTTTTTTCTCCAATATTCATCACCCAACAACAGAACGAAGGCACTCCTAGGTGATGTTGTATTTTTATTATTATTATAAGTGTTTATTAATTTATTTATTTCATTTGTACAACCATCCACCTTTACAACCATTAATTCGTAGAATATACAATGATAGGGCTTCTATGTAAATCTGGCCTTGACTTATGTAATAAGTGTTTGACAAATATGTCATTCTCATAACGTATTAACGTCAGAGCTCAGGAAAAACTCGGGTAATGACGTAAATAAACGAACAAGAAATTAAATGTCCTCAGTTTTCATATTATATGTTTTTTAAAAAGCCCAATGGAAAGATAGAATAACCAACTACGTTCAAAATAGCTTAGGAGAGAAAAAATCGCGATTGTACAGACATAATTGAAAACATAATTGTGTGATTGTTTCTAGAAGAAAAAGGTAGCTTTTTATTCTTTACTCTGTATGCATATTTGTGTAGTGGTGTCCGTGGTCTGGAGGTAGAACGTCGCCCTCTTGACCAAAAGGTCCTGAGTTCAATTCCCGGGAGCGGCTATCGATCTTGGTTCTTTCATTGGCCCACACATTCGGTGCGAGTACTGGTGAAATTTTACAGGAAGCAGAATCGCGAGGGATTAATTCTAAGTTGTAAGAACTTGTTTCAAAATCGATGTTAATCAATAGGTTTAAACCAGTAAGCATATTTCATTTAAGGGAGGTAGAAAATATCGCAAATTTTGTTTATCCTGAACAAAATTAGCGATAATGTATTGCCTCCCTTTAATTTTACTCAAAACTCACTCATTGCTCTCATTCAATATCATGTCAAAATCGTTCCAAAATCATTCACATTGTCAATTTTATGATGTTATTAACTGTAACAGGGTCAAAACCGTGTCTCTTTCGGTTCAATTTACTATTTTACGAGACTTGTCTCCGCCAGACAGTGTATTTGGAAAATTTCGTGATACAAAGGTTCTGTACAATTTGCAGATGGTGTAGAGATTCCGTACTAATACAGTTTATTCCATCGTGAATTTGACATTCACCTCAATCAAAACCATTCTAAATTGCTCTCTCGGCGCTCCAATCATTCATTCCAAACACTCATTCTTACCATTCAAAAAAAACTCAAACCCATTGAAAAATATAGAATCAACAACAAAGTCGTTCAAAATAAATTTTGATAGAGAAATATCTCGATTTCACTGACATAATTCAAATTATAAGCGCTTCATGGGTTTTTGAAAAAAGGAAGCTATGTATAGAACTTATATATTTTATTAACAGGAGGTAATCAATGTCGCAACTTTGTTCATCCAGAACAAAGTTTGCGATATGGGATTACCTCCCATTAAATTCACTCAAACAATTCCATTCCAAAATCATTCACCGTCAATTCACCGTCAAATTCACAATGTTGTTTACTGTATTTGTAATTTCGTGATACAAGGGTTCTGTACAATCTGCAGATGGAGTAGAGATTACTTAAAATACATAAATAAAAGTCAATGTCATATTTAGCGTATTTCAGTGCAATACTCAGGCAGTTATTCGCCTTTTTTCCCGTTTTTCCGCAGTCTAAGGGAGTTCACAATAACATACTACTTATAGACTGGACAGTCGTCAGATATAAAATAATTGACTGGTGAGTCTGTCCTACGGTATCGATACAATGGCAGGTAAATAATATAAATACGCAAAACATTGGACCGTGGTTTTCACTCCATTTATTCGTAAAAGTATATTGAGGTCGCTGATTGGTCGGCCAATTTATTAACTTTATGAATCAAACCAATGAGAATAACATTGCAGTATTTGCAATCAATGTGTATTAATCTAAAATACCAGAAGAAACTAACACACCTGGTTCTTCTCAATGAAACCTTTTTCGTAAACAATTTTTTTAAAATCTATACTTTGTATCCAGTTTAATCCCCACATTTCACTGAAAAATTGATTTAAAATGCAAATAACCATTTTTAAACCTCAGGCAGTATGGAAGCCGAACGTTGCTTTATTTAAGAGTAGGAAATCTTGCTCTCAATCCTTCTAATCCAATCATCATTGATTTATCATTCTAACATTGGTAAATAATTATTTCGGTAAAAATAAACTTATTCCGCATTCTAGTGCATTTATAGCAATCATGATTTTATAAGATATTGGGGAATAAAATTAACGGAAAATCAATTAACAGGTTATTTCTAAATCCGAAAACTTCATTGGCAAAATTATTGGGCATTCTGATTATGCCCCCCTCTTTATTTGCGTCCATGCTGACAAACTCTTAAGGTAGCAGATCCGTAATAGTTCCGAAACATATCAGAACTAGTGTACCTTAGCAGCGTTAGTAGGGGTATTCTAATATTTTCACGAGAAACATCGATTAACATTGTGAAAGATCATAAATTCCGAAATGTTGCGGAACTTATACGATTCCACTACCTCAATAAGTCTAGTATAGATCCTTCATTTGTTTAAGGCGTACTTTTTTCATAGAGGTATGAAACTAAAAAAAACTTGATATATTGTTTAAACTCCCAAGTGTGATAAGGTTTCTTGTTCCATACCTCCATGAATTAAACTAATACATTCTTCAAATCTTATATTTCAACATCCCGAAGCAAAACAAAAAAAAATCATTCACTATGAGATAGATATCTTACGGGATTACTTTGGGCGCAAAGCAAGCAAAAGCAGCTGCTTATTCAAAATTATTTTAATTGATGAATGAAACCAGTTTTTAGACAGACTGGTTGCTAGGATTTTGATGGAAACATCAGAAATTCAATCATTAGGCAATGGTTTAAAATCCTGACAGTTTCTCCCAAATATTAATCACAGACGTTATGAAGACAGCGTGGCGATAGATTTGAAAGACGACATTACAGGGACCGTGTAACGTGAAATTGAATTCAACCTAACAATTATCTCTGCAGACATGCTCCTTCTTTTGGAGGCTGTGTCAGCGAGAAACGTAGCCTTGGAAATTTTTGTACTGCTGCTTTGCCTAAATTTAATTTTATTCGACACGATTAATGATGAATTTTCAAGGAAAAAGAATTAAAAGGTTGAATTGTACGGTTTTTGATGGAAACAACAGAAATTTAATCATTAGACAATGTGTTAAAATCCCGAAAGTTTCTGCAGACATGTTCCTTCCTTTGTAAACCATGTCAGCAGAAATTGGGACTCGCAAAGCTTTAAGAGGGCGTTTACGCCTTATATTGCGTTATTATTCATCTTGCAGGGCGTGGACTGGTGTGACACCTAAAGTCATGTTATTGTTTACATTTGGAATTTTTTAAAAAATATTTTAAAGCAGTTATATACCTTTAAACAGTCACTTTTTACTACAGTCTACACAATATGAACTTTATTCGCACGATTTTACTGCTCACAGCCGTTGCAAGACGTTTAAATTTCTCCTACATAGATGATTCTGACGGTTTGTACCCCACCCACTATTTCAACACAGCGTCTCAACATTCTATTACATTTGGTCAACACGTCTTTTACCAGAACTTTATAACATCTTATTCTAGCCTTAGCAAGAAGTCAAACTATGCTGTACCATGTATTAATAGCACCTTTTAAACATTTAAGAATCAAGCAGAGAACAGAACCCTGGATAAACGATGAAATTTTACACAGTATCCATGAAAGAGATATAGCTTTTAAGAAGTATAAGGAAACAAAACTTTCTTCTTTCTATGAAATGTTCAAAGAACTTCGTAATTCTACTAAATCCCTTATATACAAGGCAAAGAAGGAATACCTTCAAAGTGTTTTGGACCATAGCAAACATGACTCCAAAGCTCTTTGGAAGTGTTTGAAACAACTTGGATTACCTTCAAAGAAGAATGTGTGTTCATCTGCAAATATTGGCTTAAAGATAGATGGTGAAATCTGTTTTGACTTTTTTAATGTTGCACAAAGATTTAATGCTTTTTTCACAACTGTTGCAAATAAACTAGTTGAAAATCTACCAGCCAGTGATTCATATTATGGTAAACAGTTTGTCAGTAAATTTTATATGTCCAAAGGTGTTTTTCCTCACAGTTTTTCCTTTTCCATCGTTACTCAAGATAACATTCTGAAATATCTTCTCAATCTTAGCCCAAATAAGGAAACTGGGCTAGATGGTATCCCATGTAGATTTATTAGAGATGGTGCACCAATTATTGCTTGTCATTTAGCGCATGTGATAAACCTTTCCATTATTCAAGGCTCTGTTCCTGATGATATAAAGAATGCTAGAGTTATACCCCTGTATAAGAAAAATGATAAAACTGAGGTGGGTAATTATAGACCTGTGTCGGTTTTGAGTATAATTTCAAAGGTGTTTGAAAGAGTCATTTATGATCAACTGGATGATTATTTGTCTTCAAATAAAATTCTTTACAGTTTTCAATCTGGTTTTAGGCGTGGTTTCTCTACCGCTACAACTTTGATTCATTTGTCAGATTTCATCAGATTTAATATGGACCAAGGTAATATGGTTGGGATGGTTTTACTTGATTTACAAAAGGCGTTTGATACAGTCAATCATGATATTTTATTGATGAAACTTGAATGTATTGGACTCACATCAGATGCCATTAGATGATTTAAATCCTATTTCTCTGACAGGACTCAAGTCGTAGAAGTTTCCAGTGTACACTCCAGTCAGGGTTTTATATCATGTGGTGTTCCACAGGGATCAATACTAGGACCCCTTTTATTTCTGATATATGTAAATGACGTGTCTGCTGTGGTAGAAAATAAATTACTTTTATATGCTGATGACTCCGGCATCCTTGTCTCTGGTAAAAATGTCACTGATATAGAGTCGTTACTATCTTCGGAAATGGAAAGGGTTAGTAAATGGCTTGTTGATAATAAGCTTTCCATACATCTAGGCAAAACGGAGTCAATACTTTTTGGTTCTAAGCCCCGATTGAAAGGTCAGAGTAATTTAAATGTTTCATGTAATGGTATAAATATACATGCCACCAATTCAGTAAAATATCTTGGTGCAATTTTAGATCAACATTTAACTTGTGATGAAATTGCCAGGTCCCTTGTTTCAAAGGCTAATGCACGTTTGAAATTCTTGTTTCGAAATAAACAATTCTTTAATCTCCAAACTCGTAAGCTTTTGGTTATGTCCCTCATCCAGTGTCATTTTGATTACGTATGTTCTTTCTGGTATCCTAGCTTAAGTCAGTATTGGAAAACCAGACTCCAGACAACACAAAATAAATTAGTTCGTTTTGTCTTGGACTTGGGCAGCAGGTCTCATGTAGGAGCCGAGCAATTTAGATTACTTAATTGGTTACCAGTCCACAGGCGAGTTGAGCAGTTAACCCTATGTCATGTCCATAACATTCACAGAGGAGTGGCCCCAGAATATCTAAGCGAACATTTTAAACCCATCAGTCAAGTTCATGGCCGTTTGACAAGGTCTAGGGTAACTGCTGTTTCTTCTTCATTTTTTGATACTGAAGTAGCTTTTTCAGATTCTGGCCGGTTTGCTCTCCCAAAGGTTAAAAACTTCGGTAAGAAGTCTATTTTACCAGGGTATTGTTTCTTGGAACTGCCTGCCACAGCAGCTAAGGGACATGCAATCCTCTATTTCATTTAAAACTGCTGTGAAAAAATACCTTTTGGACTTATCTTAACTTTTCTCAATTATTTAATTTCATATATTTCCTTATATTTTCATACCCCCTTTTCTTAAATACTAAGTGATTGTTTTAAGGACATGTCTTGTTTGTCTTAACTGTCAATTAATAACTGTGATAAATATATTTATCTTTATATTGATAACATTTAAATGTGATATGATTGTCTGTGATATAAAAATATGATTTTTTTAATGTGATATATTCTAATAATTGAATTGTAAACATGACTTTCTGTACCATGCCTCCATTATCTAGGACCACAATGGAAATAAGAGGATCTAGTTTTCTTCTTTTTTGTGTTATCCTTGGTAATGGAGCGCATAACATGGTGCTTTTTTTCAATTTATGGTGCTTTTTTTTCAATTTTTTTCCTCGATGCAATTATTTTTTGTTATACTTCTTTTACTATGCCATGTTCTGTACTCTTTTACCTAAATAAACTTATTATTATTATTATAGCCGTGACGTAGTTTGGCTAATTCACTTTCAATATTTGAGTTCTTTCTCAAGTTAGTCCGCAATTATCGTAAACGCGTGCAAATAAATGTACCCGACGTGCTTAGAGTAAGGTGAACATATATACTATTCAAAATAAGTTCTTTGACACTGATTAAACATACGATTTTTCTGAGTTCATGTTAAAACTTCCATAAATTTTGATTGATTTGTGAACAGTTATTAAGATGTAAGAATATCACATGTAATTGCGATAAATTACTCGACAACGTTTCTCGATAGAGACGTCAACGTCAAATAAGGTAAAATCTGAATTCTCATTCAGCACGTGCAATCCCAGATTAACTGAACAGCCTAGATAGCTCTCCATTGTGTTGTGGATGAAATGCCATTGCTTGATTGCTTTTGAAATTGAACGTCTTTGCACACACCTGTAATAAAAAGGTGTTAAGCGAACGAAGGAACAACGTCATAAAGTTTTTGGTCGCCACAAAGCAGGCTCTATATGAAAAGCCGCTGGAAATGACTTTGTTGTTTCTGGACAGACTATCTTGTACCTCTGGCACCGCTATAACATGCCTCATAGCGTTATGTATAGAGCCAGATCAGCCTGACGCTGGATGACAACGTTCGTCCAGGACGTCAAAAGACTTAACGATATTTGGGACTTTTCAATCTAACTACTGCGTCAACGGATACTTAGGTCTCCAGTCTAAGTGGGATCTCTGGTGAGAAAGTGTGGAGCCAGAAAAGAGAGGTCAAGTTTGCCCGTATAAGACACGTGCGACGTAACGTCCTTAATCAACGTATCTATTACAAATCTATGATAAAAAAAGTAATTTTGTTTTAATACAGTTTGAAGATGCATTTACTTCACCTTGATTGATTGACTTTGCTCATACATATAGATATTTATGTCGAAATTGAGATATGCATATAGATCAGATGTCAAAGAACTTTTTTTTGAAGAGTATATTTCGCCATCTGAGTTACCAAACCCTTGTAGCCTAAGTTTGGACAAACTGAAGTTCCGAGGATTTGGTAAGCAACCTTCTATTTAAGGCCTCAAATCATTTATGTCGAATATCCATTGAAGAAGTAATTATAACAAACATTCTGAAGTATTGCATGGCAAAACCAAGTCCTCTACCGGATTTTTAAGTTGGAATGCGGAGCAATTCCAACTTAGATTTAACAAAACCGCAAAATGAACACAAGATAATTTCATTTCGGGTTATTTGAGAACACATATCACGTGAACAGGATGTGAATACACTTCGACCTATTTCGTATATCTCAACTTGACATAGACATACAGTTTATATCATTAAAAAAGTAATAATGCTGTACAATTACCCAACGATCACGTCATGTATATTATGAACACGCTTATTTATGTTTTAAACGATATTTATTGAAAGTTGCGTAAGAATTTACTAGTGGCACATGTTTGCATTACTATATTTGGAAATCATGTGATTAGTCCAATAAGGTCAGCTTTATACAATAGCACTAGCCAATCACGTGATCTGCTTATTTGGTAATGTCGTGATCTCTTTTCTCAGTATTGTGGCAATAGCACAGGCCAAACACGTGATCTGCTTATTTGTTAATGTCGCTCCCTGTTTTTCGTAGAATTATGTTATAGCTTCTTTGAGAGGTATAGTTTCTCTTTCTGAACGAATTTATTACACATTTAGCTTTTGACAAATTGTTATATTGTACATTTCTGTCTACAGTTACGAAAAAAAAAATCTTCAGCTTTTGTTGAAGGGGTGATACACATTTAAAGTTAATAAATATTTTTGCAACATATTGTCGTTTGTTTTCCGTCATTTTGCAGTTATCTACATGAATGTTTGTTAAGAGCAACACATTTGAGTTAGTTACATCGTGAAATTGACATTCATCTTAATCATAAACATACTTAATCGCTCACTCAGCGCTCCATTCATTCATTCCAAACACTCACCCAAACCATTCAAAAACGCTCAAAATTACTAAGAAAAAATAAGATCAACATGTACATTCAAAATGAATAAAGTAAGAACCAAATTGCGATTTCACTGACATTATTGAAATTTAAAGCGTCTGATTGGTTCTTAACGCAATGGGCAGCTATTGATGGAACTTTTATGCATGTTTTGTTAAAGGGAAGTTTTTCATATCGCTAATTTTGTTCAGGATGAACAAAATAAGTGACATTGGATTCCGTCCTTTAAATTTCACTCACTCAAAACTCGCTCCGCTCACTCATTCGACATCATGCCTAAATCATTCCAAAATCGTTCACCTTATCAATGTCACGATGCTATTAACTGTTCCCTCTACTCAGAAGTAGAGGAGCATATATTGATTTCATTATGTCTGTCTGTCAGTCCATTGACCGTTTGTTTTCCGCAAATGACCTGCAATAAAGGAACTTTGCACATATATTGCCCATGACCCAAAGAAATGCCCTATTGTTTCGGGATCATGAGTAGACTTTAACTGCAAACAGTTTCCACTCTAACTGAACAACCAATTGACTCAAATCATAAAACTCGACACAAATGTTGTCAATGACCCAAGAGTGTGCCCAATTTTGGAGTCGTGAAGGTCGAAGTCACAATTGAACTTCGTCCAAAAATTGTCTTGGTATTTCAACTCATAAAGTATAAGACTTCACTGCAAAAATAGCTTTTCATCAAGGACAAGGCGCTTGTGGTCACTTTGCCACAATTCTAAGTGAAAATGAAATTGATAACTCAAATGGAGCAGAAGTCATTTGAAAAATAACATAGAAACTGTTTTGAGTGTATAAGTGTCCGCCTGTGCGTCCATTAGTCGCATTTATGGTCCGTATCATTTTCTTCCTTTTAAGCTCATCTGAGCACAACGTGCTCAAGAGGAGTTTTTAGGATCACACTGACTCCGTCGTGCGTCGTGTGTCTACAACTTTTTAAAAACATCTTCTCCTAAACCGCTAGGCTGCTTTCAATGAAATTTTGCCAAAGTGTTTCGTGGATGACCCTCTTCACAAATTTGGGTGTGGTAGGGCAGGGCTTATTTTGAGCTCGTACTCTTTGAACGACATCTCCTCCTGAACCACTGGACCGATTTCATTGAAACTTTAACAGAATTTTCTTGGGGGTGGCCCTTTTTAAAAAAATGTTCGCGATATTAAGATTGGCAAATAAATATGGGCGTGGCAGGGCTGGGCTAATTTTGAGCCTGAAACCTTTGAACGACATCTCCTCCTGAACCACTGGGCTGACTTCAATGAAACTTTCCGAGAAATTTCCCTGGGTGACCCTTTGCTTAAACTTTTCGCGAAATTTTGATTGGCTCAAAAATAAGAGCGTGGAAGGGAGGGGCTTATTTTGAGACCGAAATCTTTGATCGACATCTCCTCCTGAACCACTACGCCGATTTCAAGTAAACTTTACCAGAATTTTCCTGAAGACCCTTTTTAAAAATTGTTCGCAATATTTAGATAAGAAAATAAATATGAGCATGACAGGGCGGGTTTTTAAGCCTTAAACCTTTGAACGACATCTCCTCTTGAATCAATGGGCTGATTTCAATTATACTTTCCGAGAATGTTCTTTAGGTGACCCATTTCAGAAATTGTTCGCGAAAGTTTGGTTGGCCCAAAAATATGAGCGTGGAAGGGAGAGGTTTATTTCGAGCCCGAAATCATTGAACGAAATCTCCTCCTGAACCACTGGGCCGATTTCAATGATACTTTACCACTTTGGGTACCTTCGGTGACCCTTTTCAAAAATTGTTCACGAATTTTATGATTGGCCCATAAATACGGGCATGACAGGGCGGGCCTTATTTTGAGCCAGAAAACTTTGAATGACATCTCCTGAATCACTGGGCCGATTTCAATGAGACTTTACCAGAATGTTCCTTTGATGACCCTCTTCAAAAATTTGTTTGCAAAATTTTGATTAGCCCATAAATATAGTTTTGCAGGG
Source organism: Fragum whitleyi (assembly GCA_948146395.1). NCBI lineage: Eukaryota > Metazoa > Mollusca > Bivalvia > Cardiida > Cardiidae > Fragum > Fragum whitleyi. Next base: position 14,109,410 of record OX411545.1, read on the forward strand.
CATGGCTAATTTGTAATGAATGGGTGGGTATGGCGTATCATCTCTGTTTATTCTTCGAATGATATATCCTCTTCAACAATTAGAAAATATTTGAATGAAACTATGCAGAAGGTTTTTTGGATGCGATCCACTGGACCAATCGAATTCATGTCCTCTTGTTATCAGTTTTCTTTCATCGGTTTCAGTCCTGTATAGCGATTCAGGGGTTTAAGCACCTCTCGTTGTAAAATACATTGATTTATATACGCCTGTGGTGGGCAGAAGGCGTCAGCTTCGTTAGTGGCTTGAGGTCACCGTCTCTTGCACGCATTCCAACTTATCAGTACTTTCAGTACTTTGATTATATATATCCCTAGAGCAGTATCTTTTTTGGATGGTATGGGTATAACTACCTCTCCAAAATATTACAGTTGTATCAGATTTTATGTATCAGCTCAATACATCCGAGGGTAAAGAAAAAAAAGTCCGGAAATTTCCTGGTAATTTTCCAAGTCCACCATCCGTATCTTCCACGAAAATCAATTGACCTAAACCAAAATCGAACTTGATCTATAACTCATTGATGCGTTCTCACATACCAAAAATCAGCTCAATATCTCCAAAGGTTAAAAAAAAAGTACGGAAAACTGAAATTTCCTGGTAATTTTCTAAGTCCAGCATCCGTATTTTCCTCAAAAATTAATGGGCCGGAACCAAAAACGAACTTGATCTGTAACTTCATGATGCGTTCTCACATACCAAAAATCAGCGCAAAATCTCCAAAGGTTAGAAAAAAAAGTACGGAAAACTGAAAGTTCCTGGTAACATTCTAAGTCCAGCATAAGTACCTTCCACAAAAGTCAATGGACCGGAACCAAACTCGAACTTGATCTTTAACTCATTGTTGCGTTCTCACTTACCAAAAATCAACTCAATATCTCAAGGGTTAGAAAAAAAAGTACGGAAAACTGAAATTTTCTGCTAATTTTCTAAGTCAATTATATTTATCTTCCACAAAAATCGGAACCAAAAACAAACTTGTTCTGTAACTTATTGATGCAGACTTACATTCCAAAAACAAGCTAAATATCTCCAAGGGTTAAGAAAACAAGTCCGGAAAACTGAAATTTCTCGGTAATTTTCTAAGTCTAGCATTTGTATCTTCCACAAAAATCAATGGACCGGGATCAAACTCGAACTTGATCTGTAAGTAATTGATGCGATCTCACAAACCAAAAATCAGCTCAATATCTCTAAGGGCTGGGAAAAAAGTCCGTATATTCCACAAAAATCATTGGACCGGAACCAATCTCAAACTTGTTCTGTAACTCATTGATGCGTTCTCACTTACCAAAAATCAGCTCAATATCTCCAAGGGTTAAGAAAAAAGTCCGGAAAACAGAAATTTCTGGTAATTTTCTAAGTCCAGCATCCGTATTTTCCACAAAAATCAATGGACCGGAACCAAACTCGAATTTGATCTGTAACTTCATGATGCGTTCTCACATACCAAAAATCAGCGCAATATCTCCAAGGGTTAAAAAAAAGTCCGGAAAACTTAAATTTCCTGTTAATTTTCTGAGTCCAGCCTCCGTATCTTCCACAAAAATCATTGGACCGGAACCAAACTCGAACTTGATCTATAACTCATTGATGCGATCTCACATACCAAAAATCAGCTCAATATCTCCAAGGGTTAAGAAAAAAGCCCGGAAAACTGAAATTTCCTGGTAATTTTCTAAGTCCAGCATCCGCATCTTCCCCAAAAATCAATGGACCGGAACCAAACTCGAACTTGTTCTGTAACTCATTGATGCGGACTCACATACCAAAAATCAGCTCGATATCTCCAAGGCTTAAGAAAAAAAGCCCGCAAAACTGAAATCCGGACTGACAGACGGACGGACAGACAGACAGACGGACGGACTGACAGACGGACGGAGCACAAACCTATAGTCCCCTTCGGCTTTCGCCGGTAGGGGACTAAAAGCTGCGTTCAGGAAGACATGCAAAGCGGGTATAATTGGTAAACTTTATCAGCCGTTTTGTCATCCCAAACACAAGTCATGTCGCGGGATGAATCTGTGCAAAAGAAGTGAAGTGCAAAAGAAATGATCATATGAAATAGTTAATCTAAATGATTTTACAGACATTTCTACTTATCATGGTTATTAAATATTGAGCATGTAAAATTAAAAAATATGAAATGGCAATAAATAAAGGAAAAGCCAAGAAGAGGTTATTGTACAAAACCAGTTCGCCACATTTAATTTACAAGAGATTCAAATTTAGATTAAATTTAGTTAAGAATATCCTAAAATTAACTCACATTCCGATCGAAGTCATTCTAAATCGCGCACTCAGCGCTCCATTCCCCCGTTCCAAGTAGTCACCAAAACCATTCAGAAACGCTCAAATATCTAAATTATATAAGACTAACAACTAAATCCAAAATAAAAATTGCTAGAAAAAACACAGTTTCACTGATTTATTTAGATTTGGAAATGTCTGATTGGTTCGTTAAGACAAAGTAAGATATTTATAGAATTTGTATGTATAGCTTATTAAATTATAAGTTTATTTTTAATAAATCGGTAGTTTTGTTCATTTAAAATTTAATATTGCTTCCCTTAATTTCACTCAAAGTTAGCTCTTCGCAGTGATTCAATTTCATTCCGAAATAATTCCAAATTTGTTCAAATTGAAAATTTACGATGTTGTTAGCTGTAGCATGTAAGGTCTAGGAGATATGGACAGGGAATTGATTAATTCATTGAATGGAGTTAAACGCTGCTTTCAACACTTTTTCAATTAAATGGCGGCGGCTGGAGCACCCAGCAATGGATTCCTGGTATTTCTCTCACCAGTACAACCATCACATCTTTTCCTAGCATACAGCTACCTCACATAGGTCTACGATTATCAACGATTGGTGTGAGACAAATAGTCGGAAAGAATGAGCACCGCCGTCGGGGATCGAACCCGGGACCTCTAGATTGACAGTCTGACGCGCTACCAAGTACGCCGTGACGGCGGATGGACAGGGAATGTTTCAAGGTTTAATTTAGCTAAGGGCAATAACTTAAAAAAGAAACCTGACAGAGTATCATTTCTTTTACATACCGCTTTTAAAAATTTTGACTAGTAAGTGTTCAAGGTTTAGTTTAAGCAGCATGCACGGTGTGGCGGACGGACAGATTTATCATTTTTTTCCCATGGATAATTTTACAGAGTTCCAAGATGGTCCTTTTGCGTGACGGGCATCTTTTTTTAATAAGATTTAATGGAAGAACATGGTTTTCGCCTATTTAATCTATCATTAAACGACCCTCTGTTTGGTATCCAAATTTGAAAAATACCACGAGAGAAAGATTTGAGTATAAATGAGGTTTCCACACTTTCTACTTTCTCAAATTTGTGACTGTTTGAGTAAGTGTTTTTTGTGAGTTGTTGTTGTTGTGAAAATGCCGATCACTACTAGTTTACGGACTATTAACTACGAAGTTATGAGTAAGAACCCCGGCTCGGCCAACTTTCATCCGAGATTAGAAAAAAGCCAATGTGACTCGAATCACTTGTATCTCATCAATGGGTGTTGATAAAAAGTACGTCTAGATGGGATGAGCAGCCTGTGGCTCGGATAAATGTTGTTGTTGTACTAGTGTGAGAAAAAACAGGAAACCATGGGTAGCTACACCAGCCACCGCGAGATAACTGCAATAATGTTTGGTGCTGCTTTGAACCCCGTACTAACGAACAAATAAAACATAATTAACTAAGTATATAAAGTTAATATATATTGTTAACACATTAAAACAAAATTATTATTCATTCATAATTTTTGCATAAGAATCCAGGCATATTTTTTTTTTTTTTTTTTTTTTTAAAGAAAGAAATCCCCTTATTTCTATTATATTTATTATGATATTCATCATCATTTTTAATTCAATAACAAGTATCTATATTTTCAGGATCACTTCTCACAGGTTGACTTTGATGTATGATACCTCATGTACTGTTACATGTTACAGTTAAAAACATCGTGAAATTGACAAGGTGAATAATTTTGGAATGATGTATGAATGAAATTGAATGAGTGTGTGGAGCGACTTTTGAGTGAATTTAATGGGAGGTAATCAAGTATTGCAAATTTTGTTCGGGATGAACAAAATTAGCAATATTGATTATCTCCCTTTAATAAAATATGCATACAAGTTTATTAGAAAGCTCACTGTTTCTTCAAGAACCTATCAGATGCCTACAATTTCAATTAAATAAGTGAAATCTCGATTTTTTTCCTAGCTATTATTAGTTTGAACGAAGTTGTTGTTATATGTTTTTCAGTGAGTTTGGACCGTTTTTGATCGATTTAAGTGAGTGTTTGGAATGAATGAATGGAGCGCTGAGTAAATGATTTATAATGATTTTGATCGGAATGATTGTCAATTTCACGATGTTATTAACTGTAGTACGTTTTCTAATTTTATGTTCACTCGGATGGCTTCTGTCTGGATAAGGATTAAAATACACTTACATCTCTAATTCATCAATCGTCAGTGGGCTATCAGAACCTCGTAACTACAACTTGAATAAGCTGAAGTTACGAGACTTTGAAAACCCGGTGACTAGATTCATTAGTCATTGTTCTTCACGATAAAACATCGTTTGACGCTCGTCAAGGAGGAGTTGGGACTCTTTCTTTTTTTAAAACCATTTGTCAAAATGGCCGACAAGCAAGCGGAATCATTTCTCCTTGATTCAGTGAAAGCAGTGAGAGCGAAGAGGGTAAGTTTATTTACTTATCACGACATGTAGTAGGCTTTGACTCTCGAAACAAGCCTTCTTCTAGGTCCAAAAATAAATTTATATCTCCATGGGCACAATTCTCAACAGGCAGTTACTTTGAATGCTAGCGCACAAAGGGATACTTTCAAAAATCTAAAAAAAAAGTTTTTAAAAAAAGACGTTGCATTTCTTCACTGATACCACAAAAAATACACTTCAGTAAGTTCTTTTACGTATTTCTAACAAGTTACATGAGCGCGAAGCACAATTTTTTAGCAGTCTATCAAACACGCGCAATGAGAATATTTGCTGACCACATAAAGAGGGGTAAAGATCACATGTCTGTCTACAAAGCGCATAAAAACTATTATCAGATACAGGCTTGTAAGAGGCTTTGTTTTATATACATATGTATGAATATGTTTGATATTTCAAGGTCAATGTCCGAAAACCCTAGTTCCTGAGTATGAATTCGCGGAACTCTTTGTCGCGCATGAATTTAGAACATGCTGTCGGAAACATGTTTTTTTAGGCTACGGTTGATACGCCGGAACAAGTAAATATATGAAACGTAATGAAAATAAGCTTACTTTCTTCGCCTTGAGTAATTTTGTATTTTTGTTTTAAAAATGGTATTAGATATCACCATATTCATGACTTTGAAATTTCATGATTTCTCAGTGTTATAAATTGTGATATCTTCACTAGTGACGATAACACTTTTCAGTTTCACTGGAGGAACTATCTTTTTTAAAGCAGCTTAGTCCCTGCTCAGTCTGCTGAGATAATACATTCAAGTCAAATCACAGGTCCAGGATATCTGCATATAGGGTTCAAACTTACAAATGTGCGGTTGGTTTTCTAATAACAATGCATTTTTTTTTAAATTTCAATGCTAAAAGGAAATGTTTATTAGGCTACAGATTGGGGTGTTGATCCCCCCTATCGCCTTCTGGATACGCCACTGAAGCTTGTCAATAACAGATCGAAAGAATTCGTAAATCAACATGAACAAGGGAAACAGGAACTAAAGGTTACAATCATGATCAGAAATATGACCGAAGAAACATCCTAAAATGGTACAAAACAAAAGCTATCTTAATCCAACTGTTTCTGTTTTCTGTGACCTTAAGGCGTTTGAATGGCTCTAAATCCTATGACATTGAAGTTATAGCGACAAACACCCAATCAAGCCCGAGTGTAAGCTGATTCTAAATGCTCGTCTCAGGAGATTGAGTGATTAGAGACTGCACAAATCTTCCAGTATTCGTCCCGCGACCTCGTTTTTAACGCCTAATTACGCATTCTCGTGAAATATATTTCTTATCTGACATAACCTCTTATTTAATAATAAGTATGCAGAGCATCAGGCTGTTTAGAAAGGGAATTATATTTTTTTAAAGGGTTTTTAAAATTTTCATTTACCATGAGGATATCTTTTGAAATATCAGAAATTGGGAATACACTGCCTCCATTCATAATTGAGTTAATGCATTATGTCTTATTAAATTTTATGTAAACACTGAAGCCGAAACGAACCACGTAGGGTCTACGGAAGAAAAGATGAAAGATCGTCTATTTATCATGCAATGGAGCCTATATTGACTTGAGGTGCGTTCGTTAGTATTAAGATTTTTAATAATCTTAAGACTTTTAATCGGGATATACCGCACCGCATCGTAGAATATCAACTGAGTTGCGCGAAATATCCCGATTAGAAATCTGAAGATTCTTAAAAATCTCAATGCTACCGATCGCACCTCTGATATCGCCTATCTGATAACATAGCATTCACGTCGCCTTTTTCACGCCGTTTGAATTGCACTCCGACATAAAAAAAATTCATTACTGCACAAGACAAATGGCATTTGTATGAAAATGCACGTGCGAGAACTCAAAGGTTCACTGCTTTCAACAATGTGAGTTATATGAAACTCTTTGTGAATATTAAAATAAATGACGTTAAAATACCTAGCATATAAAATTTGTAAGTAACAAATTTTGAGTGCGCCGACCACCCATACCGAGCGTTTTTTTATAGCTGTTTTTCTGAACATGAACATATTAAAACTATAAAACCTTTACCAATTTGTTGTATATTAAGGACGATTTCGGGAGTTCGTTCATGCGCAACGTCTTTGCGCATCAAATTCTTCAAAAAGGAGCAAGCGCTCCGAACATGCACTTATCTCGGACGTACCATAAACACTACAAAACCCCTCTAAATTTCTGTATTTCGCGGAAAATGCTTTTATGAAGACGATTTACAAATCCTATCGCCAAAACATAATTATATAACACATTGTAGCCAATTTTTTTATATAATAAAGGATATGACGTCAGCGTCGTTTTTGTAGGTATGTGTGACAGTAACATTCCCGTGCATAATCAGACATCAAACAATGTTACCAGTCGTGAATCCGATAGCTACATATAACCGTCACATTTCATTTTAAATGGGTTATTTTCTGAAAGTTTGACCTTGATAAACGATACTGTCGTTGTCAAATGATTTTTTGAGATTTTTAATTCCCAATGTTTGGATTAATTTTTTAACAGACCAAGGTCTATTTAAATTTTATTTGGGAGGGGGGGTGTTGAGCGAGGTAGATGACCTTGATCTCACCATATGTCTTCGATTAGGGAATTTCATTATGTTTATTGACAGGATCAATTATTATTCCATATGTGAGCATTCTTTTTTAATAGGCTTGAAGATTTTTAAATACTTGATTTTTGCGTGATTTAACGTTCGCCTTGATATATGACCTTGACCTTTTCATATGATTTGACCTTGTGATAGGTTGACGCATTACAAAAAGATACCCTAATTGTTGAGGGGTTCAACTCCATTATCGATTAATTTAAGGACGATTTCGGGAGTTCGTCCTTGCGCAACGTCTTTGCGCATCAAACTCTTCAAAAAGGAGTGCTTTGAGACAACGTGTGCAAAAACTGTCCAATGCAAACAATCCTTCTACGTGAAAACCATAACAGAGTGGAACAAATTGCCAGAACAAGCAGTTTGCGCTATATCGGTGGGGGCATTCAAATCAGCCCTTGACACTTTGATCTATGATATCTAATCGCGCACTCCCCCGTCGCGTTAAAACCAGAAGTGGGAACTGCGACGTAAAGATACAGATACATTTTCAGAGTAAGCGCTCCAAACTTGCACTTATCTCGGACGTAACAAAAACACTACAAAACCCTCTAAATTCTATATTTCGCGGAATTTGCTTTCATAAAGACGATTAACTAATCCTATCACTAAAAGATAATTATGTAATTTATCGCAGCCATCTTATTTTATAGAATAAATGATATGACGTCAGCGTCGTTTTTGTAGGTATTTGTGACGTTAACGTTCCCGCGCATAATCAGACATCAAACAACATTATCAGTCGTGAATCCGATAACTACATTTCATTCTTACGGCGCTTATTTTTGAAAGGTTGACCTTGATAAACGATCCTGTCGTTGTCAAATGATCTTGTGAGATTTTAGATTTCCAATGTTTGGATTATTTTTTTTACAAACCTAGGTTTATTTGAAATTCTTTTGGGGGATGGGGTGTGAGCGAGGTAGATGACCTTGACCTCATCATATGACTTTGATCAGGGAATTTGATGATGCCTATTGACAAGATCAATTATCATTCCATATGTGAGCATTCTATTTTCAACAGGCTTGAAGATTTTTGAAAATACTAGCCTTTTGCGAGATTTATGTAATGTTGGCCTTGATATATGACCTTGACCTTTTCATATGATTTGACCTTGGGATTCGTTGACGCAAAACAAAGTGATACCCTAATTTTTGAGGAAATCAATTCCATAATCGATTAATTTAAGAAGGATTGAATATCATTGATTTTGTACATAAAATTGGCACGAGAAAAAGAATCTGGAGTGATTTAATCCTTAGCGTCAAAACTGGGGGGCCTAGAATTTTGCATTTTTTTAAAAAAAAAATATCACGGTGACCATACCTTTTTTATATCAATATCACACGAACATATTATTATCTACAAATTATAGAAAAAACAAAATTTTCTATCTTAGGGGTTTTGAGAATTTGACCAAAAGTAATAAAAAATTTTGAAAATATTTTCGTTCATTTTCGATATACCAATTTTTACGCATTGGGGAAAAACGTTTAAAAATCATTATTTTTCCTTTCAATCGATGATTGTGTATTAGATTCAGTGCAAATAACTTCTATGAAATTAAAATAAAATTGATATGAGTTGTTCGATTTGATTTGATTGTGTTGTGCTTTTATGTCATTACCAAGAAATGAAAATCGGCCAAAATTGGACAGAAATTTACTCGATACCTAAGACATTCTATGACGTTTAACGAAAAATTTAATTCGGTGACCCCTTTTTTCTTTCCATTTTTGCAATCGCCATTCTTTAATCTACTAATTATGAAAATTTAAGAAAACTCTATCTCGGGAAATGAAATCTAGCAATCGTCCTTAACGAGTCCTGTCAGCTCAAGAGTTTTACTTTAATCGAATGCTTGGTTTTTGAATAATTGAAAAAAAAAAAAAAACAAAAAACATGAATTTCTGGGACAACACTCGTGTTATTGGATTCTCTTGAATTCTTGACGGGATAATGTAGGGTCAATAGAAATGCTCTATTTTTCTAAATTGGAACGATCGGTCAGAAAAACGGGAAAAGGGGCTTTCTAGAATTCGCTTTGTGCATTTTTTTTTTTTTTTTTTTTTTTTTTATAATTGATTACACACATGTAATTAGATTCTTTTGAATATTTCACAGGAGGAATGTAGGATCATTAGTAAGGAAAAGAACATTTACTGGGATTATATCTACTGTGTTATTTGACCTTACTAATTCTTTGAAGGTAGTAGACATGTAATATTCCGCAACATTTCGGATATCACGATCTTTCACAATGTTGTAGTTCATTAGGAAACCTCGGTAAACACTATTAAATTTTATTACTTCCATAACGTTGCGGAACTTTTACGGGTCCACTACACTCATGTGCCAAATTAATGTCCACAAACATAGCCGCCAAATCTTGCACAAAATCAAAACAATAAACTTGAACAAATGCAACTCTTGAACGAGAACTCCCTTCTGCTTGAAATTTTCAGTACTTTGTTTTACACCCATAAGCTCTCAAAACAGACCTCATTCTTCGTGGTAGATTCAAATATAAGGACTTTATGTAGGTTGGGACCGCCAAATGTTGAGAACGTTATCAATCAGGTCTTTCTTGGAATATATCCTAGCTACTCTACTTTGCAGCTGAATTTTCAAATTTCTCCACACATTTTCAATGATATTAGTGCCAGGGGACTGAGGGGGCCAATTCATGGTGGGAATGCCGTTGTCTTTTTCCAGTTAGATGTTTCTCGTGATGTGTGTATATTTCCATTTTCTTCCTGCAGAATATATTGCCTACCAGGGGGGAGTTTTGCCAAAACTGGCCAAAGTTGGCTATCAAGTAATTCTATATACTTATTTGAATTGATATTGCCCTCTACTACAGTCAATATACCAACACCCTCAAAAGTTATACAGCCCCAAAACATGACACTAAGTACGTGCACAGACTTGTCACTATACACTCCCAAACACCTTGGTTTCTACTTTTCCTCATTTTTCCCACACCAAAAATTCTTTTGTTTTTACCAAGAACTACTTTGTTGTCATCTGAGAAAATAATATTTGCCCAATCTCTTTCTACAGTCCAATGTAAATGAGTTCTACTAAAGGTCCGTCTCTTCACCCGGTTTCTTGCTGCAATGGTAGTGGCCTTCTGTGCAACCCTCCTGTAACCCTTTTCTTGTAATCTTCTATGAACTGTCCGTCTCGATAGTTTTTGAGGAGTATTTTCATTATGTGTTGAGGTAATTTCATTCAAGGTCATCTTTATATTACACTTTACCACATTTAATAACAGCTTGCCAGTCCTCTCGGATGATTTTCTTTTTTTTCCTGCACTTTCCTCTCCTCCTACTTTCTGTCAAATTTTCAATATTTTCCTTCCTTTTTATCCTTTTTAATAACTTACATACGATAAATCTACATTTTTCAAGCAATGTAGCTATTTTAGAATTGTTCTTTCCATCCTTGTTTAGAAAAACAAGTAGACAGTAGATGAAATTTCAATGTAAACAAATGATTTACTTCCCTGTGATAATAAACAAGGAGATGAGATACATTTTTACCATGAAAAAAAAGTCATATCAAAGAAAGACAACTAACAAAATTGGGGGAATGGTTTAGGGTCTCATTTATCCCTTGAAAAAAATTCTGGTCAGCCATGTTTGTAGACATTAATTTGCACATGAGTGTACCATAAAGCAATTATGTTCCTGACATATCAGATAAGCTTTAAGAAAATATTGATAGTCAGTAGAGCACCTCAGGCCCTCATAGACCTCTTCTGTTAATAAAGTGTGCTGATTCGGATTACTGGCACATACTCCGAGCGTTTCAAATAATTCCAGGGCCTTTTTAGCTTACGAAGTGCTCAGGTGTAGTCTTTTAAGCTATAAAGCGTCAGCTTTGCTGGCTTTAGTAAACATACAAAATTTTAAGAAAGCATCAAAGTTCAAATGAGTGCAAACTGCCCTCGGCAGCTTAACCACTAAATCAATGAATCCTTTGACAGCTGGAAAGTTCATATCAATACCAGCAAAAATGAAAGATTATTAGCGGAAAAGAATGATTTTGAAATTAATAGACTAGAAATTAATAGACTGGATCCTTTACTGATCTTACCGCTTTGAAAAAATAAGTTACGGAATTATTGAAAAATGCTGTTTTAGTGCCCATGCCTTTTGGCCATTCTTAATCGTCTAAAAATACACACATTTCAAAATCTAAGAACAAGTTTTGTATTTTTTCTATGAAAGACTGTGAAAGAGCAACTTTAAGACCAATCAATCTGACAATTGACAAAATGAATTGTCTTAAATTGTTTTAAAGAATCAACAGCATTGTTTTGGCTTTGTTATCATATATATTGTCCTTTTTACAAGCCTGCTTTTAACAATTTTCTGACCGTTTACTCAGGTAGGAGATTAAAGCCACCATTATCCTCTTGTAGTTACAATTTGAGCGAGTAACAGTAATGCTATGAAAGGAGCGCTTCGGAATGGTTTTGATCGGCGGAGTGGGTGTCAATTTCACGTTGTCATTAAATGCACCGTTTTACGCTTAAAGAGAAACAATGGGTGTTTGGGGGACTTGTTTTTTGTTTTCATTTTGGTCTGTTATGAGAAATAGATCAAAAGTCATGATTGTCCTTCAAAGCTAGTTTGATCAAATATAAGTGAAATCGTCAAGTTCACTAATATTTGATCAAACTATTTTTGGTAGAGTCATATAATAATGATTGGTCTTTGAATTCAGTTTAATCAAATTTGGGTGAATTTGTCTTTGATGGGAAAACTATCATATAAAAGTCAAAAGGTTTGATCAAGATTTGCCGAATTTGTCTGTCACGTGGATGAAAGTCGAACATTCATCATTGAACTGCGAAGCTATTATGATCAATCCTTGAAAAAGATTCTTTGCTTTGGACAAGTTAAAGAGTCAAAGGTGATCTTCGAAGCTAGTTTAATCGACATTGGCATCGTTTCCGGTATTATACAATTAATAACATCGTGAAATTGACATTCAATTCAATCGAAACCATTCTAAATCGCTCACTCAGCGTTCCATTCATTCATTCCAAACACTAAACCAAACAATTTAAAAACGCCCCAAAATGACTAATAAGATAAGAACAACAACAACATTCCAAATAAATAAAGCTGGAAAAAAATCGCGATTTCACTGACAAAATTGAAATTGCAAGCAACTGATTGGTTCTTGAAGGAATAGGACGCTATTTATAGAACTTGTATGCTCATTTAATTAAAAGGGATGAAATAGATATCGCTAATTTTTTCAGGATTATCTCCCTCTAATTTCACTCAAAACTCACTCATCGCACTAATTCAATTTCATTTCAAAATTGTTCCAAAGTCATTCACCATGTCAATTTGACAATATAAACATAGATGTTAGTTTGCGCACCAGAATGTACATCTTAAGTCCCAGTCCCACTGCACTTGCGTACAAATTACTCATGAAATGCGCATAAAATTTTCTTTGTGTGTGATTCGCCAGTGATGTGCGAAAATCCAACGTGTTTCACGCGTGGAGCATCAGTTTTTGTAAGTGAATGTACGCAGATACGGGTTTGTGCGCGATCGCCGGTTTTGAACGGTTAAAAAAATTCCACGCACAACGTGCGCGATTATATGCAGTTTATGCGCAGTTTGTACGTAGTTTAGACGTGGAAGGTGCTTGATATGTTCGTGTTCTGTCAGTGTTCCGTTAGTGCTTGTGCATCAGGAATTGGCTCCTAGCACTCACATCACTGACGAATCACTTCCAGAACACGCACATATTACTTACAAAACACGCACAATCCTCGTATGTTCCACTTACAATCACTCACTAAAAATTATTTATGCACGCAAAATTAACGTATGAAATAGTATTGGGTTTGGGCTTGTGCGCTGTTATGCGTCGAATATTAGTTCTTTGTCAGTGATTGTAAGTGAAACATGCGCTGTTTTAAGCGATTCAACAGTGATTCTGACTACGCACACCCCAAGAAAATGACTAATTTCTCCAAGCACAATTAAACAAAGACCAATTTTATGCGTGATTTAAGCGTAATTTATGAGTCATTGGCAATGGGACTGGACCTTTACATATTTATACATTCAGTTTGTGTCATTGGCGTTTCGGCCATTATGGTCAAATAATTTATACAGTCATGAATTGGTGAGACACAATTCGCGTGTTTTACAATGTAAGCGTTTTGCATAGCAATTGAGAATGTTCGATAACCATGTTCCACATCGACAGTCCTTTCGGTGCTTTGATATTTTTTTGTTTCTATTGCAGAAGAGAAAAACTCGAACATATGGCGCGTGTCGTGAGGCAGACAGCAGAGCTCGTAATGCAGTTCAGGTGAGTCATGTGTGATATTTGTGACCCGTCATGCAAAAAGAGGCCATCTGGGTTGTGCGTAAAGTGTCGACCCCAGTCAGACTGCGCGGATTGCGCAGACTGACAAGGGTCAAAACTTTTCGCAATTTGCTTATTTTCTAAATCTCGAATGAATAATCTACCTTCCAATGGAAGAACTTTTGAAATGCGACCGCTGGTTGATCTATGCTGGACCCAATCTCTTTTTTAAAACATTTATTGTACAGAGTTCCCAGATGGTCCCATTTCGCGTGATGGGTCATATTTGTATTCCATATTACACCCATTGATAAAAGGTGCCTTCTAGGATGAACAGGAAATTTGAGACATTCAGTTAGTTACATCAAGAAATTGTCATTCATCTCAATCAAAACCATTCTAAATCACTCACTCAGCACTTCAATCATTCATTCGAAACACTGACCTTTATCAATCAAAAACGCTCCGAATTCATAAGAAAACATTTCGAAATCGTATAAGACGATCAACATTCAATTCAGATCGATCTGATTATTCTACGATTTTATTGGTTGGTGTGGATTTTAAAGTGTCTAATTGGTCCATGAATACGCTTGAACAGAAAAATACGTATATTTTATTAAAAAGGGTAATGGATATCGCTAATTATGTTCATCTTGAACAATGTTACCAATATTTAAATACCTCCCTTGAAGTTCACTCAAAACTCGCCCAACACACTCATTCAAATTCATTCAAAAATCATTCATTATGTCAATTTCACGATGCTGTTAACGGTATCATGAGGAATCACCTCGAAAACGCAAAAAGTATTTTTCCTATATTGTATACTCAGGGCTGCGGATTTTCTATGTCCGACTTGTCCGACACGGTCTTTTATTCATGTTTTTTCCACGCCACTTGTCCGTGAACAAGTAAATATAGTGCGTTTTTTACCCGAATCTGACCCCTGCTATTTAGATTAATAGAAATCTGATTATTCCTACTCGTATTCCATGCGTGCAAGTGCTTAAATAAAAAACGGCATTGAATATAATAATATTTTGTTAATTGATTAAATATGTCGGTAGTTGTTATCTTATCATTTTTTCACAGGGGCCAATTTCGGGTCAAATAAACCAAAGTATACCATGGCAAATCTTGGTACAATAAATTACACTAACTCTATCTAAGAGATTAGTTAGCCCAATATTTATATCATAGGGTAGAAAATATTGTCTATGAAGAACATGCTGTGTTCTTGCATTTTCTTCTTTTAAGACAATATTTTCTTAAAGTTTATCTTTTCCTTTTTACTTCGTCTTTTTTGTGGATAAATACATGTTGATCATGGACAAATAGTGAACCACCTTTCACCTGGCCTGGGACAAATGGAGAAGCTCTTCCCTGCGTTCAGGATCATCAAACGGTGCAAACAGATTTTCAATTGTACCCCGCATTGCACGCGTACATGCGTGCAAAGAAGGGTACAATTGGAAAACTGTTTGCACCGTTTGGTGATCCTGAACGCAGGGCTGGTTTTTTTTCCAATCCCTGGTCTGTGTAATTCAATCATTCATTCTAAATTCACGATATTTTTAACTTTATTTATGATTTCTCCAGAACTATGTTTCGGATTTTAAAATAAGAGACAATTTGTTCGCCTTGAACTTTTTAAGTCTGCTCAACTTCTCAAAAAAATGGTTATATTATTATAAAGTCATTAATATGATTTGTTTTAGAAAAGAAATGTTTTATTTTAGTTCGGATCCAATTTACATTTGATATCAATTACGACCCTTTGAAAGAAAAGCTTTCCTGTTCGGAAACTGATAGGGGATTTATGTAAATCCTGTTTGGTTACAGTCCATTACACCCCGGTCCCACAGGCGCCGATTTCCGAAATAATCGTAGTGACTCGGCATAGGGTCGTCTATCTAAATAACGCTCAAAAAGTCCATTAATTTAACAAATACTGATTTCCGGCTAATAGAGTCCGGAAGCCGATGTTCATCGCTACCTTAAGTGTGGTTAGGTTTTAAGTTTCATACCTTATAACTTCATAGTAAGAAACGAAAAATAAAAGATCAGTAAATAAAAGACCGGTTTTTTCTTGGAAAACTTTGTGCGAAGGCGTACAAAATAGGTGCATACTGAAAATCAATTTCATATAGGTCTGAAATCAAATTTACTGCCGATTAAACCGGGGAAATCAGAAAGTATATAGGTCATATTGTCCTACATTACAGGCTTAAATAAACAATATTTTACATACCTTCGTTTCAGAATGGGACCAACCCAATAAGATCAATTTCTGATGAGGGACATGAAACTGACCAGACCACATCATTTATATCAACAGATCCATCTCAGTCGAGTTCAAACTACGAGTATACTCCGGTGGATGAGGATATGTCAAATAACTGGTAAATGTTTGAAAAAATATCATAAATACAGTTAGTTTTATCGTGAAATTGACATTAATCTCAACCAAAACCATTCTTAATCGCTCACTCAGCGTTCCATTCATTCATTCCAAACACTCACTCAAGCCATTCAAAAACACTCAAACCGATTGAAAAAGATAGAATCAACAACGTCATTCAAAATAAATTTTGATAGAGAAAAAACGCGATTTCATTGACATAATTCAAATTTTAAGCGTTTCAGAGGTTCTTGAAGAAATAGGACGATATTTTTTTTTAACTTGTATGCATATTTTATTAAAAGGAGGTAATTAATATCGCAAATTTTGTTCATCCAGAACAAAATTTGCAATATTGGATTACCTCCCATTAAATTCACTCAAAACTCGCTCCACATACTCATTCAATTTCATTCAAAAATAATTCCAAAATCATTCACTCTGTCAATTTCAAGATGTTGTTAACTGTATCTAAGTCCGACTGCAAAAATTATAAAGCGCCTGTGCATTTTATACAATTGTACATGTGCTCAAAGCGGTAGCATGTTCAGCTAAGACAGACAGTTAGATCATATTGAAATTGACACTCATCTCAATCAAAGCAATTCTAAATCACTCGCTATAGACGAAACTTAGAAGGATAGTTCCTTGAGTGACCCTTTACTTAAATGCAAGAGAAAATTGGAATGACCACCAAAATATAGGTTTGGCAATGCGGGGCATTTTTTCACTTTAAAATACATGTTTTTTTTAAAAAAACAAAGTTCTCCTCCCGATTCAATGTGCATGGAAACAAGGCATGGATCAATCGGGAACCCTCGGCGATTCTACGGAATAGACCTCGGGAATAATACGGGCGCAGCAATGAAAGCACGTCATTTCGACCGTGGGTTTATATGACGTCTCAAACATAACTGAGGATGACGTTGCGAAAAAAAAGTCAACGTAAGGTAAAAATTGGACATGTTATGATTTGAAAACAAAACGCAGTGGCTAACTGCGTTTTGATTTCAAATTATAACACGTTAAAATGATTTTCAAAAACGCTTTGAAAACTTTAAAGGAATATACTATTCTCCAAGCGTATAAACCGAATTACCACCAGGAACCGAATTACCGAAAAATGACCAAAAATTACTACACTTACGTCCGAGGTACTTTCCAGTTTACGGAAAAGTCCGAGCGATGTTCCGAATGGGCATGGATGTTTCTTTGTGACCCTCTTCTAACATAGTTGATGAAAATTTCATTGACCCCCAAATACGGGCATAGCAAGGCACTTTAATCATTCTAAAATTTTTAAACATGGTCTCCCCCCCCCCACACACACACTCAATTGGGCAAACTTCATCACACTTGGCATGAATATTCCTTAGATGCACCTTTATTTGAGTTGGTCACGATATTTTGATAGGCCCATAAATGTGGATGTGGCTGGGTGACGCCAAATTTCAATTTGAAATCTCAAAAAATAAACTTCTACTCCCAATCAATTGGACATATTACATTTAATCTTGGTATGAATGTCCCATGAATAACCCTTCGCTTAAATTTATCCCAGAAATGTTTTTTGACTGGTCAGCCTATTACAAACACATTAATGCTGGTAATAAGATGGTTTAAGGGTATGCAGGTTACAGGTGATTGAGTATTTCGGTGCAGTGTGGGCCAGACACAGTAAATAATAATAAAAAAGTTCTGAATACAATTCAAAGTGCTGTTTTCAGTCAAAGTTATCTTTATTTAATTAACGTCTGGAGATGTTAAAGCCAGTGGAGCGATACAGGCTCTCTTAGATCTCTTGCTTAAGGATATGACCAACGACGCGAAAACTAAATAACCCCATTGAATATTTTTATTTAACACAAGTGTAAGTTATGTTCTAAATGAACAGGGAACCTTTAGAGACGTTTTTTTGTCGTCAATATTATATCATTATGCACATGATTGTTTTAAAAACGGCATGGCATATATATGTTTTGCGGAATAAATTAAACCGATAGTTCTTAAAACTACCTCGATTTTCACGAACTCATAAACTCCCGATCATATTTGAAACAGAATATCAAATTTGTGCTCATTAAATACCGAATTCATTTCTCGTCAGTCGTCATCTAAAATAGAAAAAAACTTAGAAAGATCTTGTTTATATGTGTTCTTAAATGATTAGTCTAGCTCGTTGACCAAGTGGTTAACGTGTTCGACCCTTAATCTGGTGCAGGTATGAGTCCCACCGAAGGCGGGTAGTTTATTTGGGCTGGACACCTTACATAGCCTCAGTCCATCCAACTGTTAAATTGGTTAACCAATACCTATTTCTCTATATGCATGATAAGATGTTGGAAATATGAGTCTTTCGACCCTTAATCGTGTTATATTCAGTTTAAAAAAGCTCGGTTTAATCCATTCCGTATTTCAAGACTACCCACTTGATATCCTCTATTTATACAGTTAGTAACATTATGAAATCGACATTCATCTCAATCAAAACCATTTCAAATAACTCACTCAGGGCCCCACTTATTCATCCCTAAAATCACTCATACCATTCAAAAGCCTGTCGAAAGTGTCCAAAACGATCAAAACTTCATTTAAATCGATTGAATAATCTTGTGAATTCAATTGGCTTGCATTGAATTTTGAGCGAATTGAACAGTGGGTAGATTTTTATAGAGGGTAATAAGTATTGCAGATTTTTTTTATCAATTTGACGATGTTATAGATATTATATTACCTCCCCTCAATTTCAACCAAAGCTTGCTCCCTACTTACCCGATTTCATTGTGTTTTCATTCAAAAATCATTTACCTTGTCAATTGCATGATCTTATTAACCCTTTGCTATTTAATCCCTGCTTTTTACGTGCCTGTTATTTTATGATAGAGAAAACATTGTGAAAAAGAAGAAATCGCTTCTGACAAGCAATTTCTTCTTTTTCCACACTATTTTCTACCCTTCAGAATGGTTATTTTTCAAATTAAATCGACTTAAAATTTTCGTCTGCAAAACCTTTGAATTTGGACATGTCCAAAATTTTGTAAAACAGGAAAGGGTTAACTGTATTTGAAGCAAAATATTATCCAACATCATCGCCCTGACAGGGTGGAACCTACGTATCGGTTCATTGCATTCTAGGTTAAGGTAAACCAGCTTCGTTGATAATGACTCAGTTTAATAAATAATCGATATTCTTTAAATCAAAGGTGTGCAACCAAACGTTGAAATGTGTTCATTTTCGCTCAGCCCGTTTATTTTTTGGGGGGTTTTAAGATACAGTTATTTACACGCATTCACGACAGATGTCATTTATCTTTTGAAATAACCTTATTCTGCGTAATTAATGAACTGGCAGGGCGGGGCTTAACTGTGACGTAATTTGGCGAGTTTACTTTTCAATAGTTTCGGTAATCATCGTTAACGCGTGCAAATAACTGTATCCTTAAACCTAAAGGATTCACGTGCTTTGAGAGAGTGAACACATTTCATCGTTTGGTTACCAACGCCTCGTAACTTCAGCTTGCTTAAGCTGAAGTTACGAGGATTTGGTTACCAATCCACGATTTAAGGTCTCGAGTTACTTATATACTCTCATTGGAAGTAGGTTATTTTAGATAAAAGCTGATTTCCCTTAACCTTAAGTGCAACGACCCGTTACTTTGGCTCCGCCCTGCCAGGGCATTAATCATGGATAATACCTATTGAAAAACAAACTATTATATTCCGTCACGGCTAAGCCACACCCTGCCAGTTGAATAATAACGCAGAATATCACCAATACGGTAATTATTGTAAGCTAAGCAAATTATTCTTTGACGTTCAATTTCAGCACTCGGATGGCGAGGAAAGATTTCTTGGCTGTGTGGCGTATCTTCCTGTTGGCGTTTGTTATCAAATTCATAGGATTTAGCCTCTATATAATCGTTGTTCCCTACAGCAAATTGGCGCTTGGATTGTCTACTTCATCGGCACGTACCATACAATCGACGTTTTGGGGTAACTTCATATTAACCAATTTTTAAAGATTCACAGTCGGTATTCCAATTTTATCATTTGTTGTCTTTTGCTTTGTGTTGCTTAGGTTTTTGTTTCTTTGTTTGTTTATTTTTACGTATTCTCCTTTTTCGGAGAGGAAGGGGGGGAATATCTGTATTTAGAGCCCATCAACCGTAGCACTTCAATTTACTGTCTACACTTTTCGGGTCAATTAAGCTGAAATGTCTTGAAATATCATCGGTTGATTTATTTTAACGATATCTCAAAAAAATCGAAATTGGGATAAATGAAATCGTTATCTCGATCACGGGGTTAACATTGGGGTTTCTTTGTTGTTGTTTTTTTCAATTGTGTTTTGCTGTTGCTGTTGTTTGGTGGTGTTTTGTTAGGTTTTTTGTACCCTCTAGCTATCACGTTTCTGAATTGTCATGACTTTGTGTCAGAATGTTTACTTTCATTGTGTCCCAGGCACACAATCACATGCCGAAGCAGTGCATACTGCTATCCATTTGAATCCGTGGAAGTGGAAACAACGAAAAATTCAGATATGCGATCTTGAAAGCATCATCCCTGTTCTCATGCCTGACTGTTTGTTGGTTGTTTTTTTCTCTAAGAACCGAATTATATTTGAGCCAGTGTGTGAGATTACCAACAATTTCAAATATGCGCAAAGCAAAGACTCTGGCCAGCCTGTGCATCCGCACAGTCTGACCAGAGTCTTCACTATGCGTTAAGTAGATAGATAAGGTCTCAGAGTATCTGTAGACCATCAGGTAACTTTGTATTTACAGTAAGTGGGTGTCTACGCTACTCAATGTTTACACCTCACGAACGTTTCAAATTGTTGGAAATGTCACGTACAGGCTCATGTGTGACCAGTCACGCAAAAAAGGGAACCTCCGAACAATGAATATTTGAAGTCATAAGCCAATTAGAAGTTGAAAGTATTGAAATAGTTTTAAAGGAAGGTAGAATAATGATTCTGAATTCAGAAAATTGCAAATTTTCGAAAAGTTTCAACCCTGGTCAGTTTGTGCAGATCGCGCAGTCAGACCAGGGTCGAGCCTTTTCGTACTTCCCAGATGGTCCCCTTTCGCATGACGGGACACATTTATATATGACCTCATCATGAGCACGAAGCGCTCATGGTAATCTATCGTACGTCAACTGTGTCCGTAATCCATCTTGTGTGCACTCTAGAGGTCAAATTTTGGCCCAAATGTCTTGAAACTTTGTCAGAATTATATCTCGGGCTAGTTCGATTTTAGGTAAAGTTGGGTAGAATCAGGCAACAGGGATATTGCTATGAAAAAAAAAATAGTGCTCTAGATGCCTCATTTCTAGTTCAAATGTTTTAAACAGGTTTTCACACAGGGTTTTAGTATTTGTCTACATGATAGCTCTGGCCAAGTCTCATGTTTGGGGTAACACCTTGATTCGATTGCCTGAATGAAATTAAGGATTTGAAGTATTGTATCTATACCCCCGTCCAACTCAGACAAACACCACAATTACCATAGTGCGTTTCTAGAACTTGACAAACGCACGGAGAACGGGTTGAAAATTCAGAAAAAAACACAGGTTTCAAGTTTGGTCTACATCTTTACTCGGCCCCTGCCAGGATGTCACTGTTGACGAACAAGGTGACGATCAAATATAGGGAGGTGTTCATCCATTCGGAACATCGCTCGGTCTTTTGCGTATCTTGAAAAGTACCTCGGACGTAAGTGTAGTAATTTTGGGTCATTTTTTTGTAATTCGGCTCCTGGTGGTACTTCGGTTAATACGCATGAAGAAAACCACATTTTATTAATTCTTTCCGATCGTCTTTCGAGATCTTTTAGGCAAATTATAATTTGATAACAAAACGCAGTAAGACATTGCGTTTTGTTATCAAATTATGATATGCCCATTTTAATTCTTTCCTTGATTTTGTTTTATGCAACGTCATCCTTAGCGGGATCGTTTATGTTTGTGACGTCATATAATCCCACGTGCGAAATGACGCGCTTTCATGGCTGCGCCCGTATTATTCCCGAGGTCTATACCGTAGAATCGCCGAAGGTTCCCGATTGATGTTCATCAGCATATTAATGAAGGAAACAATTCGGGCTCGTCTTTGAAACAAGCTTTATTTATCCACCATGATGGCGATATTGGCGATAAAGGGTCAAACAAATATAGGGGAAAATGTTCATCAGCCTATTGATGAAGGAAACGAATCGAGCTCATCTATGGAACAATCTCTATTTCCATAATTTTAAAGTTTTTGTTTTATATCTTCACGTGTTGACATGAGAATTGCGTATCAAAATTAGACAGATCGGAAGAGTAATAACCAGAACTCGATTCTGTTCCTAAATTATTCGCACAACATTTTCCAAGAACTGCAGTTACGGTTTAAAAAAATCGTGAAATTGACAAGGTGAATGATTTTGGAATGATGTAGAAATGGAATTGAATGAGTGTGTGGAGCGACTTTTGAGTGATTTAATGGGAGGTAATCAAGTATTGCAAATTTTGTTCAGGGTGAACAAAATTAGCAATATTGATTACCTCCCTTTAATAAAATATGCATACAAGTTCATTAGATAGCTTCCTATTTCTTCAAGAACCTATCAGACGCCTACAATTTCAATTAAGTAAGTGAAATCCCGATTTTGTCCTAGCTATTATAGTTTGAACGAAGTTGTTATTATATGTTTTTCAGTGAGTTCGGAGCGTTTTTGATCGATTTGAGTGAGTGTTTGGAATGAATAAATGGAGCGCTGAGTAAATGATTTAGATGATTTAGATCGGAATGATTGTCAATTTCACGTTGTTATTAATTGTGCCCAATTACATCAATATTGCGTTTAACTCGTCCCAGCTTAGTTTTGTCGCGCGCTTGATAAAGTATGCACCATGTCCTTTGCGTTTCATTATGCTCTTTCTAAGACCTTTCAGATCGCACCACGCACATACTGCGCGATTACTACATTCACAGTGCCCTTTGTGATCTAATTATAGATTAAAGTACATGCACACTCTGTTCTCATTGGTTCTTCAAGTTTTCTAGACCGCAGTGGAATCATTCCCGCCCATTCCAGGTTTGTACCTCGTCAATGAAGACTATATTAGGTTCATGCCCCGCTGATACTAAGTCAATGCCGTTGTTCCCACGTTCTTATTGAAGCCCTACTGCGTCCTGATTCGATCAGGTCCTCGATATTTTTAAACATATTTAAAATTTACATCAGCCAAGACCATTGACTGGATTACTGCCCCTAGATCTATCGATACTAGAGACAGGTATTTTACAAATTTTCGTTAGGTCATGTGACCCGGTAGTGACGTCATTTGATCAACGTTAAACGGAAGCTAGAAAATCGTAAAGCGTTTGGTAGCGGATTTGCGACATGCAGTTGATCGAAAATCACAATGAATGCGGCGAAAAACAGCAAATGATGAGTTGATTTTTTGTTTTTCTTTCGTATCTTTATCTCGTAAAGAGCATATTTATATAAGCAACAGAATTTCAGTACTTCCATTTTAAAAACAATGCCGCCAAATTTCAACGGATATCGACATGCATGATGGGAATATTCTGACGGTTGTAATAACTTACTTGTCGTGAAAAGTACACAGCCAATCAGATTGTCGTAAAATTATACACTACCCGTTGTCTCTCACAGACATCGGAGTACCAGTTCACCAAGACCATTAAGATCGGATCACGTCCTTATCGTTTTCTACTGCGTTCCTTCTTTGTCGTACAAGTTCGTACTGTGCCGGCCCGGTTTTACATTGACGTAGTGGGAATTTGGTCTAGTTTGACTGGGGTTTAATCTTTCCACAGGTGAGCGCTTTAAGACGAGTGATCCTTTTTGGTTTTTTTTTTTTTTTTTTTTTAATCGTCACTTTTACATTTTCAAGGTTGACAATCAAATAGTTTTATCATTCTTTATAATCCTTTGTTAATCATCTGGTCATAATTAAATATACCCCTGATAACATTTTGAATGTTGTTTTTACTTTTTTCGGTATTGCACTATAAATTATGAATAAGTGTGTTAGAAATTTATATATCTATATATAGAGCGGATAGTTAAGGCTCTGATCACTGTGCAGATGCACAGGGTGATCTGAGTCTTAACATTGCACACATGTGAACTTGTTGGAAATT
The DNA here is from genome assembly GCA_948146395.1 of Fragum whitleyi. Lineage (NCBI taxonomy): Eukaryota > Metazoa > Mollusca > Bivalvia > Cardiida > Cardiidae > Fragum > Fragum whitleyi. The sequence goes on from OX411545.1 coordinate 14,133,749, forward strand.
TCATGCGCAGGCTCAAATCTGTTCACTGAAATATCTACCACAAGTTATTGTTAAACGAAAATGTTCTCATGGATTCCTTTTTTGCATTTATTACTATATTATCAGTCATTTAAGCCATTTTTTGAGGGCCGAAAATTAAAACCTAGATCGTGTCTATACAGTGTAAAGCCTTGGTCACATTTACGTTTATTTACGTACTTGGTCGTATTTATGCATCAACAGAGTTAATCGTAACATTTACGTTTACTGAGCGTATACTACGCAGTAAGTCGAAGAAAGTCGTGCTAACAGTGGTGAATAACGTAGTGCGAACTCGAACTGATCCGTAAATCGGATCATAATTATCGGTAGAAACACTCTTTAATTTCTTAATTTGTCTCCGATACTACAGTAAACCAAGGTTGAACTAACGATTCACCCCTGTTGCAATACTTGTATATGATTTTTGTTCATGGTAAGGTAGGGAAAAGTACGTTATTAAAAAAATTACCGTCGCATATCACGTTCTAAACTTTTAATCGTGGTAGTGAAACGAAGCCGTAATACAACGCACCCTACCGTATATTGCGTAGTTTAATCTCCCCATCCGTGGTGTGAACGCTCTTTTACCGTATTTCTCTACCGTAGTAGTCTCACAAATCTTTGGTACATTCAAAATTCCTACGGTACAAAAGAACGTTCTATCGTAGTCTGAACGTTGTTTAACGTAATAAGATCTTGTGAAATCGTACTCTTTCCGATTTAAAACGTATTTTTTATCTTCAACTAGCCAATAAAAGTGTAATTTATTCTATTGAAAAGTTTGTTACCGCTTCTGTATCATTTCCATAGTCGAAGTAAGTCTCAGTCATTTTGCCTGGAAAATTACATTACATTTACTTCTGATAATGTTTTTAATAACTGTATAGGAAAATTTTGCAGGACTTTACATTCCAATAAATATGACCTGAAATGTTGTATCTATCTTAACCTCTTTTCAAACACAAAAGAAAGTCAATTCACCAAAATTCATTTATCTTCACACATCTCTTATACTATGAAATCGAAAAAGTAAATGAATTCAAAAATGCTATACCAAATACCAAAAGTAACTAACTTTATCAGTACTATCAAAAATATTTTGTAGGAATAATGCCTTCACTTGACAATAAAACAGAGCATTCGAGTTAAACGAAATACATTTTATTAAAATTGGTTCGAAAATATAAGTTACTAAGCTTGAATAAAAGGGAAAGAATAAAATAAAGGTCATTCGAATTGAAACAAGAGCCGTGTCGGACATGGCCATCCCCCGCCGTGAAAGCCTTCACTTGACAATAAAACAGAGCATTCGAGTTAAACGAAATACATTTTATTAAAATTGGTTCGAAAATATAAGTTACTAAGCTTGAATAAAAGGGAAAGAATAAAATAAAGGTCATTCGAATTGAAACAAGAGCCGTGTCGGACATGGCCATCCCCCGCCGTGAAAGCTTGATAGTAAACTGAAGCCTAATAGATTAAGGAGTCTATTGTACTTTAAGAGATTAACCCCCTACAAAATCTAAGTCTTAAAAATAACAAAGAACAATAACTGCAAAAATATGCAAGCAAGAGTTGTAGTTCTTGTGCACTGCACTTCTCCTCCATGAGATCTATTCGCCCATAAAGTTTCAAGTTGATAGCTATAATACTTTAGGAGATATTCTCCGGACAAAATCTAAGTCTTAAAAATAACAAAGGGCAATAACTCCAAAATTATCCAAGCAAGAATTATAGTTCTTGTGCACTGCAATTCTGTTTCATAAGATCTATCCACCATTAAAGTTTCAAAGTTGATAGCTATTATACTTTAGGAGATATTCTTCGGACAAAATCTTAGTATCAAAAATAATAAAGAGCAATAACTCCAAAATTATCCAAGCAATTGTTATTGTTCTTGTGCACTGCACTTCTCCTCCATGAGATCTATCCACAAATAAAGTTGATAGCTATAATACTTTAGGGGATATGCTCCGGACAAGTTTAGTGACGGAACCTCGGGATGACGGAATCACGGACGGAGACCGAAAACGGCGGGGGATAACAAAGCACGATACATGAACGATTGGCAAATGAATTTATAAAACTTATAGTTGATCTCTGCAGTTGTCATCTCCAAAATGATACATAACACCGCCGAAGAAAAGCCTTGAATCATAATATCTATACATTAGGTTCGTTACAATATCGATACGTAAGGTTCGTTATATAAAAAAGTATAATATGCAATTTAACATTTTTTTTAACTTTATACCCCTCACATTACGTTAACGTATTACGAATTTTATTCCCTTGGCTTTTTTTATTAGATAAAATTATTAAAACCCATGACTCCGAACAGTGAGCATAAATACATTTTGTAAGGTTTGTATTCTCTCTCATGCTTTACCATCCGCGATTCATCTCTCTGTTGATCTTTCTTTAGTCTTTCTCAACACCCTTTCATAATTTTCACTTTAGATGGTTTAGCCAGAGTAGTAGATGTATTTGAATTATATTCATGCACGTACAATATATACATTTGAACAATTTAAAACAAATCCAATCTGAACTTTCTTTCAGAATAATGGTTGTTTTTTTCTTTTTCTGTATACTTAGAGCGTTCTCAGCGAAACCTGACTCTGTAGAAAATGAAGTTAAATGGTGTTATGAGGCACCAGTGTCTGTTTTCAATAAAGACTGATAGAATATACTCGTCTTTTTTTTTTTTTTTTTTTTTTTTTTTTTTTGTGTGAGAAACGATCACACAAGTTGGCATATCATTTTAAATCTTCAACCCAGATAAGAATACATTGATATATCGAATGTACTTGCAATCAGAAAATGAAGTATTGTTCGGCACTAAACTGAACGAATCTTACAACTATAATTTCGACTGATTTGAATATTAAAACTTGTTTGGATATCATAAAACGTACTTTATCAAACGATTGATAATTGATTGACTTATATGTAATCGTGAAATGTGTTAATTGTGAGACTATACAAAAATCAATACTTCCGCTTTAGAGAGATACACAAGAGATAGCATAGCGTAAAACTGTCGTATATGTGACCATAGCTTAAAGACGCACACTGTGTTTTTGCCCTAAGCCCTCGATTTTTATTTATTTATACTTCATTTATCTATCTATTCATTTATTTACATTTCATATGATTATTTATTTATTTTATTTTATCTTATAACTATACAAATATCCGTGTGATAACATCCCGTAAGATATATTTTATGATATCACATAGTTATTTTAAGAACAATTATATAATGTGGTTATTTTTAGAAACTTGCATTTCAGTTCGAAACATCGACGAAAAGAAGACAAATAAAGGTTATAAGATAAAAATAATACATACTTAGTGTATTGTATGAAAAAGTATCAAAGTCGGTTGTGAGAATTGACAATTGTCTCGGCATGGCCTCGACAATTTTCAATTCTCCCAACCGACTTAGATATATATATATTTTTTTTTTCATATAATACACTAGGTATGTATTATATATTTATTTATTCATGTTTTCCTAAAGCTGTTTCCTATATCGTCCCTTTTTTCGGAGGAATCGTAGCGGATGAGTGGACGGGAGGATTTATATCTATGTTTGCATCAACTGTGATAATGTTCATAGGTAATATTTTTTGTGACCCGTCACGTGAAAATGGCCCATCTGGGAAGTCCGTAGAATATATATTTGAAAAAGAGAATAATTCCATTAGAAGTCAAGCGGAGGCTTCAGTTAAAAAACTCTTCTCTTGGAAGGAAGATTGTTCATTCTAAATAACGAACCTAATCAGACGACTGCGCGTAGTCTGAAACGGGTCGACACTTTAAGCATTACGCTGATGGTCCACTTTCATTTTAGCGGGTCACATTTTGTACATATAGAATTATTCTTTTATGACTTTTTAAATCATTTTTGGAGGTGTTCAAGTATAATATGTTAAACATTAGTATACTGGGTGATCGACTCTTTTAAACGCTTTTTTGTCTTGGCCCTACTCTTAAAACATTCAAAATTGCATGATTCAACATAGTTAAATTTCTCATTCTAACCAAAAGTGAAGGTCATTCAATATAAAAAAAAAGTACATTCATTAAGTGTCGAATTTATCTGCCCTTGACTGATGGATACCATCTTCAAGAAAATAGGTATGAGGAGTTAAAATACTTTTAGATGGTCAAAACAGTGCTGAATTAACATTGAAGGCGTTCAATGCTTCGGCTAAACTTTTTTAACGTCCAATTTATTTATATTTGTATATCTCAGTTGAATTTGAAATTGGGTCAAATGGGTTCAAAAAAGAGGTCAGGCAGTCTCATCAAAGAAAGACGTCTTGCAACTCGGTCAGAGTGTTTGTGTTCACGAAAGCTCGATTGAGTTTGATTTTGAAATTGGCTAAAGAAGAAAGATTTTATGTATTTCTTTAGTGCTTTTCGGTGGTTTATCGAGAAATAACGATAGATTATCACTTGATAATCTCACCGCAAAAGCAGCGAAATTATCAAAAACGTATACCCTGTTTTGAGTATTTCATCCTAACTGACGTCATCTATGCGGGGCGAAATAAGTGACGTCACAATGAACGTTGCACAACAATCACGTGTAAAATGATGCGCTTTACGAAAATATGTCCTAGATATTTAACATTTTGTCTCATTTTTGCAATAAAGTAATAGAATAATCGTTTATTTTTCGAGTAAGATCGATTAGTATTTCATTTCATGAACAATAAAAGTTATATTTTCACTCGTGGCTCCACCACTCGTGAAAATAAAGTTTTTGTTGTTTACTCAATAAATATAAATCGACCTTACACTGAAACAAACTATTATCCTCTATATATTCTTGAGGCCACATTTGTAACTCAAACATCTTGAGCATTGGTAGGAATATTTGTTTATGTGCTATCTAGGACGAGTTCGAAAATGGATAAAGTAGGATTAATAAATTAGGTAAAAGGGGCAAATTTAAGAATAATCTTTTGAGCTCTTCGGAGGTCACATTTTCGGCCCAAAACATCTTAAAACTTGGTCAGATTATTTGTCTACATTAAGTTTCAGTCGAGTATGAAAATGGGTCAAGATGGCTCAGATGTCTAGAAATGTAATCAGAATGTTTGTCTACTTAATTTCGAACATGTCTGAAATCTGTTGTTTTCAGTAGTTTTTTTCATTTTGCTACCTTTATTAACAATAATTAAGGTGAGCGCTTAGGGGTCAATGGTCCTTTTATTACGCTTAATTACAACTATTTTAATTGATCGGACGCATGTCAGCCTGATTAGCTCAGTCGGTAGAGCACCGGACTTCAAAAATATTGAAGTTCGATCGTGTAGGTTCGATTCCCGGGCTGGCACACTTACAAACTAATTGTGTTTTGGATGAGACGTTAAACGGATTAGACTTTAAACCGAGCCCCCGTGAGACGGTGCTTTACAATGAGCACGTTAAAGACCATGGCGGATCTCAGCCGTAGTTTCGTCATGTATCCTTGCACTATCGACCGCAACAACTGACCGTCATCTGGGGGCGTCGCTCATATGGGCAATTGCTACGGTAGCGACGAAAAATAAGCGGAAATGAATAAAAAATCGGAAGCAAATGGAAATCTACGGAGCCCCGTAGGTGACATTATATACATATTTTTTAATCCGTTAGAACGAGATACTATTTCGATAAAACGAATTAGTACTTCGTTAAAACGAATTGATCTTTCGTTTTAACGAATTAATATTTCGTTTTATCGAAAAACTATTTCGTTTTTGCGAAATACTATTTCGATAAAATGAATTATAATTTCGTTAAAACGAATTAGTATTTCGTTAAAACGATTTAATATTTCGTTCGTTATAACGAATTTATATTTCGTTATAACGAACTATTATTTCGTTTTAATGAAATGCTATTTCGATATAACGAATTACTATTTCGTTGAAACGAAATAGTTATCCTCGGAACACTCGGTTTTTATTCTTGAAATATAAAACCCGGTGTGTACTTTTCTTTTGTTACATTGGCGAGAGACGTCGTTTATCGAATTAGTATTTCGTTATAACGGATTTAAAAATATGTATATTATGTCACCTATGGGGCTTCGTAGAAATCACATTAACCGATCGTATTCTTCTACTTTCAGGAATGTGTTTGCTTCTCGCCTCTTCATGGTCTAGTTCGGGTTCTATTTTTGGTGACAGTCATCTCGATTTAGTAAGTAAATTCTTCAGGATCCGGCATTGATAGATCTCCCCTGGCATTAAAACAGCGAACGACCCATTAAATCATTTACCCATTCATTCGATAAACCAACCGCCAAACTAGTGAAAAAAGACGTGCTCTAAGAAAATGATCCCCGGAAAATTGAGCATTTTGTCTTGTTTCTATTTTGCTCCGCCACTCGCGAAAATATAGTCTTTTTTGTTCACTCAAAATTTTGTGGATTTTCTCGATGTAGACTTATATATCGCTAAACCAGTGTATTTTCAAAAAATCTAACCGTGCGTTCATTTCATCCTTTTTGACGTAATCTACGCGGAGCCAAATGAATCAATGACGACATGGCGATACAAAGCCATTACATGCAAAGTCACGCGGTTAAGGTAAATTTTACCCAAAATATTCACATTTCATCTTACTTTTGCATTTAGGCAATAAGATAATCGGGTTTCTGTTCTTGTAAGACCGATTAATATTGCATTTCGTGATTACGGAAGAAATCACCATCTATGCTACACTGAAGCACATGACTATTCTCTATTTCATACGCAAATTCAATGGCCATTTCGACTTACTGAGCCGCCGTCATAGCGAAGTTGGTAGCGCGTCGGACTGTCAATCGAGAGGTCCCGGGTTCGATCCCCGACGGCGGCACTCATTCTTTCCGACTATTTGTCTCTCACCAATGGGTTGATAATCGTAGACCTATGTGAGATAGCAGCTGGAGGCCATGAAAGAATGTGATGGTTGTACTGGTGAGAGAAATACCAGGAATCCATTGTTAGGTGCTCCAGCCGCCGCGATATAACTGAAATAATGTATTGTTTGGTGCTCCAGCCGCCGCGATATAACTGAAATAATGTTGAAAGCGGATTTAAACTCCATTCAATCAATCATTCAATCAATCGACTTACCGATTTTGTATAAGTTTGAACATTTTATTTAAATGATATCAATTATTTTTTTTTAAAACGGTAAAGTTATTTAGTGTTAATGCAACAGTAGAAAATTGAAAACGTGAAAAATGTAAGATTATGTTTTCGGAAATTCCGTTCAAATATACTGATGTCAAGAAAAACCGCCTTAATGAAATTTTGGAAATTCTTTCTGTTTGGCATTTTTCATCGTTCAAAACATAAATAAGCTTTAATACAACTCCCTCTACTCGTGTCAGAAATTTCGATTTAATGAATTTCAGTTCATATACTTGAGTAGCGATCACAATGTTTTCAGGTACAGTTAACAACATCGTGAAATTGACAAGGTGAATGATTTTGGAATGCTTTAAGAATGAAATTGAATGAGTGTGTGGAGCGATTTTTGAGTGAATTTAATGGGAAGTAATCCTATATCGCAAATTTTGTTCAGGGTGAACAAAATTAGCGATATTGATTACCCCCCTTTAATAAATTATGCCAACAAGTTCTATACATAGCTTCCTTTTTCTTCAAAAACCTATAGGGCGCTAATAATTTGAAAATGTCAGTGAAATCACGATTTTTCTCTATAAAAAAAATTGTTTTGAATGACGTTGTTGATTCTATATTTTTCAATGGGTTGGAGCGTTATTGAATGGTTTGAGTGAGTGTTTAGAATGAATGATTGGAGCGCTGAGTGAGCGATTTAGAATGGGTTTGATTGAGGTGAATGTCAATTTCACGATGTAACTATCTGTATCAAGTGCGCCTTCTTTGCAGCGATGATGCAAAATTATACATGTGTCTAAATCATTTGATATGCTTGTAATTAAAACAAGAAGTGTTGAAAGATTCCGGTTTATTTTGTTGCAAAGATAATAAAACAATGTTTGGTATCGTAATATTGACCTCTTGAAATGGGACCGGATTCAGAAAATCGGTTTTAAGGTTTTAACTGAGTTAAATCTAACGATTGTCAAAATAGTGCGTCTTGTAAACGTTAGTATCAGATAACCTGGTAGACTTTGTCAAGTTAGGCCGCTTGTGATGTCTGTACGACATAACAGCCATATCGGACAACGTCATTTCCCAAGTCCTGATATCTCTTTTTTGTCATTCTATAGATAAGAATAAATTCTCTAGATATATCATAATGTTTAAAACCTAGCATTTCTATCAGTCACCTTCTGGTATTATAATTAATTTGTTGTAAAAACACGCGAGCTTCAAACCATGGATTTCACGTGCACTTCATTAGTAGATTTTATCAATTTCACCGATTCTATTCGGATACGTTCTAATTCGACAAGAGAACGATTCAACAAGATCTGACTACGTTGAACTACATTCAATCTACGACTGAAAAACCGTTTTCACCGTATTGATTTTGAACACACCCAAGATTTGTGCGGCCACTACGGTAGGATTATACGGTAGAAGAATGTTCAGTCCACGGACGACTAGGTTAAACTACGCAGTATACGGCAGGATACTTTGTAGTACGGCATTCTTTCACTACGCTGAGATTAACTTTACAACGTGAAATGTGACCGCGATTTTTAACAACGTACTTTTTCCCTATCTAACCGTAGACAAAAATCAGATACACGTACTGCAAAAGTAGTGAATCGCCAGTTCAACCTTGGTTAACCGTAGTATCGGGGATAAACGTTTACGATATCATAGCGTGCTACTACGGTTGATTTACGGATAAGCAGGGATCAACTACTGTGACAGTACGGCCAAATAAGGGACAGAATGACGTACTATACCGTGAATAGACTTTTGAACATTTTTTACAATATCCAATACACTACGGTCAAACTCGCAAGTTTGCACTACGTTACTCACTGCGTGTAAGCACGGATTACTTCGACTTACTGCGCAGTATACACTCAGCTACGCAAATTTTACGGCTGACTGCGTTGATGCATAACTACGACCAACTACGTAATTAACGTTATAATGTAACCAAGGCTTAAGATATTCTACGTACTTTTCCATGCATTATTCTTTATTGTGCGTTTTCATGTGCGTCCGTATCAACACCAGATTTGTTACAAAAGCACTTGAGTTCCGTATGATATATTTTATTCAAAGTTGGGAACATAGAGGATATTGAACGAGTGGTCATTGAATACCGAATTTATTAAACGAGTCATCTATAACAGATAAAAACGAGGCTGCGCCGAGTTTTTATCTGTGTAAGATGACGAGTTTAATAAATTCGGTATTTTATGAGCACAAATTTTATATTCTATTTATAATATGACCCGAATTTTCGCGAAACATCGTCAAAATTCCTGAAATTCGACATTTCATTTTTCCGCGAAACTTATAACGCCGTTTAAAATGGACGTCACAATATATACATTGTGACGTCATTTTCGCGGTAACAAAATCGCGTTGTTATTTGCTCTGAGCTCATTTGCATAATTATTCCACTAGTGTAATAACACCCGTGTAATATCAAAAATATTCAACGGGTTTATTTCGCTCCCGCGACGTATGTCATATTATAAAAAGGCTTATTATCTAAATCAAACCGTGCAAGAGTAAATGGCAGACTTTCTGATTGGTTTAATGACTACTTTGCTGAACGATATAAAAAGAGTTGTTTAAAAAGAAAGCGTATCTGAAAAATTCATATTGGAAGCTGAACCGCCACAAGTAACAATATTAGCTCCGTTGCTATTTTAATCTATATAAACGAAATCGTTGACAACCTTGATTCAAAAGTAAATTGTTTTCGCAAATGATACTAACTTATCCTAATAAATTGGCTTGCGGTGCAAAGTTACAGTGGAATTAGTGATTGGGCGAAAAATGGATCGTTAATTTCAACCCTCTTCGGAATCGCTAATAATAAGTCGAAAAATAACGAACCAGCTCGTCAAGATTCATGCACAGCTATTCTGCGTAATTAATGAACTGGCAGGGCGGGGCTTAACCGTGACGTAATTTGGCGAGTACACTTTTCAATAGTTTGGGATCTTTCAAATTTTAGTCGGTTATCATCGTTAACGCTTGCAATTAACGGTATCCTAAAACCTAAAGGATTCACGTGCTTTGAGAGAGTGAACACATTTCATCGTTTTGTTAGCAAGGTCTCGTAAACTTCAGCTTGATTAAGCTGAAGTTACGAGATTTGGTTACCAATCTACGATTTAAGGTCTCGAGTTATTAATATCTACTCTCTTTAGAAGTAGGTTATTTCAGATAAAAGCTGATTTACCTTAACCTTAAGTGCAACGACCCGTTACTTAGGCTCCGCCCTGCCAGGGTATTAATCATGGATAATACAATAAGTTACATCGTATAATTGACATTCACCTCAATCAAAACAATTCTAAATCGCTCATTCAGCGCTCAATTCATTAATTCCAAACACCCACTTAAACCATTCAAAAACCTTCCAACCCTTTGAAAAATATACAATCAACAACGTCATTCGAAATAAATTTTGATAGAAAAAAATCGGGATTTCACTGACATAATTAAATCGTTAGCTTCCTATAGGTTTTTGAAGAAAAATGAAGCTATGTTCCAAAACCATTCACCTTGTCAATTTCACGATGTAATACGAAAATATCAATTGTGCACTATAAACATCTTTGAATTTTTATAGCTTATGATGTTAATTGGGAAGGCCTTATAAAAAATGCGATTGAAAAGGCCTTGAAAAGATTAATTCCAATTCGAACCGTCAAGATACTTTTAGATAGAAAATCCCTACAGACAATTTATTTCTGTTTTTACGACCATTAATGGAGTATGCTGATTTTGTATGGAACAATTGTCCAATCATCTTAAAGACCAACTTGATACAATACAAAGAGAGGCGTCCATGATCGTATCTGGTTACATAGAGGATAATCGTTTGTTTCAATGTAAGATCGATTTATATTTCATTGAGTGAACAACAAAAGCTATATTTTCACGATTGGCAGAGTCACGAGTGAAAATATAGCTTTTGTGTTTCACGAAATGAAATATTGATCGATCTTACACGAAAAACAAACGATTATTCTATTTCTTTAATGCAAAAATGAGACAAAATGTGACATTTCTAGGACATATTTTCGTAAAGAGCGTCATTTTGCGCGTGATTGCTATGAAACGTTCATTGTGACGTCACTTATTTCGCCCCGCAAAGATGACGTCAGATAGGATGAAATGCATCAAAGCAGGGTTTAAGTTTTTGATAATTTCACTACTTTTGCGGTGAGATTATCAAGTGATAATCTACCGTTATTTCTCGATAAACCACCGAAAAGCATTAAAGAAACTAAATCAATTTCACTTGATGATCTGGATATCGAGATAGGTTAAGAATCTCATCACGAAAGGGGGTGGAATCCTAAGGTTATCTTATATTTTGTAATGGTCATAGGATTAAGTTCTAGCTACCTGTGCTAATTGGTTGAATCCACGTCATCGTGTACTCTTGGCGTATCGAATCCGACATGAATGTAGTTCTCTTAACCACCACCTATTCAATGAAAACAAGTTGATTCCCCTCTGTGTAACTGTGGTGAAATTGAAAGAAGTGAGGATTTATAGATGTAACAATTATACCGCGATTAGGAACACTCTTTTCAATAATCTCTCGCAAATACTAGTAACTGGTTTAAAAAGATGTCTTTCTATTTGGTAAGGATGATCTTAACTATCAAGACAATGAAATGATCTTCATGGTACAGTTAAAAACATCGTGAAATTGACACTCATTCCGATCAAAATCCTTATTAATTATTCACTCAGCGCTCCATTCGATCATTCCAAACACTCACTCAAATCGATGAAAAACGCTCCGAAATCATTGGAAAACATTTGAAAATTGTTCAAGACTTTCAACAATAAATTCAAATCGATCTATATATTCTACGATTTAATTAGCTAGTGTGGTCCTTCAAGTGTCTGATTGGTCCAAGAAGACGTACAAACAGAAAAGTATGTATATTTTAATAAAAGGGGGGGGGGTAATTAATATCGCTAATTTTGTTCATCTTGAACAAAATTAGCAATATTGGATTACCTCGGTTTAATTTCACTCAAAACTCGCTCCACAGACTCATTCAATTTCATTCCGAAATCATTCCAAAATCATTCACATTGTCAATTTCACGATGTACTTACCTATAGTCCAACGATATATTTAAGATAGTAAATGCTTTCAAGTTCAAAAGCTTTGAGAACGATTGAATACCAGCACACAAACAATAGCACCGAATTTCTTGTCAGAAATCAGGTTTAAGATTATGCAAATAAAATATGTTTAACCAAACCAATGTCAGCACAAAAATACTATGGAAACTCATTTTCGTACATAGGGAACCGCATTTTTAGCTCACTTGAGCACGACGTGCTCAAGGTGAGCTATTGTGATCGTGCAATGTCCGTCGTCCGTCGTGCGTCGTCCACAATTTCATAAAAACATTTTCTCCTCCTAAACCTTTGGGCCAATCTTGATGAAACTTGGCAGGGATGTTCCTTTGGTCAAGTTCTACCAAAGATTTTCAAATAAATGTAATCCACCCTTAACTTTCCTTTTACCATTAACAAAAAGGGTGAAAATAGGAATAATTGATCCAAAGGGAAAACACTCTGATTTAGTAAATGATTGGCATGTAAACAATTGCCGAAATTACTTTATTTATGATTTAAATATGGAAGAAACGAAAGATGATCATTTTTCAAGTGAGATTTGTTGAGTTCTAACTCTCTGCAAAAGGGTCTCGTTAGAACTTGATTTAAAATATATTCAATAGAACCTTAATATAAAACCGCAATTATAGGGTACCTTAAGATCATATCCGATCTGAGCCTTTAAAAAACTACCGACCGCTTGTCAGTGATTGGTTCATACTATGTTTAGTTCGTATAAATTGTCCCGGTCCCTTGAGATACGAACTACCGAGACTTTACTGTATCTTCAAAAATCTTTTTATCTGAAACAGATGGCAGAAAGCTTTGTATTTGGTATGTAGCGTCATCTAGTGGGTCTCTTCCAAGTTTGTTTATATCAAGATCCTGTGGTCTTATTTTGGCTCCATGCGGGCGCATTGCTTTTAGCTCATCTAAGCAAGATTGGAGAAAATGGGTTAATCTTCAAAAATATTCATCTCTGAAACCAGAAGGCAGACAGCTGTCATAAGTATGTAGCATCATCTAAAGGACCTCTACCAAGTTTTTTCACATCAATACCCTTGGGTCACATAAGGGGTCTACCCGGGTGCATCCTTTTTTTACATAGAATCAAAGAGCGAAAAGGCCCGTATTGATCATATGTAGAAATTATCTCCTTGTTGACATCTACCTGTTTAATTAATGTGATGTCCCAGGGGTCAAAGAGACTCAGGTGAGCGATCTAGGACCATTATGGGACCATTAAGGTGGTTTCTTTGGACCGGAGTTTCTCTTTAGATTCTTCATTGATCGCGGGAAATTGAATGTGCTCCCTTAAACCTAGGTACCCTATCTTTATATATTACAGACAGAGAGAAGTCAACTTTTTATCACGGCGATTGTTCTAGTTGCAGTTGGAAATGGGATATTTAAACCAAACAACATACCATTTGGAGTTCGACATGTGTTTCAACGACGAAGAGTTTCGCTTGAGTCCTTCATGCTATGGTACTGTTTTGATTTTTTCTTTAAATTACAAGGGTGTAATTGCACTTGTGTAATGAATATGAAAAATAGATATGCCGTGAAAACGACGCCATTATGATTGGGATGACTATACACACACGGCGTTATAAGTTGCGCTTACAAATTGAAATAATTGATTTAAAGAATATAGTCGGTGTATTACAAGATCAGGGTAATATCAAAACATATTACAACGTGTCAAATCTCAAATTCTTGGTCGTTTAATTTCAAATTTATTACATATACACTTTTTTACTCGTCATCTATAAACTTTTCTATCGCTATTTTCTCTATTTGATGACATTTTAGCGGGTCCTTACACTAATGACGTCATAACGTTGCCATGTGATCACGTGAAAATGGCGCACTAACACTGATTTCATTCTAGAAAATTGACATTTTATCTCATTTTCATGGGAACTTGGTCCAAGTTTTAGTTCACAACTGATTGCCAGATTGTTCTCTAAGCCAGAACTACAGTAACATCGTGAAATTGACAAGGGGGATGATTTTGAATTGAAATGGAAGGAGTGCGATGAGTGGGTTTTGATTGAAATTAAAGTGATGTAATCCAATAAAGTTACTTTTGTTAAGCGTGAACAAAATTAGCTATATTTATTACCTCCCTTTAATGAAATAAGCATACGAGTTTCATAAATAGCTTTCTATCGCTTTAATGACCGATCAGGCGCTTATAATTTCAATTTTGTCTGTGATAGCTCAAATTTTCTCTAGCTTTGTTTATTTTGGGTGTAGTTCTTGATCTTATCATTTAAGTGATTTTGGAGCGATTTGAGTGGTTTGAGTGAACGTTAGAAAAGAATGAGAGGAGCACTGAGTGATCGATTTAGAATGGTTTTGATTGAGATGATGTCAATTCCACGCTGTAATTAACAATAAAATACCATTCATTTACAACTCAAATTTGACAAGCATCACTTTTTATTGGCTATTGTGATTATTCAATGTCCGTCGTGCGATTTGCAGCGTCTATTTTAGCTCACCTGAGCACATGGGGAGCTTAAAGGATCACCCTGAGTCCGCCGTGCGACATGCATCGTCAACAAACTTAAGAACTTCTTCTCCTCCTGAACCATTGGGCTGTTTTCAATGAAATTACCAGAATGTACCTTGGGTGACCCTTTTCAAATTTTGTTCGCGAAATTTAATTGTCCCATGAATATGGGGGTGGCAGAGCTGGGCTTATTTTGAGTCCGTCATGCGACGACGTCTCCTCCTGAACTACTGGGCCCATTTCAATTCAAATTTACCAGAATAATTCTTTGGTGACCCTTTTTAAATTTTGTTCGTATGATTTAGATTGGCACATAGATATGGACGCGGAAGGACAGGGCTTATTTAGAGCCGGACATCTTTCAACGACATCTCCACCTGAACCACTGGGCCGATCTCAATGCATCTTTACCAGAATGTACCTTTGGTGACCCTTTTCAAAAATTATTAATTTTGATTGGCCCATAAATATGAGCGAAGCAGGGTGGGGCTAATTTTGAGCCGAAAATCTATGAACAGCAACTCCTGCTGAACCATTGGGCCGATCTCAATTGATTGATCGATTGATTGAATTGAGTTGAGTTTAACGCCGCTTTCAACATTATTTCAATTATATCGCAGCGGCATGAACACCTAACAATGGATTCCTGGTATTTCTCTCACCAGTACAACCATCACATTCTTTTCTAGCATCCAGCTATCTATAGGTCTACGATAACCAACCCATTGGTGAGAGACAAATAGTCGAAAAGCATGAGTGCGGCCGTCGAGGATCGAACCCAGGACCTCTTGATTGACAGTCCGACGCGCTACCCACTGTGCTATGACGGCAGCCCGATCTCAATGAAACTTTTCAAGAATTTTTCTTTGATGATCTATTCAAACATTGTTCGTGAAATATCTGATTGACTCATATATATTGGCGTGGCAGGGGGGGGGGGGGGCTCATTTAGAGGCCAAAACCTTTGAACGGCACCCCCTTTTGAATCACTCGGCCGATTTCAATGAAATTCTACTAGAATGTTCCTGTAATGACCCTTTTCGAAAAGTTTTTCGCAAAATTTTGATTGGTCCATCAATATGAGCGTTGCTGGGCATGGCTTATTTTGAGTCTCCTTAGAAATGAATGAGTGGACAGGGTCTATTATCACTTTAAATTCTTGGAATAACATCTCCTCCTCAACAATAAGGCAAATATGAATGAAACTTAGCCAGAATGTTACTTGGATGAGATCCACTGGACCAATAACGTTAAGGTGAGCGGTAAAGGGCCATTCTGGCCCTCTTATTTTTTAAAAACATCCTAAACCGATAAGCCAATCTTGATGAAACTTGGCAGAAATGCTCCTTTTGATTAGTTCTACCAAAGTTGTTCAAATAATTGAAATCCACCCTTAACTCTGGTTGCGACGGTAACTACAAAGAGGGAAATAGAAAAACCTTAAAAATCTGCGAAACAAGAAGGAAGCAAGAATCAGTGGACCTTTACAAAATTTCTATATACAATTAAAAACATCGTGAAATTGACAAGGTGAATGATTTTGGAATGGTGTAGGAATGAAATTGAATGAGTGTGTAGAGCGACTTTTGAGTGAATTTAATGGAAGGTAATCAAGTTTTACAAATTTTTTTCAGGATAATCAAAATTAGCAATATTGATTACCTCCCTTTAATAAAATATGTATACAAGTTCATTAGACAGCTCCCTATTTCTTCAAGAACCTATCAGACGCCTGCAATTTCAATTAAATAAGTGAAATCCCGATTTTTTCCTAGCTATTATTAGTTTGAACGAAGTTGTTGTAATATGTTTTTCAGTGAGTTTGGAGCGTTTTTGATCGATTTGAGTGAGTGTTTGGAATGAATGAATGGAGCGCTGAGTGAATGATTTAGAATGATTTTTATCGGAATGATTGTCAATTTCACGATGTTATTAACCGTATCATGTTCCAGTGGTAATGTTTGGGCTTCGTCCGAGTGCATCAAGTTTTACGTAGAAACAGAGAGTGAATGTTTGAAAAAAATTGTCTTCTTTGAAACCAGAGTGCGCACAGTTTTGATATTTGGTACGAAACATATCCTAATGGACCGTTATCAAATTCGTTTATGTCATGCCCCTGGGGTCAAATGTGGACATTGCCCAGGGCGCATTCCATTTTACATAGAAATGGAGTGAAATCTTTTCCTGAAACCAGAACGTAGACAGCCAAGAAATTTGTGTGTATCATTCAATTTACCAACTTTATTCATGTCATTCTCCTGAGGTCATATATTTTGGCTCCGCCCATGTGCATCCAGCTTAACATAGAAACAGGACCCAGGAACAACAATAGTATTTTCTGAAATCAGTCCAGAGCACTCGAAAAAGATACAAATTATCTCCTTAGAAGTGAACATCTACCTATTTCATTCATGTGATGGCCAAGTGGCCAAGGAGACTCAAGTGAGCAATATAGGACCATTTTTGTCCTCTTGTTCACTTCAATAATTTCGTATCTAATAATTAATATGAATGAAAGCGCTAAAAGCGCTGAAGGACTGGTTTATAAAGAGGCAAGGTGACATTTGAAGGCATGCACTCATTTTTTTAATCTTTTTAGCGAGGCCTTTTTTATGCAAGGGAAACCAAGGGTTCCATTTACCTATAGGGGTCGTAAGCCACATTCGAAATTCACTTCAATTGAAAAATGTCGAGTGTCGAATGGTATGCTCACTCTATATCCAAACTGAGTCCGCCATAAATAGCTAATTACCAAGGTATAGTTTACTTTGCCCGATACCGCTTTGCATACAGGCACAACTCGCGTTTTTTATAATTTTAGTTGAGTCGATTGGTTTGCTACTAGTCAGTCAATTTATCCATTCGATCATTCCGTCTAACAATCGTAGTAATGCTGTGTTTCTAGTGGCACAAGGCCGTCGGCTCTTTCTTTCACATCGAATTGAATTCCATAAAAATGTTGTATTTGACTGTGGGAACACAATAAATTGATATGGTCAATTTCTCCCTTTTCCACAATATGGTCTGCCCTATACTCATACCCCATTATTATTTTTTTTTAATTTCTACCCTAGATATTTATCAAATTACACTCATGTTGATTTATTGACTGCAATCTGTTCCAAGTTGGCCCAGTCTAAAATTTTGACGTCTATTTAAGGGTGGGACAAGGCTTTTAATTTTTTTTCTAAGTTAGATCAATCCATATCAATACAACAAATTTTTAGACAGGTCCAAATTGTAAAGGGTTGCAGATAACATACAATTTGTGGACAAATTAGTAAAATTCAGGAAAGGGTAGATAATATTAGGTTGAAAGGAGAAAGTGTTAGCAACATTTTCTTCTTTTCCTTTTTAGCAAGGTCATCCGTCAAGATCGAATATAAAAGCTATATATCTTTAACACAGCAGTGACTTTTGGCAGTGCCAAGTAAGAAAATATCTGTTATACATGCCAAAGACAAGGTAAATAATCAAGGTTATATTCCTGAAAATTTACTACGTGTGTTAGTTTCGGCTACTAAGTTCCCCTACCTTCAGTACTATCAGATCTTTGATTTTAGCATTGGCTGGCGAGCGTGTCTCAATCATTCGATACAGGTCGGACGGTAGCGTAGATGGGACAGGTTCACCAGTCTAATTTTAGCACAGCCTAGTGATATGCAGACACTGCTTTGAACACACAAAGCACTTCGTGTCGCACAAAAGTTGATGACGTATACTATGAGCACAAAAAAGCTACGCAGTACACACGTTGTTCGGTTTTTGACTCGATTATCTTTTTCCTATGCAATTTCTAGGATACAGGGTTGTTTCCTATGGCCTGCTAAACCATGCCAATAACCAGTCTTTTTGGCAACAAATTCGCACCTTTATCCGATTAAAAATCAATCTTTTTACAACAAAACTGTACATATATCGGAGCGGATTAGCGCCACCAAATACATGTAAAGGGCAATATTTCGTGATTAAAACAAGAAACGGTTATAGGTAAACAGGCGTGTTATGAAAAATGTGGGCAATTTCCTTAATTCCTCTTTAGTTTGTTAGTTAGTGCAGTTCTTGTGAATTGTCGCTCTTTGGATAAAAAGTGCACAAAAAGTTTCTTTCTTCTTTTTAGCTCACCTGAGCTTTCGTGCTCAAGGGAGCTATTGTGGTCTATCAATGTCCGTCGTCCGTCTGTCCGTCACGGCGTCAACAATTTTTTTAAACGACATATCCTCCTAAACTTCTGAGACAAAAACAACCAAACTTGGCAAAAATATATTCCGTGGGTGATCCCTTGTAAAAATTGCTAAAATGGAAAGGATCCGTGCCATACCACGGGAAAAGGGGCCTTAATGACAATTTTCTTGTTTACACTCCAATGGCCAGAAATATGGTCCACTCGTCATGAAACTTTGTCAGAATAATTGTTAGGTTATGAGGTTGAACTTTATCGAATATGGGAAGTATTCGTGCCATTTTATGGGATAAGGGGCCTTAATTACAATTTTCTTGTTGACACTCTTGTGGCCACAAATATTGTCCAATCTTCATGATACTTGGTCAGAATGTTTGAAAGGTCGCAAGGATGAATCCTATGGAAAACGGGTAGGATTCGTACCTTATCACATGAAAAGGGGCCTTTATGACAATTTCCTTGTTTATACTCTTGTGGACACAAATATGGTCCAATCTTCATGAAACTTGGTCAGAATGTTTGCAAGGTAGCAAAGATGAATCATATGAAAAATGGGTAGGATTCGTGCCTTATCATGGAAAAAGGGGCCTTGATGACGATTTTCTTGTTTACACTCCATTGGCCACAAATATGGACCAATATTCATGAAACTTGGTCAGAATGTTTTTCAGGTCTCAAAGATGAATCCAATTGAAAATGGAAAGGATCCATGCCATATCACGGAAAAAATGGGCCTTAATGATATTTTTTTTGTTTACACACTAGAAGCCACAAATATAGTCCAATCGTCATGAAACTTGGTCACAATGTTAGTCAGGACATGAGTATGAACTCTTTTGAAAATGGGAAGGATCCGTGCCATATCACGGGAAAAGGGGCCTTATTAATAATTTTCTTGTAAGAGCTCCACATTTCACAAATATGGTCCAATCTTCATGAAACTTGGTTAAAAAATAACTCAGGTGAGCGAATAAGGGCCCTTCGGGTCCTCTTGTTTCTTTTAGTTTTGAATGGAAATCTTCCTTGGTGTCTGCTTTAAGCTTAAAGTTACAATTAGTAACATCGTAAATTTGACTTTAATTTTACCTCGATCAAAATCTTTCTAAATCTTCGACAAATTTAGCTATATTTTAGGAAAAATAAACGTACTTTCCTATCTGTATGTCTTCACGGATCAGTCATTCACAGCGGTGTGAATAATTTAATAGATTGCAAAAGGAATGCTTATCGTTATAAAGTGTTTTGAATTTCCTTCAACGATTTAGGAGGGTTTTATAGTGAGTGAGTATGAATGAATAAATGGATCGCTGAGTGAGCAATGTGGAACGGTTTTTAAGGGTGTAACTACCATTGCGCACATTACGCAAGTGCGTAATAGAAATAAATCCTTTTTCGAAAAATACCGTTGATGAATCATCATAACATCGAAACCACACCTTATTGAAGCTGTAGTTACGTTGCTTTGATTATTCACCATCGCTCAATTCATAGAAAAGGGGAGCGGACGAAGGACATTCATCTTAAATTGTCACAGTTCACATATCGTCCTTATCCTATATATTCTATGTTGGTCGCCTATTGAATGCATGACCAGCCCGATTAGCTCAGTCGGTAGAGCACCGGACTTCAAAACCATTGGAGCTCGGCGGCGTGGGTTCGATTCCCGGGGTGGTTCACTAATAAAAACTAATTGTCTTTCGGATGAGACGTTAAACCGAGGCCCCGTGAGACGGTGCTTTACACCGAGCACGTTAAAGAACCATGGCGGATCTCAGCAGTAGTTTCGTCATGTATCCTTGCACTATCCCTCGTAACAAGTAACCGTCTTCTGGGGACGTCGCTCATATGGGTATGTGCTACGGTAGCGACGATAAATAAACGGAAATACACATATTGAATGCATATCAATTTCGGAAATCCTGCCCTGGGTTCGGGATGACAAAGACGTGAAAACTGTTAGTCAAATTTATCCCGCTTTGCACGCTAGTTGACGTGCAAAGCGGGATAATATTGGCTAACTGTTTGCACCGTTTTGTCATCCCGAACCCAGGGGGAAATTCAAATGGCAGCCCGGGAGTCGCGTGAGATGATGTAATAATCTAAAATTGACTGTAATACGCATGCGCAGAAAGGGCATTCATGTGAACGGAGTTACCCACTGGTGGTAGTAAACAAACTTCACATTAACCGCTACAGAAATTAATTAACCATGAAATATCGTTATCCCATTAAGAAATGTCATAAACTCGTGCAAATTACTATTATATAAAATAAGAAAAAAGTTTTTGTCGTTTAAAGTAAAAAAGAACATATGTTTTTTGTAATCGAATTGTTGTGCACTATTTTCGACGCCATTTTGGAACCTAAGTAGCACCGGCCTGACTCAGGATCAGAAGCGTCGAGGTTGAGAGATTAGAATGACATCACTAGTGTCGAAACCGAGATCGTGCTGATGGAAACCCGGTTAACTCGGGTCGAAACCGAGTCCGATATGAACTTACCCAAGGGTAGGCTACGCCTACGGTTCTGCTCTCGGTTTTGATCGAGATGACTATCAATTACTCGATATTACCTTCTGTAGCTATGTTCAGCTTAATTGCGCGGGATGATTTTGATGCTGCAAGTTATCATACAATGAAGCCTGTATTGACCTGATATCGCCTATCTGATAACATAACATGATCTATTTCTAGAAACAATTTGCATACACTTTCACCTGAATTTCTTTCATTTTTAAGGATTTATTACAATCCGGCACTGAAAAATAACTGCGTGATAGATAGAATAACATATAAGTGTCTTAAAATACCAATGTTATCTTCGGCAGCCAGAAAGTATCATGACTCCTGATAAATTCTCCCAACCTCTACCAGATAATATTGAGATTTTAAGACACTAATATACTATTCTCTATATATCAAACAAATAACCAAGGGTATGTTATTCGTTCGATTTTGAAATACAGCCTTTCTCTAAAAATTACTAGCTATTAACACTCTTTGGTGATATATATATAATACATACTTAGTGTTTTATATGAGAAAAATATCTAACGAGGTTCGGAGAATTGAAAATTGTCGAGGCTCTGTCGAGACATTTATCAATTCTCACAACCGAGTTAGATATTTTTTCATACAATACATTAAGTATATATTATATTTATCTTATAACCTCTATTTGTCTTGTTTTCGTCGATGTTTCTAACTGAAATGCAAGTTTCTAAAAATAACCACATTATAAATCATTGTTCTAAAAATAACCATGTGATATCATAAAAAATACCATACGGGATGTTATAACACGGATATTTGTGTAGTTATAAGGTAATTGATTGTCTTAACTGGAATGGTATTCCATTCAAAACAAGAAATATTTATATAAATTGTTATTGTCGCGATGATTTTTGCGGGGAAAGGTCTAATTTTATTAGAATAGAATTAAACTATTATAAAACATGTCCAATGTTCTTCAAGTAAAGGTGGTGTAGAAGAAATAAATAAATAAGAAATGAAAATCGTTTAACAATATCAAAGTATATATTAATAATAAAGTTTATTGAATTTAAATCGAAATATATTTTGTCGGACTCGTTCTTTTGGCGTAGTTGCCTTCGCAAGCTAGGTCAACTCTGCCCAAAGAACATGTCCGACACAATACATTGTTACGTGCCAATGTAACACGAACAAAGAAGCCAGCAACAAACTTTACAATTAACAATATTTATTGACAATAATACCAGAATTATTGACAATATGAAATTAATACAAAAACAATTTACAATACCTTGAATGTTTAATCCTAAAGTTTTAATTTTAGATCCAATTTATTTAAGTTCCTGGTCCACAAATAATAAGTCCAATAATATCTGAATTTAAAATTAAACACGCTTTCAAACACACTTTTAAGATAACAAGAAATCCCCTTTTAGTTTAACACAGTACTACTAAATGAAACCATAAGTCTAAATCAAGTGAACCAAGAATGCTGTAGGAACCCCTTTATATAATACTATAGAACAATCTGGAATAGTATAGAACATAAGAATACTCTAGAGTCTGAATCACCTTCCAAAAGGCCTTTCTAGAAAGATCTACATAATTCTACATACATTTACGTAACAGAATCAAGAGATAAGAAAATTCCCAGTCTAAAAATAGACACGGTAAATACCATTAGGTTTATTTATAGCTTATACATAACACTTTCCCCCTTGAAAGAAAAAAGAAAGGTTTATGAAATAAATCTTTCTTTTTGTATTATCTTTAGCATATACAATGATAATATACTTTACATAATTAATAATATCATGATTTGTTGAAACATTTCAGCACATCTAGCATGAAAATACAAACAATTTTCATCAAAAGAATTGAAAAAGAGATATATATATACAAAAATATATACATATAAACAAAAAATATAGTGAAATGGTACTGTTAAATTCAATTTTATATTAAAGATAAGACAATTCAAAATTTTAGACTCTTGACAGAGCATCTGGTATAATATTGTCTTTTCCTTTAATGTGTCTTACATCAAGATCAAATTCTTGAAGTGACAAACTCCACCTCAATAATCTTTGGTTCTTACTCTTAAGTTTGTGAAGAAAACTTAAGGGATTGTGATCACTGAAAACAACTATAGGAGAAGTTGCAGATGTTAAATAAACTTCAAAATGTTGGATTGCCAAAATCAGAGCAAGACATTCTTTTTCAATGGTTGAGTAGTTTTTCTGATGTTTGTTTAATTTTTTAGAAAAATAACAAACGGGATGATCAATACCATCATCGTCTTCTTGCAAGAGAACAGCACCAATACCCACATCACTTGCATCAACAGCTAATTTAAAACATTTGTCAAAATCAGGTGCTAAAAGAACTGGTGTGCTCTTTAGTATGGCTTTCAAGCGATCAAAGGCAACTTGACAGTTATCATTCCATTTGAACTTAACATTTTTCTTTAATAAATTTGTTAAAGGTTCAGCTATTATAGAAAAATTCTTACAAAACTTTCTATAGTAGCCAGCCATACCAAGAAATCGCATCAGTTGCTTTTTAGTAGCAGGCACTGGAAACTCAGAGATAGCATTGACCTTAGATTCTAAAGGTTTAACTTGACCCTGTCCCACAAGATGTCCTAAGAAAGTAACAGTAGCATGACAAAATTCTGTTTTTCCCAGATTAACAGTCAATTTTGCATCACTGAGACGGTCGAAGAATAGTTTGATTCTTTGAAGGTGGTCACTCCATGTATCTGTATAGATGATGACATCATCTATGTATGCGTCACAGCCATCTAAGCCAGCTATAACCATATTTACAAGCCGTTGAAACGTCGCAGGAGAATTTTTCATCCCAAATGGCATAACTTTGTACTGGTACAGACCAGTTGGAGTAGCAAATGCTGATACTTCTTTAGCCCTATCAGTGAGTGGAACTTGCCAGAATCCTTTGAGAAGGTCAAATTTGGTGACATATTTAGAATTACCGACTTTGTCAATACAGTCATCAATTCTTGGTATTGGAAAAGAGTCAGTTTTTGTCACAGAGTTCACTTTTCGATAATCAGTACACATTCTGTATGTTCCATTTGGCTTTGGAACTAATATACATGGTGAACTGTAATTACTTTGGCTGGGTTCAATAAAGTCATTCTCCAATAAGTAATTCACTTCATCTTGAAGGGCTTTTTGTTTCACTGGATTCACTCTATAAGGATGTTGTTTTAATGGTTGAGAATCTTCCACAATGACATCATGATATATTTTATCAGTTCTTGTGGGGATGTCAGGAAACAAGTGTTTATATTCATTAATCAACTGTTTTAGCTCTTCTCGTTGAGATGGCTCCAAATGTGAAAGTTTGTCGTCAAGATTCTTTAGTATTTCAGAGTTCTCAAGTTTAGGCGGACCAGGAACAGATTTTTCACTAAAGTCTGAACTAACTTCTGATTCAATTATATTTGATTGTTGTGGGACAGTGTTTACAACTGTAACTGGTTTTGAAATAGAGCTATCTCTGTCAAAATACTTTTTTAACATGTTTACATGACACATTTGTTTATTTTTACGCCTTCCGGGAGTATTGATGATATAATTCAAATCACTTGTTTTCTTATCAATAGTATACGGGCCATAATATCTTGCCTGTAAGGGTCGGCCAGGTATTGGCAAAAGAGCAAGGACTTTATCACCTGGTTCGAATTTCCTATCAACACTATGCTTGTCATATCTTGCCTTCATTTTGCTCTGAGATGATTTAAGATTTGACCTAGCAACCTCACATGCCCTAGACAGTTTATTTCTGAAGTCAGAAACATACTGTAACAAGTTCAAGGGTGTTTCATCATCAGCAAGAAATTTCTCTTTTAAGAGTGTTAATGGCCCACGAACAGAATGACCAAAAACTAACTCAAAGGGGCTAAAGCCAAGAGATTCTTGAACAGATTCTCTGACTGCAAATAATAGTAAATGAATACCTTCATCCCAATTTTTATCAGTATCAAAACAATATGACCTTATCATATTCTTTAGGGTCTGATGAAATCTTTCTAAAGCACCTTGACTTTCAGGGTGATAAGCAGATGACCGATATTGCTTGATACCTAATTCATGCATAACCTGTTGGAATATGCCTGACATGAAGTTTGATCCTTGATCAGACTGAACTGATTTTGGAAGGCCAACAAAAGTAAAGAACTTGACAAGAGCCTTAATAATTGACTTTGCCTTAATGTTCCTTAAAGGAATTGCTTCTGGGAAGCGGGTAGAAGCACACATAATTGTCAACAAATATTCAGAACCTGACTTGGTTTTTGGTAAAGGACCAACGCAGTCTATTATTATTCGACTGAAAGGTTCATCAAAAGCTGGAATGGGTTGTAACCTTGCTTTTGGAATAACTTGGTTAGGTTTCCCTACCATTTGACAAGTGTGGCAACTTTTACAATATTTGGAAACATCCGATTTAAGTCCAGGCCAAAAGAAATGAGTCATAATCTTGTGATAAGTCTTGTTTACACCTAAATGACCAGACATTGGACTTTCATGGGCTATACTAAGTATTTCATGGCGATATGACTTTGGAACAACAATTTGGTGATGAACAGCCCAATCGTCATCAGCTGGGACATCAAATGGTCGCCATTTTCTCATCAGAATACCATTCTTTTTATAGTAACAAACAGGATTCTGAGACATTTCTTTTTCGGGTAATGCCCTATCAATTAACTTTGAAATCTCAGGATCATTTTGCTGTTCCTGGATTAACTTTGACTTCGAATGCGTTTCATGACCTTGGTCATTTGACCTTGGAGATGACTGACAAAATTTTGACGAGTCTGTCTGAGTATCAGGCAGACTAAGATTAAAAGACTTTTTAATCTCGTCATTGAAATATTGACCAACAAAAGTATCAGTTAAGTCAATATCATTTGAATTTTTCAAGGAAGCTTTTTTAGCCATACCCCGAGTTACTGCACATGAAGGGTACAAATCAGGTATTTCCTGCAAAATAGGATCATCTGTTTGACCTACATTAGGTGTGTCAGTTACAAGAGGATTAACAACAACCTTATCTCCAGCTAAGTCATTGCCTAGCAATAAATGTACACCTTTAAATGGTAAAGAATGTTTAACACCAACAACCACAGAACCAGTAACCAAATCTGAGGACAAATTAACCTTATGGAGAGGAACATTAATAACACCACACTCTACACCCTGAATAAGGACACTAGTACCAGACGAAGTCTTCTCAGAAAAAGGCAGAACATCTGCTAAAATAAGAGATTGAGAAGCGCCTGTGTCTCTTAAAATTTTAATAGGGGTAGGTGGGCACATATCACCTGAAAGTGATACAAAACCATCCAAAATGAACGGTTCAAAAATCTCCATACAGGAATCAGAATTTGGTTCTGCCTTAACAATTGAATTTAACTCAAAAGAAGGCTGTGATTTAGGCTGAAGGCTGGTGAGCCCTGTAGGTTTGGCTGCACTCAGTTCCTTCTTCCTTTTTAATCTAAAACATTCCGAAATAAGGTGACCTGGTTTTTTACAAAAAGTACAATGTACTCGAGATAAGGGATTTTGAACATTGGTTTCACCAGTAGACTTTGGTTTAGGTGAATTCGATTGACTAGACATGCTAGATGAATCACCAGACATAGATTTATTTTGGGGATGTGAGGAAGCAGGTTTTGCTTTATTAACGAAAGAATTTTTGTGTGTAAGGTAGTAATCATCAGCTAAACGAGCTGCTTCATGTATAGTTTCAACAGTTTTTTCATCTAAATGTGACTTAATGTCAGATTGAATGCAATTTTTGAATTGTTCAATTAATATAAGTTGTCTAAGATTATCATAATTTTGGTCTATTTTCTTAGAATAGCACCACCTGTCAAATAATTTTTCTTCGTTTCTTGCAAATTCAACGTGAGTCTGGCCAGATTCTTTTCTACAACTTCTAAATTGTTGTCTGTATGCTTCTGGAACCAGCTCATAACCTTTGAGAATGAGTTCTTTTACAGTATCATAATCATTGCTTTGTTCTGTTCTAAGTTGCGAATAAATATTGCGAGCTTTTCCTACTAAGACACTTTGGAGAAGTAAGGTCCATTGCTCCTTTGGCCATTTCAAGTTATTTGCAACCTTTTCAAAATGTTCGAAATATGTATCAACTTCATTTTCTTGAAATTGAGGAACAAGCCTAAAATGTTTTGTTACATCAAAATGGTCATTATACATATCTCTGGGCTGATTTGCTCTATCTTGTATTTCTAATTCTTTTAATCGTAATTGAAATGCTCTTTCTTCTCTTTCCCTCTCTCTTTCTATTTCTCTCTCTTCTCTTTCTCGCTCTTCCTTTTCCCTTTCTCTCTCTCTTTCCCTTTCTTCCTTTTCCCTTTGAAATTGCCTTTCTCTTTCTTTTTCTTCAATTTCTCTTTGTGCTCTTTCTCTTTCAATTTCAATTTCTAATTGCTTTTCTTGAAATTTCCGCTCTTCTCTCTCTCTTTCTATTTCCAATTCCTTCTCCCTTTGTTGAAGTTTTAACAGTTCAAGATCTCTTGAGCTTGAAACTGATGGAACATCAACAATGAGAGACAGAGCCTTTTCATCAAAAATGTCCTCATCAACAAAATATTGAACCAAAATATTCTTAATTTCATGCTTTCGCAATGAGGACTTGACTTCTTTTAATTCATAATGCTTGGCAAGATTGAGCAAATCAGGCTTTTTACCCAAATTCAATAACTCCACGGAAGGTTCGTGCGTAAATTTTTCTAAGTCAAAAGACATGGTAGCTTGTTGCTGTATTTGAATAAGAATGTAAGATTTCGATAAATAATAGTGAAAGTGCACTCTAGATTTATCAAAATTGAAATATGAAATTAATTTCTTAAATAATTTTGAACAGTAGATATAAATAAAGAATTTGTTTGATTTGTTTTGTTTTGTTTGTTTGTCTGATATTCGTATCTCGAGACGAGCCCCCAAATTGTTACGTGCCAATGTAACACGAACAAAGAAGCCAGCAACAAACTTTACAATTAACAATATTTATTGACAATAATACCAGAATTATTGACAATATGAAATTAATACAAAAACAATTTACAATACCTTGAATGTTTAATCCTAAAGTTTTAATTTTAGATCCAATTTATTTAAGTTCCTGGTCCACAAATAATAAGTCCAATAATATCTGAATTTAAAATTAAACACGCTTTCAAACACACTTTTAAGATAACAAGAAATCCCCTTTTAGTTTAACACAGTACTACTAAATGAAACCATAAGTCTAAATCAAGTGAACCAAGAATGCTGTAGGAACCCCTTTATATAATACTATAGAACAATCTGGAATAGTATAGAACATAAGAATACTCTAGAGTCTGAATCACCTTCCAAAAGGCCTTTCTAGAAAGATCTACATAATTCTACATACATTTACGTAACAGAATCAAGAGATAAGAAAATTCCCAGTCTAAAAATAGACACGGTAAATACCATTAGGTTTATTTATAGCTTATACATAACAACATTCCCATTTAAATTCAATTTTTGCAGAAAGAAAGGTTCTGTTTGAAGATTTGACAAAAGCAATTGAAAATGAGCCGTTAGGATTATTGCTCAAAATAAATGAAGGGCAGAAAGTGCATTTTATTTGATTTTTTTTCACTTTACACGTTTCTGATGTATCAGATAGAAATGAGAAATGATCGTCAGTGTAGTCGAGTGATCCACCAAATGAGCTTATCATATGATAACATTATATTTTTACATAACTTTTTGGCGGCACAGCCGCCTTCATCGAGTGAATCCTGCGAATTCGAAAGATTCGTCGGATGAAAGCGGCTGTGCCGCCGAAAGCTTGTGTAAAAATATAATACTATTATCAAAAGCATAAATCTCAAGAAAAGAAACTTATCAGACTAACAACGGCACGACAGTGTTTCATCTGCTATCTTTTGTAGGACAATATGGTATTCTAAAGCAGCCGAGCTTGTGTTTGTAACTGCTGGAATATACTTAATCAACTTGGCAGGGATCACTGTCGTTTTTGGATCGATGCTGATTTTGCTTGGATTTGCGATGATAATCTTTCTTCACGGAAAATCCAGCTTTTCTCACCAGTCTGCACAAGGTAAATATATCATTTGTTGTTTGCTTGGAGAAAAGGGACAGAAAATATGGGTAAAAAGCAAAGCGTTGCCCTAGTCAGACTGCACGGACTGTGCAGGCAGGCGAGGATAGAAAGTTTTCGCAATTGGCTGATTTTCAGAATGATCTGCCTTCCTAAGCTACGCTTTTTGAAATGCGACCTTCAGTAGACATGTACTGCAACCAATCTCGTTTTCAAATATGTAGGCCTAATATCCGAAATTCAAGATTGTACTTTTTCGCTGACAATTCACAATAAACGTGATATAGACGTCATCTAAGTCGAAAATACGTTGAACTTTCAATCCTGCGTTGTAGTTCAATCCCCACATCGGCTAACCTCCATCAAATATTGACACAAGCCACTGTGATACAGTTAATAACATTGTGAAATTGACAAGGTGAATGATTTTGAAATTATTTTCGAATGAAATTGAATGAGTGCGATGAGTGAGTATTCGATGAAATTATTTAAAGGGTGTAAAAAAATCTCTATTTGTTTAAACAAAATAAGCGACTTTTTTGCCTCCCTTTTATAAAATATGCAAGTTCTATAAAAGACTTCCTCTTTCCTCAAGAACCAATCAGGCGCTCACAAGTTCAATTATGTCGGTGAAATAGCGATTTTTCCTGTCGAATTTTATTTTGAATGTTTTTGCTCTTTTCATTTTTAGTGAGTTTTGAATGGTTTGAGTGACAGTTTGAAGTTAATGAATGGAACGTTGAGTGAGCGATTCTAAATCAGTTTAATCGTAATGATTATTTATTACACTATGTTATTAACTGTACTTATGGTTGAATCAAAGGCAGGACGTCTGAGAGGTATGGTCAAATATTGGTTTGGTGGAAGTGTTGAAGTAAATTTGATGTGAGAGCAACCTGATCCTTGAGATGGTGTACCAGTAGCTGAGATAAAACTGCAAATCTGTTGAAAGTGTCTGTAAGCCCTAAACCGATAATCGTAAATCATTTATAAATCACGACCAATTTATTATTTTGTAGATTAAGAAAGTGCATCCCTATTTCAGTCAGGCTTACAACCCGTGTTTGCCATTTCTCCACCAAATCCAGCAGATAAGATATAAAGTTAAAACGATAAACTGCCCAGTCTGTATCTGTTTATAAAATCTTAAAAACACATAACACTGGCAGAAGATTCCCAAATTTTTTTTATTTTGTTCTGGTTGCATTTACATTCTGATATACAAACTAAAATATCTTTTAATCTGGAAAATAAGCTTGATAAGAGGAATCAATTTAAACTGTATAAGGTTGGAGTCGACACATATCTATTAAAAGAACCAATGGTATAGAAGAATCTGAACAGAAAGTAATAAAATAAAGTTGAAAATAAAAGAAATAACTCTTAACATTCATTTTTTAAAATCAAGAAAAAAGAAGGAAAGAATCTGAAGCAGTACTTAGAAAGCATTGCTTATAATAAAATCTTACAAAAATACACTAGGATCAGTAGGGACCTAGGTCTAGAGAGGAATCTAAAGAGACACGGTCAGTAATAGATTGGGGCTCTGATAACCTGTAATGAATACTGATTTCCCGTTTGCTCAATTTGAGTATGAAACTCGGGTAGTAAGTCTGACTGATTTAGTAATTTTGAAAACGTCTCGATGTGCGAAAGCTTCCGAAGACATCAATATAGAGGATATTGAATGAGTGGTCAAATACTGAAATTATTAAATGAGTCATCTATAAAAAGAGTATTTAACGAGGCTATGCCTAGTTCTTATCTGTTTAAGATGACGAGTTGGTGAGTTGGTGACTTGAGATGGAAAAGTTTATCGGACAAGGCGTAGGAATTTATCTGGTGAGCGGGAGGCGAACCGGATAAATTCCGCGGCCGAGCCCGATAAACTTTTCCATCTCAAATCATCAACCATCTATTCTCTATTTTCGTTGTAAAAATTACGTCATAATACATGTCTGGCGTCATTTCAAAAACGGCGTTATATGTTTCGCGGAATAACAAGGACCGTTCATTTTATCGAAATTTCCCGATTTGTCACAAAAATTCAGGTCATATTATAAAAAGAATATCGAATTTGTGCTAATAAAATTCCGAATTTATTAAACTCGTCATCTGAAACTGAATCCATTCAGATAAAAGTTTTAAAATCCTGACAGTTTTCAATGTTGAATGTAAACACCGAGATAAGCTTCGTCACAATTTTATAGATTACGTCATCAGTCATGTTACTACGTCATCGATATGGTCGCGATTTGATTTTAAAAAAACATATGAGAATCGAATGAATTTTTTCTTATCAGAAATAGACACTCAATCTAAAAGAAAAAAGTTAAAGAGGACTGTTTTCAGACCTTATTGCCGCAAAAAGAAGATCCGGCAGGCCACGTGACCAAGTGACATAATAAAGCTGTCACGTGATCAAGTGACCTGATATCAACAAGTTTATCATACCCCCTTTTATCAGGCAATATTTATAGCTAGTGCTAAACGTTCTTAGCTCATTTGCATATTTATTCCACTAGTGTATAAAACAACCGTGTAATATAAAAAATAACCAACGGGGTTATTTCACTAACGCGAGGTAGGTCAAATTATAAATATTGTCACCGTTGTAGGCCTACAGTTAACAATATCCTGAAATTGATAAATTGAATGATTTTTTAATAAAATTGAATACTGCGATGCGTGAGTTTTGAGATAAATTAAAGGGATATAACCAAATTAAGGTAATATTGTTCAGGACGAACAGTGTCAAAATTAGCGATACTTCTTAACCCTCTTTAACACAATATGTAAAGAAGTTGAATAAATAGCTACCGATTGCTTCAAAGACCTATCAGACGCTTACAAATTCTATTATGCCCTGAAATCGCATTTTTTATTTAAATGTAATTTAATGTAGTTACTGATTCTATCGTTTACGGTCATTTGGAGCGTTATGAATGGTTTGAGTGAGTATTTGAAATGAACGAATAGAAAACTGAGTGATCGATTAAGAATGGTTTGAAATGAGTTGAATGTCAATTTCGAGATGTTAGTAACTGTAGCAGTACTTAAATGTCGTTAGGCGCTTACGACATTTAAACACTGCCATTAAGCAATCAATGACAAAATCATTACGCCGCCATTATCATTCGCTAGAAAACTCTAAGTAAGGAGATATATTTCGAGAACAGGGGATTTTGTGATTTAAACATGTTTTCTTTTTTAGTAGAACTCCTGAAAAATCTTCTTTCGATAAAGATTTTTCCTCTTTCTGTAAAACAACCCCACATTTTTTACTCATTTTCAGCTAGCATATTCGATTCCATTTTTGCGACGATTGCTGCTCGAATCATCAAGCGAAAAAGCTGGTCTCTGCCGCATGTTCAACAAGAACAGATAGAAAGAAGAGATCGTTTGGTAGATGCGATAAGATCGGTCTTAAGGATCTTTCCTGTGATGCCTCTCTTGATCCTTTTCAGTCTTATATGGCATATGGTATAGTGTATAAAGACTTCATTTATATACTGAGCAAAAATGAAAACTTGACACTTCAAAAGTCGCCAACAAAATTATTCATTCCATTTCTACAGAATTATTTTCTTAATTGATTTAAGGCCACGGACCACCTTAGAATAGTTTGAAACCAGAAATTTTCTCACTGGTAATGTTTTTTGAGTTTTAACAAAGGACTGCAATAGAGTCGAGGTACCGTCAAAAAGGGTTACACAAAATTCATAAAAGGGTGCACTTTATGTTACTCAGTGGTGAAATGACGGCCCTATTTAGCCATTTTGACAACATAAACGGTCTCGTTTTAACAAGACATCTTTCTTCTTTTAAATGTTGATGTAAAACATCTTTCTCAAAAGTTGCAGTAATCTTATTACAAGCATGTTTCAACGTGGGGTCATTGACGTTGTAATAAAGCTATTTTTGCAATGAAAAAAAGAAAACTCTTCAATTTTTGCCATTAATCGCTGTCACTCTTACAATTGAAAGTCTTTCAAAACATTACGTCAGCGAAAGAATGTTTATAGCCCTCCAAATTAAAAACTTCTACAAAACGTGTTCTTGTTTTCATTTGAAAGTGACAACAAGTTCACAATAATGTTCAGTTTGAAACTTTAAGTTGTTTTTCTTGTTTTTCCACTTTATTCAAGTTAATCTATGCTAAGCATTTGTGAGATAAAGACATCGTTTATGGTGTACATAGAACACCATTTTAGGGGGGCTACACGTTGACGCAAAGCAGGTGGCCTTCAAATTTAACAGAATTCATAAAGTCAAATTGATTCTTCTTTATATGACACGTTTTGTATGGCATATTTATTTGACGGAAGGGAAAAATAGGAAATTCAAAAGTTTCAAGTTTTCATTTTACTCAGTATATTTGATTTAATTTAAGAAATATCCATCGTAAATTATCCATCATGGAACATTGGTTGTTTATCTTGTAATGAATCCAAAATTCTGGACGGAATAATTGGGTTACCACTTCGAAATTACTTTTTGACTTTCACTCAACTTTATATTTGTGCCTTTAGCATCGCGAGAAGAAAAATAGAAAATACAAAAATTCGATTGATTATATCGTTTACAATGTCTTTTGTCGAACAGCATCAGTGAAAATAACCCATTTTTTCAATTGAAAATTTAATTTCATTACACTATTCACAAGATCTTTACTCTGTAACAGGTTTGCGACTGTGTTACAGTAATACAGTTAGTTACACCGTGAAAACTCGTTCAAAACCTATTCTAACCCGCTGGCTTAGCTCCCCATTCAATCCATTCATAACACTTATTCAATAACGCCCCGTTCGAAAAAGAATTTTAAAAAAGCTACGAAATGGATGAAAACGATCAGCATTGCATTCAAATCGGCGATTTTATAGACTTGATTAAAAACCGTCTGATTGGTCCATGGAGACGGTTGAACAGAAAAATAGATCGACGTAGATTCTTATCAAAGGGGGGTAATAAACATCTCTAAATTTGCCAAATTGGGCGAAATAAGCCATATTAGATATGGTTCCCTGTCATTTGGGCCCAAAGTTTTTTCGGCCCCTGTATAATTATGGCCTAAAGTTGTTTGGGCCTTAGTTGTTTTTGCCCACCAGCCTTAGTTGTTTCGGCCTACATATTACTTTCAAAGGTATAAATGCAATCATACTTTAAAATAATAAAGTTTGATGATTTTAATGGTTGACCCTTTACTATTTAATATCTATGATTTTATTTTACTGGCTTTCATGAAAAAATATGGAAAATAGAGGGTAATAATTGAAAACAATTATTTCTTTTCAGTATCTTTTTTCTCTCGAATTTTTATTTCTCTTGAACATTCCGATAATTTTAAAATTTGAAAAAGCCTAATTAGATTTTAGCGACTTTGATATATTTTAGGTTTTTCTATAAGTTGTTTTACAGAGCTTTTGCTATCACAATAATTAAAGTCTATGGTGCAATGGTTAAAAAATTATAGAGCTACACGAAATCTTGATTTGAAACATTTAAAATTTTAATAGGATGATAAGACAAAATATACTTTCACAGAATTAGGTATGATATATTGTAACTAACAATAAACCAATCGTGGAAATACCGCTTATGAATTATATGAAAATCCATTATACATGTAATATCATTTCTTTCTCTCCCTACAAGATTTCGTGGTGAATATTATGCACGTGAGAGATGAATTATTTCTGTTACCTATTCCATATTATATATTGGAAGACATCACTACAAAAGATGGATTTTTGTCAAATCCTGTAGAACTTTTTGTTTCATAATGGTCACAAACTCTCCAGTTTTTTGCTACAGTTAAACACATCGTGAAATTGACAATCAATCCGGGCAAAAGCATTCAAAAACACTCACTCGGTACTCCAATCTTTCATTCCAAACACTAACCCCATTCACTCATAAACGCTCCGAAAATTTCCCAAAAGGCTTTGAAATCGTTCGAAACGATCGGTGTTTCAATCAAATAGGCCGATAATTTAATGATATTATTGGCTGGTGTTTATTTTTAATCGTCTGATTTGTTCGTGAAGACACAAAATCAGAAAAGTACTTTTATTAAAGGGGAGTAATGCATTTTTGATAATTTTGTTCAATATGACGAAGTTATCGATCATCATTAACCCCTCTTGAAATACATTCAAAACTCGCTCCACACACTCATTCAATATTATTCGAAAAACCTTCCAAAATCATTCAACTTGTCAATTTCATGGCGTTGTTAACTGTAGTTGTGTGTATATGATCATATTTGTCTCTGCCGTACACTTTCAAGAACTAGATCAGCATGTCTTTTAAACGATAATGCATTTCAATACTCCACATGGTGTAATTGACATTGTGTGATTTATTGCTCTCTAATTATCATATAAGTGTGACACATGTTGGGCAATAAAACCATGCCAAGTGTCAATTCAGCACCCTCTGAGATTAAATTGAAGTTAACTTACAGAATCCAATTAAGTAGAAAGATGATGAAATTAGTAACAAATCGGTAAACAAAATTGAATTAAATGAAATGCATATATAAGAGATATCAAAAAAGAAAAATAATAATAATTAGAAAAACCAAATTAACCCTAAATTTATCCAATCATCCGATATAAATGACGAACACATATAGGTGAATTGGTTATTTAGACTCATTTCAATATGAATAAATCAACCAAATATCACACTTGTAGATTAATTTTATTTCATTCATTTAATAAAAATAATAATAAAGAATGTTGTATTGTATTGTTGAATTACCTGAAGGAATAATCAAATTATGTTTCATAAATCAAAAATTATACACTACATTCAAATTATGTGGCAAACCTTACAGAGACCAATGTGAGAAATTGTATGTAGTATAAAGTCCATTTATTATTTAGTTTTAAAAAAACCGAAAAAATTCTACCCTTGCTAGCAAAAGCTTGAGTAGTTTTAGCATGGTCCATATTACGCATGATGGTTTGAAAAATCACCATGAGGCTTTCACGTATGAAATAAATTTATTTAACCTTTAACTGACCGTATACTTGATTATTTGAAAGTCAAATGGATTTTATAATCAAAGAGAAAAAACTTTGTCGAACAAGAGTGCCAGAGTCACATTATAACCTCTTCGGAAAAAATTCAATGACGCAGCATATAGTGTCACAAAACCACAGTGATATGCGCATAGACACGTGACGAAGAATAAATGTTCTGTGAAAGTTTTAAGCAAATCTGTCCCTAATTGAAGGAAAGGTTGTGCAATCAAATTTTGGACATAAATACAGACGGACAGGCGGAGAAGATGATATAAATTTATGACTTACCTAATAAAGAAATAAATAAAAGAAATAAATAGGTAATATATATGAACATATATAAAATAAAAAATAAATATACATATATGAATTATAGATGATACAATGAAAATAAAGATCAGTAATTAGAATGATATAGTATGAAATAAAAAAAAATATGAAATTGATTTTAAACAAAATGAAATTGAATCAATAAATGATTCATAATTTATATGAATTAAGTAATGATTGAAAAAAATACATGCAAAAAAAAATTTGAATTGAAATCCAACATGGCTAAGACACTGTTGTCTGGTAGTGGGTTAAACATTTTTATTTGACAGTTCTTAATTTAAAAAAAAATCCTACTAAAAAAAATAAAAAATTAAAAATGTATCTATGAAGATAATTTGGGCCGAATCAACTAGTAAAATATAGGCCATATCAACATGGGGCCAAAACAACTAAGGCCAAAACAACTAGGCCCAATAAACTGAGGGTCAAAACAACCGGTTACTATTAGATATTACCTCCACTCAATGTGATTCAAAATTCGTCACTCCAACTCCTTCAATTCTGAAATTATTCCAAATTCATTCACCTTGTCAACTTCATGATGTTGTTACAGTTTAGAACATCGTGAAATTGACAATGTGAATGGTTTTGAAATGAAATTTAATGAGTGCGATGAGTGAGTTTTGAGTGAAATTAAAGAAGGCTATCCAAAACAATATTTTGTTTAGGGTGAACAAAATTAGCGATATTTATTACCTCCCTTGAATACAATATGAATACAAATTTTATAAATAGCTTCCTATCGTTTCAAGGACAAATCAGATGCTAATAATTTCAATTATGTCAGTGAAATCGCAATTTTATTCAGGCTATAAATTGAATGTAGTTGTTGATCTTATCATCTAAATGATTTTGGAATATTTTTGAATATGTTGAGTGAGTGTACAGTTGTATCTAATGAATCAATGGAGTGCTGAGTGAACTATTTATCAAAATTCAACAAAATTTCACCGGAATGATACTGAAGATATGCTGTTTCAGATTTATTCGTAGAATTCTGATCGAGTCGATGACATTGGCTCCAAGGGCAGACGTGTCAATGAAAAATGGTCCTTTAATACAAAATATAAAAAATCTTTCTCTCTGAAAATATTGTTCAAAATTAAAACTATGATCGGGCTGATAATATAGTCTCCAAGGGCTGTTGCATCACTGCAAAACCGTCCCATAAGATGAAATATTTACAAAAATCTTTTCTGAAAATTGATCAGAATTCATGGAAACTTCATTGGAATAATACAATTCAATGAATCCGCTTCGCGCATTCATACAGTGTATATATTTAGTTTCATATCTCAATGAAATCAACAAATTTTTTCTTAATCTCTTTAATGAAACATATTTAATTCACATACAGAAACTAATAATGTGATTATGATATGTACAGATGAAATATACAATAATGTCAAATTTGTACATCGATAATTATGTCTAAAAAGTAATTTTGTTATTCCAGATGTTCAGTTTCCAACGCGAGCAGACACCTAGGATGAACTCACTGTACTACGGTACTTGGACTTTCCCAGACCCCATCATTATCAATTTCATCTGTATTCTTATCTTAATTCCCGTTTTGGACAGAATTGTATATCCATATTTACATCGAAGACAACGATCTCCATCACTCACACAGAAATTAGGTAAGTCTTAAAGTCCCCGTCTGCGTGAGAGTAAAAGAATATTGCTCTTTCTTGAACATTCTTTGAATATTTTTTCTTGGTTAAGTCTTGTGAAAGATGAGTTACATAAGAATACAAACCAATCGACAAACGGCGTAAAACGCATTAACTGCCGTATAAAATAAAATATGTAAATGATTTTTTGGTCACGTGAAATACGCCAATGAACAGGAGCGGTAATGGAGCGGTATTCAAATTGGTTTCCGAAATGTTGCAGGTCATAAAAATTCATCAAGTTAGGCCTATACAGATCATCGCGTTATAATCATTTGCATAACCGAGTATTGGAATGACAAATTCAAGCATATCTTTGCGAATAATAGTTTTTGTGTACAAAGTTTTCTAAGAGTATTGTCTTGCGTTTCGGAAACGTGCAAAAACACAGATGAGGGCTGTAAAGGTGAAAATACAGTATAAAGTGTATTGACACTGACGGGACCAAAAAAAACCGGTCGTTTAAGAGAATGGATACTAAGTACAAGTTTTGTTTTAATTAAAAAAATGATTGTAACACGTTATCAGCAATTTCTCAATAATACAATGGTCTCGTTGTCATTGTTTTTTTTACAACAAAGGATTCGTTTACAATTATGTTTAGACCAATGATAGCTTTTTTTTTAGATATTTTAGTTTAAAGAAGAGAAGTTTGAAACCGGTAGCTTATTTAGAAAAGGGGTCTCCTTATAGACGTAGTCACTCAAGCAAGATGGAATGTATATATCAAAAGTACCGTTAATAATATCATGAAATTGACAAGTTGGAATGAATCAGGGGCGTTTTTGAACAATTTGAGCGAGCATTGCAGTTAACATCATCGTGAAATTGACAAAGTAAATAATCTTGGAAAGATTTCTAAATGAACTGAAATGATTTGGAGGAATACGTTTTGAGTGAAATAAAGGGAGATAATCCGTGGTACTAATTTTGTCAAAGTTTGGCGAAATTAGTTTTATTGAATACCTTCTTGAAAAACCTCACACGATCAAATTAAATTATGGAAAGATTTAATCGATTTGAGTGAAATTTCGATCGTGTTAAACAATGTCGAAACATTTTTGAAAATTAAAAGCGTTTTTGAACGATTTGATTGAGTATTTGGAATGCTATATATAGAGCGCTGAACAAGGTGTTTTATAATGGTCTTGATCAGAGTGAATATCAATTTCTTTTTAGCTCGCACGGGACGAAAGTCTCGGAGGAGCTTATGTCATACCTTTGGATGTCGGCGTCAGCGTCGGTGTCGGCGTCCGCATTAGGTTAAAGTTGGTTTTTTTATATCTTTCAGAATTAATCCTAGTGGCTTTATAATTTATACTCATTAGGGTATAGGCTTTCAAATAAGACAAGCACCTATGTCAAGGTGACCTTGAGACAGTGACCTTGACAGTTTTAAAAAAAAACTTTAACCAAAAACTTTAACCGAAAAAACTTTAACTTGGCTTATATTTTCTGAATGCTTTACCTAGGAACATCATTTCTTCATATATGCACTTACTAGGTGATATATTTACACCAGAGACCAAGTGCCTTGACATTTTGACCTTGACCTTGACCTTTTGTGGACTTATAAAAACTTTAACCAAAAACTTTAACCAAAATTTTTAACCTTGCTTATATATTTTGAATGATTTTAGCTAGGGACATCATTACTTCATATACACACTCACAAGGTGATAGACTTTCAATGGTTACTAAGGTCCTTGGCATTTTGCCCTTGACCTTGACCATCTATGGACTTAGAAAAACTTTAACCAAAAACTTTTACCAAAAACTTTAACCTTGCTTATATTTTTAATGATTTTACCTGGGACCATTTTTAAATCATATACACACTCACTAGGTGATAGGCTTTCACTGGTTGCCAAGGTCCTTGACATTTTGACCTTGACATTTTAAGCACCTAGAAAAACTTTAACCAAAAAACTTTAACATTGCTTATATTTTCTGATTGTTTGACCTAGGGCGATCATAACTTAATATACACAGTCACTAGGTGATAGACTTTTACTGGTTACTTAGGTCCTTGACATTTTAGCTTGACCTTGACCTTTTATTGACTTAGAAAAACTTGAACCAGAAATTTTAACCAAAACCTTTTTCCTTGCTTATATTTTCTGATTGTTTTATCAAGGGACATAATTACTTCATATACACACTCACTAGGTGATGGGCTTTCACCAGAGACCAAGCTCTGTAATATTTTGACCTTGACCTTGACTTTTTTTGGACTTAGAAAAACTTTAACCAAAAACTTTAACCTTGCTTATATTTTCTGAGTTCTTTTTTCTAGGGACATCATAACTTCATACATAAACTCACCAGGTGATAGATTTTCACCAGTAACCAAGGTCCTTGATAATTTGACCTTGACCTTTTTTGTACTTAAAAAAAACTTTAACAAAAAAAACTTTAACCTTGCTTATATTTTCTGAGTGCCTATACCTTTGGCTTTACACCTTGATTTCTTTTTTTTGACTGACTGAACACAACTTATAGGTATGTGTGACGGGCCAAGATTAAAGCTATGGTCACATTTACGACAATTATCGCAGTAATTCGTACTCCATTTATACCGTACTTAGACTTGGCACTTACACTTTCAGCCGAGTTGAAGTAAGTCAAAGTACCTTTAATAAAGGCGCTTTCGATAAATTTCCGTATAAAAAAGTACGTGCGAGCAGGAAAATTACGTATAATTTGTAAAAAAAATAGTAGTTTATTAAGAGAAATTATCACATTTAGTTTATTAGATAGAGGATAATCGTTTGTTTAAGTGTACGATCGATTTATATTTCATTGAGTGAACAACAAAGGCTATATTTTCACGAGTGGCAGAGCCACGAGTGAAAATATAGCTTTTGTTTTTCACAAAATGAAATATTAATCGATCTTACTCGAAAAAA
The DNA here is from genome assembly GCA_948146395.1 of Fragum whitleyi. Classification (NCBI taxonomy): domain Eukaryota; kingdom Metazoa; phylum Mollusca; class Bivalvia; order Cardiida; family Cardiidae; genus Fragum; species Fragum whitleyi. Next base: position 14,175,338 of record OX411545.1, read on the forward strand.
CAAACGATTATTCTATTTCTTTAATGCAAAAATGAGACAAAATGTGAATTTTCTAGGACATATTTTCGTAAAGCGCGTCATTTTGCGCATGATTGCTATGCAACGTTCATTATGACGTCACTTATTTCGCCCCGCATAGATGACGTCAGGTAGGATGAAATGCACAAAAGCAGGGTATAAGTTTTTGATAATTTCACTGCTTTTGCGGTGAGTTTATCAAGTGATAATCTACCATTATTTCTCGTTAATCACCGAAAAGCATTAAAGAAAAATTGCGATTTAGTTGTTGCCAAAGCCCTGCCACATGTATCTCTTGTTGCCATCCTATGGAAAAGAAACAATATCTTTAAATTTAAGTTTCATGGAAGGTGGTTTTGACCAATGTAAATACTCTTTCTACTAAAAAAAGACTTTTTTCCAAGCTAAACAAAATATCATATTGAAGCTCGATATATGTTGTCTATGGAATGGAAAGACACTCGGTAACCGCGGATGGGTTTTGATAATCCAGCGACGTATTCGGAACACCGCTCGAACTCTTCCGTAAATTGGAAAGTACCTCGTAGGTAATTGTTTTATTCTTTCGTTGTTGTTTTTTTCGTCATTCTTAGCGGGATCGTTGATGTTCGTGATGATATATATGCCCACGTGCGATAAGACCCGCTTTCATGGCTACGCCCGTAATATTCCCGAGGTGTATTCCGTAGAATCTCCGTGAGCTCCCGATTGTCACCGACGATTTTTTTATTTCAACGTAGATGATTACTAGATTTGAATAGAGAATAAACGTTAAATGGGCTTGACTATGTCAAGTACCCATTTAATAGATTTATAACAGGAAAGTAAATTTGAGCCTTGTTTCATTTTAAAGTGCTTGGTCTGGTATTGGCAATGGCTGCGATGCTCTGTACAGGAGTATTAGAAATACTGCGAAAAGAAGACATGGTCGCCAATGGATATATAGAGAGGAATCAGTCAGGAACTGCCGTTAACGTCTCCAAAATAACACAAGCTGCTCAGATACCTCAGTACATACTTCTCGGGGCGAGTGAAGCCATATCAATTGAACCAGGTATGTTTTGAAACAAGAGGTTAAGAGGGCCTGTATCGCTCCACTGGCTTTAACATATCTAGACTTTCCTTAAATAAAGCTTACTTTGAATGAAAACAACACTTTGAAAGTTTGAGACCTATTTTATAATGATTCAATGGGTCTGGCATAGATTTCACCAAATACTCAATCACCATTTACCTTCGTACCCTTTTCCCACCTTATTGAGACATTAAGGTGATTGCAATTATAAGAACATTGTAAACACATTTTTATGAACAATTTAAGTAGAGGTTCATTCATGGAACATGCAAACAAAAATTCATTTTAATTAGTACATTTGATTCGGAGAAGATTTTTGAGATTTAAAAAAAATGCTCCTGCCCTGTCACACCCAAATTTAACCCTTTCCTGTTTTACAAAAATTTGGACCTGTCCAAATTCAAAGGTTTTGCAGACGAAAATTTAAAGTGGATTTAATTTTAAAAATAACCATTCAGTAGGGTAGAAAATAGTGTGGAAAAAGAAGAAACCGCTTGTCAAAAGCAATTTCTTCTTTTTTCACAATGTTTTCTCAATCATAAAATCACAGGCACGTAAAAAGCAGGGATTAAACAGCAAAGAGTTAAAGGCCCATCAGAATTTCAATACAAATTTAATTGAAATTGCACCTAGAGAATATTCGTGCCAGGTTTAATTAAAATAGCACTTAAGGAATATTCATGCCTAGTTTAGTTAAAAGTGACCAAATTATAGGGGAGAAGAAGAATTTAAAAAAAATTAAAATGAAGAAAAGCCCTGCCCTGCCTAGCCCATATAAAGGGTGCAACAATCCAAAATATCTTGATCAATTAAAGTTAAGGGAACCAAGGAACATTCATGCAATGTTTTTTGAGTTCGGCCAAATAGTGTGGAGGAGAAGATTTATGAAAATTTGCCCCCCCCCCCTCCCCCCCCCCCCCGGCCCATCTTTTGTGGTCAATCGAAATTTCTTTAAAAATTCGAGTCAAGGGTCACCCAAGAAACAATCATACCAAGTTTCATTGAAATTGGCCTATTGGTTTGGGTGGAGAATTTCTTTAAAGATTTTATAGAGAAAAAAAGCCCTCCCCCTGCCACAGCCATATTTGGGGGTCAACCAAAATTTCTTTAACAATTGAAGTGAAAGGTCACCAAAGGAACATTGAAACCTGCCAAATGGTTTTGGTTGAAACGATTTTAAAGATTATACATGTACATTGAAAGTATCCCCCCTCCTGCTACGCCCATATTGGGGGGGGGGGCAACCAAAATTTATTTTACAATTTAAGTAAAGGGTAACATATATGCCAAGTTTCATTTGAATCGGCCTAATGGCTTGAGAGGAGAAGATTTTTCAAGATTTTTGTTCATGAAAAAAGGCCCCACCCTGCCATGCCCATATTTGGGGTCAATCAAATTTCTTTTACAATTCAAATAAAGGTCATCTAATGATTATCCATGCCAGGTTTCATTCAATCGACAAAATGGTTTGGGAGGAGAAGATTTTTTCGAGAGGTTTTTGTGTGTGTGTGGGGGGGGGGGGGGGGAATAAGCCCCGCCCTGCCACGCACATATTAGGGGGTCAATCAAAATTTCTTTTAGAATTTAAGTAAAGGGTCACTCAAGGAAGATTCATGTCAAGTTTCATTGAAATTGGCTCATTAGTTTGGGAGGAGAAGATTTTTAAAGATTTTTGGGGGGTCAATCCGAATTTCTTTAACAATCTTAGAAGAGAGTCACCACCCAAGGAACATTTCTACCATGTTTCATTAAATCGACCCATTGGTTCTGGAGGCCTTCGGCCAGTGGAGCTAAAAATCGTTAGCAAACATAAAATGAATAAGGAAACATGTCTTCTTATTTCTTCTAGCGTCGGGAAGTATTTAAACGGGCCTTGGATTATCTCTCGCGCACGACTTTATCTGTCGTTTTTGCACTTTTTTATTGTAAAAAAAATCGGATTTTGTATCTTAAAATTGTTTCGCATTACTCTAAAAATAATGTCATTTTTTATGGTTTCTTGATATTGCTTTGTGGTGTATTTGTTTATTTGTAGCTTTAACGTTCATGTTCTCAGAAGTCTCTGTATGTTTTTATGTAGGTTTAACGTTCGTGTTCAACAACCAAAATCATTCTAAATCATTCACTCAGCGCTCCATTCATTCATTCATTCCAAACACTCACTCAAATCGATCCAAAACGCTCCAAACTCACTGAAAAACATATAACAACAACTTCGTTCAAACTAATAATAGCTAGGAAAAAATAGGGATTTCACTTATTTAATTGAAATTGCAGGCGTCTGATAGGTTCTTGAAGAAATAGGGAGCTGTTTAATGAACTTGTTTGCATATTTTATTAAAGGGAGGTAATCAATACTGCTAATTTTGTTCATCCTGAACAAAATTTGCAATACTTGATTACCTCCCATTAAATTCACTCAAAAGTCGCTCTACACACTCATTCAATTTTATTCCTACATCATTCCAAAATCATTCACCTTGTCAATTTCACGATGTTTTTTAACTGTATTTAGGTTGGACCTTCATTTTCTCATAAATCTTTGTGTTTGTTTGGTAAATTTTGCGTTCATGTTCATAGAAGTCTTTGTTTGTCTAGTAGCTTTAACGTTCGCGGTCTCAGAAGTCTTTGTTTGTTTGGTATGTTTTACGTTCGCCTTCTCAGAAGTTTTTGTTTGTTTTGTGGGTTAAACGTTCATGTTCTCAGAAGTCATTGTTTATTTTGTAGGTTTAACATTCATGTTCTCAGAAGCACCAAACTCTATGAAAGGCATATTTATGGGAATCTTTTGGTTGGCTGATTTAATTGGACAAATATTGCTCACTCTATATGAATCGTTTGTAAAAATCTGGAAAACAAATGGTGAGTTTCGTTTGTTTGTTTGTTTGTTTGTTTGTTTGTTTGTATCAGGTTTTAAACGCCATTTTAAATATTGCAGTTATAGAACGGAGGTTGTTGCGGCAACCCATGGTTTCCTGGCGTTTCAAGCACCACTACAGTTAACAGCATCGTGTATTTACAAGGTGGATGATTTTGGAATGAAAATGAGTGTGTGGAGCGAGTTTTGAATGAAATTAATGGGAGGTATCCAATATCGCTATTTTGTTCCAAGTGAACAAAATTAGCGATATTCATTACCTCCCTTTAATTAAATACACATATAAGTTTTGAAAACTTCATATTTCTTCCAGAAAAATCAGACGCTAAAATTTCAGTTATGTCAGTGAAATCGCCATTTTTGTAGATATATGGTTTGGTTTAAACCTATTTATTTTACATCGATTGGGTAACAAGTTCTTACAACTTAGATTAATCCCTCTCGATTCTGCTTCCTGGGAAATTCACCAGGTTTTTTTTTATTAGATATATCTATTTTGAATGGAGTTGTTGCTCTTATCTTATTTGTGATGTCGGAACGTTTTTGAATTGTTTGAGTGTTTATAATAAATTAATCGAGCGCCGGGTGAGCGAATTTGAATGGTTTTCCTTGAAACTTATGTCAATTTTACGATGTTGTTAACTGTACAACCACAACATTTCATCAGAGCCATTTGCGAACCACTTATCATACTGTCACGGAATGTCCCGGTTGACCATCCGTGTATGGGAAAGGCCCTAGCCTAATCATGTCTCTAGTTTATGATCTATGAAGACTGAGAACGTGTGCAAAAAGTTTTCTTGCCACAATGATAGAATAGGAGTATTCCTATTGTTTAAGGTGGTCACGTGATTACTTTGGGTATAAAAAGCGGAATTTTCATGAATGTTTGTCAGTCGCTTGTCTGCTGGCTTCGTGGTAACTAGTCATTTGACGATATAACCACTGTTTTGCTATATAAGCAATAATATTTGTTCGCTCTAGCCTTTGTAAAAGCCCGACACTACTTTAACCTCATACTTGCAGATCTGGCACGCCAGAACTCATATTTGCAGGTTTTCAGTATTGTGTCGTGACTCTATCGTGAGTTCCATACGCTTGTCACCTCAGAGTTGCAACCTTGGTCCAAACCTTGGTTCAGAAGTGCAGGTGACCAAACCGTGTGTTCAACTCATTGTTTAGGGTCTGATCTTTAGACATATTTCTGGAGTCCGTATTGGTTTGGCCCAGTTTACATTGGTCCAAACCTGTTCTAACTTTTGACGTGTTTGAGGTCTTGTATTGAACAGCTAAACTCATACCCTTGACCTATTCCTAAAGACTGGGTCTTTCAGTCTAAATCATCGTAGGAGTCAGGCTCAACACTTGTTTGGACCATTCTGATTCTTGTGTGATTAAGTCTTAGTACTAAACCTGTTTCATACCATACCAGCCCCTTTTTGTCACAGAACATTGTGTTCGCCCCACAAACGTTTAGGCACTAACCGCTCGGTGCACGTTACAAAAATTGGTGGCAGAGGTGGGATAGTTTGACAAAATCACCATTGTCTCGGACCATACAAAGTATCATGTCGGATATTGGGGAAACTTTAGGTATGGATGAAAGGCTAGCAGATATAAAGGCGTCAGGTGAACGGAGTTTTGTTCGTTCTGAGCAGGCATTGCTTGAGCAGCTTAAAGACCTGCAGCTTGAGAATATGGGGTTGAGGTCTCGTATGGAAGAGTATGAGATGAGAAATGCTGGATCTAGGTTCAGTCCATCATCTCCATCTGGTGTTGATGATAATATGACGAGACAGAAACGTATGCTTCCACACCTACCTGATAAACCCCCATCTAATGTGTTCAAGCCTGTTTTGCCTGACAATGAACATCGTTCAGAAAGGCTTGACACGACGTATAGGCTTAGCCCTATTTTGGAAAGTCGCATAGTGACAAATAATATTACTAAGCGCAAGCGTCAGGACTCAAATATTTTAATTCCAGATTTTCCAGGTTTTTGAACCCCGTATGAACGGGAATGTTTCCAGAAGTAGGGTGCAAATGAAACCTGACAAGTTTGATGGTTCTGAATCTTGGCACGATTATATATCTCACTTCGAGATATGTGCCACTATTAATGGTTGGTCAGCAATTGAAAAGGGATTATACCTTGCTGCTTCATTACAAGGACAAGTCCGTAGTTTGGCTGTGTCTTTCGGTGGACCTTTGCATGATTATAATGGTCTCAGAGGAGTTTTGCAGGAACGGTTTGCACCATCTAATCAAACCGACCTGTATAGGGCTCACCTTAAGGAAAGACATCAGAAGGTGTCGGAATCTTTGAGTGAATTAGCCCAGGATATACGCAGGCTCACTAACTTGGCATATACAACTGCTCCAGCTGATGTTCGGGATACATAAGCCAAAGAGCATTTTATTGATTCGCTTCACAGTTCAAACATGCGTTTGAGTATAAAGCAATCAAGGCCAAGGGAACTTAATGATGCTGTCCTACATGCGGTTGAGATAGAGGCGTTCAACCGAGCTGAGGCTAAATTGCAAGGAAGCAACGGGTATGTATGTTCTATTGGACAGGAACAGGATTGTAAGTTTGACACATACGGCAAACAGATCGAGAGCCTTCAACAGACTGTGTCTGAGCTCTGTAAGGCTTTCATAACTCTCCGTCAGAAAGTTTTAATTTCTTCCTCAAAGTACCAGAAACCGTATGTAAAGAAGGGTACTGAGCCAAAGATAAAGAAGGATAACCCGAAACCTTTTTGGCTACGAATGTGGGGACCCTTCTCATTTAAGACCAGCATGTCCCAAGCTGAAGAAATCTGCGAAGTCCCATGATATCCAATCAACTGATGATAGCAAGCATGTAGCTTCGGTAGATTCTGGGTCGTATCTCAGAGCTTTTGTTGAAAGGGTTCCAGTAAATCTTTTGATAGATTCAGGGGCGACCTATTCCATTTTATCCACGACGTTTTGGCATCGTATTAGACCTAAGGACAAGATGCTAAACCCATGTGATACTAGGGTTGTGACTGCTTCTGGAACCAAAATTGATGTTAAGGGTAAGACACAGGTTTCGATGACCGTCAGTAGTGTTCAGTGTACTGTAGCTGTGATCTTTGCAGACATTGACTTTGATGGAATTATTGGGCTTGATTTCTTGAGGCAGAATAAGTGCAAGTTGTGTCTGGACACAAACCAGCTTGAGATGCAGGGTGTAGTTTGTGACTTGATGTTGACTGACCATATTGGGTGTTGTAATGATATGACACCAGACACTGGTTTTGTAGGTGCATCTTTTGTAAATTCTCAAAACCATATGTCAAAGGTTTTAACTAAGTCCAAACTTAATAAGAACAAGGTACCTGTACTAGACCAAAAGGGTTTCGTCTTGATGAATGATGGGCTAGGTTCCAAGTCCTCTGTAGACCTTTGCAAGGATCAGAGTAATCATAATGCTTCTAGTAAAGTAATTCCTAGCTCTGAACGTATTGATAATTGTATGGGGAACAATGATGTATACTCATCTAGCTGTTATTGTGCTCATGAAAAGGGTGCGTCTAGATATGATGTAGTTTCATCAAAGTCTTGTAATAAGTATGTTTGTGTATGTGGGAATTCGTACAAGAGTAAAATGTATCTCACAAGACACATGAAGATGGCAAGACATCTTGGTAGCGACAGAGCTCAGATGACAGGATTGTCCTTAAATAATAACATGGGGTTTGGAGCTTTTGTACCACGCAAGGACGCTGTAGTCGGAGGCGTGGGTTGTGTCACGGAATGTCCCGGTTGACCATCCGTGTATGGGAAAGGCCCTATCCTAATCATGTCTCTAGTCTATGATCTATGAAGACTGAGAACGTGTGCAAAAAGTTTTCTTGCCACAATGATAGAATTGGAGTATTCCAATTGTTTAAGGTGGTCATACGATTTCTTTTGGGTATAAAAAGCGGAATTTTCATGAATGTTTGTCAGTCGCTTGTCTGCTGGCTTCGTGGTAACTAGTCATTTGACGATATAACCACTGTTTTGCTATATAAGCAATAATATTTGTTCGCTCTAGCCTTTGTAAAAGCCCGACACTACTTTAACCTCATACTTGCAGATCTGGCACGCCAGAACTCATATTTGCAGGTTTTCAGTATTGTGTCGTGACTCTATCGTGAGTTCCATACGCTTGTCACCTCAGAGTTGCAACCTTGGTCCAAACCTTGGTTCAGAAGTGCAGGTGATCAAACCGTGTGTTCAACTCATTGTTTACGGTCTGATCTTTAGACATAGTTCTGGAGTCCGTATTGGTTTGGCCCAGTTTACATTGGTCCAAACCTGTTGTAACTTTTGATGTGTTTGAGGTCTTGTATTGAACAGCTAAACACATACCCTTGACCTATTCCTAAGGACTGGGTCTTTCAGACTAAATCATCACAGGAGTCAGGCTCAACACTTGTTTGGACCATTCTGATTCTTGTGTGATTAAGTCTTAGTACTAAACCTGTTTCATACCATACCAGCCCCTTTTTGTCACAGAACATTGTGTTCGCCCCACAAACGTTTAGGCACTTACCGCTCGGTGCACGTTACAATACAGCCACTGGTGGGAGTCTAATGACTTGTGTCAAATTGACTTTTGTCGAATGTGGATTAGACCACGCTTGAGGCGAATCGACCAATCAGAGCGCAGTATTTCAAAATTATATATCGCAGATACAACTCCGAGCGTTGTACTTACAGATATACGATGGTAGAATGCCTTGCACGTGAATCTCAACAGGTTTTGTGTGCCATGTCAATTCAAAAAGATGACGAGCATGTTATATGGCCGTTGTTTCCCAAAGACTTTCTATAATGGCAAATTCGCACAAGATCTGCAATAAGTAACGGAACTATATTCATAAGTAATTTCAGCATTATTATACATAATTACAGTTATATTACGGCGAATTTTACTCTTTTTCATGGTTTAGAGGTACGGATAAAAAAAGAAGAAAACATCTCAAAAGCGTGGTCTAAGTCAGATAGAAAATCTCGTGCCGCGGTATATGGAAAATAGACACTCGCTGACGCTCGTGTCTATTTCCCATCTACCACGGCACTCGTTTTCTATCCTATACATGTGGAATGAAAGATTAGAAGTCTAATTTAGAACTCACGACCTAGGAATTTATAGGCAAATGCGTTACAGTTTTAAAGAGGCGTCGCGAAATTGACTCTCATTCCGATCAAAATCGTTCTAAATCATTCACTCAGCGCTCCATTCATACATTCCAAACACTCACCCAAATCGACCAAAAAAGCCATAAAATTATCAGAAAAACATTTCGAAATCGTTCAAAACGATGAGCAGATAATTCAAATCGATCAAATCATTCTATGATTTTATTGACTAGCGTAGATTTTAAAGTATCTGATTTGTCCACGAAGACACACAAAGATAAATATATATATATATATATATATATAGATCTATTTTATTAAAGGGAGGTAACTATTATCGATAATTTTGTCCATCTTGATATTTGGTATTTTTCTTCACTTTACCCTACAAAGGAACAAATCATACCAACAAAATTTGTAGCGCACATTAGTAAGAAAGGGTTTAGGGAGGGGGGAGGATATTCTTTGTTTGTATCGAGCTCCACATCGTTTAAAAGGAATGGCAGTTTTAACGCGACAGCCAATGTGCCAACCCACTTTTCCTTGCCGTTTATGCCAACAATAAACCCCATCTTTCTTTGGACCCACCAGCTGCCTACACCAGTCATACTTATTATTTGCAAATTGGTGGGGTAAGAACATCGCGAAAATGACAAGCTGAATGATATTGGAGTGATTTCAATATAAATTGAATGAGTCCGATTAGTGAGTTTTGAATGAACTTAAGGTGATGTGATCCAATATCGCTAATTTTGTTGAAGATGAATAACATGGTCCTAAAAAGGGTTTTGATGTCTTCACTAACTCATCACTTAGCGCTTACAAACTTAAATAGAGTCAGAGAAACCAAGATTTTTGAGGCGATTTTTATTTCGAATGTAGGTTTTGTTATTTGTTTTTGAATGGTTTTGGGTGAGAGTTTTGGAACGAATGAACGAATGGATCGCTAAGTGGGCGATTAAGAATGATCAGAATGATTTTGGTCGCAATGATGGTCAATTACACGATGTTATTAACTGTACAAACCACGTGTGTCACACTTACTTTCGTCTAATGCGGGATGAAACTCACGGCCCCAGGATTGAGATTCTAGTGCGGAACCACCAAAGCTACCGGAATTATTCACTGTGTATTGTGAAAGAATGACACAAAAAAATTTAAGGTTGCCCAACAAATATTTCTAACGCCCCGATCTCACAGACCCCGATTTCCAAAATAATCGTAGTGCTTCGGGAGAACACATTTTCTCCGATTTACCACGAATTCGAGCCGTTTTTCTCCGATCATCCTTGGACGAGGCGCATTTGTAGACATACATTCTGTGTGTTCCCGAAAAACTACGATGCGATACGTTTTACTACGTTTTTGCCCCGATTTTGTTCCTAGGTACCCCGAGTTTAGAAGCCGAGTTATTACGAAACAGTACGATCTAGACAGACTATCCCGATTTCTTACTACGATGGACTACGATGTACAAAGATATACTGCGACATACGCCGACAGATCCGGAACGACTACGAGTTTCAATTTTTTCAGGATTTTGTCCCGATTTCGTACACTGGGTATATAAATTCCGTGATTTAAGAGCAAAAAAAAATCAGTTATCATATGGATATTAGAGTGACATTATGCCAACAACAACACAACAGACGACGTTATAATTGCAATCTCGAAAGGGAAAATACTCCAGCTTTAAAGAGTCTTGAATAGCTTGAGTATAAACAACGCCAGATACAGCCTAAGCATAGAAAATAAAGGCGATGGTGGGTATGGCCTTGGATTACGAAAGAGAGGAGGCAAAACACTGGACAATTTCATCAGCTATTGCAGCGTGAACTACCTGCCCATGACCACCAATCGAAGTATAGGGAAGCGTCTCGTTCAAAGGTTTTGAAGTGATGAATTGTTTGCAAAGTTGATTCGCTTGTTTATACTCCTCTGAAATCGGGGTGCTTCGTAGTACTACGGGATGATATCTTAGCAGGTCGTAGTTATTCGGTGTAGCTCGTGTTGCTAGTCGCGTATCTCGTCGTTCTTCACCGGCGAGAATCGGGAGTTACTCGCAGGGCATCGGCATTATTCGGGGTTCATCACCGAGCTAGGTACGCCGAAATAGGACCGATTCTGTTGCCGAATAACGCCGATTTGCTTACTACGAACAACGACGGCTTAGTACGAGGTACACCGAGGTGCGCCGATTTCGGCACGATTTTCGAAAACGGGAGAAAATTTGCGCATGTTGAAATTTTTTGTCCCGATTTATTTTTGATCCCGAATTGATGCCGATTTGAGTCAGGAGGCACTACGACTCTCCCGAAGCTAGCCGATTTTCGCCGATTTTAAAATTTTCGAAATCGGGATTAAATCGGAGTCTGTGAGACCGCGGGGTAAATAATCGTTATACGTTTTATATGTGGTGATATCTGTCAAAATCCATTTTTTCGCAAACACTATGATATTATAGTCAACAAATTCATTAAAAAAAACGCGATTTCACTGGCATCATGCAAATTGTAAGCGTCGGATTGTTTTATGAAGAATGGGGAAGCTTTTTACAGAACTTGAGTGAAAATAATATTACAGTGGGGTATTAAATATCGCTAATTTTGTTCATCCTGAACAAAATTCGCGATGTTTGATTACCTCCCATTAAATTCACTCAAAACTCGCTCCACATTCTCGTTCAATCTCATTCAAAAACATTCACCTTGTCAATTTTAAGCTGCTGTTAACTGTAGTAATAAGTAATCCTTTCTGCTTTTCACGACAAAACCCTTCTGTGCACGAATCTTTAACATACAATGATAGCCTGGTCCGTACGGACTGATCCCGATCTATACTTTGCGCTTTGTACTCCATATAGCCGCCGTCATAGCGCAGTTGGTAGCGCATCGGACTGTCAAACTAGAGGTCCCGGGTTCGATCCCCGACGGCGGCACTCATTCTTTCCGACTATTTGTCTGTCATCAATGGGTCGATAATCGTAGACCTATAGTAGCTGGAGGCTAGGAAAGGATTAAATGGTAGTACTGGCGTGAGAAATACCAGGAATCCATTGATAGGTGCTCAAGCCGCCGCGATATAACTGAAATAATGTTGAAAGCGGCGTAAAACCCCATTCAATCAATCAATCAATTGTACTCCATATATAATAGGAAAACTTGAGCCAGACCGCATAAAATGCCACAATAATAGGCATTTTGTATGAACACAAATTCAAAATCTTCTGTATAATGGGAAAAAGTCTCCATCAAAACCCATTCCATTCGAGCGTGATATGTGTGTGGTACAGTTAACAACATCTTAAAATTGACAGGGTGAATGATTTTGGAATGAAATGGAATGAGTGGGATGTGTGAGTTTTTAGTGAAATTTAGGGAAGGTAATCCAATATTGCTAACTTTTTTCAGTATGAACAAAATTATCGATATTAATTACCTCCCTTTAATGAAACATGCATACAGGTTCTATGGGTAGCTTCTGATCGCTTGAAGAACCCATCAGGCGCTTATAATTTCAATTATGTCAGTTTTCTTAAGCTATATTCATTTTGAATGGAGTTGCTGATCTTCCCATTTAAGTGATAAAGGGGCGTTTTTAATGGTTTGGGTGAGTGTTTGGAATGAATGAATGAAAGAATGAATGAATGAATGAATGAATGATTGGGGCGCTGAGTGAACGATTAAGAATGGGTTTGATTGAGATGATTTTTTTTACATTTCAGATGACACGGACTGGTACCCGGAGGATCCAAACAAAGGACACATGGAGTATGCCATGTTTCTCGTGATCGGCTTCATTTGCTTTTATCTCCTGTTATTTTCCGTCTATCACAGCAAATGTTGTCGTAAATTGATGCGCAGACGAACAGAGGAAGAGACAAACTGATATACAGCAGGCGTTAATTAACAGTCAAGGACGCTTCTCTTGCTATTCACGGCATATTCATGCCTGTACACGAGGATTGAGTCTTACCTACAATTAAAACGATCGTGAAATTGACACTCATTCCGATCAAAATCATTCTTAACCATTCACTCAGCGCTCCATTCATTAATTCCAAACACTCGCTCAAAAACGCTCCGAAACCATAAGAAAACATTTAAAGATCGTGCAAGACTTTCAACAATAAATTCAAACCGATCTATTTATAAGGTGTTTGGAGTGGACTTTCAGGTGTCTGATTTGTCCAAGAAGACGCACACACAGAAAAGTATGTACATTGCATAAAAGGGAGGTAATTGATATCGCTAAATTTGTTCATTTTGAAAAAAATAGCAATATTGGATTACCTCCTTTTAATTTCACTCAAAACTCGTTCCACACACTCATTCAATTTTATTCTGAAATCGTTTCAAAATCATTCATCATGTCAAATTCGCGATGATCTTAGCTGTAAGATCAGTCTGCACAGGCGTGCAGTCTGATTAAAGCCTTCTTACCTGATTTCTACCAGGCAAATTAGTATTTCCTAGAAAATTTAAAATCAGTTTGTTATCAAATTTTATCTTATAACTATACAAATATCCGTGTAATAACATCCCATATGATATTTTTTATGGTATCACATGGATAGCGGTTTATAGAAACTTGCATTTATATAAAAACATCGACCAAAACAAGACAAATAGAGGTTATGAGATAAATATTATAGGTGCTTAGTGTATTGTATCAAAAAAATTCTAACTCGGTAGCCTCGCCAATTATCAATTCCCCCAACCTCGTTAGATATTTTTTTCATACAAAACACTAGGTACGCATTATATATTAAACAAAGCTGGATAAAAGTGAAGAACAAGGGGCAAAACTATGGTTCTTGTGTATGACATATGAGGTTATAAGAATTATCAACACGCAAGACATTTTTGCGGTAAGGACTCTCTCCATATCGAACATGTTTGCCGTAGTGTATTTTGTTCACTTCGTGTATAACTTAAAAATTTTTGGCATGATTGAGCATGACCTCTATCTAAATAATTACACGCTTTATTGATTCCAACTTTACATGATCGTTAGTTTTCTTATTATCTCGGGAGTCGATCATGTTTATTTTGCGCCACCGTAGGTAGAAGGTTCTTCTAGATATGATTGTGAGGTCGACCAACAACAGAACATAAGATCCGTAGTTCGAGCCTCGATATAACTTATTTTTATTTTTCAAAAATCAATAATATTTGTCTTACTTGTTTCAATTTCTTTGTTTTTCTTGTTTTTTTTTTTAAATAAGATCGTTTGTATGCTTTCGAATTCAGAATCCGTTGGTTCTCTCAAATATATCAAAAAAGGTTCTACAAGCTGCTTTTAATGGATCGTAATCTGATTTGCACTTCTCAATTTGCTCGTTCAAATTTCGACAAACTAGTAAATGGGAGACAAATTCTTTGACAAAAGTATAATAGAAGAGCCGTCAGAGACGGATTATGCTCCCCGAATAAGGCATTGTCCTAAAAACAAGAGCCGTGTTGGACATGCACATCCCCCGCCAAGAAAGCTTGATAGTAAAGTGAAGCCTAATAGATAAATGATTCTTTTGTACTGTCAAAAATTTGCCTGCAATAAAATCTAAGAAATAAAAATAACAAAGGGGAATAACTTCCAAATTATGCAAGCAAGAGTTGTAGTTCAGTTGTATTGCACTTCTCCTCCATGAGATCTATCCACCCATAAAGATTCAAGTTGATAGCTATTATACTTTAGGAGATATGCTCCAGACAAAATCTAAGTATCAAAATATCAAAGGCCAATAACTCCAAAATAATGCAAGCAAGTGTTACAGTTCTTGTACACTGCACTTCTCTATGAGATCTATCCACCCGTAAAGTTTCAAGTTGATAGCTATTATGCTTTAGGAGATATGCTCCAGACATAATCTAAGTATCAAAAATAACAAAGGGCAATAACTCCAAAATTATGCAAGCAAGGGTTGTATTTCTTGTGCACTGCACTTCTCCTCCACAAGATCTATCCACCCATAAAGTTTAAAGTTGATAGCTATTATAATTTAGGAGATATGTTCTGTGGTCAGATTGCAAGGACTCAAATAAGGTGTTATCTTATACAGCAAACATAAAGGTAACAAACATTAAACCCCCTTTTTGCATGACATATTCTTAGACACAAATTTCAAATAGTTTATGGTAAAGGGCATCTGATTTGCTACTGAAATGTGAAATTTCATCAAATTCTGAGCATAAGACTAGGAGAAATGAAAGAATAACTGTATTTTACGCGCTAGCGTAAAGGTAACAAACATTTAGCCCCCTTTTTCCATGATATTTTTTTCTAACGTTAATTTCAAATTGTTTATAGTAAAGGGCATCTGATTTGCTACTCAAATATGAAATTTCACTAAATTCTGACTGTTAGACTACGAGAAACTTGGGGAAAAAAACTGTCTTTTACCCTAAGTCCCCTTTTCCCGTGACGAGGCCTCAAATCCAAAAACCATCACAGATGCATCAACACTATATCATAGGAAGTTCACATGGAAAGTTTCATTTGATTTGGCCAAAGGGTTATGGAGAAATTGGTGGGGACGGACGGATGGACAGACGGAATAACTATTTTACATGCCAACGTAAAGGTAACAAACATTTAGCCCCCATTTTCCATGATATATTTTTTTTACATTAATTTCAAATTGTTTATAGTAAAGTACATCTGATTTGCTACTCAAATATGAAATTTCACTAAATTCTGACTGTTAGACTAGAAGAAATTTGGAAAAACTGTTTTTTACCCTAAGTCCCCTTTTCCCATGACGAGGCCTCAAATCCAAAAACCATCACAGATGCATCATCACTATATCATAGGGAGTTCACATGGTAAGTTTCATGTGATTTGGCCCAAGGGTTATGGAGAAATAGGTGGGGACGGAGGGAATTACAGACGGACGAACAGACGAAGCGGTGGCTATATGCTCTCCCTTCTGGGAGCATAATAATTGTTTCTTATAAATATATCGTCAAAAACACAGGAATGTAATGCGTGTTTTTTAGATATGTTAAAAGCAAGAAAAAAGGAGAAAAAAGAAAAAATGACTTTGTTCAGATTTGAACCACCAAAAGTATACTTTGTATGACTGTGACCTTCACCTCTCGACCACGGAGCCGTTAGTTGCGGTAGGTAAAATTTATTATCATATCAAAACATAGTCCCCCGGGTTCCGTAACCACCAATATTCCTCGAAGGTAAATGTATTCATCGGTTAATTTATTCATTGCATAAAGGTCAAATCATGTCAATAATTTCAGGTTATAAAAACGTGACACTATGTAAGCTTGAGTCATACAATTGCATTTTTTCAATTGTATGAGAATTTATTCCTGCGTAACAGAAATATTCTTGGGATAAGACAAAAGTACTCAATGCAGTTAACTACTTGGGAAATTGACAAGGTGAACCAGATTTTAATTAATATACATTAAAATTGAATGTATGGAAGGTGTGAATGTGTGGTGTCCGAGGTCAACCGTCAGCCTCTTCATTAAGAGGTCCCGAGTTCAATTCCCGGAAGCAGCTTTCGATCTTGGTCCTTTCTTTGGCTGAAGTTTCAGCACCTGCGGCAGAGCGTTGCACCCCTTGCTTTTGTTCCAGAAATTCGAATAAAGAGGGATAAATCTAAGTTGAATGAAATAGAATCCCAATCAACGGTTTTAATCTTTAGTGGGAAAGGGGGATTAAGGGGAGGTAATATATTATTGCTAATTTTCCCAAAACATTTTGGTCACTCTTAAGAAAGTCTTGGAACTGCTATTTTATAGACCTATCTGTGGAAAAGGCATGGTTATGAACCAAAAACCTGTTCTACATACTTGTAAACCATCTTGGCGGTGTGAAAAGTACAGTCCTTGTTTGTTGTTTAGGGTTTCAGACATACCACTGTGGCTTGAGCACTAACAGATTCCTGGAATTTCTCACAAAGACCGTGAGGCTATCCGCTAATAAGGATCAAAACTCTTCATTTTTGGCAAATTACCGAATCTAAAATGATCATTTTATCTTCCAATATAACTATCACTCTCATATGTTTGCTTGTTGGAATGTAATTATTCATGGACAGACCTAGAAATTTATAATAAACTTATTGTATTGTATTGTTGTATTTTTGGAGTAGGTCATCTGATTGGCTTCTACTATCTGTAGTTATTACTTTTTCAAGGATTCAAGATTCGGACACCATTTTTTCATGTCTACAATATTAAAACTAAAAAATTATGTATATTAATAAGCTTTACAGCTGATTTACATCAAAATAAAAAGACAAAAGAAATAGTTGGTATATCTCTTTTAATAAATAATTTGCAAAATAAGATCACACTTAATCAACATGCAAAAATTCAAATAATGTGGAAATTAATTGAGCCTGTGAGTTTCAACAATTTCAAATGTGTGCCAAGCAAAGACTCTAACCAGCCTGTGCAACTGCACTTACTGGTCAGGGTCTTCGCTTTAGCCTATGTAGATTAGATATACTATTTGAACAATTGACTTATCATATCCTTTGTTTTAACGGATTGTTGTATTTCAATTATGTTTTGTTTATTTTTTACCACTATTTGTTTTATTATTATGTTGATCTTAATTATGTTGTAAAGCACCTTTGAACATACATATATTTATGATAAGGGTGCTATATAAATGTGGTTTAATAATAATAATGTTTCAAAGTATCTTTAAGCAGCCTGGTAAGTTTCTAAAAACACTATGTGGCTGCTTAGGATGCTAAATGATGGCCCTACACACACTTGTCAAATTGTTGGAAATGTCACACACAGGCTCAATTTATTCTGGTGTCTCTGAATATTCAGATCATTTAGTGGATGATTTCATTATCCCCTATTAGACTGAAAATTTTTACACATCAATGGCTCAGCACAAAACAGTTTTAACTATCTATAATCATATATTAGGTTACAACTGTTTTGCACCTAGCAATAGAAATAGGCCAATCTTCATGTGTTTTATCAAAGAAATCTGATGGGAAGGGCCCTGTGGGCACAAAGGCATTTAGAGTTATCACCCTTGATATTGATGGTAGCTTCTGTTATTGTAGCAACATGCAAAGTTTCAAGAAAACATCCTATATTAGTTAACATTTTGGACAAAGAAAAAATTGTTTGAAATAATCACTTTTTTCCCTTTTCACTCATTGTCATTATTTCATTTAACATGAGACAGTTTAATTTCAAACTTCATCAACTTTTCCAAATTGTCATCAATATCTTTCAATTTGGACAAGTACAAAAATTTTCTAAAACTTCACAAAGTTAGGTAATCTAGATGTAAAAGAGAAAGTAATTTTTCATTTGTACATAGTCAGTTTAATATGTTTAATTGGCCAATCAAATGAGTTGTAACAAAAGACCTTTAAGAAGTCTTGATTCAAATGTGACTGTATTTTTTCCAGGGTGCATTGGCTCTGCCTCCAACGGTTGTTCAATCATGGCTTTGACATCACGACCATACACTGAAAATAAAAAAAAAATGACAAGTATTGGCATTGAATGAAATAAATAAGACGCCATATATATCCAATTTCTTTACTTAACAGAAGGTAGTGGTCCCATAATAGTCCCATAACTTTTTGAAGTCATAAACTTTAACAGTATTAACTGAGGTTTTCTAATGATATCATTAGGAAACCTCTGTCAATATTGTGAAAAATTAGAAGTTCCATATTGTTCCAACTATTACGGGTCCACTACGTTAGGCCTATCAGACTACTTCAAGATTTCAACATGAAGAAACAAAATCCCACATCCATAAATGAAGGAATAATTACCCCCAAACAAAATCAGACAGAAAGACTGACAGACTAATGCATCAACACCAAACTTTTATTGTAACAACACTTTCTCGCTCATTGCAAGAGGGCTCGACAAAAACTGATCTTCTGTTGTTTTTCTACATGAAAATGAGTGAGACAAGTGTTGTTTATCTGTTTAGACTGATCTTTGAATGCTTTGGTGAAAATGTGACATAAGGCTAACAGCCTGTACCAGAACAGATCTCTATTCCAAATATTAGTTTTACAAAGTTCCCACAGTTCCTTTTTTGTGTGACAAGTCACAAGTATATATCAAAATGAATATTCAAACAACAGTGCCTTTGGATGCCTACACTTGGCTGCAGGTGCTATGCTAGATAATTCAAAAAAGTATGTAAGGAAGGGGCATAACTCTTACAAAAATATTCAGTATTATCCCCTATATACATGTAGTCTAAAAGCTTTTGTAATGGTGAACAACACATGCCAAGTTTCATGACAAAGATATGATCAAGATTTAAGTTGTCACACCAACAACAAATTCAATTCTGACATGACTGACACCAAGGTGTTGAGAATACCATGTGTTTTAAACAAAAAAAGATAAGCTAACCAAAAGAGCTCTAGACACTTACTCTCACAGCATTCTAAAAACTGGATACACTCTTGAATTACAGCGTCTCTCATCATGATCATATGCTTGGACATGTTCTCAATCAGGGACAGGAAACAGCGTTTGGCGTAGAACCATGTATCAGTCCCGAGTTTCTTGTTGTAAGGCTCCAAACTTTTTATCACACGAGAGATTCCAAACTCATAGTTACCCTTTGCACAGTAAAGAGTCCTGCAAATAAATAAATCATATTCAACCATCTTCAAGCTGTTCATGACATATAGTATTTTGGCAGACAGTATAGACTTAGATCAGACTGCACATATGTGCAGTCTGATCTAAGGCCACTCTATTTACTGATTCCTTGATTATTGTGGGTAAAACTTAAGCCAGAAGTGTTAAAATGTCCCAAAAAAAGAAACTTTTTTTAAAACAAAATTCAAATCTAGTCTCAGCATGCAGGTTTTGACACTGACTTCTACAGAGTCTAAAGGACTCAAAACTTAAAATAAGGAGTCCCAGGCACAAACAAGGAGTCTAGATTTTTTTGCTAGGAAGAATATTGTGAACATCGTGAACATAATGTGTTCATGAAATTGACCTGACAGATCCTATCTAACCTACCCAATAACCAGATTCACAATACACAGATGATAGATCTTCTTTTCTGGATCCTGATATGCCACTTGTTCTTCTTCCTTCTCTATCTTCCTCATTAACTCCTCAGCCTGAAAATAAAATACAGTGAAAATAAAATCAATTTAATGATAATCTGTCACTCTTATATGAAGCATATGGCAAGTGCAAACAAGAGGTCCAAGATGGTCCTAGATTGCTCACCTGTGTTGTGTCTCTTTGACCCCTGAGACATCACATCAATTAAATAGGCACATGTCATAAAAGAGATGATTTCTACACAAAACCAAGTTTCATGAAGTTTGGGCCAAAATTGTGGCCTCTTGAGTTATAACAAGAAAATTATCATTAAACCCCATTTTCCTCTGATATGGCATGGATCTTTCCCATTTTCGATTGGGATCATCCTTGTGACCTGACCAACATTCTGACCAAGTTTCATGAAGATCAGACCATATATGTGGCAACTTGAGTGTAAACAAGAAAATTTTGAATACAGCTCCTTTTCCAGTGATATGGCATGGATCCTTCCCATTTTCAATAGAGTTCATCCTTGAGACTTGGGCAACAATCTGACCAAGTTTCATGAAGATTGGACCATATTTGTGGGCTCTAGAGTGTAAACAAGAAAATTTTCATTAGGACCCCTTTTCCCATGATACAGCATGGATAGATCGCTCACCTGTGTTGTGTCTCTTTGACCCCTGGGACATCACATCAATTAAATAGGCACATGTCATAAAAGAGATGATTTCTACACAAAACCAAGTTTCATGAAGTTTGGGCCAAAATTGTGGCCTCTTGAGTTATAACAAGAAAATTATCACTAAACCCCATTTTCCTCTGATACAGCATGGATCCATTTCAATTTCGATAGGGTTCATCCTTGTGACCTGGTCAACATTCTGACCAAGTAACATGAAAATTAGACCATATTTGTGGTCCCTAGAGTGTAAACAAGAAAATTTTCATTAAGGCACCTTTTCCTGTGATTTGGCATGGATCCTTCCTATTTTCGATAGGGTTCATCCTTGTGACCTGGCCAACATTCTGAGCAAGTTTCATGAAGATAAGATCATATTTGTGGGCTCTAGAGTGTAAACACTTTAATTGTTGACGCTGGACGACACACGACGCA
The DNA here is from genome assembly GCA_948146395.1 of Fragum whitleyi. Classification (NCBI taxonomy): domain Eukaryota; kingdom Metazoa; phylum Mollusca; class Bivalvia; order Cardiida; family Cardiidae; genus Fragum; species Fragum whitleyi. The sequence goes on from OX411545.1 coordinate 14,196,622, forward strand.
CGACAGATGACAAACATTCAATGATCACAAAAGCTCACCTTGAGCATGATGTGCTCAGGTGAGCTAAAAAAGGAACCTTGTCAAACTGCATCAAATACTAAGGAGAGGTGAAACAGTTTTTCTCTTTTCTTGTTTCTAAATGACCATAAAAATTAATCCGCTGATTCTTCTTTAATGCTTTTGGTGGATTATTGAAAAATAACAATAGATTATCATTTGATAAACTCACTGCCTAATCAGTGAAATTATCAAAAACTTATACTCTGCTCTCATTCATTTTACTTTATCTGACGATGGAGCAAAGCATAATAAGTTACGTCATTATGAACATTGCATAGCAATCACATGCAAAATCAGGAAAAATTGGTCCAAAAATTTTCACATTTTATCTCAAACTTCCATTTAAATAGAATAATTGTTTCTTTTTTAAGTTAGATCGATTGATATTTCATTGAGTGAACAACATAAGCTATATTTTCACTCATGACTCCACCACTCATGAAAATATAGCTTTTGTTGTTCACTCAATGTAATATATATATCTATCTTCTACTGTAACAAATGATTATCCTCTATATAACGGGATGACTGTGGGCCTCTATCATATTTGGCCATTTTCCGGAGAGTCTTTTTTAAACTTCATAACTACAGCTTAAATGTTTAGTTTATTGTTTCATCTGCATGACAAAATATTTTGCACATAAATGGCGCTTAAATATATGAAGCAGGGGTCAAGGGACAAGGCCAGTCATCTACTTAGTCACTGTCTAAACAAATTAAAGTAAATACAGTCAACTACCATTTTAACAACATTCAATACAACTACATTTTCAAATAACGACACAAATTCGTTGGGAAAGGATTTGAATAGTGCATTTTTCATTTGTTGTAAAAGAATTTTTGTTTTCTGACAGTGTTTTTCAGGGACAGCGACACAATAAGAATGGTCAAGCTGGTAAATCAAACAGAACCAAAGGCATGATAGATTCCATCTTAATTTGTTTAATAATTGAAAAGTCGTTCAGTATGAAATGTGTGAATATGTTTGGCATGCAAACAATTGCAATGTTTGTCACCTTTAACACCTTTAGCCTTTCAACACGCTTTATTTAGAACAGGTCTACAATTTGTTAAGCTTTTCTCTGTTTTGCTATACAGATGTTAGTTTAAGACCATTGCATTAATTTGATCAAACTGTATATGGTAAATAAAAAAAAATATTTCAAATAAAGGTATTCAAGTCATCAATAATGACCCTTCGTATCTTCGTCTTACTCAATAATTATCAAATTTTCCAGCAAAAGTGATAATTGTATTTTTAAGATTTGTGGCCTCAAGGATGTAAACAAGAAAATTGTCACTAAGGCCCCTTTTCCTGTGATATCATGTGAGTCCTACTCATTTTCCAAAGGGTTCATCCTTGTGACATGACAAATATTCTGATCAAGTTCCATGAAGATTGGACCATATTTGTGGCCTCTAAAGTGTGAACATGAAAATTTCATTAAGGCCCCTTTTCCTGTGTGATATCATATGAATCTTTCCCCTTTTCAGTAGGGCTCATCATAGTGACCTGACATATATTTTGACCAAGTTTATTGAATATTAACTATTAATGTAGTCTTCAGAGAAAATAAGAAAATTATCATTAAGGTTCCTTTTCCTGAGAAATGACACAAATCCTACCCATTTTTAATAGGATTCATCATTGTGACCTGCCAAATATTCTGACCAAGTTTCATGAAGATTGAACTATATTTGATTCAATACATCTGCATTTTCATTAAAATGACATATTTTCTGGAAACAAATGTCGTCGTTGTAACGCGAGTTGACCGTAACTGACAAGGATATTGTTCCTTTATTGTCAATCTTTCTGGAATTGATCAAAAGGTAAGCTTGTCTGTCTGTTTGTAACTCCTGTATTTATGGATTCTAATATTTATTAGCAAAAATGTTCTTCGTAATAAGTATATGTGCCTATTAAAAGACTTATCTGTGAAAAGTTTCAATGACAAGATCTCACACTTTGATCAAATGTAAATAATTGAAAATCTAAATTTTTTTCTTGAGAAAAACACCTTCAGCTTAAAATAAACTTCATCCTACCTCTTCATTCTGACTGGTCATAATATAAGCCACACACAGGTTAGCCAGGACTATAGCACTCACATTCAGAATCTGGAAAATAGAAACAATTTTAAACAGATGACGGATTTTTTCAAGGTTCACAATAGATAACACACTGATGCAACAAAATTTTATAAACATATGAGTCATTCCTTTAGAACAATTATCAAATAACAAATAATAAAATTTTCAAGTTTATTTTCAAAACTTTAAGAGTATTTTAACACTTGCTATGCTAAATTTCTGTTTTGGAGGAGGTACAAATGAAGATAAGCTTGCACATATGTGCAGTCTGATCTTAGTCTGATCTTAGTCTATACCACTTGATTTCAAACACAAAAGATTAAACATTTCAGTTTGAAAATAAATACCAACTCACAATATCCTATGCTTTGAGCAATTTGATTTTGATGCCATTTAATCAAGGTTTTTATTCAGCATGACAAGGGTTTGGCAATATAGGGTTAATTCATGTTTTTTAGGATGTTAACTTTTGCAGAGACTTGAAAAATGGACACAATGCGAAGCAAGAGGGTCTTAATGCATTTTGAGGGTCTCTGCAAATGTTAACCCCTGCAAAAACGTGAATTTGCGCCGTTATTGCATAAAAAGATATACTATAGTATTTATTGAATCAGAGATTGCAGATTGATTCATAGAAATGCTTTAAAACAAGCTCGAAAAACATTACTGTGCCATAAAAATTATGTAATGCATTCAAACCTCACTTTTGTTTATTCTGACATTGCTTGGTAAATTTATGATGTCACAAAATTTAATATGGGAATAGGATCAACATCTTTATTTATGCTCCATATTAAGGTTAGGCATAGAAACTGAAAAGTGTATGGGCCCATAAGTAGAATATTTGAGCTCGGCATTAACTGCACATGAATTTGCTTATTATTAATCAATGTTTCTTCCCGTAAATGGCCAGATTTCATCTGTTAATGTATGCCTGTAATGGCATGAAAACGTACATTTGGATGCAATAATATTCCACCAACCATTCAGCAACTTACATTGTCATAATTTTTCTTCACAATAGGTTCATAAAATCCTGTGGCCTCTTTATATTTGTTCTCCTGCATAAAGAGTACATGGGCAACATTCAGCTTCCAGATATCATGTTCATTACAAAACTCAACAGACTTCCTAAAGATCTTTTCAACTTGTTGATAATTCTCCATATCCCAATAGATCTTTGCCTGCTGCATTAAAACAGGAATGTACCTGAAATAACAAAAAACAGGGATGTATCTGAAAAAGCATTAAAACAGGGATGTATCTGAAATAGCATTAAAACAGGGATGTATCTGAACATAGACAGTGATGAAAAAAGTATTTCATGTTGTCAATTGCAATTATAAAAGCTAGTAGACTGGTTATCATGAAAATCCATTTAATACAAATCTTTGATAAAATCAAACATCCAACTGATTATAAGCATGGTTACTTAAATAGGTCTGAAGATACAGGGAAATGTTTATTTCACAGGTTTTGTTTAAGGCAGATGGACAGACAGCTGGACTCTGGTAAAACAATATGCTCCTGATCTATCAAAATGGGGCAAAAGAAAATTGGGATTAAATCAAAGAGCTATCTTGACATAAACAAAAGAATACCTTTCCAAGGCCTCATCATATTCATTGACTGCCTTCTTCACAGCATCATCATCATGGTTCTGTCTCGCTTCTTGTACCTGCAACAAAATAAGCCTGCGTGATGGACAGATATTGAGCAGCCTGGCAAGCTACACAAAGAATATTGTCTGACTGTCTAAAGAGTATCTTTTGGTCCATATCTAACTGCAGAGGCCAGAATGAAGACTATGATCAGACTGTGCTGCTTCACAGTCAGATCGAAGTCTCAACTTTGCACACACATGATTAAATTTTCAACTCCCAAAATCAAATCGGGACTAGCAAATTTAATGACAGTTTACAGAGTAGATTTTCTTTCTAAAAAATATAGAAAGAGAAGTAAACATTTGGGCCACATTAGATTGAGAAAAATCTGTCTTGCTTTGCATTTTCATTTTGTTGAATCTTTAATATTCATTGATGTTTAAGCAAGTTTGATTTCAGTTAAGTCTCATATAATTTCAAAATGAGTATTGGTGAATCTTGATTCAAATGAGATTACTTAGTCATTATCATAAATACTATTAAACTCTATGAGTGCATTGCCCAAAAATACAGCCAAATAACAAGCAAGCAGTCAGGCTCACAAGTATTAGTACCTCTTGGATAACAAGTCTAGTGCCCCAACATTTGAGCAACATAGGACCCTCTATCTTTGTTTAGGCCAGTGTTCCTGTTAAAGTTCCCTAACATTTTGGAATTCAAGATCTTTCACAATGTTATCCGAGGTTTCCTAATGAAATCATTAGAAAACTTCGGTTGAGGACGATTGCTAGATTTCATTTCCTGAGATAGATTTTTCTTACATTTTCATATTTTGTAGATTAAAGTATGGCGATTGCAAAAATGGAAAGAACAAGCATTTGGAAGTATTGCATGGCAATACCAAGTCCCCTACCGGATTTATATATATATATCCCTAGAGCAGTATCTTTTTTGGTGGTAAAGGTATAACTACCTCTCCAAAAAATTAGTTGTATCTGATTTTATGTTTCAGCTCAATATCTCTGAGGATAAAGAAAAGAAGTCCGTAAATTTCCTGGTAATTTTCTAAGTCGAGCATCTGTATCTTCCACAAAAATCGATGGACCGGAACCAAACTATGGACCGGAACAAAACTCAAACTCATTCTGTAACTCATTGATGCGGACTCACATACCAAAAATCAGCTCAATATCTCCAAGGGTTAAGAAAAAAAGTCCGGAAAACTGAAATTTCCTGGTAATTTTCTAAGTCGAGCATCTGTATCTTCAACAAAAATCAATGGACCAGACCCAAACTCAAACTCCTCCTGTAACTCATTGATGCAGACTCACATACCAAAAATCAGCTCAATATCTCCAAGGGTTAAGAAGAAAAGTCCAGAAACATGAAATTTCCTGGTAATTTTCTAAGTCCAGCATCAGTATCTTCCACAAAAATCAATGGACCGGAACCAAACTCAAACTCGTTCTGTAACTCATTGATGCAGACTCACATACCAAAAATCAGCTCAATATCTCCAAGGGTTAAGAAAAAAAGTCCGGAAAACTGAAATTTCCTGGTAATTTCTAAGTCCAGCATCCGTATCTTCCACAAAAATCAATGGACCGGAACAAAACTCAAACTTGTTCTGTAACTCATTGATGCGGACTCACATACCAAAAATCAGCTCAATATCTCCAAGGGTTAAGAAAAAAAGTCCGGAAAACTGAAATTTCCTGGTAATTTCTAAGACCAGCATCCTTATCTTCCTCAAAAATCAATTTACCGGAACCAAACTCAAACTCATTCTGTAACTCATTGAGGCGGACTCACATACCAAAAATCAGCTCAATATCTCCAAGGGTTAAGAAAAAAAAGTCTGGAAAACTCAAATCAGGACTGACAGACGGACAGACAGACAGACGGACAGACAGACAGACGGACGGAGTGCAAACCTATAGTCCCCTTGGCTTTCGCCGGTAGGGGACTAAAAAAGGGGTCACCAAATCAGATTTTACGTAAAACGTCATAGAATGTCATAGGTATCGATTAAATTTTTGTCCGATTTTTCGCCGATTTTTAGGTCACCTAGTTTTGACGCTAAGGATAAAATCACTCCAGATTCTTTTTCTCGTGCCAATTTTATGTACAAAATCAATGATATTCAATCCTTCTTTAATTAATCGATTATGGAGTTGAATTCCTCAACAATTAGGGTGTCACTTTGTTTTGGGTCAACAAATCCAAAGGTCAAATCATATGAAAAGGTCAATGTCATATAAAAAGGCCAATGTTAGATATATCACACAAAAAATCAAGTATTTTCAAAAATTGTCAAGCCTGTTGAAAAAAGGATACTCACATATGGAATAATAATTGATCTTGCCAATAGGCATCATCCAATTCCCTGATCAAAGTCATATGATGAGATTAAGGGCATCTACCTCGCTCACACCCCCATCCCCATATAGAATTTCAAATACACACAGGTCTGTTAAATTAATCCAAACATTGGAAATTAAAAATCTGACAAGATCATTTGACAACGACAGGATCATTTATCTAAAATAAACCTCGTCAAAATGAAATGTGACTGTTACATGTAGCTATCGGATTCACGATTGATAATCTTATTTGATGTCTGATTATGCGCGGGAACGTTAACATCACAAATACCTATAAAATTGACGCTGAAGTCATATCCTTTATTCTATAGAATAAAATGGCTGCGATAATTTAAATAATTGTGTTTTAGTGATAGGATTGGTTAACCCTCTTCATGAAAGCATTTTCTGCGAAATATAGAAATTTAGAGGGGTTTTGTAGTGTTTCTGTTACGTTCGAGATAAGTGCAATTTTGGAGCGCTTACTCCTTTTTGAAGAGTTCGATGAGCAAAGACGTTGCGCAAGAACGAACTCCTGAAATTGTCATTAACACTGCTAAAGTTCATGACTTCCAAAACATTGCAGAACTTTTACCGGTCAACTACCTTTATCAATCTTGTACCTGTTTAGTTAGTTTCCTTAGGGTCTCTGTTTGTTTGGTTGCCATCTCATCCAGTTTTCTATAGGCCTCTTCAGGAGATGTCTGTCTGGTTATAACAGCCTCCAGAAAATCATACATGTACTGAAAATATACAAAATTTATGTTAAGCACCTTGCTCCTATATCAAGGGGACTCTTGTAGTTTCTTTTTTTTTCTTCTTGTTTTTATTCAAGCAGAAATACAGATACTGTATTTCTCCTAATAAACACTCCATGGAGCTTATATAGCATAGTCAGGAAGCTTTTATTTAGTATGCATTTTCTGATTTAAAAAATCATTAAACTTATGTCTTTTAGTCCCTTTTCCCTTTAATTTCAGGTAATTTTTATCTAAAAATGATTAGAGGAAATTCACATCAAATTAGAGAAGAAGTCTCAACAAGTTCTTAAAATTACGGCATTTGAAGTGGGTTTTCTTAGTAAAAAATGTAGGGGGGCTACTATTAAGGAGGGGGGCTACTATTTTGGGAAAGACTGTAGAAAGGGTATTTTGAATTTTAAAGCAAAATATTGAAGGATTCTTTCACAAGTCCTATGATAAGGATACACATTGAATTTATCTTGTCGTAACAATTCAAATGAGCACTCACAACATAGGTCTTCATCCAGAAGTAAAGGTCTAAATTTGAGGTTAACCATTACCCCTCTAATGTGTACCTCTGTTCAGGATTTTAACAAAGTCAAATTACTCAGTTCAAAAATTTCAAAAGTCATTTGCTCTCCATTCTAAAGCAAAATACATACAAAACTCTTTTTTTAAGAATCAAATGGTAGAAATTTTTTTTAGACATATCAAGTACAGTCAAACCTGTGTTAGCGGCCACCTGTATTAAGTAAGCAAACTGTATTAAGCAAGCGGTCACCACGTTCCCAAATGAACCAATTGCACTGAAATTGACCTGTATTAAGCAAGCACCTGTCTTATGCAAGCACTTTTTGAATGTCCCTTGGGTGTTGCTGAAGACAGGTTTGACTGTATTAGCCTTAAACTCTTCCTATTTTAAAAAAGGGGATGAATTTTATTAATTAGCATCAAAAGACAAAAAGGACTCATATCCCCAAGTGCAAAGACCATTTTACCCAGCATCAATTGTCTGCAAAATATGAAGTAATGATCATAAAACAAACATCAACTTTTAGTAGGCAAACTAATGATTGCAACTACAGTGTGGATAAACTTATTTGAAAGTCATTTAGTGACAATTTATTGATCATGGATCAAAATTGTAGAAAAGAATGGCCAGGGTTATAGATAAGCAGAGGTAAAGCCAGTCTAAAATCTTTATTTCTCCACCAAACCCTATGTTGTAGGTACTCATTTGAATGAGAAGACGATTCCAATCGTATTGAAAAGACGATTCCAATGAGTATCCACAATATAGGATGTGTTAAAGTATTAATAACATATTTAAATTTAAAATACAAAATACCCCCTCTATGTATAGCTCTGATTGGTATTACTTACAGTGGACAAATACTTGTATGTCATATGGGCATTCTCTGCTAGGACATCTGCTGCCAGATCATAGTACTGCAAAGTAGAATCATAATTCAATATCAAAATCTACTTTATGTCTAAAAGAATGTCCTTATATGATTATTCTACCCATAAACCAGTGAAATAAACAAAATGATAATTTCAGTCTTTCAATGATAAAGCCCTTCTTTTTTCTATTCATCTAGTTCTCTTGAGCTGTAAGAATGATAACATGATTTTTTTTTTTTCATTTTTTTTTTTTTTAAATATAAAAATAATTTGTGTCTAGTATTAAAGCTTTCATTTTCTTACCAAGCCAGAAATGGGTCTAAGATAAAGATGCCATCTCTATAATGCTTTGGTAGATTATAAAGAAATACCAGAAGTTATTAAGGCAGGGTCAATTCATTACATTACATCATGAAATAACACGTTTAGAGAGAAGATTATCATTTTGATAAACTAAACTCACCACCATACTAGTGAAATTAAAAGCTCACACCCCGCTTTCATGAATTTCACCCTATCTTAGCCCAAAAAGTGACGTCATCATGCACATAGCATAGCAATCATGTGCAAAATGATGTGCTTTAAGAAAATGTCTACAAAAAATGTCACATTGGGTCTCATCTATGCATTGAATAGAATATTTGTTTGTCTTTCATTAAGATTGATTTATTAATCATTATAAGAACAGCAAAAGCTATATTTTCACTCATGGCTCCGCCACTCATGAAAATATAGCTTTTCTTGCTTATCAATGAAATATACATCCATTTGACATGGAGACAAACGATTATCCTCTTGTCATTTCATGAACAACAAGTATCTGGTGTTGTATGCAACACATAAAGTCCCCTACCGGCTTCGTTTGTCTCAATGTTTTCCCACGCCAATTCTATCAGGGACGTCAAAACCAGGTCTTGTTTTGGAAAGGGTTAAACAAGACTTACATGAGTTGTTGTCTCTGCTGTGCCCACTATACAATTCATGCAAGCAATAGACAGATGCAAGAAATAGTATCAATAACAGTTACCTTGTCTGATCCAAGATGTTTTTCTTCAGTCTTGTTGGTAAGAAATGAGAACTTTCACTGGAGGTGATTAATACTGCTGCATCACCACCCTGACTAACATGGCTTATAAATTTTTTTACATTTTAAAACAGGTTTCATCAAGTTAGCTTGCTTAGTTATTAAGTTATTGCAGGATCCATCTTTTGCCATATTTTCACTATTTCTGTTACCATAGCAACCGCACTTTTTGTCAAAGAACAAAGATAAAATGATGTGCATAATCTACACATTGCCATCTAGTCATATACCAAGTCTCATCAAATTAGCTTGCTTACTTATTAACTTATCCCAGGATCCAATATTTTTTGCCATATTTTCACTATTTCGGTGTACATAGCAACAACAATTTTAGTCTAAAAACAAAAATAAAATGATGTGCATAATCTACACATTGCCATATAGTCATATACCAAGTCTTATCAAACTAGCTTGCTTAGTTATTATCTTATCGCAGGATCCCATTTTTGGCCATATTTTCACTATTTCTGTAACCATAGCAACCTCAATTTAAGTCGAAAAACAAAAATAAAATGATGTGCATAATCTACACATTGCCATCTAGTCATATACCAACTTTCATCAAAAACACTTGCTTAGTTATTAAGTTATCGCGGGATCCAGATTTGAGCGGACAGACGGACGGACAGACGGACAGACGGAGGGCAAACCTATAGTCCCCTCCGGTGTGAACACCGGTAGGGAACTAACAAGTCACATTTTCAATAATGAAATTAGCAATTAGGCACCATAGTTAGGATAAACCAGTCCTGCCTTAAGCTGGGCCTTCTTCTTTGGGGGTCGCCATTGTTGCCAATTGTGAAAATGAAATGAATTTTGCGTTAAAAAAATGAAATTGGAGAAATGATTGGTGACAAAAATATCAGTCAAGAGAAGGACCTGCTTAACCCTTTGCTGTTTAATCCCTGCTTTTTACGTGCCTGTGATTTTATAATTGAGAAAACATTGTGAAAAAAGAAGAAATTGCTTCTGACAAGCAATTTCTTCTTTTTCCACACTATTTTCTACCCTACTGAATGGCTATTTTTCAAATTAAATCCAATTTAAATTTTCGTCTGCAAAACCTTTGAATTTGGTCAGGTCCAAAATTCTGTAAAACAGGAAAGGGTTAAGGCATCTACATTTAATCACATGTATCATGCATTGACCTTCACAGATGTGTACTGATTAGAGGAACTTTTTTGCAATTTAAGTGCATTACAATTTGAAAGAGTTGAAGGGAAAATGTTTGGTTCATGGGTTAAGTTTTCTCATACACACAAACAAACAATGGATCAAAGGATAGACAGGCAGGGAAAATGATGCCTCACATATAGGTGCTCATACCTCATATTTGACATATAGAATGAGAAGGTTTCCAAATGTCTCTGGAGGGAAGGGGTTTTGTTGTAGCAGAAACTGTAGTTTCTCAAATCCCTGTGTAGCATCATTATCCATATTCATCAAGGCTTGATTGTGTAGTGTTACAGCATCTAGTTCTTCCTCACCTCTGGGAGGCATATCAGTCAGGGCCTCACAGGCTGCCTCAACTGCAAAATCAAAGTAAATTGTACCTGTTACATGCTTTTAATATAAAAAGTAAAATATTATAACAAAACATTTAGTGTGGTTGAATCGGCCTAGTGGAGAGATATGGTCATCAAGATGAATATTTCATTGCTTTAGTAAAAGAAAGACCACTTGATATAATGTTATACAATACAAGCTTCCACAAAAATGACATCAGAACTACCTTACACAAATCGCCCAATTTCAAATACATATTATAAAATATATAACTGGGAAAATAATACAACATAATTATGTTAAGAATATAGTGAATTTGACCGATAGCATAGACAATACCACACATGCATATAACTCTTCCTTTATCAGGCTTTCATCATGGACACATCAACGAGAAAATGGAATTATTTGCTAAACATTGACAACATTGTAAAGTAGGTGCAATTCAAAATGAATTTAGCCTATATGACAAAAAATATTTTTTAATAAGGAGAAACTGCTTGTTGTTACATTTTACAACAAACTTGCGTTAAGCTGTCACAGAAATGTGCAAAGCTTGCAGCTTAATGCAGGTGACCGATTTTTTCAAAGTTCCAAAAATTTCAATCAATGAGTCAATGTACAGCATCATGCAATAAATGAGTCATTTTTTAATGGTGGTGCTATAAATACCTTATCAATACACCTTATGGGTAAAGTTTAAATCAATTTTGTCTTGGTTAAATCACTTAATACAAAATCCATATGATTAAATTAGAACCACAACTGCCCCTCATCATTGAGAGTCAAACATGTTATCACCAGTACAATGGTTTCTTCAGCAAGGGGAACATATAATCAATTCACTGAACAACAGTTGAGGCTACTCACATCTGTATCATAATGAAGGGAATATATTTATTATAGGTGGAGAAAGTCCAGTTTACTACAAATAAGCTGTAGTTTCAAAGTTTGAGTTACCATATTCCATATATTCATGCAAATAAACATTTGAGATACACTTACAGTTCTTGAGTTGGTATTCAATGGCAGCTTTTAAGTTAAAGGCCTCTATGAGAGCTGTTTCATGAAGAGTAAGAGAGTTGCCTACACTTCTTACGTCAATACCTTCTGTTGTCATACCAACACTCAACTCTGAAATAGTTATTATGAGATTTTCACTTTTTTGTTTGAAAAAAATCAATAATTTAACTCAAAATTGCAGTTCATTACATTTTCAACAAGAGCCGTTGGAGGACAGCAAAGCTCGACTATTCCTAGTGCTGGATAGTAACAGCAAATCAATATCGACATTGGAAAATCAATAAAATGAAAGTCAAGAGGAAAGAATCTTTGTCTAGAGGCTGATATTATGGTCACAGAAGCATGTGCAGAGTTTCAAAGCAATAGCTTTAGTAGGAACAGAGATGTAACTAACATAAAAAAGTTGCAAATAAAAACGTAACCAAGGTTTTTAAAGCCGAAAAAGGGTTAAAATTCCACTAAATTAAATATCAGAGTAATGAATCCTTTTCTGTGGGCTAATATTATGGTCAAAGAAGCATGTGTAGAGTTTCCAAGCAACAGCTGTAGTAGAAATAATGATTTTACAGAAATACAACATTTACACGGAAAAACTAAACGAAGAATTTCTAAGTCCAAAAAGGGTTAAAAATCCACTAAATTCAATATCAGAGTAATAAATCTTTGTCAAGAGGATGAAATCATGATAACAGAAGCATGTGTAGAGTTTCCAAGCAAAAGCCTAGGTAGAAATAGAGCTATAACTGATATACAACATTCGCACGTAAAAACTTAACCAAGATTTTCTAAGTCCGAAAAGGGTTAAAATTCCACTAAATTCAATATCAGAGTAATGAATCTTTGTCAAGTGGCTGATATTATGGTCACAGAAGCATGTGCAAAGTTTTAAAGCAATAGCTTTAGTAGAAACGGAGATATTACAGAAATACAACATTTGCACGGAAAAACTAAACCAAGAATTTTAAGTCCGAAAAGGGTTAAAATATCACTAAATTCAATATCAGAGTAATGAATCTTTGTCAAGAGGATGAAATCATGATAACAGAAGCATGTGTAGAGTTTCCAAGCAAAAGCCTAGGTAGAAATAGAGCTATAACTGATATACAACATTTGCACGTAAAAACTTAACCAAGATTTTCTAAGTCCGAAAAGGGTTGAAATTCCACTAAATTCAATATCAGAGTAATAAATCTTTGTCAAGAGGATGATATTATAGTCACAAAAGCATGTGCAAAGTTTCAAAGCAATAGCTTTAGTAGAAATAGAGATATTACAGAAATACAATATTTGCACGTAAAAACTTGACCAAGTTTTATAAGTCTGAAAAGGGTTAAAATATCACTAAAATCAATATCAGAGTAATGAATCTTTGTCTAGATGCTGATATTATGGTCACAGAAGCATGTGCAAAGTTTTAAAGCAATAGCTTTAATAGAAACAGATATTTTAAGCACTTGCACGTAAAAACTTAACCAAAGCATTACGCTGACGCCGACGCCCTGGTGACTGGAATAGCCCCCCTATTCTTCGAATAGTCGAGCTAAAAATCATGTTCTATCAAATTTGTTTATGTATGGGGATTAACATCGCTTTTAACAATGTCTCAATTATAAGTTGCTGGAGCACCTGACAATGAACTCCTGGTATTTCTTGCCAGAGTACTACAATTTCATCCTTTCCAGCTTCAACCTGCTATTCCACTAAGGTTTCAATTATCTACTCATTGGTGAGAGAAAAATATCGGAAAGGATATGTGCTGCCTCTTGGTATTGATTGTTCCATCAACCCTGTCAGATAATAAAGCTTAAGCAAATAATCAAATTGAAAATTCATTAAAATATTCAATTATAAAAACACGACATTTTAAATATGGCATTTCAATGATTCTTTGAGCTTAATAACTTTCAGGCCTTTCAGAATTTTTAAACTTGGTTTGGACCAGCTTGCCTCTACAAAATCCATTAGGGCCTGCTGAGATATCACTGATGTCTGTAAACTATGATGACAAAGGAGCCTATGATATCTGATACTTTTATCCTCACCTGGGTGTTCTCTTATCCCTTTCTCTATGATGTCTGCAATGTGTTTAAGAGCTGGGGCATATTGTTTCATCATGTAGTGACAGAGTGCTATATTATAGGACAGGTCTGGTTTGTAGCCCAATATCTGAATGGCTGTTGTGAACTTGTGACATGCCTCCTCATAGCGGTGCTCCTGGGTAAAACATAACGGTAAGTTTATTAACTTATAAACCAATATCCAGTTTCAAACAATTTTCTGGAAAATTCTAACCTATATGGCTCAAGCTTTTCTCTCAACAATAAAGTAAAAGGCAGGTAGTTCAGACTAGGATCAGGCTGCACATCTGTGCAGTCTGATATTAGTCTAAACTGCCGACCAAAGTTTTGTGTACAGAAAGTATATGCTGTAAACATCATGCAGGGGTTTTATTGCTTATTTTCAGCATATGTTCATTCCATCAATACGGATATAAGCCTTTAAAAGTAAGATTTATCCCTCTTGATTTTATTTCCTTTAGGATTCAGCAGTTTTTGTGCTAAATATGCCAAGCAATGAAGGGAAGAAATTGCAGGAATAAAACTTACATAGGAGTTCATGATCTTAAAGCTACCTTTCAACAAAAGTAACTGCACAAAGGGTTAAAATAGAGTAACAACTTCTTAAAACAGGTAATCATTTTGAACATTTATCAGTATATAATTGAAAGAAACAAGGTCCTATACAAAAATAACTTTTAGTTTGTTGTTAACTTAACCTTAAATATCTTTTTGATAAAATTTTAGAATGGCAAGACTTCCATAACAACTGTATTGAAAATATCTATTATACTTCCTAAATTGTCATTTCTTCCTTCAGGAATATGTTCCATTTTGTAATGTTTGTTCAAATCAAATTGTGTTTTTATAATTTTATTTATATAAAATATTTGGTCATACATTCAAACAAGCACTTGCCAAAAATGTTTTGTCAATTGAAGTAGATCAAAATTTGAAACTACCAGGAGATAATTAGAAAATATTTACAATTTTCCCTCACCTTGAAGAGAAGACAACCCAGGTTGATTTCTGTATCAGGATCATCACTGGGACATTGCTCCACTAAACTCTGAAATAGATGTGAATCTGTAAATCCATTTTTGCCTGCAATTTTTGTGTGTATCCCTTATATTATAAGTGAATATAATAACGTGTATCATGCTTTGACCACTAACAAGACATACAAAAAGCGGTTGTTATAGAGAATGGTCGCTTAGTGCAAGTTTTGTTTACAAATAAGAAACATAACTTTGATTGATTTGTGTATATTTACAAGTTTTCCCATAATCCTTTTTTTTGAAAACTCATTAGAATCGTCTCATAAGAGACAATTCTATTGAGTTTGTACAACAAAGGATTAATCTACAATAATTTCTAAAGGAATGGTATCTTTTTTTAGATATTTTTATTTAAAGAATGGGATTTTGAAATTGATTGCGGAATAGAAATGGTCACTTAATAGATGTAGGGGTGACTATTGAGTTCAAAATTAGTATCACGATAGTATTGCGATAGTAAAGTTGCTATTGGAATAGTATTGCAATAGTCAGAAAACTATTGCAATACTATCACAATAGTTGTTTCTACAGAAAAATTGATAAAAATAAATGTTAAATCGTCCACTTTTTATTAGACAGTAACTTTATATTGGTCTTGTAAGATACTGTTTACCTTGTCAATAGCCAGTAAATGATCAAATCAGTTAATAACAGGTATTCCTTTAAAAAGAATTGGATTTTACCTCATTCCCTGTTAAAACATGCAGTAAGGCAACACTGTCACTACATTCAGTTCTACTTTCATTTTCAAAAAAACTATTGTAAACTATCGATAGTCAGAGGAACTATTGCGATATCTATTGAAAATGCTATCGACCTATTGCTATTGCAAGGTGAACTATCCCGATACAGCGATAGTTCCACCTATTGTTACACCCCTAAAAAGATGTGGTTGCTTGAGCAAGATAGACTGTATTTAACATTTTTAGATGGATCATTGAGAAATAACAATAGATTATCATTAGATAAAATCAATGCCTTACCAGTGAAAATATCATCTTTATATAACACTTTTGTACATTTCTCTCTATCAGGTGTTATCTAAGCCAAGCCCAATAAATGACATCAGCATGAATGTTGCATAGCAATAATGTGCAAAATGACGCAATTTAAGAATATTTGTCCTTAAATTTTCACATCTTGTCATATTTTTGCATTAAAGAAACAGAATAATTGTTTGTTTTTCAAGTCAGATTGGGATTCAGGAAAATATTTCACAATTTCAAATGAAATCCAAATTATTTTTGTTCATACTGAGCCTTGATTATTTCTGCTGTGGCAGAGAGTATAGACAAAGATCAGCCTACACCATCTGATATATGAATATTCTTTTTATAAATATCGACTTGAAATAAGTTCACCCAGTGCTTTCACTACTTAGAAATATATAATACATACTAAGTGTTTAGTGTATAAAAAATATTTAATGGTTTTCGGGGGAAATGATAATTGTCAAGGCTCTTGTTTTTGTAAATGTTTTTAACAGAAATGCAAGTTTCTAAAAATAATGACATTATGTCATTGTTCTACAAATATCCATGTGATATCATAAAAAATATCATATAATATGTTATCACATGGATATTTGTATAGTTATAAGATGAAATATGATACAGCTTTGCCAAGTATTGCATTCAGTATAAGCATTAACATTTGTATATTACCTTAGCCCCAGGTAGATCCTCCTCCCCATACTTGATAGCAGCTTGTAGCTTCATGATCTATAAATAAAGTAGGTATTATAAAAAAGAGCACACATGCAAAGTTTCATGAAAATATATTTTGTAACAACATTGTATGACCTAGTTTAAAGTTATCATGTCAACGCCAACACCTGCAACTACTACTACAACAATACCAAAAACGCCAAGGTTTTCTCATAAAACAGCCAGGCTAATAAAAGGATATGAAACTACATTTTGTAAGTAAGGAGTCGAGCGGACTCCAAACTGATGAAATCAAAGAGTCCAAGCTAAAAGTTAGGAGTCCAAATTAAGCAATTTCTTCTTTTCCACAATAGTTCCCCCACCCGTTATAAAGTTGATAAAGTTGTTGTCTTTAACAATAACTAGCTACAAATGCTTGCAAATAAAGGGAACTGTCCTGCTCAATTGTTTGTCAAAATACTTTCATATGATAAAGGGAGCCATTGGACTCCAACATTGCAACATGAAGACTCCTGCCTAGAAATAAGGAGTCTTGTACTCCTGGACTCACCTTAGTGTCTAAACATTAATAATATGCAGGGACACAAACAGTTTTTCAACTAGAGCTTGCAGGAGTAATTGGGTACCATACAATCAGGGATTCTTTCTTACATTTACAAAGTTGGAACTTCAAAGAAGGAGCGAGGAAAATCAAAGGTTAGACTAGTGTAATTTTCTATTAATTTTAAAATTCAAAAGTTCTAATTACGATTTGATTTTTACAAGTGTAAGAAACAAAGTGAAATTTTTGGGGATCTTGATTGAAAGACAGAATGCATTTTAAAAGTATAATATATGATAGAAAGTTCCCAACAGATTTTCTTGCTTTGAATTAATAGGATCTCTCCAAATATCTTGGGACAGCATTGATTCAGCAAACTAAAGCAATACGATCTAGGCAATGAATTTTTCATGTGAAATGTTCAAAAGGTTCCTTAGATTAGAAAGAAAATTTACCACCTTCCACACAGCCCACACAAGTCAAGGAAAACACTTGAGAAACATTTTAGAAAATTTAGATAAAATATAGTTATAGAATTAAAACAAACACTCTCTTACCTCTCCATGTCTGTTAGGGTTATCAATTTGACAAGCCACTTTCATGGCCTCCTGATACAGACAAGCCTTGTAGAGGGCCCCCATTATATTCTTACCTCTCCATGCCTGTTAGGGTTATCTATCTGACAAGCCACTTTCATGGCCTCCTGGTACAGACAAGCCTTGTAGAGGGCCTGTGAATAATGAAGCTTGTATTCTTCCACTTCTGGATGCATCATAGATAATTGTTCATAACAATCTGCAGCATTCACAAAGTCCTGCATCTGGAAGTAGCAGTAGCCCAGGAGAGACAGAGCTGCTCTAGACTGAAATGATTAAAATAGTGAAATATAAAAGAACAGTAGTCCATGAAAACCTGTCTTAATATGATATCACTTTGTAGTTCCAGTAACTGTTGCCATTAACCTGATACTACAAAACAGTTTTAGACTAAGCTGAATTCATAAACTTTTGAAGACATTAATTTGAGTGTTGATAAATTGAAAACAGACTGAAAACTAATTAAGAAAACTTTGAATAAAAGGAAAAAAAATGCTTGAAACAAACATTTTTTTCATTTTTTTCTCCATGTTTTCCCTCTTAATTACTTTAAGTGCATTTAAAGTTCCGGTTCAAAGAATATTAACCATAAAAACTTGTATTATCAGCATAGAAAATTTAATTCCAAAGGGAAGAAATCAAACTTTAAGTTCAATATGTAGTGACACATGCACACTGACTTTTTCTTAATCAGATTTTTTAATATTATTTTTTTTGTGTGTTTTTCAAATACAGCACAGCACCTACATTGAATAACAATAAATATCAAGAAGAACATGGTGGGATTCACAAATCCTTGTTGTTCCTCCAAAACTCCGTAACTACAGCTTTTATAAAGCTGTAGTTACCGGGTTTTGGTAAAAATGGCCAATCCTATTCAACAAGAGGACCAAGATGGTCCTAGATCGCTCACCTGAGTCTCTATGACCCCTGGGACATCACATTAATTAGATAGGCAGATGTCAAAAAGAAGATAATTGCCTAAGATCAATACCATGGAACGTTTTCAGCGAAGAGCAAGACAGATATGCCTTTTTGCTCTTTGATTCTATGTAAAAAGGGATGCACCCAGGTGGACCCCAAAAGTGACCCCAGGGTCTTGATATGAACAAACTTGGAAGAGGTCTATAAGATGATGCTACATTCTAAATATGAAAGCTGTCTGCCTTCTGGTTTCAGAGAAGAAGATTTTTTAAGGTTTTCCCATTTTCACCCATCGTGCTCAGATGAGCTGAAAGGGATGCGCCCGGATGGAGCCCAAATATGACCCAAGGGTCTTGATATGAACAAACTTGGTAGGGGCCCACAAGATGATGCTACATACCAAAAATGAAAGCAGTGTGCCCTCTGGTTTCGATTAAAGAAGATTTTAAAAGATTTTCGCTCGTGATTCTATGTAAAAAGGGTTGCGCCCGGGCAAAGCCCAAATATGATCCTAGGGTCTTGATATGAACATACTTGGTAGAGGTCCACTAGATGATGCTACATACCAAATATGAAAGATGTCTGCCTTCTGGTTTCATAGAAGAAGATTTTTGAAGATTTTCATTTTTTTACCCTTCGTGCTCTTAAGAGATAAAGGGATGCGCCCGTGCAAAGCCCAAATATGACCGAAGGGTCTTGTTATGAACAAACTTGGTAGAGGCCCACTAGGTGATGCTACACACCAAATATTTAAGCTGTCTGCCATCTGGTTACAGAGAAGAAGATTTTTAAAGATTTTCGCTCTTTGAGTCTATGTAAAAAGGGTTGGGCCCGGGCAAAGCCCAAATATGACCCCAGGGTCTTGATATGAACAAACTTGGTAGAGGTCCACTAGATGATGCTACATACCAAATATGAAAGCTGTGTGCCATCTGGTTTCAGAGGAGAAGATTTTTAAAGATTTTCATATTTTCACCCTTTTTGTTAAGGGTAAAGGGAAAGTTAAGGGTGGATTTCATTTATTTGAACAACTTTGGTAGAGCTTGACCCAAGGAACATCCCTGCCAAGTTACATCAAGATTGGCCCACTGGTTTAGGAGGAGAAGATGTTTAAAGAAATTGTGGACGATGCATGACGGACGACGCACGACGGACGACGCACGACTGACGACGGACATTCTACGACCCCAATAGCTCACCTTGAGCACTTTGTGCTCAGGTGAGCTAAAAAGTCTGAAAAACAAAAACAAGTCACTTTCTTACAAACCCAACAGCAAACTTTCCTTACATGACTGAGACTAAAAAAAAATCAGATTTCAAAAAGAAGAGATTTTTGTAGAGGAGCATAAAATGGAGCAAGGTAGAAAAATTAAAATGAAACAGAACACTTACCCTCTGATGTGTCTGCAGCTGACTGTTTAATACTTGAACTGCTTCACCATATCGCTGGTCTCTGATCTAGAAAAAAAGGGAATGCAAAATTTAGACCATTTTAACTCTCCGCAATTGATAAAAAAAAAAAAGATATAATTTTAGTTGAGACTATCAAATTTCTTGCAATCTGATTGGCTGAAAAATGGTCTTTATTCCTCAATGAAAACAGTTTTGAGCATGCAGCTATTTTTTATACTTGTGCAAAAAGTAGTCCCACAAGAAATCTGTCTAATTATGGAGAAATTCTTCCAATTTCACTTCATGGTATTCAATTTTAAGATATGAAAAGAGTATTTTTTAGTTTCATGGAGGAATGAAACTAAAAACCTAATCACACTCATGTATGAATGTGCTTCACATATTCATAGTGTGAATAGGTTTTTCAGTTTCATACCTCAATGAATTTATAAAAAAACTCATCATCTCTTAAATGATAATACTAATCAATATATTGAGGGTTCAAAACATTGTAAAGATGCTTAGTTCAGTCTTGCACTGAATCCACCATATTCAAATTTCAATTTTTGAAGGTATTGTCAGGGCTGGTGTTTGCCCTTAAACTTAGGATTTTGACTCTCAAAAATCCCATTTTGGCTCTCAAAAATTTCTGCAGGGGGTCATTTTCACCTACTGAATATCCAGAGGTGCAACCTATGCAATAAAAACAATTATACAGATTAATTGTTTACTTCATACCATTACAAAAGATCTATATCAATGAAACAACATAAAAAATAAAGTGTGTCCACACTCTACTACATGTATTTATGTTGTTCCACTTATACAGACTACTTTAAAGACTGATAAGTTCTCATGTTTCTGTCTTTTTCTGACCTCTACAAAACCAGTTTTGACTCCCAGAATTTTATGGTCAATGACTACCAAATTTATAAAGCTAACACAAGTCCTGTATTGTTTAAGCAACAACAAAATATAAGGTATTGGAACAGTAAAAGCACAATTGCTACAAAGTGAATGGAATCTTGTTTAAGATACTAAAAATAACTTCTATGTCTCAGCACAAATTTGATAGAAAACATGTCCGAGAAAAAATAAACCTTAGCTGGTAACCTAACCCCACTTTGGCACCAATAAATCAAGTGCATTTTCAGTGCATTGAATATAAAAAAGGGCAGAAGTATGGAACAACAGCACCACTTACGGATGTAAAGCTCAGCTGCAGGTGCTGGATAATGCATAAATATCAGATGAAAAAGGGGCATGTCTCTTTCAATGTTTTGAGAGTTATCCCCCTTGATAGTGTAGTGAAAGGGCATATTTAGATGTTTCAAACAGTGTACCAGTCTAATTGTATGTTGCATCATGGGTTACCTATCGTTGCTGGTGCCCAGCCGGTGTGGGACAAGCCATGAGGTTTACTGACACTCTGACAGTAGCTTTCAAAGAGTGAGGACCTTCAAGTTCCGCACTGACGAAAACTCCATGTGGATTGTGAACAAAAGTGAGTTACACTTTATTGGTGTCAGAAAGGTAACAAGAACCCATGCAATGAATTAATGCAAACAATTTTGGTTTATTTTCATGAATGACAGCTCTACACAAATAAAAAAAAATTGCAAAAAAAAAAATGTCTGCCATGCTGCCATGTGGTGTCTTACGAAATTTCAAAATTTTCCCAAGTCCTTTGTCTGAAAATTCACCACATTCTTTTTTTTATCTGCAGTCATTCAACTGAATTAAGTTTGCATTTGGAAACAAAAATAAATTTGGCAAAAACTACTTGTCCATTTTCGACATTGCATTGACAGTCCACAAAGTTTCACATGTGACTGACTTGACGCACATGGCATAGGTACACCCGACCTGCTGCAAGCTTACATGAAGCAACCTTTTTAAGAAAGGGGGGCAGGAGTAGTGAAGCTTGTATGAAATAAACTTCGATGGAGTTTGAAACAGCAGTTGACAAATAATTTGCCATCACATGGAAGGAAAAGCAAAATGCCGCGGAGCAGTAACACGATGCACTGAGCACTGAACTGTTACGACGGACAACCAACTTTTGCGACGAATTACCCAGGAGGAGCTGATCGGGAAACACGGGCCTTTGTGACTGAAGTGCTTCCCCCTCCTCACATTGTCCTGGTAAAATGACAAGATGAATGCGACAAACTTTGGAATGCATGCTGTTTGCTGTTTACATCCGTAATGAATTTCTGCCTGTTTCCAGAAGCTTATGCAACTACAGACTTTCGTTTGTGACAGCCAATGTGGATGAATCAGGAATATCCTTTAATTTGCAGAAGAAAACAGCCAAGAGTCAAGCAGAACACGTTTGTCAAAGGCCACAAAGAAGAAATGGTTCCTCGTCCATTGAGTAAACCAGAAATGGGATCCCTCTCTATTACACTATCTACAGGGCCCCAGCTGTAAGTAGCCACCAAGGATTCTTGAGGCTGTATCGGCAGCAGCTACTGTAACCGGAGAGGCTTGGGTTGAGGAGGTGAACATGCAGCTGGTGGTTCTATGAAGATGAGATGTCTGACTGGGACATTTACTGTTTGTTAGTGCACGAGCTGACAGTCTTTGGCACAGTCAATTAAGAAAGTACTACAAAGAAGTATTGTAGAGAACAAGATCACCTGAAAGAACATTTATCATTGGATGAAGATAGGAAGAAGTGACCAGGCAACAATGTAACTGATGGCTACCAGTCTTCAAGAAGTATAAAAAACTTTCCTGCTGTTTACCCAATAAAGCTACCTGTCAAGTCACCGAAGCCAAGAATGAATGTCAACTTCAACGTCCAGGCAACACCACCGACTCATGCGTTGACATAGCAAGAAGATATTCAACTTAAAATTACACAGAACTACAACCTTCAACTATGGTATAGCCACTAGAGTAACAGAAGACTTCCAACTTCAGATATCTAGAGGAGTTTACCAAGATGTGAAGAAGAGTTCCAGTTCAGCTAGAGAGAACTTACAGCTACTGATGTTTAACCAGAGGGACACAAAGTCAAGATGAGCTTCTAACAGCTACAGCCACAGTCCTTTAAAGTAGTTGAACATTTTGCAGCTGTAGGGTAGTTCGCTTGTTAGGGGTACTTCGGTAGTTGGTGTACTGGTTAGAAAGCCAGGGAATGCATTTCGATGCAAAAGTTACTGACCAACTATGACAAAGCAAACGCTATTAGTGATCTCATTGACCTACTAGGGTTCAGCACAAGTCATATCCCTGATGGATGGTTACTGAACTGATGAATGTGTAGTTAGGGTTAAGTAGTAAGATAGGTTAATGAAAAATGGAAGAAATGATTGTCTCAAGTGCGCACAGATCACTCAAGCTTAATAAGGTTTATGGAACCCCAGGGGGCCAAGAACAGCAATGCGGACACTCTTTCCAGAAGGCAACTGGTTAGTGATGATCATGGGGAGCTAAGCACTTTGCTTGTTGGGGGTGTTCTTTCTGTCAACGCGCAGATGTTAAACACTAGGAATGTATAAAAGAAGAGTGCGGCGATACTGTTCCGTTAGTACGTGGGCCCAGGAGAGGGCCACCCTGTGAAAGCAATGGATCAGGGCAGAACTCCTGTGTACACTGTATGGGATCAAGCGGTCAAACCCGGGGGCCGTGGGGGTCTAGGTGTTAGAACTCGAGGCGAAAACCGGGGCTGTTCGTCTGGAAAATGGCGTTGGGGTAGGGACACGGGATAAGAATCCAAAACACTTGAGTGATGGGGGATGATGACAACAGACACTAATATTGACATCGAACAGACTGACCTTGAGACAATACATTGTGAAACTGAGTGGTTTACTGTTATTTTTCATTAACAAACAAGGCTTCAGAAGTTTCTAGGTGGTGTAGGTGGTTTTTTGAGAGAATGTGCCGATCTACAACTAAGGTTGAGTGCTCCATTGAAGAAGATCACCTGATGCAACTACTCTTGGATATGGTACTGACTACATGCCACAAGTCTACTCTGATTGGTTCTACCTATGGTTCACTATGGTACAACGAGCAGCAGGACAATCAGGGTAACTAAACCAGACCCTTCGGTGAGTCCTTTTCTAATAAAACCGGGGGGAGTGTAGTGAAAGGGCATATTTAGATGTTTCAAACAGTGTACCAGTCTAATTGTATGTTGCATCATGGGTTACCTATCGTTGCTGGTGCCCAGCCGGTGTGGGTAAAGCCATGAGGTTTACTGACACTCTGACAGTAGCTTTCAAAGAGTGAGGACCTTCAAGTTCCGCACTGACGAAAACTCCATGTGGATTGTGAACAAAGTGAGTTACACTTTAATAGGGTTACCAGTCAACTTGGTCCAAAATTAATTAGCCTATAGTAAATTGAACCATATTGCATGAAGTATGTATAAATGATACATTTATACCTTACTATATTTATCTTTATTATTTTGAAAATGGTGTTTCAAATTCTTTTTGTTTCTAAAAAAATCTATTCAGTGTTTGAATATGTGTGATTCTTTGAATGAGTCTAAAATTCAATTCACCCATTTTTAAGTCCGATGTAAAAGTAAATTTCCTCATAACTGTGAAAATCCGTTGATATTGTATTTCTACTAATCATAATAAATAAATTATCAATAAGACAATGTTTTTGACATAAAATGATTTTAAAATGCAATTTCGTTATCCAATTTGGGTACCGTCCAATTAGTTGCCAATTAGTAATGCAGCAGCGGTATCATCATTATTACCATTCCATATATTGTAGATGTATACTCTCCTTCTTTGATCTGTATGTTCGCCATGCTGAACCTCAACCGGTTGTTCAATGCCCTCTGATACGGCTGAAAACTAAAAGAAAATTTGCGAGCTGTCAAAAAAGTTTCGTATCCAGGAATGCTATGAAAGTGCGCATGCGCAAAATCTAGTAGGGGAAGTAACTCGTAAATTAGGCTAATGGAATAATAAAAAATAAAGAAGGAAATGGGATTTAAAAAAAACGCGTAGTTTATCTTACTGTATGACAATCAAATTATTTAAATTTGATCGGCATTTTAAAATTGCCTCTGTTTGAATTGTCTTTGTTTTAAGGTCTAAACAACATGATAACGAATTCATGGAGCCGGATTCAACAACAATTTTTATTCCCCATTCGCAGTCATCCGATACAAAGAAGTAGAATCTTATACGACGGCAAAGCCGAAATAACGTGATATCATTAACCATACTACCTTAATTTCCATCTTTGATGATCAGGAACTTCGATAGGTTTTCTGTTTATATCAACTCTCACCATATTTCTTTCATTACGTCATAAAGACTTGTGACGTCATCAACAATGTAGCTTTGGCTTTTTACGATTCTTGTACCAACTACGGATCACCACTATGGCCATCGTTTTTAGAGCCAAAATTAAGGTATCTGCGGAACTTCGGTAACTGAAATTGATGATATCATGAGAAAAAAATATCGTCGATATGTTGTTAAATATGGTTACGGGTTTAATACTTCGGTAAATTATTAATTTTGTTTTTTATGTTGGTACAATCATTCTGAACATTCACACGTTTGAAGCAAATTCAATTTCGGCGAAACGCTATTGATATATTTCCTATGCAGTTTAATTTATATCCCGGCGACCGTGGCACTTTAAAAAAGACTATGTACATTTATCTGAAAATGAATGTGCAGTGTTTTTGTCACAAACGGTCACACATACGATGTGCTTTTGGTGGCCCTGATTCTTGTGAATGCACACATTTCAACTTGATTTCAAGATAGGTTGGCAGCAGATAAAATTGAAAAGTTTGAATGGGCTTTGGCGGAGACGCAATCGAATTGTTAGCGTAAACGTAGCCATGGGTCGTTTGCAAAAATAACAGACACTCTGACTCAATTTGATTTCCAATTGATTTTCTGGCAATTTTTATGCTTGCAAAGTACAATAATCGAGCGTAAGGTATCATAAGAGAATGAGATAACTTGAGGCTTTCTTTGAAACTTCCTTTGAAACCAGTCAACATTACGTGAAAAATGCCCTTACGAACATTAAACATCTTACAAGGTTCGAATCTACAAAATTCGGTCTCCACGTGTCTTTATCCAGAAATCCCTTCCCAGAATTCTTTATTCCAGTTCTTAGCTGATATCATAACAAAAGTTGTATGGCTGCGTTGCGTTAACGTTTGCTAAAACTCATTGTAGAGAGTCGTTTGAATCTAATTCAAAACTGCTTTCTGTATACAAGGTCAGACTTGAATGACAATTGCCTCACTTTTAAAGTTTGGCGCTGTGAAAGATTAAAACATTTATTTTGCTTCATTTTCCTTGCTCATCAGAGCGTTCTGACTTCAAAACGATTGAGATCGACATCAATTTCGATTTCTGGGCTGGCTCATTAACAAACTAAGTTGTCTTTCAAGTGGCGGATCTTGAGGGGGTTTCGTTCCCTGAAGCCCAATGAATAAAGTGGTATATAATTTCAATTTACCCTTCTCCTGCTGTTCACGAAATATTCCTGTTGGAAACAAGCTCGGAAGACAGTATAGTCTAAGATCAGTCTGCACAGTTGTGCAGTCTGATCTTAGTCCATACTGTCTTCTTTTTACTTGATTGTTTGTGGTTTAAATCCTGAAACAGCCTTGTTGATATTGTTAACATTTAAATCCAGCAAGGCCCGGTAAGGGTTAAAAAAAATTAACTAGGGGAAAACGAATACCCTTAAAGTATGTTCGAACCCCCTTCGCAGAAATTCTGGATCCGCCACTGCTTTCTGATGAGACGTTAAAGTAAGGCCCCGTGTGACGGTGTTATACCGAGCATGTTAAAGATCTCAGCAGTAGTTTCGACATGTATCCTTGCACTATCCTTGCACTATTTCCCGTAACAAACCGTCTTCTGGGGCGTAGCTGATATGGGCATAAGCTACGATAGCGACGATAAATAAATGGGTATGCACACACAATCTCTCAGTGTTATCATAGTTTTACCTCCCTTTTATAGAATTTACGTTTTTGTGTCTTTACGTACAGAAAAGACGCTTAAAAATCAACACAAGTAAACTTTAGTGAATTCGTATCTGATTAACATGGTCGATTCGACTGAAATGAATATCATTTTGAACGATTTTGAAGCGTATTTTAACTATTTCGTAGCATTTCGATTGATTTTAGTAATTGTATTGAATGAAAGGAGCGCTGAGGGAGCGTTTTGGACTTGATTTTTATCGAGATACTGTGCTCCTGGTAGGCATTGTCACGTTTACCCGTCGTGCAGAAAGGGGTCATCTTGGAACTCCGTGAAATAAATATATTTATAATATGATCTACATCACGGGAGTGAAATAACAATATTTTTATGTTACACGGGCATTATTACTCTAGCGTTAGTGGAATAACTATGTCAATGAAAAAAAACTGAGGTGCGTTCGGCGTTAGAGCAAGAGAGGAAAAAAACGCTAAAGAAGATTTTTAAGATATCATAATGCAGTTTAGCGACTATGTCCTAGCCAAGTTTTTCTATCCCTGCCATAAATCTAATTTGCCAGTTATAAGGTCATATGTTGTCAAGTTACTGTTGGGCTTATCAGGGCAATAAATTTATTCCTTTCTCGCTCAACACCAGGTGTATGACAAAGAAGTATTTCAAGATAATTGAAGTTTTAGGTCGTTAACACAAACACATATCTTCTGAACTAATTGTATATTCAAAGTTACTTTCAACATTTTTTTTAATTTTTTTTAATCTGTAATGTCTACATCTTTTTTAACCCTTTTACTCACAACAAATCTACCAATGACTAATTAAACTGAAAGGTGACATAAATAACAAGCCAGAAAACTTCTTTTGACGAAAAAAGAAAAAAAATGCATCACTTTTGAATTTGGTGCTTTTTATGCCAAGCATCGATTTCCGATGAGGGGGGCATATTGTTTCTAGCCCACCTGAACGTGCTCAATGGGAGCTTTAAGGATCACCCTGAGTTCATTGTCCGTCGTCAACTATCTTAAATACTTCTTCTTCTTCTTCTCCTGAACCACTGGGCCGAATTTCAATGAAACTTTACCAGAATGTTCCTTAGGTGACCCTTTTCAAGTAGAAAGCCATGAATGGCTTGAGTCGCTCCACAGGCTTGAAATTCTTGTAATAGCAAATAAAAGTTTTGACCAGATTTTTAGATATTTTGGGTTCTTTTGATGTTGAAAATGATTTTCAAGATTTCCACTATATAACATAGAGAAATGACCTCTGCCCATAAAAGACATATATTTCATCCAATCACAATAATTTATGGCTGCAAGATAATGGGTCACCCAAGGATTATACCAATAATGTTTGATTGATATCCATCAGTTATATACTAAGAAAATGATTTTCATAATTTCCACTTTATATAGAGAATTGACATACGCCCATAAAATACATATTTTCCATCCGATCACAATAATTTTTTGTACACTGATAAAGGGTCATTTAAGGATGATTCCAGTGAAATTTGGTTGATATCAATCAATTACATTCTGAGAAAATGATTTTCAAAGTTTCCACTATATAACATATAGAGAAATGACCTCCGCCTATAAAATACATATTTTTATCTGATCACAAAACAGTTTTGGTAGACTGATAAAGGGTCACTCAAGGATCATTCCAGTGAAATTTGGTTGACATCCATCTGTTACAGTCTAAGAAAATGATTCTCAAAATTCCCACTATATAACATATAGAGAAATGACCTCCGCCCATAAAATACATTTTTTTCATCTGATACAATATTTTTTTGTAGACTAATAAATGGTCGACCAAGGATCATTCATGTAAAATTTAATTGGTATAAATGGATTTGAATCTGAGGAAACACGTTTTACCATATTTGGAAATTAGCCACGCCCATTAAATCAATGTTTTTCATTGGATCAAAATTTCTTGAACAACTTTGAAAGAAGGTCACCCAAGGATCATTTCTGTGAAGTTTGGTTGAAATTCATCCTGTTATTTCTGATGAGAAGACTTTTAAAGATAAAGTTTACGACCCGACGAATTCGCGGAGGGACGGATGCATGACGGACACAACGCCATGGCAACAGTCCCAGTGGCCTTCGGCCAGTGGAGCTAAAAAAATGTTCACAAAATTTTAATTGGCCCATATGAATTGGCGTGGCAATGCTTGGCATTTTTTCACTTTGGAATCTTTGAACGACATCTCCTCCTGAACCACTTGGCCGATTTCAATGAAACTTTACCAGCAGGTTCCTTTGGTGACCCTTTTAAAAAATTGTTCGCGAAATTTTGATAGGCCCATAAATATGGGCGTGGTAGGGCGAGGCTTTTTTGAGTCTCCTCAGTAATTAATTGTTGGGCAGGGTCTATTTTCACTTTAAATTCTTGGAATAACATCTCCTCTTCAACAATAAGGCAAATTTGATTGAAATTTTGCCATAAAGTTACTTGGATGACATCCACTGGGACAATAAAGTTCAGGTGAAAGGTTTAGAGCCATTCATGCCCCTTTGTTTATTTGTGTGTTTGACTGAAAGTTTGTCCCCCAAAGCCTTTAACATTGGCCATAATTTTTGATTGGTCAAGTAAAGTGCCTTCATATTTACATGTGTAATGCTTGTGACAAGAGCTTTCTGTTTGTACTCTGTGTCCGACTGACTTGAAACTTATAAGTTCTATTCCTCTCATGATTACGGAGTTCATTGCACGAACAGTATAACTCTATCTAGCTTATTTTTGGAGTTACTGTCCTTTGTTGATTTGCACACTTGGATTTTATCCGGACATTATCTCTGAAAGTATAATGATCTTGAAACTTATTAGGCGGATAGATCAAAGGTATTGATGCAAAGTGTATTGCATAAGAACCATGACTCTATGTAGCCTTTTTGTAGTTCTTGTCCTTATGGTTTTAACACCTTGATTTTGTTGGGAGCATATCTCTGATAGAGTATTAACAGTGATTGTGAATTTTTTTAGGTGGATATATCTCATCAAGGGAAAGTACTGTGAACAAGAACTGTAACTCTACCTAGCTAAGCTTTAGAGTAATTTGATTTCGTTTCTTTTTACTCCACGATTTGTTAATCATTTGAACACGATTAAGAAATCTGGTTGACACGATGACTCCAACTAAGCCAATCTTCTTTAGGAAAATGACGGCTTGAGAGCCCACTTTCACATATTGAGATATCATGTTACTTGAAATTTGAAAATTAACTTTATGTAAGTTTGTATCAATAAAGAATATGTCTATGTCTATGATAATTGCCGAATCAACTGTATCTTGTAAAGTGTCTTTCAGTTTTAATTTCCAAATTTTGTCTTCGTACAGGCAGATTTCAACCAAAAGGGTACTCCAATTCATTTTGGAATCAACAATTGTATCCTTGTGAATTTTTGTTGATAGTGTTGTGAAGCAAGGCATACCGTCTTGGGAAGCATCATTATTTTATCCCATACATGTGGCTATATGATTGTTCTACCAAAAATAGCAAATAAAGATAAAAATTCATATAAAGGATTTTAATTATTTCAATTTGTATTTGTGGATATATCTCTTGGAGTTAAGTTTATAGAGATCTAGAAAATTAAATGAATTCTTTTAAAAATCATTAGAAGGTAAACCTTTTATTTTAAATATAATTTCAAATAAAGTTAAAAATTTCAGATAAAGTGGAAAAGTATTTTCATATGGGGTACTTCTCATGTTTTATTAAAAAAAACATCACAATTCTCTGATTATCATTATCAGAAGATTCATTATATTTGTCACAGATACAAAATTCAATATTCAAATGGCACTTCTTTCATCGTTCTGGAATAAAAAGAGAGAAATTATCACCATTTTATATATCAATATACATGCTAGTTGGCTGCCATTTTGATTTAGTGGCGGCTATCTTGAAATGAACTGATGTTGAAATCACCAGATTTTACTTAGATTAAGAGGTATAATAAAACCCAAACTCGCTACTATTTACTTTGCTCTCCTATGGTCCAAAAGTAAAAAATGGCATATTTACTTAATGGCTAGCATAATGTTTTTTTGCGGGTATTTTCATTTTTCGGTTGCCATGCTCGAATTCTTAGACATCCAAGTGACTAAACATACAATTAAGTCAAAGATACATAATCTAACCTTCAGTTGGTACTTATTTCACAATTCTACGGCGGTTGAAAAGAGAGATATTGTCATTTCAATTATGAGACTTCTTGATAATTGGCAGCCATTGTGATTTTAGGCGGCCATCTTGAAATTGGTCTACCTTTAAGTGAACAAACTTTAACTCGGATTATAAACTCATGTTTGACTTTTTATTCGGTACTTATGTAATAACTCTGTGGTGTGCTGGACTGAATACCTGGCTAGTTTGCTTGTATGCCTATTTGTGGATTAGCGGCCATTTTGTTTTGGGGCGGCCATCTTAAAAATGAAAGAATCCAAGGTGGCCAGATTTCGAATTATGATCTACTAGGTCTGCAGAATATTTGGTGAAAATTTCATCTTTGTATCACAAACTGAAGTATTTTGTCCCTAATCCGCTGCACTATTAGTTTTGATGGGGTTGAACGCCACTTTCAACAATCATCTACTTTTATCTCCGCAGGTTGAGCACCTAACAATTGATTTCTGGTATTTCTCACACAAGTACTACCATTACATTCTTTTCTAGCCTCCAGCTGCTATCTCACATACTTCTATAATTATCAAAACATTGGTAAGAAACTTTTAGCCAGAAAGGATGAGTGATCGAACCCGGATCAGAAGATTCAAAATGAAAAAAAAAAAATATTTGTGATTGAATATCTCAGTTCAGTCTAACAAGCATTGGAGAAATTTTCGTCAAATTTTCTCATGCAACACTGGTTACTTGCAAGATAACATAGAAAAACAGTGTGATAAAAGGAGCTGTTGATTCTTCATATATTGGATATTTTTCCACCAATGTTATCCCGCTTTGATTATTTATCTAAACGAGAATAATTTATAAATCATATGTTCAAAATAAATACTGGCTCACAATTAGTGCATCCAGTGCCTTTAGCACTGTGATTCTAATGAAATTTTACTACGGTTTTTATTCAGCATCACGAGGGATGATATTATTTTTAAGATATAAGGGTGTGTATAAAAATACAGAATAATATTAATGTGTTGAAAAAGACGTAGAATCAGTTTTAAAAATCCTGTTATTACGTTAACTTTTCTGTAGGTCTATATCAAACCACTTGTAAAGAATAAAATCTGGTTAAATAATATAACTGTCCTCTGTCAGCAGCCTACCTTACTTTTAATTAAGATTTATGGCCAGCATCAAGTATCAATTGTTAGAGGTCGACAATTCCGATAAAAGAGATAAAGCACAGAAACTGTTTGAGTAAAATCTACTCGTTTTCAGGACATAGTCGTCTTACTGAATGAACGATTTTCGATAATTTGAGTGAAAATATGACCTCGTCATAATTACTCGTTTCAAGTTCAGCCAATGCAAAACCATCTTCGTTTCCTCATTTTGATTTCTTAAGATTCGTATCAAGCCGCTTAAAAATCTTGCTTTACCGAACAATTTATCTCAAAAATCATAATTAGAATCCTAGGAATCTCGCTCAAACGAATGTACATCGGATATCAACGTAATATTTTGTTGTGAAAATGACGGCACAATGGATTTGCCGACGTCATTTCGCCAACGGCGTTATATATTTCGTGGAATAACTTGAATTGATACATATTGTATTTTCTCGTTTTATGATAAAAAATACGGTCATATTTTGAATAGAACACCAAATTTGTGCTCATTACTTACCGAATTTATTTAACTCGTCATCTAAAAACAGATAAAGAATCGTTTTTTATCTGTTTATATAGAAGACCCGGGATTCAATGACCATATTCAATGCCCTCTATTATTTGAAAAAAAGTTATTTGTTCTGTTAGAGGTCGACCGTAAGTTGCATTCCAAAAAAACTTAATGTAGAAGGTGGAATGCCCAATCTAGATTCAGAAAATCAGTCAAATGCGAAAATGATTCGACCCTATGGTCAGTCTGCGTGCTACTAAGATGATTTGGCCTTTTCGCCTAGTGGATCATAATCATGATAAAACTGTTAAGCGACCACTTAGGAGACCGTCAAAGTGGTTGTCACGGGAATGCTCGCCTAATGCAATACTTCATGATAAAAAAGGCAGGCCATTTTGAAAGCATATATTAATTGTCGCTTAATTTTACTGAATCCTATGATGTTCGAACCCATTGGAACCTTGAGACGATTTTAATGGGTTGTGACATTATAATTTTGTTTCAGAATGTCCACTTTTTAGGAGATTTTGCTAACAGTGAATGTCTTTTAAGTGATGGTCGATGAATAAAGATGGTCGCTAAAATTAATAGAGTTGGTCGCTCGAACAGAATCGTCTATATGGTTAGAAGATTAGATATATATTATATTTTTGAGCCAAAATGTAGCATTTAAATTTAGGCTATCACTGTTTAAAACGGTCATTGTAACATGTGATTTGAAAAGCCACTATGGGCCAACTTATTTCTGATCCCGAGCAGGTATTGTTGTCCGCTCTATCAGAGTATCTCTCAGACAACTAGACTGGCTGGCTATTCTGACAGTTGAAAGTAGGACAAGTCTGTACCCAGATAGGATTCGGGTCAGAAATAAGTTGGTCATTATAAAATCGTCTTTTTGATTTTCGATGCAAATCGAAACGCGCATAAGTGTTTATGGTCCATCATAACTTGATGACCCGGGACATTGGTATTTGTAATGGCCGTTATCTCGGGTTCGATTTTAGCGAAGGGTAGAAGAGCTATATAGCGTTGACGTGTTTCAAGTCAGTTCGTCGGTCGGTTAATTTTCCACTTTTTTCGTGATAGAGTCCACATATTCCATCCATACTTCAAACTTTAACAGAATAATTGTACCAACCAAAAGATCGTCCCTTTTAAATTGGAGCAGGTCCCTCTTATATCTTTAAGTAGGAAAAGGGGCCTTATGCATTATTATTTACGAAGTGACGTTTCTATAGGCCTACATGTTCGTTATAGCAGCTACCGCTAGCTATATACCTTCTTACGTCCATCCCTCGTCCGTGTTTTTACCCCCGGTCTAATGATGTATTTTGGCATCTCATAACGTAAGCTCAAACCACAGTGAGCTTTGCCTCCGAAATCAATGAGCTAGAAATGAGGGATTGTAAGCCACGCATTCGAAACTACGACCGAACAATTTGTATGTAATTGCGGACGAAATTATTTTTGCAAATTGTTTGACAGGGAACTAAAACGCCAAGTGCAATCATTCGCGCGCTAGCGCTATAATAATAATAATAATAATAAAATCTTTATTTAAAGAAGGTAGCTCATTAAGCTGTCACCATACAAACAATACAATGAAGAACTTATTTACAATGAGGCCTTCTGAAAACAATTCAATCTAATACAAAACAAGAACGATGATATAATCCTAATGTTAATTACTGGATTATGATAATTCTGGGGAGGAATTCTCAGAAGATTTATGAGGTAGTATTATAACGAATTTTCATGTGTACAAGTATACAAAGAAATCCTTTTGACATCGATAAGGAACGAGTTCTTACAAAATTATGTTCGATTTAGCTTCCTAGATGATTAAATAGTATTCACGGTGAATGAAGAGGCAAACGAATGAATCAAAATCACCTCTATCATTAATCGAACTAGGATAAATGGCTTTGGAAAACTAATGCCTTTATCGATTGTTAGTATTGTAATGATGATGAGGATGATGCTTATGACGATGATGATGATAATTATGGTGATGATGATTATGTACATGATTTACATAACGTCTGTTTGATTAAGATGAAAATAATATACTTAACTGGAAAGACATACACAATAATGAATGGTGTATTTCACAACACAGTATTTAGTTATTTGGCATCAAATACTTTTTCAGCGATCGTTTAAAACATGAAATATTTTCAATTGTACGTCGATTAAGAGGAATGTCATTCCAACATTTCATTCCGTTAAATGAAAATGAATTCTTTAGAAACTCTTTTTTGGGAGCACATTTGTGAGATATCTGGTTCCCTGATTGTGATCTTAAACAATAAAATTTGTTGTTACTTACTTCTATAAATTCTGACATATACGAAGGAGCTAATCCATTAATAGTTTTGTAAACCATGAGAATCGTGAAATACTTACATCGATTTTCAAATGTTAACCATTTGAGGGAAATAAAATTTTCAACAGAACTAGATCTTCTTGGTTGACATAAAATGATTCGCGCAGCTCTTTTTTGGATTTTGCCAATTCTCTTAAGAAACGAAGATTTGCACTGGCTCCAAACAATGCATCCATAGTCGAAATACGGAGTTATATAAGAGTTGTAAAACATTTGCTTCATCTCCATTGTGAGAAAGCTATTAACTCTTTTAAGAAGGTAGAGCTGTGATGATAATTTTGCGCACAGTTGATCAACATGGTTTTTCCAACACAATGTATTGTCTATGTGTACACCCAATAACTTTTGTGAAGTTACGTTTTCTATTTCCATATCTCGTATACTTAATTTCAATTGAATTAAAGAGTTTAACTTTTGTTTAGACCCAATAAACATGCATTTAGTTTTCATAGGATTCAGAACCATATTGTTATGTTTGCACCATTTTTCTACCTGAGTAATATCATATTGTAAAGATTTATTAATGAAGGTTACAGAAGAACTACATTTATGAAGTGTAGCATCATCAGCAAACATATCTAAATTTGAAGATATTTTAAACGGAAGGTCATTGACATATATCAAAAATAAAATAGGTCCAAGGATCGATCCCTGAGGAACACCACATGTGATTGTTTTCATATGGGATCGGATATTACCATGTTTGACTGTCTGACGTCTTTCGCTCAAATATGAACGAAATAAATTACACGCATTTGACGTAAAATGATAGAGTTTTAGTTTGAATAATAGAATATCATGATCTACAAGATCAAAAGCCTTTCGAAAATCAAGGAATACAGTTCCTACTACATTACCTCGGTCCAAGGCTGATAACCAAGTATCTACCAGACGAATAAGGGCAGTCTGGCACGAATGGTTCTCGCGAAATCCAGACTGATGTGAAAAAAGTACGCCTGTTTGTTTCAGATATGTTTTGAGTTGTTCAGCGATATGTCTCTCGAAAACCTTAGACAAAGTTGGTAAGATAGAGATGGGTCGATAATTATTAGGATCGCTTTTATCACCTCCTTTGAAAAGTGGTTTAACACACGCGTCTTTAAAATCTTGAGGAAAAATACCTTGAGATATACACTTATTAATTATGCATGCTATTGGCGTTGAAATAAAATCTTTGCACATCTTTAAAATGTTTGGTCCTATTCCGTCAAGCCCAGTCGATTTATTGCTATCCAATTTTCCAATGATATTTCTTACTTCAAGGGGAGATATTAGCTCTATCTCAAAACATCGACCAGAAAGTTTACTATCGAGATGGGTTTTAATGGTTTTAAAGTAATCTATATCAATCGGAACCTTATCAATTATTTGAGATATATTAACAAAATGGCTGTTAAGGGCGTTAACGACATTTACGATACCATCAATCTCAGATGCTTGAAAGTGTAGTCTAGAAGGTAATTGTTGTTCATTTACATTTTTAAATGTTATGTTGCGAAGATTTTGCCAGAGAAGCTTGTGCTCCGATTTGCTTTTAATTGCTTCGTTAAAGAAATCTTTCTTGCTTTTTCTTATCATTGAATTAACCTTATTTCTCCAAATTTTATACATGTTCAAATTTCCGGAATATTTATATTTGTTTCTACTCTGAATTGCATTTTTTATATTCTCATTATACCATTTTGGTTGTTTTATTCTCTTTACGCGTTTTTCTTTAAGAGGAAGATGTATAGAAATAACTCCATTCAATACCCGGTAGAAAAATTCTAATGATTTATTAGGATCTGATATTGTTTCAATGGTATTGAAATTTATGCGTGTTAAATCAAACATGAAAGTTTCCATATTTAGGCTTGAAAAGGACCGGTAAAAAATTGATTTGAAATTATTTTCGTTGTTTATCTTAGCATGGTTTTGATATGTTAACGCGATAGGAAAGTGATCACTCAATGCAAGTTTCGAGACTATAATCTCAGAAATAGATTGTTCGCAAGTACTATAAATGTGATCTATTATAGTTGAAGATTTATTTGTTACTCTAGTTGGAATATCAACATGCTGACACAGACAAAAGTCTTGTACCATTTTAGACCATTTTGTATTGCTATAAGTACATTTAGATGTTGAAGAATACTGGATGTTAAAGTCCCCTAGTAATATGAAATCTAAACTAGAAGCATCGGCAGAATTTAGTTGCTCTTCATACTTTTCAATCCATGCCTGATTGCTGTTTGGTGGTCTATATGCAAAGTTTAACAAAATCGGTTTGTTCATGGGAAATTTTACTTCTAGCCATATGCTTTCTAAATCACCTAGTTCTAAGTCTGTTCTTCGTTCATAAATAACGTTTCCGGCTATATAAACGAGTAGCCCGCCACCGGCCTTGTTTACGCGATCTTTCCTTTCGAATACATATCCATTTACACTAATATCGGGATCCTTGACCTTTTCAGTTAAAAATGTTTCAGATATACCTAGAATGCAAAGAGATGATGTTTTGCTAAGTAATATACGAATTTCATCTAATTTCGGTAATAAGTGCTGGATATTTAGAGAAGCAACATGCAATCCCCTTTCTTTGAATTCTAATGTAAAAAAGTCATTGTCCACATCACTATCCGTATTTCGACTATTCTTATTAGAATAAACATTGTACTGCTGTTTATCATTTAGTAAATTTTGTGCGATAGGATCAGGGGTAAAGTTATCAGGAGTTAAAAACAAATTTTTAGTCGGACTTTTCTTATTTAACTTAGATGAATGGTTGTAAGATAAAGTATTCGAAAAATTATTAAAACAAGATGGCGAACTTTCATGATAAGAATCAGATAAATCACATGTGCAATTATACAGTAAATCATATCTGTTACTACAATTGACAGAATAGTGTATGTCTAATTTGTCCTATCTAGTTAAAAACCAACACTCCGATATTTTATGGTTTGACAGTCCACAGTTCCAACATTGTTTCACTCCATGGTTTCGATTCAGGTTGTCTCTATTACGTCCTTTGTGCTTTGGATTGAAATGTCTATACGGAGATTTAGGATTGTTGTGCCAACGTCTCCCCCTGTGGACATTTTCCGTGGAATTTGTATCCTTTTTCTTTATGATACAGATTTCGTTGTTTATAGCCGCAACTAAAGTACTTGATCCATTTCTGTTTAGATGAATACAATCGCGGCTATACATACTTCTCACTGTTTTTCCATTTGCATATATAAATGACTGAAAGCATTCAACCAATTTTGCTTTTGTTTCGTCACATACTTCCTTAATAGCTTCATTCAATGGTACCACGTCAACATCTTTTCTCGGACAAACTGTACACAGGTAAACGTTGCATTTTAAATCAGATACAGTCGCCTTTAGTTCATTGTATACAGATTCAATGTGTCCATCAGAAACGTCATTACCTCCTATATAGATAACGATATTTTGGTAAGGATTTAGATTCATTTCTCCCAATTTGGTGTGGACATGGCTCGTCTTTCGTCCTGGTAAAGTTCTAACATCTATAGATGTATCTAATCCTTTTTTGCTTATGCCTTTTAATATAGAGTCCCCAATTATCAAGGTTCTGTTAGACATTTCTTTAGCTGAGACCTTTTGATTTAAAACTGTAGATTCTTGATTATAGTCAGACGCGCAAATTGTATTGATATTAAAATTGCTACAATTACACGTTGGAGTAATAGCCGAAACATTGGTATTGCTCGGCTCAACATACTGAAAAGTAATTAACTTAACGTCA
Organism: Fragum whitleyi; assembly: GCA_948146395.1. Taxonomy (NCBI): domain Eukaryota; kingdom Metazoa; phylum Mollusca; class Bivalvia; order Cardiida; family Cardiidae; genus Fragum; species Fragum whitleyi. The sequence continues at coordinate 14,235,659 of OX411545.1, forward strand.
AAATGAGGCAATTTATGAGAAAAAGTTAACGCACGGACAGATGGAAGGCACGCACTCACGATGGACACCAGAGGTGCGGTTTTTTTTTTTTTTGCATTCGGACGAACATTTCCGCTTAATAAGATTATTAAGACGTCATAAGAAACGATTTTCAATATTTTGAATGAAAACATTCGACGTCGTCGAGCCTACTCGTTTTAAGCCAATGCAAAACCATCTTCGTTTCCTCATTTAGATATCTTAAGATTCTTATTAAGCCGCTTAAATATCTTAATCTAAAAAACGCTACATCTTAAAAATCTTAATGAGATTCTTAAGAATCTTAACATAAGAAACGCACCTCTGGCCACGACAAAAACCCCGCTGGACTTTGTCCAGTGGAGCTAAAATTTTTTATAACAGATGTACATCAGTTGCTAGTAAAACTTAAAAGAATTTCTCAGCACAAAAAGGTTTCAACTCCATTAAATAAGATATCAGAGTTACGAATCTTTGTCTTTGGGCTGATATAATTGTCACAGAAGTATGTGCACAATTTCCAAGGAAAAGCTTAAAAAGAAACTGATAAAACGTGTATACAACAGTAACTGTTGCACGTAAAAACTTAACCAAGGTGGCCAGATTTCGAATTATGATCTACTAGGTCTGCAGAATATTTGGTGAAAATTTCATCTTTGTATCACAAACTGAAGTATTTTGTCCCTAATCCGCTGCACTATTAGTTTTGATGGGGTTGAACGCCACTTTCAACAATCATCTACTTTTATCTCCGCAGGTTGAGCACCTAACAATTGATTTCTGGTATTTCTCACACAAGTACTACCATTACATTCTTTTCTAGCCTCCAGCTGCTGTCTCACATACTTCTATAATTATCAAAACATTGGTAAGAAACTTTTAGCCAGAAAGGATGAGTGATCGAACCCGGATCAGAAGATTCAAAATGAAAAAAAAAAAAAATATTTGTGATTGAATATCTCAGTTCAGTCTAACAAGCATTGGAGAAATTTTCGTCAAATTTTCTCATGCAACACTGGTTACTTGCAAGATAACATAGAAAAACAGTGTGATAAAAGGAGCTGTTGATTCTTCATATATTGGATATTTTTCCACCAATGTTATCCCGCTTTGATTATTTATCTAAACGAGAATAATTTATAAATCATATGTTCAAAATAAATACTGGCTCACAATTAGTGCATCCAGTGCCTTTAGCACTGTGATTCTAATGAAATTTTACTACGGTTTTTATTCAGCATCACGAGGGATGATATTATTTTTAAGATATAAGGGTGTGTATAAAAATACAGAATAATATTAATGTGTTGAAAAAGACGTAGAATCAGTTTTAAAAATCCTGTTATTACGTTAACTTTTCTGTAGGTCTATATCAAACCACTTGTAAAGAATAAAATCTGGTTAAATAATATAACTGTCCTCTGTCAGCAGCCTACCTTACTTTTAATTAAGATTTATGGCCAGCATCAAGTATCAATTGTTAGAGGTCGACAATTCCGATAAAAGAGATAAAGCACAGAAACTGTTTGAGTAAAATCTACTCGTTTTCAGGACATAGTCGTCTTACTGAATGAACGATTTTCGATAATTTGAGTGAAAATATGACCTCGTCATAATTACTCGTTTCAAGTTCAGCCAATGCAAAACCATCTTCGTTTCCTCATTTTGATTTCTTAAGATTCGTATCAAGCCGCTTAAAAATCTTGCTTTACCGAACAATTTATCTCAAAAATCATAATTAGAATCCTAGGAATCTCGCTCAAACGAATGTACATCGGATATCAACGTAATATTTTGTTGTGAAAATGACGGCACAATGGATTTGCCGACGTCATTTCGCCAACGGCGTTATATGTTTCGTGGAATAACTTGAATTGATACATATTGTATTTTCTCGTTTTATGATAAAAAATACGGTCATATTTTGAATAGAACACCAAATTTGTGCTCATTACTTACCGAATTTATTTAACTCGTCATCTAAAAACAGATAAAGAATCGTTTTTTATCTGTTTATATAGAAGACCCGGGATTCAATGACCATATTCAATGCCCTCTATTATTTGAAAAAAAGTTATTTGTTCTGTTAGAGGTCGACCGTAAGTTGCATTCCAAAAAAACTTAATGTAGAAGGTGGAATGCCCAATCTAGATTCAGAAAATCAGTCAAATGCGAAAATGATTCGACCCTATGGTCAGTCTGCGTGCTACTAAGATGATTTGGCCTTTTCGCCTAGTGGATCATAATCATGATAAAACTGTTAAGCGACCACTTAGGAGACCGTCAAAGTGGTTGTCACGGGAATGCTCGCCTAATGCAATACTTCATGATAAAAAAGGCAGGCCATTTTGAAAGCATATATTAATTGTCGCTTAATTTTACTGAATCCTATGATGTTCGAACCCATTGGAACCTTGAGACGATTTTAATGGGTTGTGACATTATAATTTTGTTTCAGAATGTCCACTTTTTAGGAGATTTTGCTAACAGTGAAGGTCTTTTAAGTGATGGTCGATGAATAAAGATGGTCGCTAAAATTAATAGAGTTGGTCGCTCGAACAGAATCGTCTATATGGTTAGAAGATTAGATATATATTATATTTTTGAGCCAAAATGTAGCATTTAAATTTAGGCTATCACTGTTTAAAACGGTCATTGTAACATGTGATTTGAAAAGCCACTATGGGCCAACTTATTTCTGATCCCGAGCAGGTATTGTTGTCCGCTCTATCAGAGTATCTCTCAGACAACTAGACTGGCTGGCTATTCTGACAGTTGAAAGTAGGACAAGTCTGTACCCAGATAGGATTCGGGTCAGAAATAAGTTGGTCATTATAAAATCGTCTTTTTGATTTTCGATGCAAATCGAAACGCGCATAAGTGTTTATGGTCCATCATAACTTGATGACCCGGGACATTGGTATTTGTAATGGCCGTTATCTCGGGTTCGATTTTAGCGAAGGGTAGAAGAGCTATATAGCGTTGACGTGTTTCAAGTCAGTTCGTCGGTCGGTTAATTTTCCACTTTTTTCGTGATAGAGTCCACATATTCCATCCATACTTCAAACTTTAACAGAATAATTGTACCAACCAAAAGATCGTCCCTTTTAAATTGGAGCAGGTCCCTCTTATATCTTTAAGTAGGAAAAGGGGCCTTATGCATTATTATTTACGAAGTGACGTTTCTATAGGCCTACATGTTCGTTATAGCAGCTACCGCTAGCTATATACCTTCTTACGTCCATCCCTCGTCCGTGTTTTTACCCCCGGTCTAATGATGTATTTTGGCATCTCATAACGTAAGCTCAAACCACAGTGAGCTTTGCCTCCGAAATCAATGAGCTAGAAATGAGGGATTGTAAGCCACGCATTCGAAACTACGACCGAACAATTTGTATGTAATTGCGGACGAAATTATTTTTGCAAATTGTTTGACAGGGAACTAAAACGCCAAGTGCAATCATTCGCGCGCTAGCGCTATAATAATAATAATAATAATAATAAAATCTTTATTTAAAGAAGGTAGCTCATTAAGCTGTCACCATACAAACAATACAATGAAGAACTTATTTACAATGAGGCCTTCTGAAAACAATTCAATCTAATACAAAACAAGAACGATGATATAATCCTAATGTTAATTACTGGATTATGATAATTCTGGGGAGGAATTCTCAGAAGATTTATGAGGTAGTATTATAACGAATTTTCATGTGTACAAGTATACAAAGAAATCCTTTTGACATCGATAAGGAACGAGTTCTTACAAAATTATGTTCGATTTAGCTTCCTAGATGATTAAATAGTATTCACGGTGAATGAAGAGGCAAACGAATGAATCAAAATCACCTCTATCATTAATCGAACTAGGATAAATGGCTTTGGAAAACTAATGCCTTTATCGATTGTTAGTATTGTAATGATGATGAGGATGATGCTTATGACGATGATGATGATAATTATGGTGATGATGATTATGTACATGATTTACATAACGTCTGTTTGATTAAGATGAAAATAATATACTTAACTGGAAAGACATACACAATAATGAATGGTGTATTTCACAACACAGTATTTAGTTATTTGGCATCAAATACTTTTTCAGCGATCGTTTAAAACATGAAATATTTTCAATTGTACGTAGATTAAGAGGAATGTCATTCCAACATTTCATTCCGTTAAATGAAAATGAATTCTTTAGAAACTCTTTTTTGGGAGCACATTTGTGAGATATCTGGTTCCCTGATTGTGATCTTAAACAATAAAATTTGTTGTTACTTACTTCTATAAATTCTGACATATACGAAGGAGCTAATCCATTAATAGTTTTGTAAACCATGAGAATCGTGAAATACTTACATCGATTTTCAAATGTTAACCATTTGAGGGAAATAAAATTTTCAACAGAACTAGATCTTCTTGGTTGACATAAAATGATTCGCGCAGCTCTTTTTTGGATTTTGCCAATTCTCTTAAGAAACGAAGATTTGCACTGGCTCCAAACAATGCATCCATAGTCGAAATACGGAGTTATATAAGAGTTGTAAAACATTTGCTTCATCTCCATTGTGAGAAAGCTATTAACTCTTTTAAGAAGGTAGAGCTGTGATGATAATTTTGCGCACAGTTGATCAACATGGTTTTTCCAACACAATGTATTGTCTATGTGTACACCCAATAACTTTTGTGAAGTTACGTTTTCTATTTCCATATCTCGTATACTATATGTCTCTCGAAAACCTTAGACAAAGTTGGTAAGATAGAGATGGGTCGATAATTATTAGGATCGCTTTTATCACCTCCTTTGAAAAGTGGTTTAACACACGCGTCTTTAAAATCTTGAGGAAAAATACCTTGAGATATACACTTATTAATTATGCATGCTATTGGCGTTGAAATAAAATCTTTGCACATCTTTAAAATGTTTGGTCCTATTCCGTCAAGCCCAGTCGATTTATTGCTATCCAATTTTCCAATGATATTTCTTACTTCAAGGCGAGATATTAGCTCTATCTCAAAACATCGACCAGAAAGTTTACTATCGAGATGGGTTTTAATGGTTTTAAAGTAATCTATATCAATCGGAACCTTATCAATTATTTGAGATATATTAACAAAATGGCTGTTAAGGGCGTTAACGACATTTACGATACCATCAATCTCAGATGCTTGAAAGTGTAGTCTAGAAGGTAATTGTTGTTCATTTACATTTTTAAATGTTATGTTGCGAAGATTTTGCCAGAGAAGCTTGTGCTCCGATTTGCTTTTAATTGCTTACGGTTAAAGAAATCTTTCTTGCTTTTTCTTATCATTGAATTAACCTTATTTCTCCAAATTTTATACATGTTCAAATTTCCGGAATATTTATATTTGTTTCTACTCTGAATTGCATTTTTTATATTCTCATTATACCATTTTGGTTGTTTTATTCTCTTTACGCGTTTTTCTTTAAGAGGAAGATGTATAGAAATAACTCCATTCAATACCCGGTAGAAAAATTCTAATGATTTATTAGGATCTGATATTGTTTCAATGGTATTGAAATTTATGCGTGTTAAATCAAACATGAAAGTTTCCATATTTAGGCTTGAAAAGGACCGGTAAAAAATTGATTTGAAATTATTTTCGTTGTTTATCTTAGCATGGTTTTGATATGTTAACGCGATAGGAAAGTGATCACTCAATGCAAGTTTCGAGACTATAATCTCAGAAATAGATTGTTCGCAAGTACTATAAATGTGATCTATTATAGTTGAAGATTTATTTGTTACTCTAGTTGGAATATCAACATGCTGACACAGACAAAAGTCTTGTACCATTTTAGACCATTTTGTATTGCTATAAGTACATTTAGATGTTGAAGAATACTGGATGTTAAAGTCCCCTAGTAATATGAAATCTAAACTAGAAGCATCGGCAGAATTTAGTTGCTCTTCATACTTTTCAATCCATGCCTGATTGCTGTTTGGTGGTCTATATGCAAAGTTTAACAAAATCGGTTTGTTCATGGGAAATTTTACTTCTAGCCATATGCTTTCTAAATCACCTAGTTCTAAGTCTGTTCTTCGTTCATAAATAACGTTTCCGGCTATATAAACGAGTAGCCCGCCACCGGCCTTGTTTACGCGATCTTTCCTTTCGAATACATATCCATTTACACTAATATCGGGATCCTTGACCTTTTCAGTTAAAAATGTTTCAGATATACCTAGAATGCAAAGAGATGATGTTTTGCTAAGTAATATACGAATTTCATCTAATTTCGGTAATAAGTGCTGGATATTTAGAGAAGCAACATGCAATCCCCTTTCTTTGAATTCTAATGTAAAAAAGTCATTGTCCACATCACTATCCGTATTTCGACTATTCTTATTAGAATAAACATTGTACTGCTGTTTATCATTTAGTAAATTTTGTGCGATAGGATCAGGGGTAAAGTTATCAGGAGTTAAAAACAAATTTTTAGTCGGACTTTTCTTATTTAACTTAGATAAATGGTTGTAAGATAAAGTATTCGAAAAATTATTAAAACAAGATGGCGAACTTTCATGATAAGAATCAGATAAATCACATGTGCAATTATACAGTAAATCATATCTGTTACTACAATTGACAGAATAGTGTATGTCTAATTTGTCCTATCTAGTTAAAAACCAACACTCCGATATTTTATGGTTTGACAGTCCACAGTTCCAACATTGTTTCACTCCATGGTTTCGATTCAGGTTGTCTCTATTACGTCCTTTGTGCTTTGGATTGAAATGTCTATACGGAGATTTAGGATTGTTGTGCCAACGTCTCCCCCTGTGGACATTTTCCGTGGAATTTATATCCTTTTTCTTTATGATACAGATTTCGTTGTTTATAGCCGCAACTAAAGTACTTGATCCATTTCTGTTTAGATGAATACAATCGCGGCTATACATACTTCCCACTGTTTTTCCATTTGCATATATAAATGACTGAAAGCATTCAACCAATTTTGCTTTTGTTTCGTCACATACTTCTTAATAGCTTCATTCAATGGTACCACGTCAACATCTTTTCTCGGACAAACTGTACACAGGTAAACGTTGCATTTTAAATCAGATACAGTCGCCTTTAGTTCATTGTATACAGATTCAATGTGTCCATCAGAAACGTCATTACCTCCTATATAGATAACGATATTTTGGTAAGGATTTAGATTCATTTCTCCCAATTTGGTGTGGACATCGCTCGTCTTTCGTCCTGGTAAAGTTCTAACATCTATAGATGTATCTAATCCTTTTTTGCTTATGCCTTTTAATATAGAGTCCCCAATTATCAAGGTTCTGTTAGACATTTCTTTAGCTGAGACCTTTTGATTTAAAACTGTAGATTCTTGATTATAGTCAGACGCGCAAATTGAATTGATATTAAAATTGCTACAATTACACGTTGGAGTAATAGCCGAAACATTGGTATTGCTCGGCTCAACATACTGAAAAGTAATTAACTTAACGTCAAAATGAGGCAATTTATGAGAAAAAGTTAACGCACGGACAGATGGAAGGCACGCACTCACGATGGACACCAGAGGTGCGGGGTTTTTTTGCATTCGGACGAACATTTCCGCTTAATAAGATTATTAAGACGTCATAAGAAACGATTTTCAATATTTTGAATGAAAACATTCGACGTCGTCGAGCCTACTCGTTTTAAGCCAATGCAAAACCATCTTCGTTTCCTCATTTAGATATCTTAAGATTCTTATTAAGCCGCTTAAATATCTTAATCTAAAAAACGCTACATCTTAAAAATCTTAATGAGATTCTTAAGAATCTTAACATAAGAAACGCACCTCTGGCCACGACAAAAACCCCGCTGGACTTTGTCCAGTGGAGCTAAAATTTTTTATAACAGATGTACATCAGTTGCTAGTAAAACTTAAAAGAATTTCTCAGCACAAAAAGGTTTCAACTCCATTAAATAAGATATCAGAGTTACGAATCTTTGTCTTTGGGCTGATATAATTGTCACAGAAGTATGTGCACAATTTCCAAGGAAAAGCTTAAAAAGAAACTGATAAAACGTGTATACAACAGTAACTGTTGCACGTAAAAACTTAACCAAGGTGGCCAGATTTCGAATTATGATCTACTAGGTCTGCAGAATATTTGGTGAAAATTTCATCTTTGTATCACAAACTGAAGTATTTTGTCCCTAATCCGCTGCACTATTAGTTTTGATGGGGTTGAACGCCACTTTCAACAATCATCTACTTTTATCTCCGCAGGTTGAGCACCTAACAATTGATTTCTGGTATTTCTCACACAAGTACTACCATTACATTCTTTTCTAGCCTCCAGCTGCTATCTCACATACTTCTATAATTATCAAAACATTGGTAAGAAACTTTTAGCCAGAAAGGATGAGTGATCGAACCCGGATCAGAAGATTCAAAATGAAAAAAAAAAAATATTTGTGATTGAATATCTCAGTTCAGTCTAACAAGCATTGGAGAAATTTTCGTCAAATTTTCTCATACAACACTGGTTACTTGCAAGATAACATAGAAAAACAGTGTGATAAAAGGAGCTGTTGATTCTTCATATATTGGATATTTTTCCACCAATGTTATCCCGCTTTGATTATTTATCTAAACGAGAATAATTTATAAATCATATGTTCAAAATAAATACTGGCTCACAATTAGTGCATCCAGTGCCTTTAGCACTGTGATTCTAATGAAATTTTACTACGGTTTTTATTCAGCATCACGAGGGATGATATTATTTTTAAGATATAAGGGTGTGTATAAAAATACAGAATAATATTAATGTGTTGAAAAAGACGTAGAATCAGTTTTAAAAATCCTGTTATTACGTTAACTTTTCTGTAGGTCTATATCAAACCACTTGTAAAGAATAAAATCTGGTTAAATAATATAACTGTCCTCTGTCAGCAGCCTACCTTACTTTTAATTAAGATTTATGGCCAGCATCAAGTATCAATTGTTAGAGGTCGACAATTCCGATAAAAGAGATAAAGCACAGAAACTGTTTGAGTAAAATCTACTCGTTTTCAGGACATAGTCGTCTTACTGAATGAACGATTTTCGATAATTTGAGTGAAAATATGACCTCGTCATAATTACTCGTTTCAAGTTCAGCCAATGCAAAACCATCTTCGTTTCCTCATTTTGATTTCTTAAGATTCGTATCAAGCCGCTTAAAAATCTTGCTTTACCGAACAATTTATCTCAAAAATCATAATTAGAATCCTAGGAATCTCGCTCAAACGAATGTACATCGGATATCAACGTAATATTTTGTTGTGAAAATGACGGCACAATGGATTTGCCGACGTCATTTCGCCAACGGCGTTATATGTTTCGTGGAATAACTTGAATTGATACATATTGTATTTTCTCGTTTTATGATAAAAAATACGGTCATATTTTGAATAGAACACCAAATTTGTGCTCATTACTTACCGAATTTATTTAACTCGTCATCTAAAAACAGATAAAGAATCGTTTTTTATCTGTTTATATAGAAGACCCGGGATTCAATGACCATATTCAATGCCCTCTATTATTTGAAAAAAAGTTATTTGTTCTGTTAGAGGTCGACCGTAAGTTACATTCCAAAAAAACTTAATGTAGAAGGTGGAATGCCCAATCTAGATTCAGAAAATCAGTCAAATGCGAAAATGATTCGACCCTATGGTCAGTCTGCGTGCTACTAAGATGATTTGGCCTTTTCGCCTAGTGGATCATAATCATGATAAAACTGTTAAGCGACCACTTAGGAGACCGTCAAAGTGGTTGTCACGGGAATGCTCGCCTAATGCAATACTTCATGATAAAAAAGGCAGGCCATTTTGAAAGCATATATTAATTGTCGCTTAATTTTACTGAATCCTATGATGTTCGAACCCATTGGAACCTTGAGACGATTTTAATGGGTTGTGACATTATAATTTTGTTTCAGAATGTCCACTTTTTAGGAGATTTTGCTAACAGTGAAGGTCTTTTAAGTGATGGTCGATGAATAAAGATGGTCGCTAAAATTAATAGAGTTGGTCGCTCGAACAGAATCGTCTATATGGTTAGAAGATTAGATATATATTATATTTTTGAGCCAAAATGTAGCATTTAAATTTAGGCTATCACTGTTTAAAACGGTCATTGTAACATGTGATTTGAAAAGCCACTATGGGCCAACTTATTTCTGATCCCGAGCAGGTATTGTTGTCCGCTCTATCAGAGTATCTCTCAGACAACTAGACTGGCTGGCTATTCTGACAGTTGAAAGTAGGACAAGTCTGTACCCAGATAGGATTCGGGTCAGAAATAAGTTGGTCATTATAAAATCGTCTTTTTGATTTTCGATGCAAATCGAAACGCGCATAAGTGTTTATGGTCCATCATAACTTGATGACCCGGGACATTGGTATTTGTAATGGCCGTTATCTCGGGTTCGATTTTAGCGAAGGGTAGAAGAGCTATATAGCGTTGACGTGTTTCAAGTCAGTTCGTCGGTCGGTTAATTTTCCACTTTTTTCGTGATAGAGTCCACATATTCCATCCATACTTCAAACTTTAACAGAATAATTGTACCAACCAAAAGATCGTCCCTTTTAAATTGGAGCAGGTCCCTCTTATATCTTTAAGTAGGAAAAGGGGCCTTATGCATTATTATTTACGAAGTGACGTTTCTATAGGCCTACATGTTCGTTATAGCAGCTACCGCTAGCTATATACCTTCTTACGTCCATCCCTCGTCCGTGTTTTTACCCCCGGTCTAATGATGTATTTTGGCATCTCATAACGTAAGCTCAAACCACAGTGAGCTTTGCCTCCGAAATCAATGAGCTAGAAATGAGGGATTGTAAGCCACGCATTCGAAACTACGACCGAACAATTTGTATGTAATTGCGGACGAAATTATTTTTGCAAATTGTTTGACAGGGAACTAAAACGCCAAGTGCAATCATTCGCGCGCTAGCGCTATAATAATAATAATAATAATAAAATCTTTATTTAAAGAAGGTAGCTCATTAAGCTGTCACCATACAAACAATACAATGAAGAACTTATTTACAATGAGGCCTTCTGAAAACAATTCAATCTAATACAAAACAAGAACGATGATATAATCCTAATGTTAATTACTGGATTATGATAATTCTGGGGAGGAATTCCCAGAAGATTTATGAGGTAGTATTATAACGAATTTTCATGTGTACAAGTATACAAAGAAATCCTTTTGACATCGATAAGGAACAAGTTCTTACAAAATTATGTTCGATTTAGCTTCCTAGATGATTAAATAGTATTCACGGTGAATGAAGAGGCAAACGAATGAATCAAAATCACCTCTATCATTAATCGAACTAGGATAAATGGCTTTGGAAAACTAATGCCTTTATCGATTGTTAGTGTTGTAATGATGATGATGATGATGATTATGACGATGATGATGATAATTATGGTGATGATGATTATGTACATGATTCACATAACGTCTGTTTGATTAAGATGAAAATAATATACTTAACTGGAAAGACATACACAATAATGAATGGTGTATTTCACAACACAGTATTTAGTTATTTGGCATCAAATACTTTTTCAGCGATCGTTTAAAACATGAAATATTTTCAATTGTACGTAGATTAAGAGGAATGTCATTCCAACATTTCATTCCGTTAAATGAAAATGAATTCTTTAGAAACTCTTTTTTGGGAGCACATTTGTGAGATATCTGGTTCCCTGATTGTGATCTTAAACAATAAAATTTGTTGTTACTTACTTCTATAAATTCTGACATATACGAAGGAGCTAATCCATTAATAGTTTTGTAAACCATGAGAATCGTGAAATACTTACATCGATTTTCAAATGTTAACCATTTGAGGGAAATAAAATTTTCAACAGAACTAGATCTTCTTGGTTGACATAAAATGATTCGCGCAGCTCTTTTTTGGATTTTGCCAATTCTCTTAAGAAACGAAGATTTGCACTGGCTCCAAACAATGCATCCATAGTCGAAATACGGAGTTATATAAGAGTTGTAAAACATTTGCTTCATCTCCATTGTGAGAAAGCTATTAACTCTTTTAAGAAGGTAGAGCTGTGATGATAATTTTGCGCACAGTTGATCAACATGGTTTTTCCAACACAATGTATTGTCTATGTGTACACCCAATAACTTTTGTGAAGTTACGTTTTCTATTTCCATATCTCGTATACTTAATTTCAATTGAATTAAAGAGTTTAACTTTTGTTTAGACCCAATTAACATGCATTTAGTTTTCATAGGATTCAGAACCATATTGTTATGTTTGCACCATTTTTCTACCTGAGTAATATCATATTGTAAAGATTTATTAATGAAGGTTACAGAAGAACTACACTTATGAAGTGTAGCATCATCAGCAAACATATCTAAATTTGAAGATATTTTAAACGGAAGGTCATTGACATATATCAAAAATAAAATAGGTCCAAGGATCGATCCCTGAGGAACACCACATGTGATTGTTTTCATATGGGATCGGATATTACCATGTTTGACTGTCTGACGTCTTTCGCTCAAATATGAACGAAATAAATTACACGCATTTGACGTAAAATGATAGAGTTTTAGTTTGAATAATAGAATATCATGATCTACAAGATCAAAAGCCTTTCGAAAATCAAGGAATACAGTTCCTACTACATTACCTCGGTCCAAGGCTGATAACCAAGTATCTACCAGACGAATAAGGGCAGTCTGGCACGAATGGTTCTCGCGAAATCCAGACAGATGTGAAAAAAGTACGCCTGTTTGTTTCAGATATGTTTTGAGTTGTTCAGCGATATGTCTCTCGAAAACCTTAGACAAAGTTGGTAAGATAGAGATGGGTCGATAATTATTAGGATCGCTTTTATCACCTCCTTTGAAAAGTGGTTTAACACACGCGTCTTTAAAATCTTGAGGAAAAATACCTTGAGATATACACTTATTAATTATGCATGCTATTGGCGTTGAAATAAAATCTTTGCACATCTTTAAAATGTTTGGTCCTATTCCGTCAAGCCCAGTCGATTTATTGCTATCCAATTTTCCAATGATATTTCTTACTTCAAGGCGAGATATTAGCTCTATCTCAAAACATCGACCAGAAAGTTTACTATCGAGATGGGTTTTAATGGTTTTAAAGTAATCTATATCAATCGGAACCTTATCAATTATTTGAGATATATTAACAAAATGGCTGTTAAGGGCGTTAACGACATTTACGATACCATCAATCTCAGATGCTTGAAAGTGTAGTCTAGAAGGTAATTGTTGTTCATTTACATTTTTAAATGTTATGTTGCGAAGATTTTGCCAGAGAAGCTTGTGCTCCGATTTGCTTTTAATTGCTTACGGTTAAAGAAATCTTTCTTGCTTTTTCTTATCATTGAATTAACCTTATTTCTCCAAATTTTATACATGTTCAAATTTCCGGAATATTTATATTTGTTTCTACTCTGAATTGCATTTTTTATATTCTCATTATACCATTTTGGTTGTTTTATTCTCTTTACGCGTTTTTCTTTAAGAGGAAGATGTATAGAAATAACTCCATTCAATACCCGGTAGAAAAATTCTAATGATTTATTAGGATCTGATATTGTTTCAATGGTATTGAAATTTATGCGTGTTAAATCAAACATGAAAGTTTCCATATTTAGGCTTGAAAAGGACCGGTAAAAAATTGATTTGAAATTATTTTCGTTGTTTATCTTAGCATGGTTTTGATATGTTAACGCGATAGGAAAGTGATCACTCAATGCAAGTTTCGAGACTATAATCTCAGAAATAGATTGTTCGCAAGTACTATAAATGTGATCTATTATAGTTGAAGATTTATTTGTTACTCTAGTTGGAATATCAACATGCTGACACAGACAAAAGTCTTGTACCATTTTAGACCATTTTGTATTGCTATAAGTACATTTAGATGTTGAAGAATACTGGATGTTAAAGTCCCCTAGTAATATGAAATCTAAACTAGAAGCATCGGCAGAATTTAGTTGCTCTTCATACTTTTCAATCCATGCCTGATTGCTGTTTGGTGGTCTATATGCAAAGTTTAACAAAATCGGTTTGTTCATGGGAAATTTTACTTCTAGCCATATGCTTTCTAAATCACCTAGTTCTAAGTCTGTTCTTCGTTCATAAATAACGTTTCCGGCTATATAAACGAGTAGCCCGCCACCGGCCTTGTTTACGCGATCTTTCCTTTCGAATACATATCCATTTACACTAATATCGGGATCCTTGACCTTTTCAGTTAAAAATGTTTCAGATATACCTAGAATGCAAAGAGATGATGTTTTGCTAAGTAATATACGAATTTCATCTAATTTCGGTAATAAGTGCTGGATATTTAGAGAAGCAACATGCAATCCCCTTTCTTTGAATTCTAATGTAAAAAAGTCATTGTCCACATCACTATCCGTATTTCGACTATTCTTATTAGAATAAACATTGTACTGCTGTTTATCATTTAGTAAATTTTGTGCGATAGGATCAGGGGTAAAGTTATCAGGAGTTAAAAACAAATTTTTAGTCGGACTTTTCTTATTTAACTTAGATGAATGGTTGTAAGATAAAGTATTCGAAAAATTATTAAAACAAGATGGCGAACTTTCATGATAAGAATCAGATAAATCACATGTGCAATTATACAGTAAATCATATCTGTTACTACAATTGACAGAATAGTGTATGTCTAATTTGTCCTATCTAGTTAAAAACCAACACTCCGATATTTTATGGTTTGACAGTCCACAGTTCCAACATTGTTTCACTCCATGGTTTCGATTCAGGTTGTCTCTATTACGTCCTTTGTGCTTTGGATTGAAATGTCTATACGGAGATTTAGGATTGTTGTGCCAACGTCTCCCCCTGTGGACATTTTCCGTGGAATTTATATCCTTTTTCTTTATGATACAGATTTCGTTGTTTATAGCCGCAACTAAAGTACTTGATCCATTTCTGTTTAGATGAATACAATCGCGGCTATACATACTTCCCACTGTTTTTCCATTTGCATATATAAATGACTGAAAGCATTCAACCAATTTTGCTTTTGTTTCGTCACATACTTCCTTAATAGCTTCATTCAATGGTACCACGTCAACATCTTTTCTCGGACAAACTGTACACAGGTAAACGTTGCATTTTAAATCAGATACAGTCGCCTTTAGTTCATTGTATACAGATTCAATGTGTCCATCAGAAACGTCATTACCTCCTATATAGATAACGATATTTTGGTAAGGATTTAGATTCATTTCTCCCAATTTGGTGTGGACATCGCTCGTCTTTCGTCCTGGTAAAGTTCTAACATCTATAGATGTATCTAATCCTTTTTTGCTTATGCCTTTTAATATAGAGTCCCCAATTATCAAGGTTCTGTTAGACATTTCTTTAGCTGAGACCTTTTGATTTAAAACTGTAGATTCTTGATTATAGTCAGACGCGCAAATTGTATTGATATTAAAATTGCTACAATTACACGTTGGAGTAATAGCCGAAACATTGGTATTGCTCGGCTCAACATACTGAAAAGTAATTAACTTAACGTCAAAATGAGGCAATTTATGAGAAAAAGTTAACGCACGGACAGATGGAAGGCACGCACTCACGATGGACACCAGAGGTGCGGGTTTTTTTTGCATTCGGACGAACATTTCCGCTTAATAAGATTATTAAGACGTCATAAGAAACGATTTTCAATATTTTGAATGAAAACATTCGACGTCGTCGAGCCTACTCGTTTTAAGCCAATGCAAAACCATCTTCGTTTCCTCATTTAGATATCTTAAGATTCTTATTAAGCCGCTTAAATATCTTAATCTAAAAAACGCTACATCTTAAAAATCTTAATGAGATTCTTAAGAATCTTAACATAAGAAACGCACCTCTGGCCACGACAAAAACCCCGCTGGACTTTGTCCAGTGGAGCTAAAATTTTTTATAACAGATGTACATCAGTTGCTAGTAAAACTTAAAAGAATTTCTCAGCACAAAAAGGTTTCAACTCCATTAAATAAGATATCAGAGTTACGAATCTTTGTCTTTGGGCTGATATAATTGTCACAGAAGTATGTGCACAATTTCCAAGGAAAAGCTTAAAAAGAAACTGATAAAACGTGTATACAACAGTAACTGTTGCACGTAAAAACTTAACCAAGAATTTCCCAGTTCAAAAAGGCTTAAAATGATGATGGGCTGATTTATTGATAATCAGTTGGTTTGAGCTTTCTGGTTACAACTATCGAAACCTCATAACCAATTTTAAAAGTGTAAATTGCAGCCATTTAATGTTTTTAAAGATTAGTGTAACTTGTGTACACTAGGTTACTTCTTATTTCCAAGCAACATCCTTTTACTTGAGAAAAAACAATTTATGTTTAAACCAAGCCTGAGAATGGACCTTCACCTAACCATCATTGGTCACTGACCACCGATGGTAGACTGTATGTCCATTCCAGACATGCTAGAGGATACAACACATTCCAATTGTTTTTCATTATATAAAAAAACAAAGAAGTTTTATAACAAACCTTGTCATGCCAAAAGCTAAATTCTTTGCCTAGGAGCTGATATTATGATCACATACGCATGTGCAAAGTTTCCAAGCTATAGCTTTAGTAGAAACAAAGATATTACAGATATTTCTTAAATGCTTATTGGTGGTTTATCGAGAAATAATGGTAGATTATCACTTGATAATCTCACCGCAAAAGCAGTGAAATTATCAAAAACTTATACCCTGCTTTTGCGCATTTCATCCTATCTGACGTCATCTATGCGGGGCGAAATAAGTGACATCACAATGAACATTGCATAGCAATCACGCGCAAAATGACGCGCTTTATGAACACATATCCTACAAATTTCACATTTTGTCTAATTTTTGCATTAAAGAAATAGAATAATCGTTTGTTTTTCGTGTAAGATCGATTAATATTTCATTTCGTGAACAGCAAAAGCTATATTTTCACTCATGGCTCTGTCACTCGTGAAAATATAGCTTTTGTTGTTCACTCAATGAAATATAAATCGATCTTACACGAAAAACAAACGATTATCCTCTATATATCAGTTGCAACTGACATAAAAACTTAACCAAGATTTATATGTCTGAAAATGTTAAAATTCCAATATTTCAATATCAGAGTAATGAAGCTTTTTCTAAATAGTGATATTATGATCACAGAAGCATGTGCATAGTTTTAAAGCAATAGCTTTAGAAGAGAGAGATTTTACACAGTTGCACATAAAAACTTAACCAAAGCATTATGTTGACGCCAACGCCAACACCTAGGTGACCAGAATAGCCCCACTATTCTATGAATAGTTGAGCTGAAAACCAGAAAGGGGTCATTCCTGGTCATTTCTTTGGATAAGCACAATTTTTGGGTTGTGGTGGGACTGTCATGAAAAGACACTGAACAAATTTACATTTTCACATTTTTTATTAACAAATTTGGCATCATGAAAACTCGACGGGTGTATATTAACCATCATTCAAAAGAGGATGTAGTATTAAGAATATGTACTGTCTAATCTCTACCTATACCTTATCATCGATAATATTAATAGTTTACAGTGGTTTAAGAAGGTAAAAGAGCCAAATAATCTTATTTTGTTTGTAAACCAAAAACTTTAAGGTAAAGGACCCATAAAAGTTCCGCAACATTTTGGAACTCACAATCTTTCACAATGTTGACCGAGATTTCCTAATGAAAATCATTAGGAAACCTCAGTTAACACTGTTCAAAACACCTGAAACGTTGAAGAACTATTACGGTTTCACTATCTAAAATAGTGATTTCTTGCTACCGAAATTTCTTCATATATATACATGTACATACCAAAGATAATTCTGTTTTACATGCATTAGGCAATATTTCCATTTCCTTTCATCTTCTATAATGAAAACTATTAATAACTGTTAGTTGGAAAAATGTATACAATTATTTGTTCTATATTAATTTTTTTTACCTTAAGATTATTGAATAATTTTTTATGTCAATTCATTGCTCAAAGTAAAATTACAAATATACAAGACAACTGGAATACATTTTACAAAAATACATAACAAAAATATATGTTGTTGAAGTCATTTCTCTATAGATGAAAAAGTTGATGTTTCCGTTCTATAAGTTTATAGTTAATACTAATTTATTTTAGTTCGATTGCGACGAAAGCTTAAGCTTATAGAATCGCTCTCGAACACTCAATCCTGATGTTTTCACATTCCCGAGAGAGAGGCGGTGGTTTAAACCCACTGCTACCCATTTTAACAGCTGGGTGAACTAGGGCTGGCTTTTGAGTGTTTTGCCCATAAACACACCCCATCTACAGTGGGGCTCGAACCACGGACCTCCAGATCATGGGTTGAGTGAATTTACCACTAGGCCACCGAGGCAGTTAGTTTATAGTCTATAAGTTTAAAACAGCCTTTGTCTAAATGACCTTATAGAACTGTGATATCAGGGCCTAAGGTTATAAAAGTTTTCTCAGGCTCAACTGAGAATTTTCTCAAATTTTAAATTCAAATAAATGAATGAAATTAAGATGATATTAATAAGTTGTTATTTATAACAACTTATTAATAATATCTTTATGTAAATACCATTAAAATGAGCATCAAAACTGATTTACTGCTTAAATCTCCAATTGAAATGTGAGAAAATTTTGAATTGAGAAAACTTTTATAACCTTGGGCACTGAATGAGTTATTTGAATGCATATCTTATATTTGGTGGTCAGTGCAAAATTATTGTAAGTGCCTATAAATTTATATGCACTTACAATTGTTCTGCATTGACCACTCAATGTATTAAAATTGTTTAATGATTTAAGACCTAGTCCATGAAACTTATTTAACTAAATAACATTTTTATCAGGAATGTTTAAAGTAGTGAAAACTATGCGTTTCTTCCATAAAATTTCTCAAGCATATCAAGTCAAACAAACATTGACATTAACATATATTTTTTTAAAATTCTTTTTTACTTTTCCAAAGCAGAAGAATTGGTAACATCCAAGTAAAATTTACATGAAAATAAATTTGGTTCATAAAGCGTGAGATATTACTGCCTTTTTTTGTCAACACCAAAGGATTAATACAAATTTATTATACATGTAAATGCTTAAACATTTAAAGGCACTTACTGTAGTTTTGAAACAACCCTTACACCACAACAATATTTTTTGTTTGATATATGGAATGTATCAAAGTTAAGATTAATCAGCTATAATTTGATTTCATGTTGCAGATTTCTGTAAGCTAATGTCTGAATTTTGGGCTTTAAGCCCTTACTAAGCTTTGAACAATGACTGTATATGCAATTTTCCTTTGTCAGACAAAATATATATTTTTGATCTCTAAACATTTATGAAAAAATAAAACAAATAATAAAGGTTTATATAGTATTGAACATCATGTAGTCAACAAATCAGAAGAAAATATGAGATTCTGAATACATAAAAGACGTAAATCAGCTTAAGAGAAAAAACTCCATGCCTTTTTAACGATATTTACAATGATTTAGATTGAAATCTTTTAAAATCAATTTTTCACAGATTTTTTTTTTTTGACAAATATTTTTTCCTATCTTTCCAAATTCAAAAGAAATATACAAACCATAATCGTATTCCTTTGAAATTAGAAAAAAAGTGAAAAATTAAGTTGAATTACTTAGGGTATAAGAGAAATTATTTCCATTAGAAAAATAACAAAGCTAAAATTAAACTCATTTTTCTTTCCCAGTTCTGTAGCAAATTCCTGGTTTGTCAAGTCCATTATGTTCAAAACTCTACAAATGTATAATGTACAAAATAAAATTTGTTCTTATCATTCTTGCCTCAAGATAAAATGGAGCCATGAAACATATTGAGATTTTGTTATTTCTTGTAAAAATATATTGGAGGGTCATTTAAATGTGCTCATAAATACATAGGCACTTACAAAATTTTCTTTCTGACCCCTCGATAAGCCATTGGTACTAAGTTGAATTGTCATAAGTACATGTACCAACAATATGAAATGTAGATAACCACAACAAAATTAATTTGCAAAATGAGATATTGTTCCAATCTTATCTTGAGCTGAAAAATCATCATTTTTTCAGTTTTTTCAGCGCTGTATATCTTCATCTTCTTCAAGGCTTGACAGGGTATCCACTAGGACCAAATTTCTCTGAAAATACATGTACAGTCGATATTGCTCGAGCGACCATGTCTATTAAGCGACTACCATAATAACTCCCTTCACCGTGAGCAAAATCTGTGTAAAAGAGGATATTCTCTACAAAAAATTGATTATTCTTGAATCTTAATGCTGTTTGAGCCCATTAGAATCATCTCAATAAGGCGATTCTGATGGGTTAGAACATCATAGGATTCAGTAAGACTTTACCAACAATCTTTACATGTCAACGAAATGAACTATTAAATTTATCATGATAGTTTGCATTAAGCGACCATTCCCATAAACGGCCTCTTTTTGGTGGTCCCTTTAGTGGTTGCTTAACACAAGTTTTACTGTATTATGTATTCATAGGTACTCAGAAAATCAATAAGGGTAAGTTCATATCGGACTCGGTTTCGACCCGAGTTATCCGGGTTTCCATCAGAACGACCTCGGTTTCGACTCATTTTAACCTTTCAACCTCGACGCTTCTGATCCTGGGTCAGGCCGGTGTTACTTGGGTTCCAAAATGACGTCGAATATAGTGCACAACTATTCGATTACATAAAACAAATATTCTCTTTTACTTTAAACGACAAATACTTTTTTCTTATTTCATATAGTATTTTGCACGAGTTTATCACATTTCTTAATGGGATAACGATATTTCATGGTTAATTAATTATTGTAGCTGTAAATTTGAAGTTTGTTTACTACCACCAGTGGGTAACTCCGTTCACATGAATGCCCTTTCTGGGCATGCATATTACAGTCAATTTTAGATTATTACAACATCTCACGCGACTCCCGGGCTGCCATTTGAATTTCCCCTAAGTGTTAACATTTGTTTTAAACAACCTTACAAACAAATAGTCTGATTCTGAAGCATAGCTGAAATTATATGCATGCAAGCCTGTTTTGAACCCACGCTGAGTATTATTGAAATTCTTGGTTCACAAGACCAAATTGCTTCCCACTGAGACAAAGAAATTCTTCATTGACACAGGTATCAGGTATTGTCATTTAATCTTTTGGGAAGCTAGGAATGAAAGATAAGGAGGTGTCATAACAACAATTTGACCAACAAAGAGACCACTAATGGGACCATCAAAAAGCAGTTGTTAAAGAAAATGGCTGCTAATAAGTAGCATTCGCTAATTTGACTCGTCGATAGTTTACAAATGAACTGTAATCACAAGTCACATTAGTATATTTGAGATATAATACATGTTTTGTTTACAAAACTTAATAGGAATTATTTGTTCATTTTTAAATATCCAAATGATTTCGAAAATCTCAATGATCCTATGTTGTTAAAACTCAATAGAATCGTCTCATGAGTTTCAACAAAATATGATTAACAGCTAGTATGGGTTGGGGGTTTACAACAATAACAAGAGCCATGTCGGACATGGCCAACCCTAGCCTTGAAAGCTTGATAGTAAACTGAAGCCTAATAGATTAAGGATTAAGAAATTGACCCCCTTAAAATCTAAGTCTTTAAAATAACAAAGGGCAATAACTCCAAAATAATGCAAGCCAGAGTTATAGTTCTTGTGCACTGCACTTCTCTTCCATGAGATCTATCCACCCATAAAGTTTCAAGTTGACAGCTTTAATACTTTAGGAGATATGCTCCGGACATAATCTAAGTCTTAAAAATAACAAAAGGCAATAACTCCAAAAATATGCAAGCAAGAGTTGTAGTTCTTGTGCACTGCACTTCTCCTCCATAAGATCTATCCACCCATAAAGTTTCAAGTTGATAGCTATTATACTCAAGGAGATATGCTCCGGACAAAATCTAAGTCTTTAAAATAACAAAGGGCAATAACTCCAAAATTATGCAAGCAAGAGTTGTAGTTCTTGTGCACTGCACTTCTCCTCCATAAGATCTATCCACCCATAAAGTTTCAAGTTGATAGCTATTATACTCAAGGAGATATGCTCCGGACAAAATCTAAGTCTTTAAAATAACAAAGGGCAATAACTCCAAAATTATGCAAGCAAGAGTTGTAGTTCTTGTGCACTGCACTTCTCCTCCATGAGATCTATCCACCCATAAAGTTTCAAGTTGATAGCTATTATACTTTAGGAGATATGCTCCGGACAAGTTTAGTGACAGAACCTCGGAATGACGGACGGAGACCATTACTATATCCCCTGGCCGAAAACGGCGGGGGATAATTAAGTTGAAAGCAGGCAGTGTAGGTCAAGATCAGACTGCATGTCTGTTCAGGCTAATCTTGATCTACTGTCTGCCAAATCTTAGTGCACACTAGGAAAATGTGAACAGCAAAAAACAAGAAACCTAGTTACTCCTCATAATTCTAGCTACAGTAACCAGGCTATGGTCACTCATGATATTTAGCTATGATTTTTGCCACTGAAATCTTTTCCCATGCTCTTCACACGACTCTCATGTTGTTCACAAAGCCTTAGCAGACAATATGGACTAAGACCAGCCTTTTCTTAATTTTTATGGATTTGTTTGTTGGAATTGGGTTTGTCACCGCTTTCAACAATCTTTCAGTTTTATATCAAGGCGGCTAGAGTACCTAACATTGGATTCTTGGTATTTATCACACCAGATAATTCTACCATTACATTCTTTCCTGGCCTTCAGCTGCTATCCGATATAGATTATCAACCCAATGGTTGGAGACAAATAGTGTAAAAGAATGAGTGCCGCCGTCAGAAAATTGAATGTGGGACTTTTTGAATGAAAGTCAAATGTGCTACCAGTGAACTTTGACGGCGGCCCTAATTTCTGTTGCAAAGCAGTTCATAACTCACAGGAAATTTCACCTTCACTCAAAAATGTTCTACCACACAGGTATTTTTAAATGTATGAGTCATTCATTGTGTCTGAGCCTCTTTCAATTTAGACTATTCTAAAGAGCAGGAAATGTTTCATCAAACTCACCACACTGTGCTTTCCCCTCTTTTGTCTTGGTGCCTTCGATATAATTTCCGTTCATGTCTACACACCAGCAGGCTCCGCTCTTATGACACTGTTGTCTCTCAAAGTAACCTTCTTTGTCACAGCTAGGAATCCAGTCTTCTGAATATACAGACAATAAGGTTCATAAAGGAAACATTCTTGGTCACATTTTTTTATTTAAGGTAGTGGACCTGTAATACATGCAGTTCTACATTGTTTCAATAGTAATGAGCTTTACCAGTGTTAAACAAGGTTTCCTAATGATTTTCATCAGGAAACCTCAGTCAACATTGTCAAAGATCATGAGTTCCGAAATTGTTTCAGAACTATTACAGTTCCACTACCTAAAATTCAGAATCTAACTTACTGTAATGACCATAAAATGTTGAAACCTGGAAGATGGATAATTATTGGTCAAAAACTCTAAAGAGAATGGAATCAAAACATGCCAATACGTCCAATTAAGTATAATTGAAAGGCAACCATAACTGACCCTAATCAAACAGCCCCTAGAGAAGATGTGTGATCTGGGTCAACAATGTTTGTTCTGACGTTCTATCTGAATACTAAGTGTCAACATGGTACCTCTGACTAAGTAGTTTGTCTAATTTGTTGTAAATATGCAATATAAATTTTCAATAAACGGTTTGTATTACCAGAGACATGAAATAAATTTGCCAGTGAACAAAACTAGACTGTCGCAAAGTGGACTAATGCCCCCCTAAAAGTGCTTGTCAATAGTTAAAAGCTATTATCCATCAAAAGGCCATAAATCTGTCAAAATTCAATTGATAGTAGCCAAAATTTCACTTGCACATCTCTGCTTGATACTGATCACATCTGTAAAATTTTGATGAAATCTGCCCACGAGTTGCTGAGAAATTGAGCTGACAAAAAAAAGCTACAGATGAACGGACAGACTAACCAAAAGATGAACCGACTGACTGACCGGCAAGCTGTCTCTTATATACATTGTAGCTGAATAAGTTATAGTACGGTAGTAATGGTCAGTTACTAACCAGAAAATCACATCTTGTATAACATAAATGTTCAAAACCCAACATTTTAAATTTAACCCTTTGCTGTTTAATCCCTGCTTTTTACGTGCCTATGATTTTATGATTGAGAAAACATTGTGAAAAAAGAAGAAATTGCTTCTAACAAGCAATTTCTTCTTTTTTCCACTCTATTTTCTACCCTACTGAATGGTTCTTTTTCAAATTAAATCCACTTTAAATTTTCGTCTGCAAAACCTTTGAAATTGGACAGGTCCAAAATTTTGTAAAACAGGAAAGGGTTAAACAAATTATTTGGTTGGTCTCTTGAATTTTTGGATAAATAGCAGTAAAACAGTGTATATAGATGATGCGATAGCCATGAGGTAATAATACATAGTCATATAACTCGACATACATGCATTGCACTAATGCCAACAAAACAGCTTTTTTTCACTTTTTAGCTCACCTGAGCACGAAGTGCTCAAGGTGAGCTTTTGTGGTTAGGTGGATGTCCGTCGTCCGTCGTTCGTCGTCCGTCGTGTGTCGTGTGTCGTCCGTCGTGTGTCGTCAACATTTACCTTGTATGCACTCTAGAGGCCACATTTTTTGCCCAATCAACCTGAAATTTGGTCAGAATGATTGTCTTGATAAAATCTCGGACAAGTTCGAAATTGGGTCAAGTGGGGTCAAAAACTAGGTCACAGGGTCAAATCTTAGAAAAACCTTGTATGCACTCTAGAGGCCACATTTTTTGCCCAATCAATCTAAAATTTGGTCAGAATGAATGTCTTGATAAAATCTCGGACGAGTTCGAAATTGGGTCAAGTGGGGTCAAAAACTAGGTCACAGGGTCAAATCTTAGAAAAACCTTGTATGCACTCTAGAGGCCATATTTTTTGCCCAATCAACCTGAAATTTAGCCTGAATGATTGTTTTGATAAAATCTCGTACAACTTTGAAATTGGGTCAAGTGGGGTCAAAAACTAGGTCACGGGGTCAAATATTAGAAAAACCTTGTATGCACCCTAGAGGCCACATTTTTTGCCCAATCAACCTGAAAATTGGTCAGAATGATTGTCTTGATAAAATCTTGGACAAGTTTAAAATTAGGTCAAGTGGGGTCACAAACTTGGTCATGGGGTCAAATCTTAGAAAAACCTTGTATGCACCCTAGAGGCCACTTTTTTTGCTCAATCGACCTGAAATTTGGTCAAAATAATTGTGTTGATAAAATCTCGGACGAGTTCGAAATTTGGTCAAGTGGGGTCAAAAACTAGGTCACAGGGTCAAATCTTAGAAAAACCTTGTATGCACTCTAGAGGCCATATTTTTTGCCCAATCAACCTGAAATTTAGCCTGAATGATTGTCTTGATAAAATCTCGGACAAGTTCGAAATTGGGTCAAGTGGGGTCAAAAACTAGGTCACAGGGTCAAATCTTAGAAAAACCTTGTATGCACTCTAGAAGCCATATTTATTGCCCAATCACCCCGAAATTTGGTTCGAATGATTGTCTTGATAAAATCTCAGACAAGTTTAAAATTGGGTCAAGTTGGGTCAAAAATGAGGTCACGGGGTCAAATATTAGAAAAACCTTGTAGACACTCTAGAAGCCAAATTTATTGCCCAATCAACCCGAAATTTGATCAGAATGATTGTCTTGATGAAATCTTGGACAAGTTCGAAATTGGGTCAAGTGGGGTCAAATATGAGGTCACAGGGTCAAATATTAGAAAAACCTTGTAGACACTCTAGAAGCCATATTTTTTGCCGGATCAACCTGAAAATTGGTCAGAATGATCATCTTGATGAAATCTAGGTCAAGTTTGAAATTGGGTCAAGTGGGATCAAAAATGAGGTCACAGGGTCATATCTTAGAAAAACCTTGTAATGAGTGTAGAGGCATCATTTTTTGCCCAATCGACCTGAAATTTGGTAAGAATTCATTATCCTTTCTAAATCTACTTTAAACAATTTTTGACAGTTCATTCAGGTGAGCGATTTAGGGCCACTATGGCCCTCTTGTTTTTAGTTTGGCTTTGATAAACAAACTTGACATTGACTTATGGCTTTGACTTAAATTTGTACATATTGAAAATATTGACAATCATACAAAATATGAACCTTATTTAAATACTTTTGGAGTATAGGCAAATAAGTGGGGTTGTGTGTTTATGAAATAATTTCATTTTCATGTTAAAGTGACCTGACCATTAATAGAGTCTAATGGGGAAGGAGTTATGATATGTTAAAGGTAAAACCTGAGAGTGGAGACCAAACAACTGAGACCAAACAACTAAGACATCATGAACACAAAAAATGACAATGAGAATGCAAATTGATGAAAGACCTTAACTTTTGTTTCAAAGCAGCCAAGGTACAAAACAATTCAGTTTTTAAAGTAATCACAATAAATACTGAGTATAGCATTGAAAATATTGTTCAAGCCTACAAAAATATAAGCACTTTTACTAGCTTTTCATTTATTCTTGCATGATAACTACATACCTTGGTTGGAATGCTTCTTCTTCTCAAAACATGGAGCAACTGAAAAAATATCATATAATTCATAAACAAACAAGAGCAACACTGGGCCTGGCATTATACGCCAAAGCTCAGAAATAAATGGGTGATGTTTTTAACTTTTTATTGATTCTTAGGATGTATTTTCTAGCAAACACTATAGTATATTGTATTTATACATACATGTGAAGTTTCAACATCGTAGTTCAGTATTTTGAACCGAACAAAGGGCAATAACTCAAAAATCATACATGGTAGAGTTAGGGTTATTGCGCTTTGCACATCCTAGCTTTAAGATCTATACACCTGTGAAGTTTCAAGACTATTGGCCTTATAGTTTCAAAGTTATGGACCAGACATGAAAGCGCTAACTGAAACAAACAAAGGGCAATAACTCAAAAATTACAAATGGTAAAGTTGTGGTTCTTGCGCTCTGCACACCCTAGCTATGGGATCTATACACATGTGAAGTTTCAAGACTATTGGCCTTATAGTTTCAAAGTTATGGACCAGAAAACAATTTGCTAACTGAATCAAACAAAGGGCAATAACTCAAAACTTACAAGTGGTAGAGCTGTGGTTCTTGTGCTCTGCACACCCTAGCTATGGGATCTATACACATGTGAAGTTTCATGAATATAGGCCTTATAGTTTCAAGGTTATGGACCAGAAAACAATTTGCTTACTGAATCAAACAAAGGGCAATAACTCAAAAATACAAATGGTAGAGTTGTGGTTCTTGTGCTCTGCACACCCTAGCTATGAGATCTATACACCTGAGAAGTTTCAAGACTATAGGCCTTATAGTTTCAAAGTTATTGACCTCCTAGCTATGAGATCTATAAACCTATGAAGTTTCAAGACCATAGGCCTTATAGTTTGAAAGTTATGGACCGGACACGAATTTGCTAACGGACAGACAGAAAGACAGACAGACAGACAGATAGACAGACAGATAGACAGACAGACGATGTAGACGATAACGTAATACGAGAAGGGTCGTATAAAAATATTATAAGCCAATACTTGTTCTTGCAAGCTATGGATTTTATTTCAATTTTGTTTTCAACTTAATAAGAACCATTGGCTTTCAAAGATTACCTAGACATAATTATATTGTATCTGTAGGTACCATACTTTTGTTACCTGCTTTGTTTACTGTACCAAAACTTTTTATTTGATCATCAT
Source organism: Fragum whitleyi (assembly GCA_948146395.1). Lineage (NCBI taxonomy): Eukaryota > Metazoa > Mollusca > Bivalvia > Cardiida > Cardiidae > Fragum > Fragum whitleyi. The sequence goes on from OX411545.1 coordinate 14,263,543, forward strand.
GTCTGAAAATATCCTATTTTAACTTCCAGAAGTTTTTTTCTAGGAGTCATTTGACATCTAATTTTGATTTGGTATATAAGTAAACTTATCTCATTAAGTGTATGGATGAAATAGTTTCTTCATGGTCACAATAACCCATGGCAAAACCTTGGCAAAATTGCATCAATATCCAAGTGCTGAATGCACTGATTGTTTGTCAGTATTTCTTTCAAAAATATAGTTTACAAACTTTCTGACTTGGTAATGAAAACAGGTGGTATTGACTAAGATCAGACTGCAAATATGTGCCGGCTGATCTTTGTCTGTGCATCCTGCCAATACAGGAATATTCCGAGTTCAGTATGACAAGAGATAAGACTTGTGAAATGTTCATTAAATGAGACATTTCCAAAGATTTCCAATGTGCTCAAAGCAAAGACTCTGGTCAGTCTGTGCATCCGTACAGTCTGACCAGAATCTTCACAATGCGATTTTTAGACAGACAAGGTCTTGAAGTATCTGTAAACAGTAAGGCAATCCTCTACTTACGCTAATTAACTGCCTGGGCTGCTAAATGTTTGCACCTCAAGCTGATGTCAAATTGAGGGAAATGTCATGCAAAGGCTCAAATAGAGTTTGAAATAGTATTCACGCATTTATAAAGGCGGTCAGATGATAATCTCAATTTACCTATTTCTTCAAAACAACAACACCATTCTCCTCTCGTCAATTTAATGGCATTTTGCATTTTCTGGTGTGTGTCACATGACTTCAGGAGATGCTTCATGCATGGTTCACGTCTGTTAGATTCCATGACGACCATCTCATCCTCAGTTAGATGTCCATCATGGCTTGTGTCTTGTTTACGGAACTCCCACATTACAGATTTGGAGCACATACAACCACCATCTATAAAGAAGTTTATTGAGTGATTGAATGGAGTTTTACGTCACTTTCAACATTTTTTCAGTTATATCACGGCAGCTGGAGTACCTAACAATGGATTCCTGGTATTTCTCACATCTGTACAACCATCACATCCATTCCTAGTCTCCAGCTGCTATATCACATAGGTCAACTATTATCAACCCATTGGTGAGAGAAAAATAGTCAGAAAGAATGAGTGCTGCCATCAGGGATCAAACCCAGGACTTCAGATTGACAGTCCGGCGAGAAGTTTATTGAGGGGGTCAGCACAAAACTATTTTAAGTGCCTATATACCCAAAGGCACTTTCAATTATAGTTTTGCACTGACCCCCTTGACATTTTCTTTTTTTTCTCAAAAAAAAAAAAATATATCAATGAATCGTCAGAAATTGTAAGCCAGGAATTATATATACATTTTTTTTTTTTCACTTAGTATGGTTTACGGTTTATAGATTGTCGAAAGAAAACGTAACATAAAAACAGACCTTATAAATTTTGATATCTTTAAGCAATTCTAAAAGCATACAATTTACAGAATGAAACAGAATGCTTTTCATTGATTGATTCATATATTAAGAAATAATCTAATTTACAAATTAAGTTTTTTCATTGTTAAAGGAAAAATATCATAGTATTCTTGCAATTTCTGCTTTACCAAGTGATTTATATAAAAGACATGTCCTGATTAAGGCCATGGAATGACATTGATAGATACTAAAGCATTATTCAGAGCTAAATTTAGAGGTAATTAGTTAAAAATTAGTTATTTTAATATCATGTCATAGTTTGTTGTAGACACAAATAGAAATCATCTCGTCTTGCCCAAAACATGTTGGTTGGTTAAGAAATAACAAATTCAGTATTGTCTTAACCCTTGTCATGCTGAACCTGGAATATTCCTGCTTTGGAAGGTGCTATAGACAAACATCACCCTGTACATATGTGCAGATTGATGTTAGTCTACACCATCTGTTTCTCACTTTCAAACCAGAAAATTTATTCAGCATGACAAGGGTTAACAAGGTCTTATCTAGGTTATTGAATACCAACTCACGTGATTCCTTTTCTACAATGTCAATAGCAGCTCTCTTCGATCGTTCATGGCGATCGCCCTTCCTCTCACGTTTATGATGGTACATCGACTGTTTATCACGGTGACTAATTGGCATTCTTCCTCGTTTATGGTGGAATAAGGACTGTCTATCAACATGGCTAGGACCTGAGGGGATTTCTGCCAAACTTTCCTTCTTGTGATGATACAGAGACTGTTTCTCGTGATGACTAACAGATGCTTCAAGATGTCCATGTTCAGCTTGATGATGTTTTGAACCATGGTTTGATTTTGACAAATGACTTCCCTCTCGTTTGTGGTGATACATTGACTGCTTGTCAAGGTGGTCAATCATTATGGGATTATCTCCGATGGTTCGGTGATGGGCCTCACGGCTTTGGGTATGAATCATATCAAACCAGCCAATCATGCGCTTCTTCAATTCACCCAGTTCTGTGCTACGGCATTCTACAATACAAAGTACATGTCATACAATATTAATCATCAAGGCAAAGAAAACAAGGATAAATTACCAATCAGGGGAAGGAATTGCAATGCCCAACTTGTCGGTCATAGGCCATTTTACCATTTTTCTATGCTACTTTTCTGTTAACAAGCAAATATCAGGGCAAATCTTGTAACAGTGGCTTATATAATGAATGTAAGAGATTTATTGATCTAATATTTGTATTAAAGGGTAGAAACCATTGATTTTAACAAAAGATGTTTGTAAAACATTTATGCCCCCATTTAAAGCAGTTCAAAGGCCTATTCTTTGTCAATCAACAAAGGGAAATAACTCTCAAAATATTATTGAGTAGAGCTATGGTTCTTGTGCACTGCACTTCTCCTCCATGGCATCTATCCACCTGTGAAGTTTCATGATTCTAGCTTTCACACTTTTTGAGATATGCTCCAGACAAAAAAAAAGGTCTACAAAGTAGAGACAATGCATATTTCCACAACCCTGCACAAGACTGTTCACTGTCCACAGTTTGAGCAAAGCCAAATTCCCTGACTTTTCCCTGACTTTAATCAATTTTCCCTGACTTATGTTTACTGTATTTTGCACGTAATTTATGAAAATGTTGGCTTCCTCCACCTCTACAGCCAACCCTTTCCACCTCTTACTTTAATAAATGTAACTGTATCACTATTTGTATGAATATTTTTTTCTTTTTCTTCATACACACATAATGCATGCTTTATGAACTTAACCTATACTGCTGGGTATGGGTTTTGAAATAAAATGCATGTCAAAATGGACAAAAACACAAACTAACCTCTTAGAAGCATGCACAATTTAGGTGTGCATTTCAAAATATAAGCTTTCTTTTAGGCACTTCAACATGAATAAAATGGTACATTATTTGGTATCATGTATAAAATTCCTAAGTGTCTTAATTTAAAAACTCTCATTCTGAAGTTAATTCATAAAGACATAAATAAATATAAACCTTATTAGTTTATCCTGTTTTTGTGTCTTCTAAGAATGCTAATCTACAATATGCTTATCAGCATAGTTAACTGAGCTACAGATCATAAAATTAATTTGCAATCATTGAATATGTGATTCAAAATGTTGCGGAACTATTATGGGTCCACTACCTTAATAGCATTACAATATCCTAATGCATAAAGTTTTCTTCAAAGTTCAATTATAATTTTCTTGTCTTTTCTCAGACAGTCCTTTTTTGTGATGGGACACATAATTATCTATATCCTTACAAGTAAAATCAAAATAAATAGCTATTTCTCTAAGGAAAATAATCCATAGCAGACTTCTTCTGGAAAAGTTAGGGTTATTTCCCTTCTTGTGCGAACAAATGATCTAGACAATTCATTATTACTTTAAACCAAACATTATAAACCTGTCATGAAGTTGCACAAACATGACAGAAAAAATTAGACACTCTGTGCCAAAAGTTTTCTCTACCTCTTATTTTGATGGCCGCATAATTTGAGGGATTAGTGCAAGACCATACGGGAATTAATTCAAAACCAGTAACTGTTTAAATGCCATGTCAAATGTCTCTTTCAAAATTATAGATTTCAGTCATTTTTCAGTATCTAGAGCACCTAACAATGGATTCTAGGAATTTCCCACACCAGTACTACTAGAAAATCCTATCAGAGCTTTCAGCTGCCCTGACAACTAAGGGGGGTTATACACCATTGAATGTACAGTGAAGGATTGAAATATGTGAGTGATTAATTTCATGTTAATTACAACCATATAAAAATAGCTTAATGAGTAAATCTACATAACTTATTGTAATTTTATGCTATCTTGAGTGCTTTCTAAAGCTCCAAAAACACTTCACTTAATCATGTAAACCTGAAAAAGTTAGTTTTATCGAATGGTGTTTAACATCACGTTTAAAATTTCTTTGGTCAGATTATAGAAACTGGAGCACCTAACAATGGTTTCCAGTTGTTTTCTCGGATCAGTACTACCAAAACATCCTTTCCTAGCCTCCAGCTGCTATCCCACTTAGGTTTACGATTATCCATCCATTGGCGGGAGACAAATGCTGGAAAGGGTATGTGCCAGTGCCATGAAACGAACCTATGACATCTTGTGATTGAGGTTAAGGAGTCTGATGCACTATTAACCCTTTCCTGTTTTACAAAATTTTGGACCTGTCCAAATTCAAAGGTTTTGCAGACGAAAATTTAAAGTGGATTTAATTTGAAAAATAACCATTCAGTAGGGTAGAAAATTGTGGAAAAAGAAGAAATTGCTTGTCAGAAGCAATTTCTTCTTTTTTCACAATGTTTTCTCAATCATAAAATCAAAAGCAGGGATTAAACAGCAAAGGTTTAACTGTGCTACATCTGTGACAAATCAAAGGCATTTCTTGAAACAGAAGCACTGTGTTCTGATGTCTGAAATTTGACTAATTGGTCCTTTTGTTCCTTTATGTGGGGTTTTATGTCAATTCAACACTAGAATTTCTTAGTCAGATCACGCCCACTGAAGCACCTAACTATGAATTCCTGAGATTTCTCCCATCCTTTTAGAGCCTCAATATGATCATTCTTCAAAGGTTTACCAGTATTCACTATTCATGATTATCATTTTGAAACAATTGACCTCAAGTTTGAGAAATACTTCACATAGCCTTCAAACTAATGTAATAATGATCAACTTAAATGAGTTTTTTCATGATAGTAGTAGTTTAAAGAGATTATTACAATCAGAGAAAGGGTTCTTAACCTTTGTCATGCTGGACCCAGAATGTAGGCAGGAGGTAAAGACAAAGATCAGCCTGCACATATGTACAGGCTGATCTTTTTCTTAACCATCTGAATTCATGTTTTTATACCAGAAAAGATCAACAGGGGTACCACCTAACGCTGCCTATACTTGGTTGTTGGGTGGCTGTATAACTAGTGGAAAAACCAGCTGCAGCTGCCTATGCTCAGCTGTTTGGTGCTGTATAGTGATTAAAAATATCAGTAGAAAAAGGGGCATAATTCACACAAAATGCTTCTAAAGTTTTACCTCTTGATAGCAAAGATTGCTCCTTTGATAGTGAATGTGTGTGCTAAGTTTCAAATGAATGCCTACAGAAATGCTAAAGATTTCACAAAATGTCAAACTTTTTCACCAGAGGACAACACTGCCAAGGCCAATAGGCTATACCTTTGGTTTTCTCCAAAAAACAACCAAGCTAAAAATCTTATAAAATGATATTTTCAAAATAAATACAGACTTTCAATTTGTGCATCCAATGTTTTCAGTACTCTGATTTTACTGCGGTTTTGCGTATGTTTTTATTTATTTGTACAAAGGTTAATTTGGTCACTTAATTTGGCAGAGAACTTACGTTGTTCTTCTGATGCTTCCTTGAATAAGGCATCTTGTTTTTTCTCAATTTTCTGCAAAGAAATAAAACAAACTTGGCTATAATGTGACATCAATTTGAGGAATATTGTTTTTCTGCGGCTCAGTGTTCTTTTCCAACAGTATTTGGAAATTATCTCATTAACTACAAATTCGTTTACAATGCAGTTCATGAAATTCATCAATTTAAGGGATTTTTTTCTGAAGCTCATGCAAATTTTTTCCAAAATTACTAACTACAAATTGATTAAACATGAAGCTCGTAAAATTACTGTACAAATGTAATCATGTTAATTAGAATTTATACATTTACATGAGAGTTAATGAGATTTTTCATATTTCTGTATGTATTCAAACAAAATAAAACACAAATTTTTATGTCTGTTACACAATGAAGGGGTCTATGAGAAACTACTTTAAGTGCCAAAAAATATATTGGCACTTACAATAGTTTACGCTAATCCCTCAAAACAAGGAACCTGATTGAAATTTTTTGTTCACTAAACACATTGCACAATAATCATCAGACCATTATCAACTCTACTACATGTGTTTGTTACATATACTTTCATTTTGTTAGTGGCAGAGGCAGAGAGCTACAGATAGAGGGCGTATTTTGGATTTCAAATCATATAATTTAAAATATACTTGCTCATTTCTGTGTTATGCTCATTGCGAAACAGTTGTAACTGCCTATTAACATATAGGCAGTTACAATAGTTTACGCTGATCCCTCAAAACAAAGAAGCTGATGAAATTGTTGGTTCACTCAATACATTGCACAATAATCATCAGACCATTATCAACTCTACTACATGTATTTGTTACATATAGTTTCATTTTGTAAGTGGCAGAGAGCTACAGATAGAGGGCGTATTTTGGATTTCAAATCATATGATTTAAAATATACTTGCATAAATTCTATATGTTATGCTCAATGTGAAACAGTTGTAACTGCCTATTAACATATAGGCAGTTACAACTGTTTTGCACTGAGCGATCAATATGTTCTCAGCTATTTGCCTTATTCTCAGCTATTTGCCTTATTTTCACCTGCAAGATGAAATGATGATATATGATGGTAAGAGTATATGACAATTCATAAGTGCACTGTATCTTATAAGGCCTCTGGCAAATTGTTACGCTTCTGAATGTACAGTTGATTCAAAATTGTATTAAATGTGTAGTAACACCATCATGCATTTAAATTGGTTTGTCACCTAACCTTGCGTTTTATTTATTAATATAGATGACATGTTTTCATAGGATAGTCATTGGACTCTTTTCTTAGCCTTATATTTCTTACAATCTTGTAAATTACAGGGGTGTAGCTAGCTGAAATTAAAGTGTACTCAAAGATATACAAATAAACCTTCAAGGGCACAAAGCCTAGAAAGAGGGAAGCTGTTTGAGGATTGTAAGCAAGCTGCTATAATTATGTTGCCCTTATTAATATGACTTACGTTGCAGGAGTGAAACAACAACGTTGAATAATTCTTATATGACAAAGGTGTATTAAATTTGTGGAATAGCTATGCAAATGAGCTCAGAGCTTGGCAAAGCCTCGATTTTAAGATGACTTGTTTAATAAACGGTATTTCATGACTAATCATTAATCCTCTATTTATCTTCATCAGCTTATTTTAGAGAAAACTTATTGCTGCTTGAACAGCCCCAGCTCCTCTCCTGTTTTTTAGATTAATTTGGTTCTCCCACAAAAGACTTTTTTTAAAGTTAAGAGCTACTTGTCTAACATTTCTTTAATATGTTCTATCTCTTTCTAGATCTTCCTCTTACTTTCCTTCTGATGAATTTGTAATGCGCAAATGCTTTTTAGTGTAATGGTCGTTACATTGTAGACTTTCATTTTTTTTTTAAAACCCTTAAGTGTTATGATGACATAATCCTTCACAAACTTACAAAGTATCAAATAAATCTGTGGTGCATCCCATCCCACCTTCAGTGGAGATAGAGTAAGTACATGGGTCACCAGAATAAATTTACAACTCAAGGATTTGGGCCTTCTGTGTGCATAAAAATATCAAATCCCTGGTTACATACATGGTAAAGGATCATGAAGACAATGATGTACAGTAAGGAAAAGGTAAAAATTCATTAACCTTTTGTTATTGTACTTATCTGAATACATCAGGCTTCAGGCTAGAGAGAGACGACTTATTGAAAATGATCTCTTCAAAGATATCAAAGTACTTATGAGTCCAGTCTACATCACTGACAATTTACCAAACACCAGACAACAATATTTGAGACCAATACACATGGAAAGACAGTGCAGAGGACAATTTAAAGTTAACATTCTTTTTTACTTTTTGGCCTTTGTTTCCGTCATGAGGTACATAATGGGGCACCTAACCATGGATTCTCGGTATGTCTCATACCAGTTCTACCATGACATCTTTTCCAATTCTCCAGGTGCTCATCTCACCGAGGGTTACAATTATACACTCCTTAATACAGAAAATATTAGACAGGATATTTGCTGCAACCAGACAGGGAAAGACCCTGAGACCTTATTATTGAAGGTCTGATGCTTTATCAACTTGGCTATGATCATGGCCTGAAATACCAATCACTGTTGCTAACAGAGCTTATCCTGAGGATGAAATTTAGACTAAACTTATTTTGAATCATCTATTTCAGGGGGTGATGTTTCAGTGCAAAACTATTGTTAGTGCTTATACAAAGGCACTTACAATATTTTAGTCCTAAACCCCTACATTTTCTTCACAAGCTTGAGCACTTTGTACTCTGGTGAGCAAAAAATGTTATTTACCGAGTGGTGTTTATTGTGCTTTCTGCCTCTCTTTTTCTCTCTCCTAGACTGTATATGATGGTTCAATAGATCAAACACATCCTTCAAATGTTCTCCCGTCATGAGCTGGGCCTCAAGCTCCTTGATCTGGGTCTCATCCTTCAAGAACTTCTTCTGTTTGTGATACTGTCTGAACAGACGGCGTCTAAAAAGAACCAATATATATCATAGTTATATTGTCATATTGTAAATAACACACTAACAAGGCATTGAAAAAAAAACCCTTCGGAAGAGGATGTGTTGAAAATCTTAAGTTTTCAAATGTTCTAGTGCAGTTTTGAGGATAAAATTTCAAAGTTTGACTTCATTGAATGCACATTGATTAGAAAGTGAAAAGTGACAGTAAAAATAAATAAAAATTGTATCATGCTAGCCTAAGCAATCTGACCAGGGTTGAAATACTTTCTATTTAATGACACAGTGGTAGACAAACTTAACCCTTGTCATGCTGAACCCTGATTATTCCTGCTTTGTCAGGAGCTGTAGACAAACATCAGCTTGCACAAATGTGCAGCCTGATGTTGGTCTTCACCAACTGTTTCTCACTTTTTGTATGTCTAAGTACTCACATAACTTATTTGACAAAGATAACACCTTACCATTTCCATCAAAACCCAGAGGTACAGAAAAGAGGGGGTTAATCCAGTCTAATATCTTAATTTCTTGTTTAAACCCTATGTTGTGGGTACTCATTTGAATCGTCTTGATGAGACAATTCAAATGGGTACCCACAACTTAGGATTTGTGCTAGTATTGTGGAACTATTTTTATTTGAAATACCCCCTCAATCTGTAGCTCTGAAAACATTTTTTCTTTAAGAAAAATATGGGCAGGTCATTAATCTTATATTTCTCATGATTTGGACTAGTCCAAGGCTTGATCTTGTGATAAATGTTTTACAGCCATTAAGTAGCAGGTTGATTTGTCATCCAATCTATTACTCTAGTATGCAAATACATAGATAACATTGGTTTCTCTAATTCCTATCATTTCTTATGAACCAAAGCCACACCATTATTGTTTGCTTTTAGCGAGACAAAACATTTGTTAGCCCTAGTTTTATATGGTGTATTTAAATTTCATTTCCAACAAATTGCCATTTTAACCATATAAACCTTGACTCAAGATTTTCTAAAAATCAATTGGTAGAAATTAGGGAATGTAAGGAATGTAAGCTAAGATTGGACTGAACATCTGTGCAGGCTGATCTTAGCCTATACTGTCTGCCAGAGCTTTAAATAGTGTACAGTTGTAGTATGTCATAAACAACATGAGAAGGGTTTATGTTTATAAATTTGATTGGACCAACTATGCATGGCACTTTCATGATCACATGATGAACACTGACTAGCATGTTCCTGTCTGATAGCATCCTTTCTGACTATTTGACTCACACCAATGGGTCCATAATCGTAGACCTATGTAAGATAGCAGCTGGAGGCTAAGAAGAGATGTAATGGTAGTGTACTGTCGTGAGAAATACCATGAATCAATTGTTGGGTGCTCCAGCAACCGCCATATGAATGAAAGATTGTTGAAGTGGCATGAAACACCTATTCATACAAACAAAAATAAATTCTTTAGTCAGGGCTGTATTTAAAAGCATCGTGAAATATTTTAGGAAAAGAGGAAACAAACAATTTCTCTTTCACTCACAATGCTTTCTGTCCTAGACTTAAATTGGTTTTAAATATAAAACTATCTTATTTATTGTCTGCCAATTTGGTTAAGTCTAAAATTACATCTTTTTGAAATCAATCTATGAACAGAGTTCTTTCTGTAAGGAATGTGGGTCAAAGTGGAAAAGTTTATGTCTATTTATGTCTTTGAACAAAATGCATTAGAGGCCACTAGGCCATGGAATAGCCATGAACCTATATCAGGCTTTTTTTCCCCAGACAACAATTTCTTAGGGTAAACATGATCATTCTGCTAATGTATTTTATGAGGGGAAATAGTTATATATATCTCAAAAATAATATGATAACTAAGTACCTGTTTAAGAATAATTTGCTAAAAGTATTAGGATATAGCATTGTGTCTATTCACAACATTGGAACAATTCCAAATTGAATAAAAATACATGTACTGTTTATCTCTAATAAGATTGCACTCATGACAGTAGCTCAACTACCCTATTAAATTCAATAAAAAAATCCTCTTTTCAGTTGTTTAAAAATAACTTACCGGTAATTTAAGAATTATGTAATTCTTTTTCTTTCTTGAATTTGAGGGAAGTTTCCTCTTAAACAGTCATTAAAAATTACTGTTTAAGAGGAAATCAACCTCAAATTACAAGAGGACTGTCTACAGGTGCAACACTCAGCTGCAGGTGCTGGATAATGCAAAAAATCTATGTCATAAAAGGGGCATAACTCCTACAAAAATGCCCACAGAGTTACTCCCTTGAAAGTATGAGTCACTCTTATGATGATGAACACACATGTCAAGTTTCATTAAAGTATCTTACATATCAACAGAAATAATGATCAAGGTAAAAGTTTGTCACGCCAATGTCAAAGCCCTCATCAACACCAAGGCCTATGCCAACACCAATGTATATGACACCAAGGTGATCATAATAACTCGGGTTGAAAATGGAAAAGGCCAAAATGCCAACAATTTGATTGATTCAGAAAAGCGGGTTGTAAGTAAACGCTCCTTCCCCATATTTTGTATAGCTCCCAGGGTCGTTTATTAGGAGGAATACAGTGGTAATCATAGATAAATTTTCTATTAAATGTGTCCCAAAGTCAGTTAAGTGTTTCTAGTGTGACAAAGCGTACATCAAGTACTTATTCTTCTTATTATTCAAACCCATTATGCATTAACAATGAGATAAAATTACTGTATGACAGTTACGGTTTGTTACGTTGCCTCAAGCTGTCATCTTAAATCACTGCTTCAGATTCGAACAATGGATGTAACTCTAAACTATGAAAAAAAACATTGCAACATCTATTGTTCATATGATATTTTTGAGGGAATAGAATTTGATAAACAGACAGTTTTTTTCAATGATTACATCAAGCAGGGATGTGGAATTTCCATGCCTGACTTGTCTGACTCAGTCATTTCTATGTGCAGACAAGTACATTTTAAAAGGCCACTTGTCCGTGGACAAGTAAATACCAGAGCAAATTATGGAATGGTACTAAATAGATTTAAAAATTTAACTGGCCTAATGTTTGTATCGATAGTGTAGAAAACTGTTTTTGATATAGAAAATGCTGGGTTCTAGCATTTCCTTCAATAAAAAACAATGTTTTCTCATAATTCATCCATTCTCTTTTTTTGCAGACAAGTTCATTTTAATCCAGGACAAGTAAAAAAAAAATCATCTTTCAGTTGTCCAGGGACAAGTGCAGTAAATCCCTATTTTCACACCCCTGTCTAATATACATCAGACTCACAAGATGTAACAGATGAAAATTCATGTTCATTTTTATATACCCAAATAATATCATAAAAGAAGACTTTTCTTTAAAAATGAGTCTATTGGGATCAAATAAAAACTTAATAATATTACCTTTATGTTCATACATTTATACAAATTCTGAATTTGAGAAAATTCTCACTTGAGAGCAATACAATATTATAAGGACGAGTGTCTTTTTCACTGCGTTTATTGGGGTATAAAGTGCAATTGCCTTAGCACATGGCTAATAATGCCCATAGGGCGTTATGTTTAAGCCATATTTGTTTAAGCCATATTTGTGGCCTCTGGACTGTAAACAAGAAAATTGGCATTAAGGCCCCTTTCCAGTAATAAAGCATGTATCCTTACCATTTTCAATAGGGTTCATCCTTGTGACCTGGCCACATTTCTGACCAAATTTCATGAAGATTGAACCACATTTGTGGCTTCTATTGTATTAACAAGAATATTGTCATTAAGGCCTCTTTTCCCATAATATGGCATGGATCCCTCCCATTTTCAATATGGTTCATCCTTTAGACCTGACCATCTTTCTGACCAGTTTTCATGAAGATTGGGCCATATTTGTAGCCTCTAGATTGTAAATTAGAAAATTGTCCTTAAGGCCCCTTTTCCCATGATATGGATCCTTCCCATTTTCAATAAAAATATATCATTGAGACCTGGCCATCATTCTGACCAAGATTCATGAAGATTGTGGCTTCTAGAGTGTAAACAAGAAATTGTCATAAAGGCCCCTTTTCCTGTGATATGGCATAGATCCTTCCCATTTTCCATTGGATTCATCCTTGTGGCTTGGCCAACATTCTGACCAGGTTTCACGAAGATTGGTCCATATTTGTGGCTACTAGAGCATAAACAAGAAAAAAATCATTAAGGCCTCTTTTCACGTGATATGGCATGGATCTTTCCAATTTTCAATAGGGCTCATCCTTGTGACCAGACAAACATTATGACAAAGTTTCATGAAGATTGGTCCATATTTGTGGCCTCTAAAGCCTAAACAAGAAAATTGTCATCAAGGCCCCTTTCCCATGATACAGCATTGATTCTTACTTGCCGATATTGCGATGCTTGGTTTTATTCAACGGACCATGTCGCCCATCTTGCTTCATCCTGCCCAGAATCTAAGGAACTAAGAGACAATTTTCTTTTTTCTATCCGTTACTTTCAAGGTGATGCTGTCTATCGTGAATTAATCAACATGTGTGACAATGATAACGAACTCTTCCTTACCACAATTTTAGGCAAATTACCTACATCAAATCTAACGGATGCTAAGCAATATGTACATGCCTGCTTGAGATATTTGAAATTAATACTTCATAATTTTGATAGGTAAACAATGTGAAGAATATGTAATCTGCACCTACTGAGTGAAAAAAAGAAAAACAAGTATACTGATAAACTAAATTTATATAAAAAAAAGAAGAAAATGAAAGAAAATATCTGATTTTATGTGTCACACACATGTAGAAATAATGCTTAAGCTTGTCTGTGACGGTATGGGTTCGGCAGATTTCACTCTTTTCTTTTCTCTCTATTTCTTCGTTTAAATATATATGTGTATGTAAGCATATATATGTATGTGTGTGCATATGTTTTTTGTCTTCTTACTTACTAAACATTGTTCCATGTTACTAACCCAAACAACATTTTGTACGTTTGTGTCTTTTTTTTTATGTAAAACGATTTATTTGTTTGTATCTCCAGCTTGTTGGGGGAATTAAAGAGAATAAATAAAATCCTTGTGACCTGGCCAACATTCTGACCAAGTTTTGTGAAGATTGGTCCGCATTTGTTGCCCCTAGAGCGTTGACAAGAAAACTGTCATTAAGGCCCCTTTTCCCATGATAAGGCATGGATCATTTTCATTTTCAATAGGGTTCATCCTTGTGACCTGGCCAACATTCTGACCAAGTTTCATGAAGATCAGGTAATATTTGTGGCCTCTAGTGTGTAAACAAGAAAATTGTCAATTAGGCTCCTTTTCCTGTGATATGGCATGGATCCTATCCATTTTTGATAGGGTTCTTCCTTGTGACCTGACCAACATTCTGACCAAGTTTCATGAAGATTAGATCATATTTGTGGCCTCTAGAGTGTAAACACTTAAATTGTTGATGCAGGACGCCTGACGACAGATGCAACACGACGCACGACAGACATTAAATGATCACAAAAGCTCATCATAAGCAATATGTGCACGATGTGCTCAGGCAAGTTAAAAATTGTGTATTTTAAGACCACTATTGAAAAGGAGAAAGGAAGATATCTAAAAATAACAAGAATGACAGACTGATAATCAGTCAAGGAGTTTTATCTCTTTAAGTATGCTATGCTTTAAAAACGACATTTTTTTGTCTGAAGAAATTTTACTTAAACACTATACTACAGCCCTTTCCTAATTACATGAATTAAGAGGACACTGCTATCCATATATATCCTAGAGGAGGATATTTTGGTTTTCAAAATAAAATATTTTAGAAATTTCTAACTTCAACCCTATGTTGTTGATTCTTATTCAAAATGACAGTTCAAATGAGTACCCATCAAATAGGGTTTGATTGGTAAATAAAGATTTTAGACTGACTTTACCTCCTCTTATCTGGACCCCTGAATATCTTTTAATTATTGCCTTATAGCTTCAAGAAGGATTTATTCAACACTTTTCTCAAACCAGCCCTACATTCAGGATGACAAAACGGTGCAAAGTGTCTGCAAATTGTACCCTTCTTTGCATGTGCACTTGCATGCAAAGCAGGGTATAATTTGCAAACAGTTTGCAAACAGTTTGCACCGTTTTGTCATCCTGAATGCAAGGCAGCTGGTACTTCCACAACAATCATTACGAGCCTCCAGCTGCTTTTCCCTCTTTGAAAGTTCTATGATCATCCAACCAATTTGGGTAATAATTTTTGCTGTGATTTAGGAGTCAATTGATTGATTGAATAGTGAGAGACAAATAGTCAGAAAGAATGAGTGCCGCCGTCGGGATTTAGGAGTCAAACCTGGGAGCACACAACTGGGATTCAATTGTGTCAGAAACTGCGTTTTAGTCATGACTAATGGTACTTAGGTTTGGACAAATACCTATGTATGTGAAGATTTGTTTGTTTGAATGGAGTTTTACACTGCTTTTAACATTCTTTCAGCTTTATAATTGGGCTGGAGCACCTAAAAATGGATTCCTGGTATTTCTCACACCGATAACACCATTACTTCCTTTCCTTTCCTCCAGCTACTTTCGCACAAAGGGGTACAATTATCGATCCATTTGTGGGAGACAAATAGTCAGAAAGGATGAGTGCTGCCGTCCGGCATCAAAATCGGGACCTCTAGTATGACAGTTGGACACTCTGTATGTAAACAGGACCAAATAACCCAGAGTTGAATCTCTAATCCATTGCAAAGTAACCCTTTATTTGCAATTTTCAAGAAGAAACAAGAGTGCCAAAGTCAAAATATACACTGCTACAGGAACATTTTCAACAAAGACCAGTTTTCAGTGACAAAGCAAATTATATCACAAAATAATGATTAAATGCACATGTATGGTCACATGAGGTAAGTTTGTGAAAGTTTCGTGCAAATCAGTCCATAATTGAAGGAGGGGTTTTGTTCATAGGAATTAAACATTCAGACAGACAGACAAAAAGACAGACAGATATGATAACATATATGACCACAATTGGTGGCATATGAAAAGAAGAAAAAATATTGTGAAACAAGATGTGTTTGTGAAACACGAATGCCCCCGTAACTGCATTTTTTTTCAAAGTTTGACCTTGACAGATGACCTTGACCTTGTCACATGACCTTGACTTTGGTACCAGCGGATGCGAATCATTGAGATCTATCATCATGCCAAATATTAGCTTTGTATCTTGAATAGGCTTTAAGATATTGGCAAGGTTAAGTTTTCGGGTTAAGTTTTCGGACAGACGGACGGACGGACAGACAGACAGACGGACATGAGTAAAACAATATGCCCCCGATCTCTCGATACGGGGGCATAAAAAAGAATCGGTCATAATTAATGTTTCCTTCTTAATTTTGGCAGATTTTTTTCAATTATAAACCAATTCACACTAGGGCTGGATATAATTGCTTTTCTTCATAAATACAAATACTTGTATCAAGAATTATCATCAAATGTATTTTGAGAATCATTTTCATAAAATAGTTTTCAAATGCCCTTTTAATTGAATTACAGTAGTTGATTGATTGAATGGAGTTTATGTCGCTTTCAACAATTTTTCAATTATATTGTGGCAACTGGAGCACCTAACAATGGATTCCTGATATTTCTCACTCCAGTACAACCATCACATCCTTTTCTAGCCTCCAGCTACTATCTCACATAGGTCTTCAATTATCAACCCATTGGTGAGAGACTAAAAGGCGGAAAGAACAAGTGCCGCCATTGGGGATAGAGCTGTAATACAGTAAAACGCTTGATCCAATCTGTATAAATATTTGTTTGAAGGCATATACATATAAAAGGTCCCTTTTCTTGTGGAAAGTCACAAATATAAACTCTGTCCAATTGATTAATATTTCACAGTTTACAGAATTGAGGATTGCTAGGCTAATTGAACAAAATATCAAATAAAACACACAACCATACCACCTTTGGATATAAAGAGTACACAAAATGAGACTTTGAAATCATAATTTTGAATTGTTTTTTTCAAAGGTTAAAAAAAGTCCTTGTTAAATAACCTTGTTTTAATCATTTGACCTTGACAGAAGGGTAGAAATTCTGAAAAAAGTTCCATCTGCTCACTCCCAGTCTACATAGCACAGCAGAGCTTAAGATAGAGGAAATTTTTTCGATTTCAAGTTGAAATATATCACAATACTTGCACAAACCCTATATTGTTGATACACATTGGCATTGTTTCCTTGAGACGATACAAAATAGTACCCAAAACATAGGCTGTTTATGAGAAATAAAGATTTTAGACTCAGGCTGTCTACCAGGTCTTCTAAAAAATATAGGAGTTTTAATAGGAATATTTTTAAAAAAAAATAGGAGTTTTTAGCTCATTTAGAGTAAAAATATAGGAGTTTTTCCAGTGAAAATTGTTTATCCAACGCTCTTATACTAACAATCCTTACCTCCACTCTTGCTTTTTCTATGTTAATTAATGTCTAGATAAAGTAACCTTTCAGTTCCATAGCATCACAGTCCAGACAGGAGGCTGCTGTAGAGCATCATCATGATCATCATCACCTGAATTGGTACCTTAAAGGCTGGTGTCCTATTCAACTGTAGGTGACCAAACAGGTGACAAGGAACAGATGAAGTGCACCAAAGCATTATACAGGATGGTGATGCTATGGAAGACATAGAGATTCTCTTACCTGAAGAATAAAGAAGCAAAGAGCAGTATCAAAGCAATATTTGCTATCTGATCATATATCGGCAATACATTTTCCTAAAAATATAGGAAATATTTTCAAAATATAGGAGTTTTATAGGAATATAGGAGGTGCTTAAAAATATAGGATTTGGACCCAAAATATAGGAGTTTAATAGGAATATAGGAATCGGTAGACAGCCTGTAGACTGGAAATACAGTTAATAACATCTTGAAATTGACAATCATTCCGATCAAAATCATTCTAAATCATTCACTCAGCGCTCCATTCATTCATTCCAAACACTCACTCAAATCGATCAAAAACGCTCCAATCTAACTGAAAAACATACAACAACAACTTCGTTCAAACTAATAATAGCTAGGAAAAAAAATCGGGGTTTCACTTATTTAATTGAAATTGTAGGCGTCTGATAGGTTCTTGAAGAAATAGGGAGCTATCTAATGAACTTGTATGCATATTTTATTAAAGGGAGGTAATTAATATTGCTAATTTTGTTCATCCTGAATAAAATTTGCAATACTTGATCATCCCCCATTAAATTCACTCAAAAGTCGCTCCACACACTCATTCAATTTCATTCCTACATCATTCCAAAATCATTCACCTTGTCAATTTCACAATGTTTTTAACTGCACCCCATCTTTTCTGTACTTCTGGTAAAGTAACAGCTACCTACCCTTCACGGAAATCATGTTTGTTAATACATTTCTCCGCTTGTGTTGTTGGATGGACGATGCAGAATTCTTTGTGTTCGCATTTCAATGTTTTGCATTCTGAAAATATGTGAATAAATCATTTCACTGTTCGGTCAAGAAGTTTTGAAGGATCTTGTTACAAACATGGTGGAACCAATAGCCCCCTCTTTTATTTAGTGAACATGACGTCATTAAGATGAGTTTAGTGGTCTCTTCCCAGATAAAGTCAAATAGGATGATTAAACAAAAGCAATGTATTTTTTTCTGATAAAATTGGTTTCGCAATAAGATTATCAAGTGATAATCTACTGTTGTTTCTTGATAATCTACCCAAAAGCATTGAAAAATTTAAAATAATATAGTCCTCTCTCATCATTAAGTTCTTTAAAACTATTTACAAGTTGTATCCAGCTTTGCATGTGCACTTGCATGCAAAGCTGGGAATAGTTGGCAGTTTGCACAGCCGGGGACAGTTTGCACAGCCCTATCAGCCAGAATGGAGGGCAGTATACTGTTTATTAGCAAACTTGTATTTTCTTAGCCTATATCTTTATTGAAGTTAACTTTTGTTTCAAACAAAATGACTATTTCTCTTTAATTTCAACCAGCTTGGCTTTAATTTTTCTCATGAAAATTAATCAGAAAGCAGACAAAGTAGGCTTAGATCAGACTGCACATCTTAACAGGCTGATCTTAGTTCATATTGACCAACAAAGTATTTGTCCAGCAGAATCACGCATTGAACAGCATAAGGGTTAATCCGTTTTGATGCTATCAATAAAAAATTCTCAATTCTGATAGTGATATTAACAGACGTTTTAGAGATATTTACCTGATTTTTGCCTATGCAGCTTTCCTCTTCGTCCCTTTTTCACCTGAAAAAATCAACAGGTAAATTTAAGCAAATTTCATTTTCAAAATTAACCCTTGTCATGCTGAACCCGGAATAATCCTGCTTTGGCAGTAGCTATAGACAAACATCAGCCTGCACATATGTGCAGTCTGATGTTAGTCTACACCACCTGTTTCTCACTTTCAAACCAGAATTGTCAATAGATTTAGTTTTTCAAATAAAAAAAATGACCTACAGGTAGGTTTTTGGTGCTTTTTGCCCTTTGATTTTGATGACATTTTTTAGCCAAAATTTATTCAGCATGACAAGGGTTAAGCATCAATGCCTCCAAAATAATGATTTGTCAGCAGTTTAGCCCCCATTTAGTGTTAGAACCAGGGGCCCGTTTTACTAACAATCTTATGACAAAATTAATCATAAGTCAAAATTACAAATCATACCTGGTTTTTTCATTCAAAGTTCGATTCTGCATTGCAATATCTCATTGGAATTGTCTTCACAAGACGATTCCAATGAGTGATGCATGGCCGAATTCCATATTTAGTTACCACTTTAGAAGAAAGTTTAATTTTTGACTTATGCTAAAAAGGATCGTAAGATGTTTAGTAAAACGGGCCCCAGAAGTGGATATGTTCAAACAAGGCCCCTAACCCTCTCCGTAATCTAATTATTTCAGTTTCATGCAGAAATTCAAAATTGTGTAATTAACCCGTTATGAAAACAACCCCTCTTTTTGTATGTTTGAACCCCCTTTACAGAAATACAGTATCCTCCCTAGTTTCACAATAGATCATAGTAAACCAACATTTTGCTTGATTTGGGACATTAACCCTTGTCGTGCTGAGCCCAGAATATTCCTGTTTTGGCAGGAGCTATAGACAAACATCAGCCTGCAAATATGTGCAGCCTGATGTTACTCTACACCACCTGTTTTCGCACTTTGAAACCAGAATTATCAATAGATTTGGCTTTTCAAATAAAAATTGACCTACAGTTGGTACTTTCAGTGCTTTTGTCCTTTGATTTTGATGAAAAAAAATATTTAGCCAAAATTTATTCAGCATGACAAGGGGTGACGATTGAAAAAAAGCCTCCACATAGGTTTGTGGTATACATAGATCATTTGATTTTTTCTCTCTTCTTTTATAGATGAAAAGATAAAGATGGATAGAGACTAGCAACATTTTCACCATGAAAGGACAGTGAAAAAGTCAACATGTGTATTCTTTATGACATTTATGAGATTCATATATATATATAGGCGTGTCATAAGGAATTTAACCCTTTTTAATTATTTTCAGCCCTTTTCCATGTACTAATAATCCTTTCATGACGAAATCATGCTGAACCTGAATCATTCCTGTCTGAACTGATGGTCAAAACAAAGATCAGACTGCACACATATGCAGTCTGATCTTAATCCAAACCACCTAATTATTCCTAACCTAATTAACATTCAACCCAAGGTCTCAGTCCCCCACTAGATCTACACATTTCGGAGCTGACACTTGGATATTTCAAAGTATAATTGGTCCATTCTGTGTGATGTGCTCTATCAGGAGTGTGGAAATATGGATTCTCTCTACTTGTCCGTGGACAAGTAAAGTGTGATTTTCTACTTGTCCAGGATTAAAAATTACTTGTCCGCAAAAAAACAGAATAGAAAGATTTTGAGAAAAACATTGTTTTTAGAGAAGAAAATGCTGAAACCAGCATTTTCTTCATTAAAGACAGTGTTTTCTACTCTTTGGTACAAACATTAAGCTTATTAATCTCTTTGATCTATGAAGGGCCATACCAAGATTTGTCCTGGTATTTACTTGTCCTCGGACAAGTGGACTTGCTTAATGTACTTGTCCGCAGGTAGAAAAGCCTGTGTCGGACAAGTCGGGCATGGGAATTCCATACCCCTGGCTCTACATTTACCTTTTTCTAGTAAAGTAAAATACTCTGTTATTCTTGAGCCTTTTGTTCTTGGCCATACAAAATTTCCTACCAAATATACTGGCAACATTAGGGGTCAACAAAAACTATAGTGGGCACCTATAAATTTATAAGTACTTACAATAGTTTTGCACTGACCCATCAAATGGTCAGCTTAACTGTTTTATCTACAGCTTGGAGACATTATTACAGTTGCCCATAAATGATATTCAAATAAAGCACTCAATAAATTTCCCTTGAAATCAGTATTTTGTAATATTCTGAAATCTAGTATACATGGTATAATGTAATACTTTTTTAAAGAAAACAATATCGTTGGAAAAGAGGAAATTCTAACAAGAAATTCCTTAATATTCATGTTTATCACTTTTAAAATCTTAAATCATTGCTTTTTAAGTTATTGTAATGTAAAACCTAGAAGTATATTCCGACATAGGTGGTGGTATCAAAACATTTTTTACAAGAATTTTTATGTATGCTAAATATTATCTAATGATTATTATTTTTATAATTACTTTGATACTGCCACCTGTGTATTCTGAGGCAAACATTTTGAGAAAAAGGACAAATTCATTTTTCCCCCACTATGTTTTCTATACATTTATTAGCTGCAATAATGTACCCCTCTCTCTGATATGCTGCTGGTCGAGGCATCCCACATCAGACTATCAAAAGGGATGGGGGTACGTTATCGCAACTATACAATTATACAAATAAAAGTCACCAAATTCTTGGGGTATTGGCCAGAAAAAAATATATATATTTTCTATAAATTGGCTGAGAACCATTACATAGAAAGGAGCCACCCTATAATATACATACATTTAAAAAATCATAAGGTAAATAATTTATTTTCTCACAACTAGTGAGTTTGCTTGATAAAGTAGCCCTATTTGGCCAAGGATAATTTATTTTAAAGGTTAACTTTTAGACCTACACTTCTGGTTTAACTTGTTCTTGCACTTATTTTTTTTATCTGAAATTTTAGTTGTGATCATCACAACATATGCATTCTGATTGGATGAAAAAGTGATTTAATTGATCAATGAAAACAATTTTGAGCATGCATCCATTTTGAAAGTTTGCTCGTAAAGAGGTCCCATGAGAAATCTCTCTCATTTTAAATAAATCTTTACATTATTGCTATTTGATTTTGAATTGATAGAATATGAAGAACATATTTCTTGAATTTATGGATGTATGAACTAAAATTCTAAAATCACATATGCATGAATTCATTTCATGTATTACTAGTGTGATTTGGTTTTTAGTTTCATATCTCCATGAATTCCAACTATTTCTCTCTTCATCTCCTCAGTGGCAATTGATCTAATTATCGTTACTTTAGCTTGTATAAAGTGTAGTTATAGTGGTGTGATCATTCATTAGCGATATTATTCGATGTCATATTTCCGATACGCACGTGCGTAGGTCGCGTATGTTAGTTACGGCATTGAAGAAAATGCTTAGTACATACGTGTTTCTTGTGGTAAAGATCCGTGAACAAATGTTGACCTCGCAGCCTATCCTTTCTGTTGTAGTTACGGCCCTTGTGGAAGGGATTCGAACTCGGGGCACTCACGCCGACCCTCTGTCCCTTTTCTAGCCTATTCCCATGTTTCCTAGCCTCACACACACACAAAGTCGCGACTAAAACTAAACCGAAAATAAACACTCTCATGTTGTTTTCACCTGTGTTAAAATGTACCGACTGACGTATTTCGGCAAACTTCGTGAAGTTTTCTCAATACATGGGCGAGTTCAATTGAAAATCGGATAAGCGGACTTTCTTTACAATTCGTTCATTCACAACTATTATTCAAAACATATTAATTGTATATTTTTTGTTGGTGAAATATCAAGTGGTGAAAATATTTCCTTTATTTTTGGCCTGCAGGTAAAAAACGTTTCGTCGTTTGTAACTTTGTGATAACCTGCTCCCCCTGTGGAATTCATTGACCCGCAATGTACCTGGATGACGTCATTGTATACATGTACTTGAAATTTTAATCCTATTTAAACATGTTATGCCTTTGTCTGTCATTCGATCGCCTTATATTACATTGAAGTTTGCATAATAAAGATAGATATCCGTACATTTTATTATTTTAAGTTAAGTGCAATGGATTTATCCAGTGCTGTGACATGAATTGTATAGATAATCATGGCGCGCACACAAGTAAGCTCCCTCAAAATGTAGTCCTGTAAAAAATCTGTTTCTAAATTGACAGATCTCAACATTTTTGCTTCATGTTACTAAATTATAGGAGATGAAGATAATCTTTTGTTGATTCTGTATAGGCATGGAACTAAAAACCTTATCGGCACAATAATAAAAAACTTATCGGCACACTCATTTATGAATCCGCTCCGCGTACTCATACAGGATGATTACATTTTTAGTTTCATACCTCAATGTAATCAACAAATACTCTCCTCATCTCTTAATTGAACCTGTCAGCGTCAGAACTTGAGGATGGTTTATTTCGAAAGTGTAGTAAATCTGTCGGAAAATACAGAATATTGAGCGGCGTTGTGGATCTTTCACATCATTTTCGTATCTATGCAATACAATAGAAATATCGGATCATACGACATCTAGGGTGTCGCAGCACAACAACATGTGTGTGTTCGCGCGTGTGTCCGCGCGTGTGCGCTCTTTAAATTTATATTCTATTCTCTTGTAACTGTTTACCAAAAGAAAGTCCTCTTGTTTTTCGCTTTCGGTTTAATAAGGGTATTCTATCATTTTTTCAAACTTTGATTTGTATTTTCATGTTTTCATGTGATCATTGTTTTGTATTTCTATTCGATTTCGCCTTAAATACAACAAGTATCTATGAAGATAAGAAATATTTAACCCTTTCTCAGACGACATTCTAGTCCAATCCCTAAATTCAAGTGAAGTATTTCTAGCAATTTCTTTCATTAATTTTCACCACTTAATGCACAATTTAATTTGTCATGAAATCAATGAACGTATGAAAAAGGGTTCTATATTTCATTGTTGTCACTTTGTACTTTAATGTCACTTTTTTCATTGTGTTGTTACATGTTTATTGCTTTTTCTTCACATTTCTGTTTTTCATCTTGTGCGTTTTTGTAATATTGCTCGCCTACATGGCAGAAATAAAAGAAAATAATAATAATAATCACTAAAAGATAGACTAGGAAGCTTATAAAAAATTGAGCAAATACGACATGAAAAATATTTAAATCGAAAACGCGCAGGTGGATCCAGAGAGGGCTGGCTGTTCAAACTTATACCTATCTGTTGCCTAATTAACCAGATATCAAATTATTCAGAAATTCCATTCAGCAACTCAACCAAAATCGGATACTACAAGGAAAACGAACCCTCTGTATGTATGCCCCCTTTTTTTTACAGAAATCCGGATCGGCCGAAGGATTCTTTCCTTTCATGGATTGATTGTAGGGTAAAAAGGACGCTTCTCTTTGAAAGTAGAATTGATTCGTGTTTAAGCAGGGAAAACTGGGCCTTATTTAAATTAGTCTTATTTACACCATAAAGTTTAGAATTATGATCCGATTCGATTGAAACCTTCACAAAACGATTGTATGGTTAAAAGTGTGGTTCCTTTTGGAAATGGAAAGGGTGCGTTGCAAAACACAGAAAAATGGGCTTTATGAATTATCCCTGACATATAAGTCAACAATTATTACAACAATGTATCTGATTTTCACGCTCCCTCAGAGATAAAGTTTATGCTCTGAATGTTGGTAAAAAAATTCAGTTATGATGTTACGATCATTCATCAACTATTTTTTCTAAATATGCATATTGTGCTTAATTAACAGTACGCACTTGACTTCTTGAAACTGTAACACCGGGGTGTATTATATAGGGTCACAAAAGATGGGTTGTAGCAGAAATGGGGTGGTTCTGTAACACACACACACGCAAAAACACGGGCCTTGAGGATATTATTTTGACATTATTTTAGTAATTAAGTTCCCAAAGTGATTGATTAAGTAAAGGAAAAACTCGATAGGTAGTAGAGCGTTTGTCGCCATCATGTTTATTTGCTATAATACAAAGGAATCGTCTTCATTTTAACAAATACGCGGGGCTATCAAAAAGATTTTAGATTTAAATCATACTTTCTATCGTAGATGTTCAATGACTTAGAAAATTGTATGAGTTAAATTGTATGCTTTCTGACTATGAATATACCAAGTTTCTGCAGAATAGCATGACTAAACTCAATTCCATGTCAAATTAAATTGAGATTGGTGCAGCATCTCGGGGCAAAATATTGACGTCATGAACATCAGACCCTCACTTGACTGCTTTTGTCAGCAATGTTGTTATATGTTATTAACTGTGACCTATCAAGTCTCACCAATTCAAAAGGTCAGTGCACATCTTTACAAATACATACAACTCTTTCAAGTAAAACTTATTAACCCTTGTCATGCTGAATAAATTTTTGCAATTTTTTTATCGAAATCAAAGGGCAAAAAGCACTGAAATTACCAACTGAAGGTCAATTTTTGTTTGAAAAACTACATCTATTGACAATTCTGGTTTGAAAGTGAGAAACATGTGGTGTAGATTAACATCAGACTGCACATATGTGCAGGCTGATGTTTGTCTATAGCTCCTGTCAAAGCAGGAATATTCCGGGTTCAGCATGACGAGGGTTAAAAAGATGAATGTTTGAGTTTTGCAATAACGTTTGTAAAAGAAAATTTGATTTCCACTTTAAAAGTATTATATACTATCAGGAGAAACACAATTAACAATCTTTGACAACATTTAAATTAAAAAAGAGTTGATGTTGATGAATTTCATTCCGTTCAAATTTGAGATGCAATGCAAGTGCAATACACCGCGTTCTATTAAATCAATAACCCATAATAGTTGCAATTACCATTTCAAGTGCGCCAACGTTATGTCCTTTCCAAAAGAGTAACATCTTCGTGGTTCATTAGACCTCTTCCATAGTAAAGCCTTTTTAAGATAACTCCATGATTACAAGTACACTTGTAGTGCATTCAATGCTTATTTCAACACACTTTGAATTGTTTAAATCGCTTGTGTGTTGTGCGTTTTGTAGGAATTTCTTTCTCAACAAAGAGTTTAAAACTTAAAGTGCCCCTAAAGGGGCAGCATTGGGTTTCTATAGTGACGGTTCCTTAACAGATGTGTGGTCATATTTGGTTGCATGTTTGTATGAATAGCACTCACATCCTTAGGAATAATTAATGACAGTTTCATCAAAACCTGGTGAATGATAAAAAAAGATATTACAATTGTCTCACAACTTTTTGATATCCCCTCGTATACATGAAAGAGCAGCTTGCTGTTTTATTGCAACTGACATTGTGCACAAACAATTAATCACAACTTTTTTAATAGCAACAAAATTGTTGACAAATAGGAAATTCAATTAACAAGGTACCTCTGTATCATTGATAAGTGATTATATCACAAACAAGATGGGTTTGTGAAATACGAATACCCCTTAAACAGCATTTCTTTTAAAATTTGGCCTTGACAGACGACCTTTACTTTGTCACATGACATTAACCTTGGTATCTGTAGATGCTCAATATCATGAACTATCATCAAATATGATAATGCAATACTCAAATATGAGCATTGCACCTTGAATAGCCTTGAAGTAATTGTCAATGTTAAGTTTTTTGGTTCAGTTTTTCAGCAAATAGACCAACAGACAGAGAAACTATGGTAAAACAATAGCCCCGATCTTTTAAGGGGGGGGGGGGCATAAAAATGGTTAAGCTATTTGTACTACAGAACTTCAGAATGTTGAGGGAAACATTCCTTATAATGTTTCTATGTGCCTGATCTAAGGGCCAACTTATTTCTGGCCCTCTTTCTGGTCGGGTGTAGACTGGTCTCACTGTCGAATATCAGAATAGCCTATTTTAGGCTATTCTGATAGTCGATATTTGGACCAGTCTAGAGCTGGTAGCCCGCTTTATAAGAGATTCCCTGATGTTGCAGGCAACAGTACCCGCCCAGGGTCAGAAATAAGTTGGCCCTAAGTTACCATTGAATTTCCACACAAGAGCTATAGTGTTTACATTGCAGAAAAAGTAAATGTTTGATAAGCTATTTCTTTTTTTCAAAATTATAACCTTGACAAGTAATTTTAAGCTATACAAGATCTTTACAAATGGCATATCTGACAGAGAGCATTTCTTCTCAGCAACCAAGCTAAAAATACAACACACTAAAATATCAATAAAACTTTACTAAAGATTCAATTGAAGATATACAGTGTATACCATAGATCCTAAATATGCCTGAATACTATAAATATTGAGAGGTCCTTACTATATATAATTCTTAGCTGCAATGTTTTAGTTGAACAGTTCAAATGACAACAAGAGTTGTAGTTCTTGTGCACTGCACTTCTCCTCCATGAGATCTATCCACCTATAAAGTTTCAAGTTGATAGCTATTATACTTTAGGAGATATGCTCCGGACAAGTTTAGTGACGGAACCTCGGAAGGACGGAATGACAGAATGACGGACGGAGAGCATTACTATATCCCCTCGCCGAAAACGGTGGGGATAATAAGAAAAGTTTGAGGCTCAGTAGGGCAAAGTATGGCTCCACTAGAATTAGCACCAAGGAAACCAGCCATGCATTCAGGATAACAAAACAGTGCAAACTGTTTACCTATTTTACCCTGCAAGTGCTCATGCAAATAATACTAATCAAAATAAAACATATCTTGAACAAACCTTCAAATCATTACATAGTTTTTATACTGTTTAAAGTTTGCTCATTTGACCATTTTACACTCTTGTTGTATTGTATTGTATATATACCTTGGTTTAATTGACTTGATTTTGACTGCTGTAGGAAAAATGCTTAGATAGGAATTAACAACATATTTTATCAGTTAAAGAAATGTATATTTATTCAATACCGTTTGATATTCATTCCTATGAAAGCACATGCATAGCTGAGAAAAATAATCAGATATTTATACATCTAATTAGCACGGCTCAGATTCAGGTCAATAAAACCATACTATACATCTGCTCAATGGATGCCCTTAGTACCAACATCAAACAGTATACAGATGCAAAAATATCATTCTTGTACAAAACAATAATACATGTACTAAAACAAACATTCTGCAATTAGAAATACACATGTGAGATATTAAGGGTTTAGCACAAGAGTGCACTAAGTGTATATGTGTGTATATACATTGTATATACACTTCGTGCATTCTTACCCTTAACCCACAAAATGAAGGTTCTCCTACATACTAAAATATAGTACCAACTTAATGCAATGAACATTTGATGCAAGTACTGGTGAATTTTCCAGGAAACAGAATCCAGAGGGATAAATCTTAGATGTAAGAACTTGTTTCCAAATCCATGTAAAATAAATAGGTTTAAACCTATGAATATGCAAATTTCACCCTTACACTGCTCAGTTTAGATTGTTTTTCAAAAAAATTGCCAATTTCTTGGCATTTCAACCATTTTCTCAACAATAATTAAGTAAGAAAGCAGGAAGTATAGGCTAAGATCAGACTGCACAAATGTGCCAGCTGATCTTAGTCTATATTGTCTGCAAAAGCTTTGTGTACAGCAGAAATATGCCTTGAAATGCATGAGAAAGGTTTAAACACACTAGAGACAAACAGCTTCTGGGTTCATTGACATATGAAAAATTTATTAACTTTGTACCAATAATTTTTTATTGGTACTAAGTTATATATTGGTTTTTATTGGTGAGTCTTTGACCCTATGACTTAATTTAAAGGGAAAACAAATTTTGTTGAAGGTGTCAAAACAATAAAAAGAGTGCATAATAAATTAATATTTCTCCTTCAAATTTTTACAAAAGGTTCTTGTTTTGTGTAAATCGTAAATCTCTGACAAATATTTGAAGGAGACTATTAAATTATGTTTTGACATTAACATTTGGATTAAGGGACCACTAAGGGGACCACAAAATAGCAGTCACTTATGGGAATGGTCCCTTAATAAAATATTTCATGATAGATAAGACAGATCATTTTGATGGCGTATATAGATCGTCTTATATGTCCTATACCGATAAGTCTAATTGAATCATATGATGTTTGGACCAATTAGAATCATCTCTTTAAGACGATTCTAATGGGTTCCATTAACATAAGATTCAACATTTAACAATTTTTCATATAAAGATGCCCACTTTTTCAGAGAAAGTGAGATTTTTTGATGGTTGGTTAATAAAATTGATCAAATCATAGAAGGAGTAGCTTGAACAATATCAACTGTTTTTTTTAAATATTGATAATTCAAAAGGTCAAATGACCAACTGATAAATTTTCGAGACAAAGTAGGATAGGTAGGTTCAAAACCCTGCTTTAAGAGTGAAGCATAAGTCCTGATGCACAATCTGAACGGTAAAGTATGACCATTGTTAAATATCACAGATGTCTGGTCAAGATGGCTTCATGTTGATCACTCCACTACCGTCCATACTAAATTTAGACGGGTCAAAAGGCTGACCCCTAAATGGTGACCCTTCTGCATCCCAGGCATTTTTCAAGATGTCTTGCATTTTCTGAAAGTAGAAGAATTATTGTCATTATTTAACAAGAGGGACGTTGGCACTGGGTCGCTCAGCTGAGAAAAAAGCTTCATTACCTAGGTATGTCCATGCAACCACAGAAAAAAAGATTTTCACTTATTCAATCAGATAACATTTGAAATAATCCTTCCCCCCCTCTGCTCCTCCCCTGGTCATTATTTATTTAAGCTTTTTTCATAAAAGGTCTGTGATCAGCTAATCTATACCAGATATACATGCTGAGTCTGAGACTTTTAAAGTTTTCATTAATGAGTTGATCAATCCATGTCAGATATAAAGGCTGTAGGGATTCAAAATTCTCAACAAAGCACTCCCCGCTCCCCCAAGATGCTCTGCACCGGGTGAATCTACAGTCATGATTTTATCTAATTCAATTAATGTCCATATGCTGATCATCCATACCAATTTTCAAGTCTGTAGGACTCCTGGTTCATTAGAAGAAGTTTAAAGATTTCAAAAATGATCCAAAGTACTACCCCCTCCCCAAGACACTCAGCACCTGGTGACCCTACAGTCATGATTTTAGCTATTTTTATTAATGTCAATATATTGATCACCCATGCATTTTTCAAGTCTTTATGGTTCCTGATCAAGGAGAAGAATAAGGTTAAAGATTTCAAAATTGATCCAAAGTACTACCCCCTCCCCCCTAATGCTGTGCATCTGGTGGCCCTACACTCATGATTTTAGCTATTTTATTTTAGATCCATATGCTTTTCATCCATGCCAATATTGAAGTCTGTAGGGCTCCTGGTTCATTAGAAGATGAAGGTTAAAGTTACAAAATTTTCACTAAAGTACTACCCCCTCCCCCCTGGTGCTCCGCACCTGGAGGTATTACAGTCATGATTTAAGCTATTTTTATTAAGGTCTATGAGCTGATCCTCCATGCCAATTTTCAAGTCTTTAGGGCTTGTGGTTCAGAAGAAGAAGAAGGTAAAAGCTTACAAAATCTTCACAAAAGTACTACCCTCTCCCCCCTGGTGCTCCGCACCTGGTGAATCTACAGTCATGATTTTAGCTATTTTTATAAAGGTCCATTTGCTGATCATCCATGCCAATATTCAAAACTGTCGGGCACCTGGTTCAGAAGAAGAAGAAGAAGGTTAAAGATTACAAAATTTTCACAAAAGTACTACCCCTCCGCCTGGTGCTCCGCACCTGGCGGCCAAACAGACATGATTTTAGCTATTTTTTTATTAAGGTCTATGAGCTGATCCTCCATGCCAAATTTGAAGGCTGTAGGGCTTCTTATTCAGTAGAAGAAGGTTAAAGATTAAAAATTTTCCAAAAGTACTCCCCCCTGGTGCTCTGCACCTGGTGACCCAACAGATATGATTTTAGCTATTTTTATTAAGGTCTATGAGCTGATCATCCATGCCAAATTTCAAGGCTGTAGGGCTGCTTGCTAAGAAGAAGAAGAATTTTAAAGATTTTCTTAAATTTTTAACTTTGGTTGCCATAGCAACCAGAGTTTTTCACCGATTTCAATTCTTTTAGCAATTCTTAAAGGGGATCACCTAAGGAACATTTCTGCCAAGTTTGGTTAAAATTGGCCAAGTAGTTTAAGAGGAGATGTCATTTAAAGAAATTGTTGACGGACAACGGACGACTGACGATTGCCGGACGCCGGACAAAAGGTGATCACAACAGCTCACTGGAGCACATTGTGCTCAGGTGAGCTAAAAGTACTCTCATGCACTTTATTGGCCTATATCAATTGAAAGAGGTAAATATTGGTAAAGTTTAAAACTTTTCTCATTTTCAATTCAAATTTTTCTCAAATTCAATTTGAGATTAAAGCCATAATTCTGTTTTAATACTCATTTAAATGTATTTACATACAAGATAATATTAATAAGTTGTTTCAGATAACAACTTATTAATATTATCTTGTATGTTAATACATTTATTTAAATTTAAAAAATTCAAGAAAATTTTCAGTTGAGCCTGAAAAAAGTTTTATAACCTTGGGCCTTGAACTGTATATAAATTATTGTAATTTACAAATAAAGAAAACATATCTGAATTTTCAGGATAACAGTTTTGTGTCATTTGAATGTGACGCGTCTTGAAAAAGAAATAGCTTTTAAACTTAATTGAATGGTTTGTATAGGGTTTAGCAAGGTTTTCAACAACATTGTAGCAACAAAGCATTAGCTGGTGACCTACCCATGGCCTCATGTTTTTTCTGGTGCAAGTACTAGTGCAACATTTCATCCAAACCAGCTGCTCATTCCACTTATCGATGGCTCAGCGCGAAACAGTTATAACTGCCTATATGTTTATAGGCAGTTACAACTGTTTTGCGCTGAGCAAGCGTTATGTGGACTTCTTATGAAAAGCCTTCTAGAGGCAGACAAACCATGCATGTTGAAAGATATTTTTTCAAATGCTTGATGAAAGTTGCCCACGCCAGAAATGATTTTCATGTGAGGTCATTTTTTGTCTGCAATTAAGTTGAATAACTTTGAGAATTATCTAAAAGATTGCTAGCTTATGCACCTAACCATACATTCCTATAATTTCTTTTGCTATCAGTTAACCCCACCCACTCATCCAAATCAGGTACATTACTGTAACACTAATTTATAGCCTAGTCGGAAAATGCATATTTCCATTAGTCAGAACCTATATCAATGCCCAAGCCAAAACCTTGGTGATAGTCTTAATTTAATTTGGATACAATTAATCTTGATATATTGAAAATCAGATTAAGCAGATGTCCAGACAGACAGACAGACAGACAGACAAAGAAGTCTGTATATAGGTGCTTCCTTACCTTTCAGCTGCTATCCTACTTAGGTTTACAATTACCCACCCATTGGTGGAAGGCAATATCAGACAGAAAGTGTCCATATGTCATAGAATAAACTGATAACATCCCATGAATGGTGATTTGTAGTCTGATGCATTACTAGCTTTGCTATGATTGTGGCTGCTGAGTACAGCAGGAATATTCAATTAAAAGCATGATGTTGAATCCAGGGTTAATTCATGTTTTTGAGAACGTTAACATTTGCAGAGACTGGAAAAATGGTTTAACACCCCAGCTCGAAGCATGAGGGCTTTAAAGCATCTTGAGGGTCTCTGCAAATGTTTACGCCAAAAAAAAGTGAATTGACGCTAATTTTGCATAAAAAGATTGATAAGAGAATAAATTCAAACAGAAATTGCAGATTAATTTCATAGAAACCATATTCAGAAAAAAAATAAGAATCAATGAAATTGATTAAAATGTTTGAGCCTAAATTGAGATTATTTGAAAAACAAGATGAGTTTGTGAAACACAAATGCTCCCGGAACAGCATTTTTTTTTAAAGTTTGACCTTGACAAATGACCTTGACCTTGTCACATGACCTTGACCTTGTCACATGACCTTGACTTTGGTGTACAGCTTTGTATGCCAAATACTTTTGGAGAAAAGGCAAAGGTTAAGTTTTCGGACAGACAGACGGACGGACAGATGGACGGACAGACAGACGGACAGACAGACGGACATGAGTAAAACAATATGCCCCCGATCTCTTGATAGGGGGGCATAAAAAAATCCAGGCGTTAACAGCACATAAATTTACTTATTAATCCACGTTTTCTCCTATTAAAGCCCGGTTTTAGTGTGTAAACACTTGTCTTTAACGGCCCAAAAAGGTACAAAACATTTTATGCAATTATAGCACAATATTTCCAATCTCTGCTCCCAATATATATCTAGACAATAATCACCTGTTCTTTTGATGTAGGCAGTCCCATCTTCTTCTGTCTGTCATTATACATCATTTCTTCAATCTTTGCCTGAGCTTCGTCATCTAAATCTGTGATTGGTCGACTGGCGTCAATTTTACGCACACTGATTTTTGGTTCCGTTACTAATACAGCATCCCACCATCTCTCTTCCTTCTTCTCAAAATTTATCTGAAATTAAGCAAATCTATGTTGGAGAGAATTTCTCATGACTTTCATATCTATTATCTATAATTGTTCTTTACTTATTGCCAATTTTGAAATTCTATATATTATTACATATATTACAAAGATAGACATCTATATTTGCAGACAACAATTTCCTATTGGTTTATACAATATAAATATTACTGTACTGTATAGCATTTATAATTATGGTTGGGTCCAAATTCTGTGGATATTCAAAATTTTGGGGGTCTTAAATTTCTGTAGCACTTAATTTCCTGCGTTTTTCAGTCTGATTGGTTTAATGATTTTATTTTTGTTGCTGTTTTATATGCACTTTTACTTCTGTAAGGCTATATAGCTTACAATTTTTACATTAACATACAAATGATATTTAGTTCTTGTTAGGTTTCTCACCCTATCAAAGGTTTAATAAGCTATTTAATCATGCATTTGAATGGCATAATCTTAGAATGAAATATAAAAGACTGTCAAATGGTAGAATATAGTGACACACTCATCTTTACACAAGAATTCAAAACTAAACCACAAATTTACCTGTACAAGAAAACACCATTCATATCAGGTTATCAATAGTTAAATGATTATATTTCTAAAAAAAATGGATTTACAGAGAAAAAAAATTGACATCAAATAAGGATTAAATTTCTGCTTCTTCTATTTCTGCTGTACATATATTTTCAAGTATAAAGTCTTTTGGACTTGAAATATGGGAATTGTACAGAAAAGTTTAAAATGTAGCAGACATTTACAACTTACATGTACATTTTTTCCTGGTGTGAGGGTCCACATACAGTCATCCTTTCGTACTTCCCAGGTCAGATCACTATCTATCACCACCAACCACTGTCCACTCTCATCCTTGTGTTGTATTTTAATGTGCTTCTTTCCTATATCTACCTTCACATCTTTACCTTTACGAATATAGGCTGGAACCTAAAAGGAAGTTAGAAAATAAATGGTTAGATTAAAGCATCAACAACCTATGGTGGCACATATCTTTCAATGAGCTAGTTGACAGCTGAATCAGTTTGATATTTTGATCATAAAATCTATTGTGATGAGCTGTAGTAGAGACAATTTATTGCCAATCTGACAACCTGTTTTTCATATTTTGTATACATAAAATCATGTTTAAGAGAAGTTTAAAGAGCTGCATTTGATATCAAATAATTGAGGCAGTTAAAAACAAGAGTGCCATTGTCACAAAATACGCCACCACTTTGCTGCTGTTTCACGAAAATACGACACTACTTACTTTTACAGAACCTAATTCAAAACATTTGCAGACTATCTTTTTAAATTGACAAGTTCAAACTGTTTGCTATGATTGATTTATTGATTGATTGAATGGGGTTTAACACTTCTATAAACTGCAACTAAATATAATAATAACAAGATGTGTTTGTGAAACACGAATGCCCCCGACATGGCTTTTTTTTTCAAAGTTTGACCTTGACAGATGACCTTGACCTTGTCACATGACCTTGACTTTGGTACCAGCCGATGCGGATCATTGAGATCTATCATCATGCCAATATTAGCTTTGTACCTTGAATAGGCTTGAAGATATTGGCAAGGTTAAGTTTTCGGGTTAAGTTTTTTCAAAGTTTGACCTTGACAGATGACCTTGACCTTGTCACATGACCTTGACTTTGGTACCAGCGGATGCGGATCATTGAGATCTATCATCATGCCAAGTATTAGCTTTGTATCTTGAATAGGCTTGAAGATATTGGCAAGGTTAAGTTTTCGGGTTAAGTTTTCGGACAGACGGACGGACAGACAGACAGACAGACGGACGGACAGACAGACATGAGTAAAACAATATGCCCCCAATCTCTTGATACGGGGGCATAAAAAGAACTTTGACATGAAGGCCCCTTTTTCTATGATGCTGCTGAAGTTCACTTAACTTAAACAATGTGCCCAAATTCGGGTAACAATGAACATTTCGTAGAAATTTGTTTAAAATAAGTCCATAATTAAAGGAGGAGTTGTGTTTACAAGAATTTTTCATGAAGGCCACTTTTTCCATGATGCAGCTGAAATTCATCAAACCACAACTATATAAGCAAGGTCAGGTGACTAGAAACATTTTGTGAAAGTTTCATCAAAATCATTCCATAAAGGGAGGGAAGTTGCATTGAAAGAATTTTACAGGAAGATTCCATGTTCACCAAACCATGACAATGTGTGCTAGGTCAGGTGAATTAAAACATTTTGTGAAAGATTCTTTGAAATCGGACCATAAATGCTGGAGGAGTTGCATTCACACGATTTTTTACATGAAGGCTCCTTTTTCCATGACGCAACTAAAATTCACAAAACTCTGACTCAATGGTCAAATGAAAAGCTCTATTGACCTTACATTAATACAAAGAGATGTATTAAAATAATCTGATGCTATATTCAAAATGAAAATAATATATACAATAATGGTAAAATCGACGATTTTCACTTATCACACCTGTAGCTCGCTATTGAAACTGACCTGAGACGTCATTGCAGTTATGAAGGTATTGACGGAATTAGCAGATCATGTAAAATTACAGATTTTCGTTCAATCCATCACAGATTTTTCAAAAATTTGCCGTAAAAACGATTGTCAGTAAGATGTTGCGGCAAGATGCAAGGATCTAATTAATTTGAAATGTCTGGATGTTGCATTATTAAAAGTATTAATTATCCTAAATGAAATGAATCGCTACCCGAAACATCGACTATTGACAAAGACATAGAAATATCTTCCGGTGTACTGATTGGTTATTTTTGCCACGAATTGTTAAAAAACCACGCCCCGTCAAAGGGTAATAAACCAATTAACAGCTTTTGAAATTTGATTGGGTAAAATTTTGTCAAGTGTTAATTATTATCATGTATATCATTGGAAAACCATGCCCCATCAATAAACCAAAGTGTAAACAGATGTCATAATTGCTGTAATTAGTAAATTTACTAATTTTGGTGTTTAATGATGAAAACATTTTGTTGTTGTAAAACCAAAATATAGCACTTACAGTTTAAAACAATGTTATTGAATTATGAAAATGTACCCAATATTTTCGCATATGAAAAAGGCTTGTTTAGCAGCTTCAGATCAGCTAAAACAGATGTTTCAGTACCAATTTCTAAATTCTTCACCAAAGAACGTAAGGCTAGTGCGTAAAGAGTCGACCCTAGTCAGATTGCGGACCGAAAAGGTTCGAAAATTTTCCAACTTTGATGATTTTCTTTTACAAGAATAATTAAGCTATTTGTCCTTCCCTTGAAAGAGGTTTTTATGCGACCTCTGACTGACCTGTACTTGAACCAATCCTTTCATCACATAATTATTTTATGGAGTTCCCAGTCGGTCCACTCATGTGACGGGTCACATATAATGAAGCTGAAGCTTTATGAATGGTCTCCTCGAAATTTTGCTCTGAGAAATTATTTCTTGAGTTCGAAGTTAACGTATAAACTTGAATAGTACGAAAGCCGGCAAGAAATCTGCCTCTGTTATAAATCTTGTCCAAGGGCGTAAAAACATGACATGCAGTACGCACAAGCGCAATAGGTAATATATAATTCGTTGAACAATATCGTCGATGATTGATAAATCATCGAATCAACGCAAGTACAGCTTTATAAAGCTACATTTGCGACATTTTGATCATCCGTCAACATTTTTATTTAGTACATTCTCTCTGGTTTGGCACATTCTGTCTGTCTGTCTGTCCGCCTCTCTTTCCCTCTCCCTCTTTAAGTCTGTTTATCTCTCACACTTTATATCTTTCTTCTAGATATAAGACATTTAATACAACATTTAAATAGTTTTTCGATATTTAC
The DNA here is from genome assembly GCA_948146395.1 of Fragum whitleyi. Classification (NCBI taxonomy): domain Eukaryota; kingdom Metazoa; phylum Mollusca; class Bivalvia; order Cardiida; family Cardiidae; genus Fragum; species Fragum whitleyi. The sequence continues at coordinate 14,300,872 of OX411545.1, forward strand.
AATATTTTGAAAACTTTTTTGTTGAAAAAAAAGTGAAGAAATTTTCTTCATATAAACGATATTGAACTTGCTTAACACTTGTTACAGCATGAAATGGTGACCATTTTTTTAATATATAGATATGTTTTGTGTGCCGAAATAAAAAAAAATGTATAAATTTGAAAACTGTTTCAGAAATGATTTTGAAAATAATGGCATATTCGAAGAATTATCGGTACACAGACTAGCACACGCAGAAAGGGTTCCCTTCGGTAAATCATTTGTCATGTGCGCTATTGTGTAATCGGCAAGATGTCACAACGCTTCAAATAAACAAAACCACCCAGCGACATTTAATTCATAAAACTTTATGACTTAATTAAACACAAATTTTATCCTTCAATAATTCATCTGCCATGCCGCAAGAGACTAATTTTCAACCGGCGATATACCTAGACACAACCTTTAATCCACAACAGAATACCATCAAATTTGTGTTAAATTGAATTTATTTTTCTAATTATTTGTTTTTGATATTCATTTGTTATATTTTTGACAAATTAAAATAAAGTGAAAACATGGGTGAACATTTGTGGATTAAAGAAAATGGAAAAAATCGTGGAAAAGGAAATTTGTACCGACAAATAATTATAGTTTGAAGGAATTTCATACCATCTAATTGTCAAAGCCCTGTTGAGGTAGGGTTTTATTCAATATCTTGATTTAATTTGCATAATATATTTGATTGACTTTGTATTAATATGGTTTTGACCAACCATCAAATGTGTTATTGCAAGCCTTTTTTATGTTTTTATTAATATATATCTGTTTAATAAACAAAAGTTGAGGCTAAATAATTGGTCACTGAGAAATAATACTTACAATTAGATCAAATTGGATTTCCTTCCGAAGTTTTTATCAAATTTACGAAGTGAACAGTCTGAAAAATGCCGGTCACGGTCGTTCTTTTGTAAATATTGTCCCTTTGGGTGTGTGTTTTTCGACGCAGATTTTTATACCCTTTTATTTCATTTGAACTGACTGAAATATATATTTAGTTCTTGTTCGAAAAATAGTTTTTCATTTGAGGCGCTAGGTCAGGTGACTATGAACATTTTGTGAAAGTTTCATCCAAATTGGTCCATAAATGAGGGAGGAGTTGGGTTCACAGGATTTTTTTACATGAAGGCCCCCTTTTCCATGACGCCACTGAAATTCACCAAACCTTGAAAATATGCGCTAGGTCAGCTGACTAGGAACATTATGTGAAAGTTTCATCCAAATCAGTACATGAATGGAGGAGAAGTTGCGTTCAGGAGATTTATTACAAGAAGGCCCCTTTTTCCATGATGCAGCTAAAATTCACAAAACCGTGACTTTAGTCAGTAGGTCAGGTGACTACAAACATTTTGTGAAAGTTTCATCCAAAGTGGTCCATAAATGAGGGAGGAGGTGCATTCACAAGATTTATTACAAGAAGGCCACTTTTTCCATGACACAGCTAAAATTCACAAAACAGTGACTTCATGCGCATGGTCAGGTGACTAGGAATATTCTGTAAAAGTTTCATCCAAATCATCAGTCCATAAATGAGGGAGGAGTTGTGCTCACAAGAAAGTGGACATACGTACCTACAGACAGATGGAGAAGATGATGCCAATATGAAACCGCCTACGACGGCGTATTAAGACATTAACCCATTTTGGTAAAACAATAAATGGAGGATAACTGGCCCGCCCCCTGACCTCTGTCATACAAAGCCCTAATATCTAAATATTATTTATCTGCAAAAATTTTGGTAATAATTTGGATAAGAAATAAAGAGTATAGTTTTGTAGGGTGTCCTAATAGTCATAACTTCTGCTTGTTTAAGATAGAATTACTTTTTAGTCACCCATCAACAAAAATAATTGAAGCAAAGTGGCCAATAATTTTGAAGTTCAATGGCTTTCTCTTTACCAATGAGTGTTTTGATTGAAGATTCAATTATTTTACGGTAGTGGACCTGTTAAAGTTCCGCAACATTTCGTCAGTAATGAACTTTAACAATGTTAACCTAGATTTCCAAATGATTTTCATAAGGAAACCTCGGTCAACATTGTGACAGATCTTGAGTTCAGAAATGTTGTGGAACTATTACGGGTCAACTTCCTAAATGACATCAGCAATCTGTCAATACAGGGTAAATTCAAATTTTTGAGGGCGTTAACATTTGCAGAGACCTGCTAAATGGTTTAATGCCTGAGTGTGAAGCACAAGGGTATTTAAGCATTTTGAGAGTCTCTGCAAATGTTATTGGACTGGATTGGAATTAAAGGAGTCCCAACTGATAAACAAGGAGTTGGACTCCTGGACTCTCCTACATGTAGAAACATGGTATATCATTCCCTAAATATGTGACCCACCATAACTCTTAGATCCAGATCTGTTATTGACTGGGCCCATTTATAGCCGTCTCTGATAGCTCCATTGTAACTTTCTGGATCATTTTGAAATGCCTTCTGTTGTCTGAAATGGAGTAAATGTGAATATACAGTAAAACTTGTTATAAGCGACCACCAACAAGACCACAAAAAAGGGGTTGTCAAAGAAAATGGCTGCTTAATACATGTTTTATTTACAAAAAAGAAAGACAGTTTTTTTCTTGAATACATATATTATTGAGAAATTCTCAATAATCCTATGATGTTAAAACTCAAAGGAATCATCTCATTGAGACAATTCTGGTGAGTTTAAACAACATAGGATTCAATTTCAATAATTTTTAGACCAACAATACCTACTTTTTGGGATATTTGATTTAAAGAATGGGATTTTGAAAATGGTCGCTTAACAAAAATGGTCGCTTAATAGATACGGTCGCTTGGGCAAGATTGACTGTACTATATGCAGTATGGTTTTCTAGAGAAATAAGTTGTGTTGTTACACAATTATGTCCCCTTATCTATGTTACAGTATTTTTCTAGAAGTTTTACCTGAAAAGATAACATTGACAGATGACCAAGATTTTAAAATCAAAAGATACATATTATTGATGTGATTTGTTATCATTCAAAATATGAGCACCAGGGCCCGAGGTTATAAAACTTTTCTCATTCTCAATTCAAAATTTTCTCAAATTTCAATTTGAGATTAAAGCCGTAACTCTGTTTTAATACTCATTTTAATGTATTAACATAAAAGATGATATCAATAAGTTGTTATAAATAACAACTTATTAATATTATCTTTATTTTCATACATTTATTTAAATTTAAAATTTGAGAAAATTCTCAGTTGAGTCTGAGAAAAGTTTTATAACCTTGGGCCCTGATCTTGAATAGGTTTGGAATAATCAGAAATGTATATTTTCTAAAATAGCTTTTTCGACAAGTTTGACCTCGTCAGATGACCTTGATCTAGGCATCTTTATTAAGAGTAAATAGTACACTTATCAGTGAGATCTATAATCATCATGCTGAATTTAAGCTACGCATCTTGAATAGGCTCAAGGAAATGGGAATATTAAGATTTTGGTAAAGTTTTGCAAACAGACAAACAGAATGGATGGCTTGATGGAAAACCAACAGATGGACAAACAGAGCTACAGATCAAGGTATTTCTATAATTATAGCACAATCCCTATGTTTTTGGTACTCATAAGAATCGTTTTGTCAAGGGTTTCATTGAGAAATAAAGACTTGAGACTGGCTTTACTCCATCCTATCTGTGCCACTGGATAACAGTATAATGAGTTCCAAACAAGTGAATTTTTTTCTTAAGGGAGTTCGCTCCTGAGATCAAAGTAATACAGGTTTCCTGATTTTTTCTTATGACGTAGCAAAACATTTTTCTACTTCAAAAATGCATTTAAAAGTAGGGGTCATTGGATTGGGTTTTGAGAAAATCGACTGTTTAAGTGGGTGGGGTATACTTTTCTTGATCGTGAGAAATGTATGTAAAAAAGACCCCATCATTTTGTATTTGAAAAATAGAGCGTGCCTATTAATTAAAAGAAGATAAAACCATTGTTACTTGAAAATTAGGAACCATATTGGTTAAATGATAGATAGATAAAACGTTTATATTCAAATGTATGTGGAAAAACGACCATTTCAAATCCAATAACGGTCAAACTTTTTTCTCTTAAAATTTATTGGTATTATCATTCAATACAAATGAAAATAATAAAGAAATAGTAATACAGTCCTTTTCAAATTTTCTCAGTAAATCATGATGACGATTCTGGAAAAATAAGTAGAATGTGGGGTCATTGAGTTGGGTTTTGTGACATTTTGACTTTTTCTTGGATTAAAGGGAGGTAGTAAATAATAAATGACATTGATATATCATTATAAGAAAAAGTATTAAAAATTAGTAAAGAGTGAAATATTTTTGGGAAGCCATCTTGAGAATTGCATTTACAATTCACATAACTATTTTTTCTTAACCCAAGACTAGATCTCGGAGGTCAAGATCCTACAAAGAGGTCAAAGGTTAAAATTGGTTGAAAATGTTCATTACCACACCATATTTCTGGTATTAATGGATCGTTTTCAAAATAGCTTAGCACAAGTATTTACCATCACTGGACCATGTGTCATATCATTTTGTGTGTAGCTCTTATGTCAAGGTCACACAAAGAGGTCAAAGTTCAAAAGAGGGGTAAATTATTAATGTTTTCACAATATTTCGGATATATTTTAATGGATTTTATGATAACTTGTCACATCTTCCACAAGTCATGTACGCCATCGTTTGTAAAGTTGTCATTGTCAAGTATTGAGTGTGTAACTCCAGTGCTAAGGTCAAAGGTCAAAATTCGGGTTAATTATTGAATAGTTCCAAAGAGCTTAAGTTTAGAATGCACAAAACCTTAGTGAATAACCAGGCCAAATTGAATTAATAAATTATCATGGATAAACCAACTACGGACGGAACATATCACAGACTGCACTTTAAAGGATAAGCATTTTAACATAACATAATTTGACGACCTATAAAGCGCGGGAACGTTGATGTCGCTTAAACGTACAAAAACGACATTGATGTCACATCCTGTATTAAACAAATGTATTAAACAAACAAAATAGCTGTGTTGATTTATACGATATCTAGCAATAATTTTGCCGAAATATTGACATCAAATGTTTTGTATTGTGTTTAAAAAAATCCCAAAGGAAGATTTTTATGATATAGTCCCTTTTTCAATGAATTATTTATGGAAACTATTTGGCGTGGACGACTGCGTGGTACCAGAGTGGCCGGATGTTCCTGTTGCGCAATGAACCAAAATTCTCAGGAGCAAACTTCCTTAAAGACATTATCTAGCACAGCTTCTTTTCTTCATGAAGCCATCATAAGAAGAATGTATGTATTATAGTTACTTAGTTAATTCAGGATCTTCATCTTCTTCTTCTTTAGAATTAGTTTTGGTTTCTGACTTCTCTGTAGGCTCATCAGCACTGGTTTTACTTGTTGCTCCATCCTGACTTTGAACACTATCCTTTACACTAGATTGAGTAAAATTTTTATCTGTTTTAACAGTCACTGATTTAGGAGTTTTGTCTGTTTTGACAGCTGCAGTCTGTGTTGTACTTGTTGAATTTTCTGTAATTTCCTCTGTTACAGAAGTAGAATCCTTCTTTGCATCTGCATCTAACCCACTTACTAAAAACAAATGCAAATTTAATATTGTATTGATATGCTAAACAAGAGCTGTTGGAGGACAGTGAAGCTCGGCTGTTCCTAGTGCCGGATAGTGACAGCAAATCAATATCGACATTGAAAAATTCAATCAAATGAAAGTCAAGAGAAAAGAATCTTTGTCTAGAGGCTGATATTATGGTCACAGAAGTATGTACAAACTTTTCCAAGCAGTAGCTTAAGTAGAAATAGAATTAAAACTGATAAACAATAGTTACTCTTAAAAGCTTAACCAGGAATTTCGATGTTCAAAATGGTTAAAATTCCACTAAATTCAATATCAGAGTATTGAATCTTTGTTTAGAGGCTAATATTATGGTCACAGAAGCATGTGCAAAGTTTCCAAGCAATAGCTTTGGAAGAAACAGAAATATTTCAGATATACATCAGTTGCAAGCAAAAACTTAACCAAGATTTCTAAGACTGAAAGTGTAAAAATTCCACTTAAATAAATATCAAAGTTATGAATCTTTCCTTAAAGGCTGATATTATTGTCACAGAAGTATTTGCAAAGTTTCAAAGGAATAGCTTTAGTAGAAACAGAGATTTTAAAAACTTGCTCATAAAAATTTAACCAAAGCATTACGCCCATGCTGACACCCGTGTGACTGGAATAGCCCCCCCCCCTTTTCTACGAATAGTCAAGCTAATAAAAGTACCTTTATTTGAGTCTGTAACAGGCCTAATTTGCTCTTGCTGTTTCATTTGTTCTCTCAATATCTCATCTCTGACTGCTTTGTCTTCATATTCTTTGAAAATCTGAAAGTTTGATATGTAAGGGATCAAATCAACTTTAATTGTGAACTAGAATGATTGTCCAAAAACAAATTGCATCATTTATTACCATTTAGCGAAGATCTCAGTACATTAATACTGTGGAAACTCTAATAAAAGGGGGTATTAAGATTTGTTAAAATACTGAACTAAAAAACTTTATTCTTTACCCATGACCAATTTGACCTTTAGCTTTTCCTCTGGCCTATCTGGAAAAACTTGTCATATAGCACTAGTATTCACTCAGGGCAACAATCATGCCATGTTATTCTCAAATTCATCCATGAATGTAGAAGTCATGCACCAGACAAGAATGGGACACAAACATGCACTCACAAACTCAGAGACAACTCTATATGCCTGTGGCCATTTCATGGTCAGAGATGCCAAATATTACTATGTACATGTACAGTTACCGTTAGTTACATCTTGAAATTGACATTCACTTCAATCAAAATCATTTTAAAATCCCTCACCCAGCGCTTCATTCATTCATTCCAAACACTCACTTGTACTATTTAAAAACTCTCCAAAACCACCTAAATGAGAAGATCTTGTTTGATGTTGATCATGGGGTTTAAATTTATCCCCAAATTTATCCCCCCATCACTCTACAGAACAATATTATAACATTAGTGTGTAGGGATCAAACAAGACTTCATTGGTAGTCTATAATAACATTTTTTAGTAAAACTACTTTGAAAAATATCTTTAAAAATCACATGAAAAAAACACACAAGTAATTATGGGTTCTAAATTTGAATATAGCCAACTCATTGGACTCATTGAAAAAATAATAAACTACTTCTTCAAATTTGGAAAGTTAGGTTTTTTATAAGTCATCTTAATCATTTAATTATACTGACAAAAACACACAAGTAAAAACAAGTCTCTGTGAAAACACAACATGACAGCCAATAGGCTGATAGATTGTGCTGGCTTTGAGGTTCATTTTACCTCTGACGAATTTACAGAATAATGTCAAACTTATTATGGATAGACAAAAACACTGGAGATATCATAGCCTATGATAGGCGTAACAAGGATTTTGAGATTCATACACACTCAGAAGGCAACCAATTTAGAATATATATAAGGATAAAGGCGATCTGTTGACTGTGATAAACAAGAGTTGTCCGCAGACAACGTAGCTCGCCCAAACAGCTGCTTGTCACAAACAGCGCTTGACCGAAGACCGAAGTTCAAAGTGGTTTCTTTCAATGTTAAAGACCCTGATCTAATATATATCTGTTTGAGTAGTAATTAAGAAATATAAAAACTTTTTTGATTTAATTGCATGTATAAGGTTAGGGTAAAGTGAAAGCCTACAAGCAGATGAGGTTACCAATGGAATTTCTTTGTATCAAACATGAATTTTTTCTTTAAAATTTTTCTAAGTCCACAAAAGGTCAAAATCAAGGTCAAATTGTGAAGAACCTTGGTCTCTGTAGAAGAATATCACCTAGTGAATATGTGTATGAAGTAATAATGTCCCTGAGTAAAGTATTTAGAAAATATAAGCAAGGTTAAATTTTTGGTTAAAGTTTTTCAGTTTAAGTTTTCCAAGTCCATAAAAGGTCAAGGTCAAGGTCAAATTGTCAAGGCCCTTGGTTTTTGGTGAAAGCCTTTCATCTGGTGACTATGTATATGAAGTAATGATGTCCCTAGGTTAAAGCATTCAGAAAATATAAGCAAGGTTAAAGTTTTTGTTAAAAGAATTTCAGTTAAAGTATTTCTAAGTTCATAAAAGGTCAAGGTCAAATTATCAAGGACCTTGATCTCTCACAAAAGCCTATCATCTAATGAGTATGTATATAAAGTTATGATGTCCCTAGGTTAAAGCATTCAGAAAATAATAAGCAAGGTTAAAGTTTTTGATTAAAGTTTTCAGTTAAAGTTTTTCTAAGTCCACAAATGGTAAAGGTCAAGGTCAAATTGTGAAGGACCTTGGTCTCTGGTGAAAGCCTATCACCTGGTGAGTATATATATGAAGCTATGATGTCTCTAGTTTAGAGCATTAAAAAATATACTTAGCAAAAAAAGAAACTTTACTTACTTGTTGGTCTGTTTTGAATGAGTTACAGTGGCTATAGGCCAACTTGATTTACATGTGTTAGTTGGACTAGCTACAGAGACAAAACAGACGCAGGATTTTGTGCGTTTGAAGCGAGTCCGAGCTAATGCGTCTGTAACTTCCGGTTTTGGTCACATACTCGTGTTGAGCTACCCAAAGTTCATTTTGAGTGATTTTTGTTACACAGTCATACTCATTCCTTAGCATTGGCACGAAAAAACAAAATTGTTTGTACATTTTTATTGAAACGGGTATATAACAACAATCAAATAAAGTCAGGAATCAGACTACAGGTATACATAGAGCTTGAATGTCTGTTTATAACGCTATTCTTAAGTTTGGCTACTCGGGACAGGCAATTCACATTTTAGCATCTCGGTTTAGAACTGCCGCGCCCAGTTAGGACACTCGGTTACGCGTCTGGTTTTCATTCATCGGGTCGTGGGTTCGACTTTCGGCTCGGCCGTCTTTCATCCCATATTTGACAAAAAGCATTGTGTTAAGTGTCATTTCTCTCCCACACAATTGGCAAGTGATACGCCTAGGAGAGAATGGCGACTAGTGCCTCAGATGAAAGCTCTAGCTGTACTGTGAGAAACGACAAGAAACTATGGATAGGTGCACCAGCGGTCGAATTTTAAATGTAAAACTATCGAAAGTGACATTTAAACCCATATCAATTAACAGAAAAAATCAGTTACAACCACATGAAATGTCGGCCAAGATGAGGCCACTTTTAACGTTATGTAGAGGCCCTGTTACCAATGCATATTTTTCAATTCATTTCATAAAAGGAAGGATAACTGCAAGACAAATATGCGTATTTAGCTCAGACGTTGGTCTATCATGATATTGGAACGACTCTAATTACGAAAACGTCAAGGACCTATACTCAAAACATCACCGACAATCTTGATTTCATTTCTGTGATTTTGGTAATCGACCCCTTTGTCCTTTGACCACCAATAAAAACCCCATTTTACAAACATCCGGTACTGACCCTTCCATAAACCGACGGATTTTGCCTTCAAGTTTCATGCAATAGTAACATCTGTATTCTTTGTGGTTTCATAGCTATACTACAGCCCTCAGGAAGTCAAGTAAAGTTTCTTTTTTGCTTAGTATATATGCAAGGTTAAAGTTTTTGGTTAAAGTTTTTTGGTTAAAGTTTTTCTAAGTCCACAAAGGGTCAAGGTCAAGGTCAAATTGTCAAGGACCTTTGTCTATGGTGAAAGCCTATCACCTAATGAATGTGCAAATGAAGTAATGATGTCTCTAGTTTAAAGCTTACAGAAAATATAAGCAAGGTTAAAGTTTTTTTGGTTAAAGTTTATGGTTAAAGTTTTTCGTTAAAGTGTTTTTTGAAAGGGTCAAGGTCACAGTCTAAAGGTCATTTTGACATGGATGTTGGTCTCAAATGAAAGCCTATGCCCTAATGAGTGTTTCTGTAAAAAATAAAGCCTCTAGGCTAAATATTGATAGAAATAAAAACTTTAACCTAATGAGGACGCCGACACTGACACTGACGCCGACATCCGAGGGTATGACAATAGCTCTTCCGAGACTTTCGTCCCGGGCGAGCTAAAAATGAATGTCCTACAACCACTTCCCTTTTCTATAATTTGAGTGTTGGTGAATAATCAAAACATTGTAACTACAACTTGTATAAGCTGTAGTTACGATGTTAAGATCATTCATCTACAACGTTTTTCGAAAGAGGATTTATTTCTATTACACACAAGTGTAAAGTGTGTAATGGTGGTTATGCCCTTTGATATCACTGTTTAATTTTCTTTGCTTTTGATGATATGATGTGGCAAAGAGAAATATCTACATACAGTTGCTAACATCCTTTGAGCCACTCCTGGAGGGAATCCTAGCTTGTCTTCCTTTGTCTTCATTATTCTGTAGTAATCCGTTCTGAAATAGATGGAACAGTTTACAAGTTTGACTTGTTTCTAAATCTTTCTCAGTCTATTTTTACCGTATTTCTGCAAATTGACCAACGTTAATGAAGATTAGGCCAGTAGCGTGTAAACAAGAAAATTGTAATTAAGGCAGACTTCCCAAAATTCATCGGTCCGACCAGACATGTCCGGCAAATTTTGACAAGGACGGCAGATTTTTGGGACTTTTTCTGACTGTCCAGCATTTTTTCCGGGTTTTAGTCCAATACGCAGAATGAAATTGGAATGTTTCCCAGGATGCCCATTTACATACTACAGTACGTAATTCATGTAGAAATGCATCAATTCACGTACAGATTTATAGACCAGACATGCAAGCACATAAAGAATAATCAGATAACGTAGAAAGATAATAACCATTACGTGAATATTTTCACTGAAAGAGTCTCTGGTTTGCATGCCTGATTATCAGTTGTAAATCCAATCATTTATTGGTCAGTCATTTATTTTATCCATTGAAAAAGCTGTGTGGCTTATCAATCAACAGGTAATTCTGAAGTTGTAACATTGGCAGCCATGAAACTCCAATTACCCTATCATTAGCTCTGTGTACATCAAAAGAATTCAAATGATTCTTCAGTGATTCAACTGACTCCTGTTATTTATATAATATTAAATTTTTTAACTGAAAACAACTTTGTTTTAATTTAAAGAAACTAATTTCTTCAATTTCATAAATTAACTTGCGAGAATTAAAGGGCTTACAATTGCAACTAAAATAGTTGTTAACAGCAAATCATGTAGCAGGACTGGTGCATTTACTTAGAGTACTTTTTGAGTGATGGTTATTCCATTATTGAACTCAGCTTAGATGCTTTTTACAATAAAACAGTTGTAGATCTTTTGGGCCTTAAAACAGTTTAACTCAAACAAGTAATATATAGAGTAATTTTTATAAGATATAAATGGTGTACCCTTAACTCTGAAAGCTAAGGGTTCGCTGTACCCCTAGATTTTTCTTTGTACCCTCAATTTTAAACTTAGAGGGTACATGTACCTCCAAAATGAAAACCCAGTGGGCATGCTGGTTTCCATCTAAAATGGTGACTCTCAAATTTTATCAAGGTGCTCAACCTGCTTACAGAGCTTCAGATTAAATGCGCGTCCGCTACAATCCCGCAAATCTTAAAAACGATGGTGCACAGATTCTGGCTACCGTGCATTTGGACAACCAAAAAATTAAAACTCTAAAACCTGAATATTGAGAAAACTGCCAGTCATAGCACATTCAGTAGGAAAAGCAATGATAAAATGTATTTACCTTGCAGTGTGAATAATAATAAAACAAATTAAGGAACAATCTTTCCGAAGCCAATATGTTCCCAGTCCAGATATTTATGCCATCACTTAACCCCAGTGTACATGAGCTATGATGTACTTGAGTCACCTCTCTGTCTGGAACAGTTGACCGAGATCAAAGGCAAGCCGCCGACACAAGTTACTAGATGTTTAACAGATAGATTTCACACACAGTCACTGATTTACGGACTTAAAATAAATTTGATTTCTAGTAAGAATTTTTTTCTGATCTTGTTTGTTCGAGTCAAATGGAGATTTTGAATTTTTAATCAATTTATTATTTTAAGTCGCGTCTGCACAGTTTCACTCACGAGTTCCTTTTTCTTCAATTGCAAAAAAAAGAAAAGTGAGTTAGGGGCCAGTGATATTTTTAGGTAAAATTTCCAATGCATTTGGGAATCTTCAGTATATTATATTTATTTGGTCAAAGTTTAACTTAATCTCATCCCATATTCAAACCTCAAAAAGATCGTAAATGCAGCTTTTTTCTGTGCAAAAAAGGTGATTCCTTCGATCTGTCAATCAAAATCGTTTGCATGCAGGAATAAAACCTTTTAAAATGGAATATTTAAAGCTTTTTTTATATCTGAAAAATAAAGATATGTTAGGTAATTATTTAAATAGTAATTAAAATATTTGACATGTATGTTATTTGTTTATTTAGATTTTTTGTTGTTGTTTTAATGGGTTTTTACGCCGCTTTCAACAAATTTGCAGTTATATCGCGGCGGTCGGAGCACCTAACAATGGATTCCAGGTATTTCTTTCACCTGTACTACCATTACACCCTTTCCTTGCCTCCGACTGCTATCTCACATAGGTTTACGATTATCTACCCATTGGTGAAAGACAAACGTCGGAAAGGATATTTGCCGCCACAAGGGATCGAACCCACGACTTATGCCTAACCAACTGTGCTATGGTGGCGGCTCACTTGCTTATTTAGAAAAGGTAGTCAAAACTAGTGTCAAAAAAAACCCATTTTTTTTCTGTATCTATAGAAAGGATATCAATTGTGACCCATCGTTCTGAAAAGATGTCCCTCAAATTCCTTAGAAAAAATTTTGACTTTCAAAATGAAGTCTTTAATTTTGAAAAACTGATCATGTTTGCCAGGAATCAATTTCTGTATACCTGTAGGATGGTAGGATGGTTATGGGCTCTAGAGTAAGGACTTCTGTCCTTTTTCAGCCCCTCATCTTATAGAATTCTTTAGTTACTGTCGTCTTTCCGGTAACAATTGATATGGTTTAAAAGGTGTTGGCACTGATAAGAATTTGGTACATCACATTAGTCCATTGAAGTTACTTAATATTGGTTTCAAAACATGTATTGAATATCCCCTTGCCATTGACTGTCAAGATTCACCTTGAAACTGTTTACAGTGTCAGATTGGATAACCTTCTGAGGCAATGCATTCCATATGTTTATAACTCTGCTTGAAAACTGGTTCTGTCTGTACGTTGAATTACACTTTGGCTTGGCTAGTTTAAGGTTGTGTCCCCTGGTTGAAGGTGCATACTTGAAAAACTTCTCAAATTGGCAGTCGTCTATACCTTTAACAATCTTGAAAGTCTGAATCATATCTCATCGTCTCCGACGGTGTGATAGACTTGGTAGTTTTAATTCTTTCAACCGATTTTCATATGTAAGGTCCCTTAAAGAAGGAACAAGTTTTGTAGCTCTTTTCTGAACTTTTAAATACTGTTGATATCCTTTATGAGGTATGGAGACCATATAACATTTGCAAATTCAACATGGGGGCGCACCAATGCAGTGTACAACTTGATGAAGGAATGTTTGTCAATATAGTTGAAAGCTCTTGATATGAGAGACAGGATACTGTTGGCTTTGTTAATCTTTGTTGAAATATGCTTACTAAACTTGAGGTCTTTTTCAAACAGAACTCCGAGATCACACTCTTCAGTTGCAGATATAAGTTGTTTATTGTCCATGAAATATGGTTGTTCTGAATTGTTTGTACCATAATATATCACCTTACACTTATCAACATTAAACTTGAGGTCCCAGTCCTTCGCCCAAGCAGACACTGCGTTGAGGTCATTTTGTAAAATCTGAGTGTTTGATGATTTAGTATAGAGTTTGGTATCATCCGCAAAAATCTTCATACAAGAATCTACTACCTCAGTCAGGTCATTCACATAGATAATAAACAGCACCGGCCCGAGTACACTTCCCTGTGGAACGCCGCTTTCAACATTTTGCCAGCTGGACGAACAGCCCTTAATGCTTACACACTGTTTACAATTGAGCAGAAAGCTCTTGATCCATTTTAAAATGTTGCCTTTAATTCCAAAAGAAGATACTTTATTTATGAGCCTCATATGAGGGACTTTGTCGAATGCCTTAGCCAAATCCAAATACACAGTATCCCAGGCTGCACGATCCTCAACAAAATTGGTCCAATCTTCCATGACATTCAACAACTGAAGCACACACAGTATATATATATATATATATATATATATATATATATATATATATATATATATATATATATATATATATATATATATATATATATATATATATATATATATATAGTATTATAAGAAAGTGTCTTCTAGTCAGTATTTTGTTTTAATGTGTATTTAATCACAAATTGACATAAAACTGGTGATACTGTCACATTTTTTCTTCAGTTTTGTTTAATTTGAATCGGTCTGACAGATTTTCTTTCCGTCTGACACAGACTTCATGAAATACTGCCGGTCCTACTGACATGTCTGGTAAAAATAATGCTGGTCTGATATATTGGGCATGAATACAGGACCGACTGACTGATAAAATCCAGCCGTATACACAATGTGTCAGGGCTCTCACTAGGGTTTTGAAAGTAGGATTCTGGAAATCCAACTTCAGAAAAAGTTGGATTCCACACAAAAAAGTGGGATTCCATCATTATGAGGGTGGATTTTGTACCGTGCAAAACTACAATTTATTAACCCTTTACAACACAATCCAATGTTTTAGTCACCAGAATGGTTATCTAAAGGAAAACATTGGTTGAAAAGAAGGAATTGCTTGTAAAAACATTTTCTTCTTTTATCCAAATGCTTTTCACAAATTTTTTTATTCATTTTTGGAGATGGGCTCAGTAGAGGACAAAACTTTTTCCGGTTCAGTTTAAAACCATTGACTAGTACAGAAGCAAGTCATTGAAACAGTTATATCTTCTTTTTGCCAGAAGTTCAAAAGAAGTCAAAAAATGTTATTATATTTATTTAGACTTAAAAAATCTCAACATATACCGGTAAGTCTATGCCATGATTCTCTTTGCAGATGTTGTCAGTTGAGAGAAAAAGTTCAGAATTGATATTCATGACAAAAGATTGTATTTTTGAACTGCATTGGTTATCTCTTTTTCTTTTTTCTTTTTTTATTTTAGATTGAAATAATTAAACTTTCCGAACCACCTGTCTCTTAATTTGTGTTCATTTTTTTTTTTTTTTTTTTTTTTACTTCAACATGTCTGGTCAGTAGGCTGATCCGGAGCTTTCCATTTTCGAAGTACATTATCCGACGGAATTAAGCACATGCGAGGCGTTTCAGAGATTCACCACTAGTGATATTTCATTTCCTATTTTTCCGGAACATTTCTTTAATTTAATAATTGTTTTTAATCAAATTACCGATTTTACCAATGGTAAAAAAGATTCGGGACAGTTCGAAGGACACAGACTAATCATTTACTTGTTCATTGTGTTACAAATAAATCGGGTTGATTATGTTGTCTTACTATTGCCTTCGTCTAATTGGGGCCCTGCTCGAATTCAATTACCGGTATATAATTAGTGAATCAACTGCTTCATTCAATATATTAATGGTTCACATGTTTCGTTTATGCATAAAATTCGCCAAAAACACATCCCCGGGCAGAGTCTAGATTCCATTCATTGATAGTCAAGCTCTGCCTACAAGGTCTACAAATAACCGATTACGATTGGCTGTTGGCGTTAATTAACGCCACCCCTCCCGCACCCGTCTATCAGACTTCAGATATGGCTATTATCGATTTTTCACGTAAACAATCAAATACATGTTATACACAGCCGAGAGGTTATAAGTCGTCCGCTGAGAAAAGTTGTCGTCTCAAACGACACTACTGTCGTTTCCGAAAGCCCTGTGTGTTTTATTGTTTCGTCAGGTGGAATTTAGTTCGGTCTGGTAAAATTTTCAAATTTACCAGACCCACTGTCTGGTAAAAAATATTGGTATTTCGTGAAGACTGTCTGACAGCTTTTGAGACCCTGTCAGACAGGATGATTGACACTTTTTCTGAAATTTCGGGAAGTCTGTTAAGGCCATTTTTCCCATAATAGTGCATGGTTCTTACCTTCTGTAAAGAAAACCGAGTATTGCATGCAAAAACTTTTCGATCTTCCCTTCATGTTGTAAAATCCCTAAAAGCGCAGAGTCGTATTTTCCTTCCATTTTTACAGGTAAAATCGCAGTTTCTTTGATCATTAAGATAATTATTTTCCGGATTATATTGTAAACTATAGATATTTTTTTTCTTATTGGTCAACATATGATTCTAAAGAATTGAAAAAAATATATAGTTTAGATAGGTTTCCATTTTGTCAAATATATATTCGTTATAATTAGATTAATTCCCGTGAAAAACATGCCAATTGGCAGTCAGAAACCCGTGGTCTAAACAGCCGATTCATTAATTCCAAAACGCTGCGATTTTCCCTACGCGGAATCAGACAGCAAAGAAATGGTTGGCCTCAAACCTCTCATTTTTGCGATTATCGTTGTTGCAATGATCGTAATTGGACTTTTAGATGTCATTAAAACAAAAGGGGAAAACAAATGTGAGATGACATACATGTTCGAACGTCCAGAATATGTGGTGAGTTTTGAGAAAGCGTACCCAGAAATGTTCGTACTAAATTACCCTCAGAAGTCTTGATTCATTTAGATCAAGAACATAGAGTTCTCTGAAATAATGACACCTAGGTCAAATTTAAGGAAAGCCAGCAGGTAATCTCAAAAGCAATATTGTGCAGCAAAGATCAAGGATCATATTATCAAAGGGGTTTCGAACATAGGATAAAGGTAATAATGTTCTCTCTCTCTTATATGCTGACAGTTGAGGCTACAATTACTGTCCTATTTGTTGCAGTTATCAACGTTCTTTTTTGGAACTCAGCAGACGTCTATGGACAAACGGTATATTTCTGTTTATTGGTTTGGTTTAAACCTATTTATTTAACATCGGTTGGGAAACAAGTTCTTACAAGTTAGATTAATCCCTCTTGATTCTGCTTCCTGGAAAAGTCACCAGTATTCTTGCCAAATGTGTGGGCCATTGAAAGAACCAAGATCCATAGCCGTTTCCGGGAATGGAACTTAGGACCTCAGGGCTTGAAAATTCTTGAATTTTCTACTCGTCCTGCTATACAAGAAAATATAGTAATACATTGATTTCATAAGTGAAATTTTGCAAAATCCACTCGTCCTGCTTATATAGACAAAGAAGGAAAAAATCAAGCAGGACGAGCGGACGAGTAGAATTTTCAAGCCCTGGACCTTTGGGTCAAGAGGCCGACGCTCAATCTTTAGACCACGGACACCACACTTGTTTATTTATCGCTGCAATGGTAATATATCTAGAATGTCTGACTTATTGGCATAATAGTTAGTGCGCTCGACTCATAACCTGGTGGTTGCTGGTTTGAGCCCCACCCATGGCATGTAGTGTACTGGGGCGGGACATTTTACAGACGGGGCCCCAGTCCACCAAGCTGTAACATTGGGTAGTAGTGGTAAGAAACCATTGCCTCTCTCTCTATGTGCAGGATAAGATCTGGAATGAGTTAGGACCATGATAGAAATAACTGTCACTTCACTTGATCCTTTATCATGTTATTCTAAGGGAAAAAAAGAAAAAAATATGTGTGACCCATAACACAAAAAGGGACTTTTTGGGATCTCTATGAAATATATATTTGAAATGAGATTGGTTCTAATTTCTGGTACATGCCATTCAGAAGTAACATTACAAAAATTTTTTCCTAGGAAGCTAGATTGATCATTCTTGATTCAAGAAATCAACATGTTGCAAAAAGTTTCGACCCTAGCGTCTGCGCAGTTTGACTAGGTTTAACATTTAACTCACTACCCAAATGGTCCCTTTTCACATGACAGAACACATATATGAGCGACGCATTTGGAAGGCAGTTATTAAGGGGGATAGTTCAATGATACTTGACGAAACCTCTGCTTACATCCCTCTTGGATCTTTTAACATATTCAGTGTAAAGCACAGTCACACAGGACCTCGGTTTAACGTGTGCCTCTGCTTACATCCCCCTTGGATCTTTTAACATATTCAGTGTAAAGCAACGTCACACAGGTTCTCAGTTTAACGTCTCATCAGAAAGACAATTGGTTTGTTACCCCTGAAATCAAAACCATGTGATCGACCTTGAATTGTTTTGAAGTCCAGTGCTCTACCGACTGAGCTAATCGAACTGACAAGTGCATCATGATTGTCGTTAAAGTTCAAAGTTGTATGAAAACTATTCTAAAGTCACTTCAGTTGGATAGAGAAGAACATCTAACTTACATTACTTTTATTGGTAAAAAAAGTCAAAGAGACTAGCAATAACCATCATAACGAGTTTGTTTTTAAAAGAAATACACAGCTTCCTAATGACAACCTAATTTTTCATTTGTTGAATTTTGATGGGAATCATGAGATCTCGCAAGATTTAGGAAACAACAAGCTGACATGACAAGAATGACAACAACAATGGTGGAAAAGAATCTGATTTTCAGATGGTGATTCTCATTGAAAGTTTACATAAAATATACAAATTGATGGCTTGCATCTTAAAAACTATTTTTTAAAGTTTTTAAAAATCAATTGTTTACTTCATATCTTTACAAGAAAATGTCAGTTGTTGACACTTTGCTTTCAAGATTCTACTCATAATTTGCTCTTTTTGTTGTTTAAACTACTTTGGAATCCGTTTTGTTCTCCAAATTGCAGAAACTAGCTGAAGACTTGGATGGCATACTGACAGGGGTCAATACTAACAGTTTTTCATTACGATCCTGCATAAATCCCTACTTGTAATTACGAAAAGCCGTCTGGATAATCTAGAATTCCTTCCTTCATACTTTTGAATTTGAACATATTAAAACCGTAGGTTAGTGATTACAAGTCAAGGGTTCTATCACCACTTTGTTCCTAACAAATGTTAGGAACAAAGTGGGGATAGAAACATGCATTGAAAAATGAATATATTAAAAGAACAAGTAAATTTTATAGATATAGAAGAATCTTAGTTGGAATCCTTTGCTTTAAACTAATGGACCCCCCTCAATATTCATGAATCCTCGGTATATGGGGATACTGACTTAACATAAGTAAGATTTTTTTTGAGCATAAATGTCATAAAGTGACATCACACTTACATATCATTGTATTTCATTTTTCAGAAAATTCCTTTGGCAAGGTCTATCACAAAGAAATATCCCAACTACGGACTGTATGTCTATGGGGAAGGGTATGTATTAATCTTTTCCTTTACAATTCCTCTTTTTTGATCTCTTGAAAAAAAATGCTTCTGAAAATATTGGGAAATAATTTACTTTTAATTGTGTCCATCAATATTTGTGTGTTCTAATTGGCTGAAAAGTTGGTTTTATTCCCAAATGACAACAATTTTAAGTATGCAGCTGTTTTGTAAGCTTCCCCAAAAAGAAGTCTGTAAGAAATTTGTTTGGTAACTAACAAATCTTTACTTTTTTTCTTCATAGTATTAAATTATAAGATATGAAGATAATATTTGTTGATTTGAAATATATGATATGAAACTAAAAATCTAATCCCACTGCGTGCATTAATCTGCTTTGCATATTAAATCAGTTTCATACCTTGAAATCAACAAATACTCTCTTCATCTCTTAAATAAATAATTGCTGGTTACATTGTCCCTACTATTTTCTCCCCTAAAAACAACAATTCTTATGCTCTGGATAGATCAGGTTAACTTATTCAAGGGTGTAAGTACCATTACACACATTACCCATGTGCGTAACACAAATATATCCTCCTTCGAAAAATATTGTTGATGAATAATCAGAGCATTGTTATTTCAGCTTATTCAAGCTGCAGTTGTGATGTTTTGATTATTCACCTACACTCAAATCATACAAAAGGGGGATTTGGTGGAGGGCATTTATCTTTTGTCACAGTTCATTTATTGCTTTTATGCTACATATTCTTTGATGGTTGCCTTCTGAGTGTGTAGGAATTTCAAAATTCCAGTAAGTTTTATGTTATTTTAATTGTTTTCCCCAAGATTTTGGTAACAGGTCCAAAAACTGAGGATACTGGGAAAAATGTGAGTTTTTCTCAAAAATTTAGAAAACTTTATAGTTTTGGACAAAACCTAAATTCTTCGTTTAATTTACTACCAGAGTTAAGTTTTCCTTGGCTCTCAAGCCATTTAAATGAAAATTGAACTAAGGAAATTGTTATTTCCTAATTTCAAATTTCATATTTGCAAAGATTCTCAACTTTTGTACACAGGGAAATTTTATCCTTATTTGGGGCGAAAATGTCATTTTTTGGCTTTCACAAAGGGTGATTTTTAGGGACCCACTCAAAGGAGGAAACAAAACGTTGATTAGTTTTAACCGTGTCTGTCTGTCCATCTCTTTGTCTGTGAAAACTTAAGGCTGCAAACTTTACATGCGATGTAAATATTTTTCCTATAACTTCATCACTATTCAGGATACAATGCTCATATGGCACGAAGTTTCCTGTCATTAAAAAGCATTGAATCTAAGGATCATCTGACAAGGTCAATTATTAGAAACTTAGAAAAATTGGCTGCTCAACAAACACATTTTAAAAATGTCATCAGATGAAGATTGTTGTCTGCTCTTTCTTTGATATTTGACCAGTCTAGAATTTTGTTGTTTTGTAATCGGTTTAATGAAATGCTAGTATTTAAATCTCTTTAAATGAGGCTAGTGGATATAAGCGTGATGTTTGTCTAATTAATAGTAACTTGTACTTTTAATACTCATAACTACAAAACCGTGACTACTAGAGAGCAAAAAATTAGATATTATAAATGCAAGAAAGGAACAATCACACTCACAAAAGTTTAAATGGACAAATAGCAGGGGTACAGAGAGGGTAAAAGCAGTCTAAAATGTTTATTTCCCAATAAAACCCTAGGTTGTGGGTACTCATTGAATTGTATCGAGTACCACCTACAAAGAGTTTCAGTTAGAAATAATGAAATATTCAGATTTAAAAACTGAAATACCCCCTCTATCTGTAGCTCTGAAATAGTATACAGTAGTGTTAGGCAATTGGTTTCAAATCACTACCGTATACTATAATCGGTTTTTAGTTGGAAAAGTAAATCAACTAATGATCAATTGTACAAAATGTTTCTTAGAAATTAATAAAACAGCACTCCCAGTATCATCCTTTGAAGAATAGAATTTGAAGTTTAGTTAAAACTAATGACCGAAAGACTCTTTCTGCAGATTTTTCGACTAACTTCATGGATCAGCATGAACCAGTTCTAACTGCCTATAAATATATAGGCAGCTACAACTGTTTCAAGTTGTGCCATCAAACTAATGAAGGTTTCGAAAACAATATATACAGGCTTTCATTTATGTGTTAGGAACTGATTAATTGATTATGAAATTTCTTAGTCAATAATCACACTCAAAAGCCCAAACCAACTGATAATAACGATTATGATAGATTAATCTGCCCATCACTAGTATACAGCTATCTAAGTTAAAGATGGAAGCTTACAAATTTATAATGCTATTATATTGAATAAAATGTTTTGGACTTATTTCAAAATTAAATTTGAAGGAACATTTTTTTGTTTATCTTTTTTCAGATATTATGCTCAGCTTTTATCGTAAGTATTCTTTTCTCGTAAATTTGTAATACCTACAGATTAGTAGTTTTGTAATATCTGAGACAGTAAATTTAAATGATCTTTGTACAAATTTAACATGATTTCTAATTCAGATACATTTTATTTGGGAATGATTTGGTGCATTGTGTTTTAGAATAATTTTATACCAAATAAGAATTATGTTTCTATAATACACTAGCAACATTCCATATACAAATAGTTTTTCCTTCGACTTATATTTTTCGTACACTAGTTTGTAAGAATTTGATTTCTATTGTAACATTGTTACTTGCTTGTGAAATTATATATTTGATATGGTTTTAATTAATGAAAATAAGTAATACAATATTAAATTTTATTCCACAGCAATATGAAGCCTGATGGTATTCCAGTCCTATTTATACCTGGTAATGGTGGCAGCTATAAACAAGGTAATAAAAGAATATTTAAAAGATCTGAAAAGATCTACTATGAGTGTTTGTTTGAGTCAAGCTGATTTTAATTTAGTCTAGAATAGAGCTGTTAGTTAGCTAGCCTTAGGGGGCTTAATAACATTTTTGCTCTAGATGAGGTTTATCCCTGGCTGGCACACTTACATACTCATTGTCTTTTGGATGAGACGTTAAACCAAGGCCCCTTGAGACTGTGCTTTACATCGAGCACGTTAAAGAACCATGGCGGATCTCAGCAGAAGTTTTGTCATGTATCCTTGCACTATCCCCTGTAACAACTAACCACCTCCTAGGAGCGTCACTCAAATGGGCATATGCTACGGTAGCAACGATAAATAAACGGAAATACATGTACACATGAGGTTTAGATCAACTTGTCTCAAACAATATTAAAGTACAGATTCTTTTTCTCACATGAACACTAGTTTTGCATGTTAAAACCC
Source organism: Fragum whitleyi (assembly GCA_948146395.1). NCBI lineage: Eukaryota > Metazoa > Mollusca > Bivalvia > Cardiida > Cardiidae > Fragum > Fragum whitleyi. Next base: position 14,323,483 of record OX411545.1, read on the forward strand.
ACTATTAATTGAAATACAATGTACTGTTGAAAGCAGCATTGTTCCGCTAAAAACAAACATTTTTTGATTTAGTTAAGAAGAATTCCATTCAGATATATCAGGATCAGAGCAATTTTAGTTATGGTTTCCTATTTTCCCCTTGCTCTTCACAACATTTTCCATTTGTCTTCCACCAATGGATTGAAAATCTTAGACCTATGTGGGATAGCAGCTGGAGGCTAGGAAAGGATGTAATGGTTGTGAGAAATACAGGAATCCATTGTAAGTTGCCCCAGCTGCTATGATAAAACTGAAAGATTGATGAAAGTGGCATAAAACCCCAATTGAATTCAATTCTGGACATATTCCTTCTGTATAACCAAGCTTTGGCATACAGTAAAGACTAAGATCAGCCTGCACAACTGTGCAGTCTGATCTTAGTCTATACTGTATGCTTTCTTCTTGAATATTGTGTAAAAAACCTGAGCCAGACTGGTTGAACATCCCAAAAATTAAGAAAATATTTGAAAAAAAAGTAAATGCATCAGGATAAGGGTTGTCCACAACTTCTTTCAATTTGACCCAGTGTCAATTTGTTTTCTGATAATTGGTTAACTGAATTTCATTTCCCATTTTAGTGAGATCTATGGGATCAGTGACATTTCGCCGTGCGATTGATAATGTGAAGCGATACCATTTTAACTTCTTTGCTGTCGATCTACATGAGGAACTGTCTGCTTTACATGGAGCTTTATTACAGAAACAAACAGGTACAATTTTTCATAAATTGAGGGAATGGTTTTGAAAAGAAAAACTGTGCTAAGATTTTTCACCAAATACCACATATCAATATTGAACAACCAAAATGTCATATCAGCAGCTTAAATAAAGCTGCCATTATCATAACATAATATAAAATAAGTTTTATTACAGACATAAAGCATATCAGCTCATTGTCCAAAATAAGCTTTTAACTATACATATTTGCATAATATAGTTACAAAGATAGAAATCAACAATGTCATTGTTGAGAGTATTTATATAGGTTTAAGTTTGTAATATCAAATTCTAATTTTCAATAGAACAGAAATTCTGTCACATACCCGGTATGATATTTTGGTTGTTCAATTGCGTATTTTTCTTGTTTACCTAGATAATCTATTCACTTATAAATACAGTCTGGATTAATCAAAATATGGCAAGAATCCTGTGGAAACAGATTTTTATGCCCCAACATCGATAGATCGGGCGTATATTGTTTTTTACCTGATTGTTTTTCACCCAAAATCTTTAACATTGGCCATTTCTTTTGGTTGGTAAGGGATAGAGCCTTCTATTTCACCCGAGTATGAAGTTAAAAGTTAATTTTATTGTGACCCATATTGAAAAGATCAGGGGCATATGAAATCAACAAATATTATCTTCATGTCTTATACTTTAATATCATGAAGCAAAAATGTACAGATTTGTCAGTTAAGAAACAAATTTCTCATGGGGTTACTTTTTGTGAAAGCTTACAAAAATAACTGCATTATCAAAATTGTTTTCATTGGGAAATAAAACAAACTTTTCAGCAAATCGAAATTCACGAGTATTGATGTACACAACTAAATTAAATTATATAACTTTAACCCAAAGACTGAATATTGCCAGTTATTCAAAGTCTGTTTGAGAGAGACAGCTGAAATTTGGCATGATGATTGATCTCATTGATATGCATCTGGTGATACCAAGTAGATTCATAAATGGGTGTGATCAAGTTTTTAGCTCCACTGGCTGAAAGCCACTGGGGCTATTGTCATGGCGTTGTGTCCATCGTGTGTCCGTCCGTGCGTCCGGTCGTAAACTTTTTCTTTAAAAATCTTCTCCTCAGAAACTACAGGATGGATTTCAACCAAACTTCACAGGAATGATCCTTGGGTGACCCTCTTTCAAAGTTGTTCAAGAAATTTTGATCCAATGAAAAACATGGATTTTATGGGCGTGGCTAATTTCCAAATATGGTAAAAAGTGAGTTTTCTCAGGTTCTAATTGATGGATACCAATTAAATTTTACATGAATGATTCTTGGGTGACCCTTTATCAGTCTACCAAAAATTATTATGATCAGATGAAAAATATGTATTTTATAGGCGGAGGTCATTTCTCTATATGTTATATAGTGGAAACTTTGCAAATCATTTTCTCAGAATCTAATAGATAGATATCAACCAAATTTTACATGAATGATTCTTGAGTGACCCTTTATCAGTCTACCAAAAATTATTGTGATCGGATGAAAAATATGTATTTTATGGGCGGAGGTCATGTCTCTATATGTTATATAGTGGAAACTTTGAAAATCATTTTCTCAGAATCTAACTGATAGATATCAACCACATTTTACATGAATGATCCTTGGGTGACCCTTTATCAGTCTACCAAAAATTATTGTGATTGGATAAAAAATATGTCTTTTATGGGCGGAAGTCATATCTCTATATGTTATAATAGTGGAAACTTTGAAAATCATTTCAACATCAGTAAAACCCAAAATATCTAAAAAACTAGTCAAAACTTAGAATTGCTATTACAAGAAATTCAAGCCTGTGGAGCGACACAAGCCATTCATGGCTTTCTAGTTAATTTCATACCTCCATGAAAGCAAGAAATGTTTGCTTCATTTCTTGTAATTCAGTTTCATGAAGCAAAATTGTGAGGATTTTTCAATATAGAAACTGATTTCTTGATAGACTACTTTGAGCAGAAATATCTGTGTGCTCAAAATTGTTTTCATTGAGAAACAGAACAAATTTTCTTCCAATCAGAATACAAAAAAAATTGATGAATTAAATTAGAATTAAATTATTATGCAATGTTATTTATTTACAGAGTTTGTTCATCATGCAATCAAGAAGATATTTGCCCTCTACAAGAATGCTGAGATTAAACCAAAGACGATTGTTTTACTTGGGCATTCAATGGTATGTTCATCATATAATTTAAAGACCAAGGCTTGTAGCTGAAAAGCATCTCAAAAAGCACCTATCACGTATGTGATCTTGATGTGTTGCAAAATCAGGTAGACACTGTTACACATAGCTACTTTTAGAGGAGTACCCGGTATTTGAGATCAGGGCCCGAGATTATAAAACTTTTCACATTCTCAATTCAAAATTTTCTGAAATTTCAATTAAGCCGTAATTCTGTTTGAATATTCATTTTAATGTATTAATATAACAACAACTTATAATATTATCTTTTATTTTTATACATTTATTTAAATTTAAAATTTGAGAAAATTCTCAGTTGAGCCTGAGAAATGTTTTTTAACCTCAGGCCCTTGTTATTTTAAAAATGATTATAGCACAAACTCTATGTTGTTGATAATCTATGCAATTGGATTTTCAAGGCAATTGCAGTGAGTATCCTTAATATAGGGTTTCATTGAGAAATGAAGCCTCTACACAGTAAACCATGACAGTATTTTGGAAAAATTTATTAATCACATTGTCTGGTGTGTATGGTTGAAAAATTACTAAGACTTTATTGTACTGGGTAATTCATTTTCTGAATGAAGAACTTTAAGAGAATTCGTAAAGAAATACACCTTCCATTTCATATTTGCGCAAAGAAAAAGAGGGAAAAAATTATATCTTTTGAAGGTAACAAAATGTATTTTATCACCTGAAGCTGTGCCACTTTTAAGAAAATATATTTCACTGTTAACTCAATAGAAAGGGGGATAATTCTAGATGCATTTTGTGCAAATTATGCCCCTTTTTTGACTTGGAATTTTTTCCACCAGCCAGCACTCAACAGCCTAGTGTAGGCACCTGTAGGTAGTGCTATTGTTAACATCCACATACAATATGTTGTTGTCGCTTGTTTTTACAGGGAGGTATTATTGCTCGAGGATTGTTCACTCTACCTACTTTTGATGCAACACTTGTCAACACCATATTTATGCAGGCTACCCCCAACCAGTATCCAGGTGGGTGAGAATATTAAACCTTGACCACTTCAAGTTAAATAAGAATTTTTAACTGGAAAAATATCCTTTTTTCCCACAATGAAATGCTAGAAGGTTGTTTATATTAATTGCTAAGTGTGAAACCGTTGTATCTACCTATTGATAAATAGGCAGTTAAAACTGTTTCACTCTGAACAATTCAAAGAATGATATAGTTAATTGTGTACATTCATGTGCTTTGTGATTTGTTGCCTTTATTAAGGTAGTGGACCCACAATAGTTCCACAACGTTTGGGAACTCATGATCTTTCACAATGTTAACTGAGATTTCCTAATGGAACCTTTAGGAAACCTCAGTTGACACTGTAAAAGTTAATGACTTCCAAAACGCTTTGGAACTATTACAGGTCCACAACCTTAAGCAAGAAGGATTGACCAAAACCAAAATGTTATCCATCTAGTTTTTGCAAAGTGAACATTGATATGTCATCCAGGAAATACCATAAGGAAAATGGCATTGATGCAAATGACTGTAGCAGTTTTTACAATAATTTCAAATGTGATGTAGAATTTGTCATAACACTGTATATGCATGATTTGATACAATCTGTGTCAGGGTTAGACATTAAGGGGAGTCTGAGACTCCTTGTTTATCATTTGGGACTCCTACATTTTTAGCTTGGCTGTTTTCGGAGACCACCCGAGGTATTGCTATAGCCTTGGTGTAGTCGTCGTGGTGCGAAAACTTTGACATTTTGTGATATCTCTTGTTCTACAGAAGGCATTCACTTAAAACTTGGGACACATGTTCACCATCAAATGAGCAACCTATACTATCAAGGGGGATTACTCTAGATGCATTTTGTGCAAATTATGCCCCTTTTTTTACTTATATTTTTTCCACTATCCAGCACTCAACAGCAGAGCTGGGCACCCAAACGCGGTGCTCTTGTGTAAGTAAGGGGTCCAATGGACTCCCAGGATTTTATCAATCAGATGCATAAGGCAGTTTACTTTTCAATCCTTGCCAAAACCATAGATATTTTCACTTCAAAGGTTGTTGAAGATACACATTTGTGTACATCTATTAGTATTTTGAATGAAAACCATCTTCTTTTTGAAGAGAAACTTGTTGAAAATAGGAAATTGCTTGTAACAAACAATTTCTTCTTTTAAACAATGTTCTCCTATTATGAAAATTGGACTCCTTACTTTGAGCTTGGACTCCTTGATTTCCAAAGTTGGACTTACTCGCAGAAGTTAGTGTCAATACCTGTATAACTTAATTTTAGGTGGGTCCTTCAAAATTTGGGCATTCTGATTGTATGAAAAATGGGTTTGGCTTATCAATGAAAACAATTTTGAGTAAGCAGCTGTTTTGTAAGCTTCTGCAAAAAATAGTCCATTTCTTTTTCGACATATCTTTACTTTATTTCTTCTTTATTAGCTCTGCTGTTTTCGGAGAAAACCTGAGGTATTGCTATAGCCTCCGTGTCGTTGTTTTTGTCGTCGTGCAAAAACTTTGACATTTTGTGATATCTCTGGTTCTACTGAAAGCATTTACTTGAAACTTGGCACACATGTTCACCATCAAAAGAGCACCCTATACTATCAAGGAGGATAACTCTAGATGCATTTTGAACAAATTATGCCCCTTTTTCAACTTATATTTTTTCCCACTATCCAGCACTCAACAGCCGAGCGTAGGCACCGGTAGGTGGTGCTCTTGTATTTAATTATAAGAGATTGAGAGAAAGTTTGTTGATTTCATGGAGAATTGAAACTCGAAACCTAATTAAACTCACTTCCTGTATTTATACAGTGTGATTAGGCTTATAGTTTTATATCTCTGTGATATCAATAAAAAACTTCTTCATCTATGCAATGTGCATCCAAGATTTGTACCTTCTTGTTAAATAATTACAATATTAGATATATTGTTGTTCTGTTTATATACAGTATTAGTTCTGGACCCAGAGATAGCAGAGTTCCATAAGCGTACCAATGAGTTCTGGAAGGCTTATGGAAATACAACACTAAAACATATAACACTGGTATCTAGTGGTGGGGCAGATAAAGATGTGCAGGTCAGAGGGGGGTTAACTCCCTTAGATGGGGTAAGTTGAACATATGTAATCATAAGGATGGAGATATCTCTTGCAGAAGTGCAAGACTTTTGAAGACCGATTAAATTCTGTGAAGTTATCCTTGATGGCATAAAGATCAAAATGAGGACCTGCATAAAAACTTGGTATACAGTATGATGGTCATATTTGTAATGCCCCTACATCTTCAAGTTCATGGGGATAATAGTTTTGTAATATTTGTAAGTTTAACATACAAGAACATACAAGAAAAGAGCTACAGATAGAGGGGGTATTTTTAATTTCAGATAAAAGTATTCAAATATTCATAGAACAAATCCTATGTTGTTGGTACCCATCGTTATGGTTTCCCAACAAAATTCAAATGAGTACCCACAACATAGGGTTCCATTGAGAAATAAAGTTTTAGACTGGCTTTAAACCCTCTTATCTGTACCTCTGCCCGAAGATTTAAGTTCTTAAAAACCTTAAAACTACAAGTGCAGACCGCACATATTGAAGTCCAAATACCTGTTCACCTTCAAGTATCTGTTACTCAATTGATATTGTAGTCACAGTTGTATCAAGTCAGGTAATATTTCTAAAAACTAGCTGTTACAAAGTCTTTAACAATGTCCTCTTGTTTATTTCAGATAATAGATGATGATCATGCTATAAGTGCAACAGTGAGTATGCCAATTTAACTAGGCCCATGATGCTACACTAATATCAGTCAGCCACCACCATAGTGTGGTAGCATGTCAGACTCTCGTCGAAAGGTCCGGGGTTTGATTCCTGATGACAGCACTCATCCTTTCCGACTATTTGTCTGCCACCAATGGGTTGAAATCATAGACATGTTTTCTTTTTGTTGCATGATGCGAGTCAAAGACCGTATTTGTCCTAATAAATGCTCCCTGGAGCTATACATAACATAGTCAGGGAGCTTTGATTTAGTATGAATGAAATGATTTAATAATTAAAAAAATAACCATAAAATTTATGTCTTAGGCCCTTTTCCCTTAAATTTGAATTAATATAAATGATTGTTAAGGTAGCAATGGACAGCGGCCTCTCGACTCTATAAACCGGAAGTGGGTTTTCGTTTATTTTACGGCTCTTTTTGCTCGTTGTTTAAAAATCCGGTTTTTAAAAGATTTTGTTTATGGAAATTACGTAGAATAATGATGGTAAAATATCATAACTTAACTTCTTTTCAATATTTGATATCAATTGAATGACTGAATCATTGAATTTAACTATAAAATATGTTAAAAATGTCATTCAATTAGGAGGGGTTACTATAAAGTAACGAAAAACTTTCTTATTTGCATGGAAAGGTATGCTGATTTTTTTATCAAATAAATAAAAAATATGGTTCTTAAACATATTGGAAAATAAGAAAAATTCATTGGGTAATTTCATCAAAAAATAATTTTTTGCTGAAATTTTCCCCCTTAAAATTACAAAAATCACTGCATTTTTAATTTTTGAAGGCTTATTATGCAATTGCAATTGTACAAAGAGAAATTTTCTTGGCAACAGCCATTGTGTACATGTATAAGGTCTATCAACATTTATGTATTTCATAGCTATCAGCTGGTACAGAGTTTATATTAGACCTAAAACTAATATAAACGTTTTACTGAAAAATGGCCATTACCAGTCAAGGGCAGATAACTCTAGCATGAAAACTAGCATGGAAAGGCACCTTCAAATTTTGATATAATGACTATACAATGTTAATCTACAACATATGTGAACAAGAAAAAATTTCATTGGGCGGAAAAAAATGACACCATCTGTCCATTGCTACCTTAAGAGGAAATTCACATCAAATCAGAGAAGAAGTCTCCACAAGTTCTTAAAATTTAGGCATTTGAAGTGGGTTTTCTAAGTAAATAATGTAGGGGTGCTACAATTAGTGAGGGCGCTATTATTAGAGGGAAAATGGTATCCGGTCTACAAAATTTTACATCAACTAAAGACGAAAACATTTGTGAAAAAAAAGTTTCTAACAGTCAGTTATTTACAACTTTAGGCATACTAAGTTAAAATGCAGAATCTTTGCCCAATTTGCATAATCACTAGAGTGCCTGAAATCAAATGGTGAAATAGTATGTTTACTCATTGCAGACAATAAACTAATTGTCTTTCATATCAGATGCTAAAACTAGGTTGAATGTGACTTTGGAGTCAAATCTAAAAAAATTACAATCTCGGCTTTGATCTCAGTACATAATGTCTCCCCTTAACCAGTCAATTAATTTGCAAAGCAAAACTTGAAAAAAAGTGAAAATTAACAAGTATTAAGCATTTCTCCATTTCCCTCAATAGTAACTATCTACTCAGAAAGAAAAACATATATGACCCGTCAAGCAAAAGGGTGCCATCAAGAAACTCGGTAATATATATTTGAAAAAGAGATTGATTACAGTACAGGTCAACCAGAGTTCGGATTTTAAAACTATTTTCACAGGAAGATAAATTGATCATTCTAGATTCAGAAAATCAGCAAAGTACGCAAATTTTTTACCTTAGTCAGTCTGCATAGGCTGACTAAGGTCGACACTTTATGCACATCCCAGATGGTTTCCTTATACACGAGGGGTCACATATTATCATCTTTCTAGAATTGTCAACTGCAGCTGTCATTTTCAACCAGTGTAAAATTTGGTTATGTTATAGCTATAATATCTTGTTACAGCCAACACATTCACCCAAAGTATGGGTAGCTCCAGATCATCTGTGTGTTGTCTGGTGTAAACAGCTGGTGTTTGCCTTTGCCAGGTCTCTGTTTGATATTGTGGATGAAAGCAAGAAAATGGTAATACTCCCTCATTATTTGTTATAGAAGCCATCTTCTTTTCTAATAAAAAGCACTTATATGGAAATATTGAACACAAAATGGAATTCCTTTCTTAAAATTTGAATTAAGATAACTTAATCTAGCAAATGTTATGCTTTTTTAAAGTTCACCTGAGCACAACATGCTCAAGGGTAGCTTTTAGGATCACCCTGTGTCAGATGTGCATCATCCGTTGTCAACAATCTTAAAAACTTCTTCTCCTCCTGAACCTCTGGGCCAATTTCAATGAAACTTCACCAGTATGTTCCTTGGGTGACCCTTTTCAAAAATTGCAAACTTTTGATTTGTTTTTAGCTCGCCCGGGACGAAAGTCTCGGAAGAGCTATTGTCATACCCTCGGATGTCGGCGTCGGCTTCAGCGTCGGTGTCGGCGTCCGCATTAGGTTAAAGTTTTTATTTCTATCAATATTTATCCTAGAGGCTTTATTTTTTTACAGAAACACTCATTAGGGCATAGGCTTTCATTTGAGACCAACATCCATGTAGAAATGACCTTTAGACTGTGACCTTGACCCTTTCAAAAAAACTTTAACCAAAAACTTTAACCAAAAACTTTAACCAAAAAAACATTAACCTTGCTTATATTTTCTGTAAGCTTTACACTAGAGACATCATTACTTCATATGCACACTCATTAGGTGATAGGCTTTCACCATAGACAAAGGTCATTGACAATTTGACCTTGACCTTGACCCTTTGTGGACTTAGAAAAACTTTAACCAAAAAACCTATAACCAAAAACTTTAACCTTGCATATATTTTTTTAATGCTCTAACCTAGGGACATCATAGCTTCATATATATACTCACCAGGTGATAGGCTTTCACCAGAGACCAAGGTCCTTCACAATTTGACCTTGACCTTTACCATTTGTGGACTTAGAAAAACTTTAACTGAAAACTTTAACCAAAAAATTTAACCTTGCTTATTATTTTCTGAATGCTTTAACCTAGGGACATCATTACTTCATATACATAGTCACCAGATGAAAGGCTTTCACCAGAAACCAAGGGCCTTGACAATTTGACCTTGACCTAGACCTTTTATGGACTTGGAAAAACATAAACTGAAAAACTTTAACCAAAAATTTAACCTTGTTTATATTTTCTAAATGCTTTACTCAGAGACATTATTACTTTATACACATACTCACTAGGTGAAAGGCTTCTACAGAGACCAAGGTCCTTCACAATTTGACCTTGATCTTAACCTTTTGTGGACTTAGAAAATTTTTTAAGAAAAACTTCATGTTTGATACAAAGAAATTCCATTGGTAGCCTCATCTGCTTGTAGGCTTTCACTTTACCCTAACCTTATACATGCAATTTAAAACAAAAAAGTTTTTATATTTCTTAATTACTACTCAAACAGAAATATATTAGATCATGGACTTTAACATTAAAAGAAACCACTTTGAACTTCGGTCTTTGGTCAAGCGCTGTTTGTGACAAGCAGCTGTTTGGGCGAGCTACGTTGTCCGCGGACAACTCTTGTTAAATATGGGCATGGCAATATTTTACTTTGAAATCTTTGAACAATATCTCCTGAACCACTTGGCCGCTTTCAATGAAACTTTACCAGAATGTTCCTTGGGTGACCTTTCAAAAATTGTTTGAAATTCTGATTGGCCCCTTACAGGCCTGGCAGGGCGGGGCTTACTTTGAGCCCGAAATCTTTGAATGACATCTCCTCCTGAACCACTGGGCTGATTTCTATAAAACTTTACCAGAATGTTCCTTGGGTGACCCTTTCCGAGAATTGTTCCAAAAATTCTGATTGGCCCCTTACAGGCCTGGCAGGGCGGGGCTTACTTTGAGCCCGAAATCTTTGAATGACATCTCCTCCTGAACCACTGGGCTGATTTCAATGAAACTTTACCAGAATGTTCCTTGGGTGACCAATCAAAAATTGTTTGAAATTCTGATTGGCCCCTTACAGGCCTGGCAGGGCGGGGCTTACTTTGAGCCCGAAATCTTTGAATGACATCTCCTCCTGAACCACTGGGCTGATTTCAATGAAACTTTACCAGAATGTTCCTTGGGTGACCCTTTCCGAGAATTGTTCCAAAAATTCTGATTGGCCCCTTACAGGCCTGGCAGGGCGGGGCTTACTTTGAGCCCGAAATCTTTGAATGACATCTCCTCCTGAACCACTGGGCTGATTTCAATGAAACTTTACCAGAATGTTCCTTGGGTGACCTTTCAAAAATTGTTTGAAATTCTGATTGGCCCCTTACAGGCCTGGCAGGGCGGGGCTTACTTTGAGCCCGAAATCTTTGAATGACATCTCCTCCTGAACCACTGGGCTGATTTCAATGAAACTTTACCAGAATGTTCCTTGGGTGACACTTTCCGAGAATTGTTCCAAAAATTTTGATTGGTCCATAAATATAGGTGTTGCAGTGCATGGCTTATTTTGAGCTTGAAATCTTTGAATGACATCTCCTTCTGAACCACTGGGCTAATTAATGAAATTTTTTTTAAGAATATTCCTTGGGTGACCCTTTTCAAAAATTGTTTGAGAAATTTTGATTGACCCATATATATGGACCAAGCGGGGTGGGGCTTATTTTGAGCTCGAAATCTTCGATCAACATCTCCTGAACAACTGAGCAAATTTCAATGAACTTTTGCCAGAATGTTCCTTTGATGACCCTTTTCAAAAGATTGTTGCAAAATTTTGATTGGCCCAAAAATATAGTCGTGGCAGGGCTTATTTTGCTTCTCCTCAGTAATGAATGGTTGGGCAGGGTCTATTTTCACTTTAAATACTTGGAATAACATCTTCTCTTCAACAATTATGCAAATGTGATTGAAACTTTGCCAGATAGTTACCTAGATGAGATCCACTGGACCAATCAAGCTCAGATGAGCATTTTAGGGCCTTTCTGGCCCTCTTGTTTCTTGTTAAGAAATGAAATATTTTATGTCAAAATTGCAATTTTAGTACTATTATAAGGATTATTCCCTTTGCAACCAGGCTTGGTTTGTTGATTTCACCTTTGAGAGGGTCTGATGATTGTTTCAGAATATCTTCATTATACTGTTATAAAGAGGACAGTTTCCCTGTAAACCTTCCTCAGGTCTTACTCTTTTACAGAAAGCAAGTGGAATGTTTGGGGCCAAGGTAGCCCTCTTGTTTGTTAAGCCTTAAAATACACAATCTTGCATATAAATAATGAACAGTTTCAGAGCTGGAGATCATAAAACTTTTCTCATTCTCAACCAAGAATGTTCTAAAAACTTGGATTTTAAATAAATGTATGAGCATAAAAGTTAATATCAATAAGTTGTTATTCATAACAACTTATTGACATAATCTTTAGTCATCAAACATTTTTGCAGTATTATTACAGATTTACAGCTTGAATCTAAATTTGAAATCTAAATAACTCTGATTTGAGCATAGTTTTATATTCTCGGGCTCTGATGCAATGTCTCACATGCAACCCTGGGATTTTTTTGCTGACAGATAACTGATGATGTAGATCACAGAATGTCTGTATTTCGTCACCACTTTCTACACCACCCAGGAACCACAGGTGTTAAAATTGAATGGTCTGACACAATTAAACTAGACAGTAAAATACCCTGGACTGTTATGTCTGAGGAAACATGGAAATGGACACAAGATAAGGTAATAACAGATACCAGACAAATTTAATCTTGTCTAGTCAGACACCATGAAACTAAACAGTAAAATACCCTTTTGTCAGAGGAATTATTGAAAGGACATAAGATAAGGTAATGGTATTGACAGACACGCTAGGATGGATAAGCTTTTGCATACCAAACCTCGATACTTTATCAATTTCTACTATTTTTTCGATGTTTACTTGAAACTTTGAAACTTAACCTAAAATATACTGGTCAAAGGCCAAGGTCAAATATTCGTACCATATTGTAAATTTAGCCTGTCAATTATACAGCTTCTAAATTTACACATGAATATCAAAATAATTGTAATCCTTTGTTCTCTATCATTAATTTAGTAGATGTGCCATTTCAGGCAAATTTTTACAAAATTTAATTACAAAGTTCTGACAAATGTTGAAATTGCGCTTCTCTAAATACTTTATACTAATTGTATAACAAAATAGATTGGCACAATTGTACTTACTGTATTGTGGCTATGAGGACTTTTTGTACATTTTTTGTTCGATAGAAGTTCAAGTTTAAAAATATTGATTTGGAGTTCTATTTATGGATGGTTTTCAAAGTGTATGGCACAGTTGAAACAATGTACATTCTTTTGGGAAAAAAATAATCAGGTATAAACAAGGTAAAATTCAAAGCTGTTGACTTGGTATGTCCTTAGACAACCATGTTAGTTTAACCCTATCAAATCTTATTTGATATTTTGTCTCTCTCCAATGGGCTTATAATAATAGACCTGTGTGAGATAGCAGCTGGAGGCTGGGAAAGGATGTGATGGTAATACTGGTTAGAGAAATATCAGGATTCCATTGTTAGGTGCTCCAACCTCCACGATATAACTTAAAAATTGTTGAAAGCAATGTACAACTCCATTCAGTCAATTAATCTTATTTGATATTTGAATTACAGGTAACAACTGAAACATACCTAGTGATCCCAGTCATTGACTTTGAAAATGTTGACAGGGCTGTGATAGTGTCAAACATTGTGAGTTACTAACTTATTATAGAACTTGTAAAATGTAGGCACTTTGTTTTGGCTCAACTGAGATTTTCTCAAATTAAGAATTTAAAATAGATGTATAAAAATAAAAGATAACATTAAGTTGTTATTTATAACAACTTATTATTATCATCTTTTTAGCTTGACTGTTTACGGCTTTATAACTTTGACATTTGTGATATTTCCAGTTCTACTGAAGGCATTCACTTGAAACCTGCCACACATGTTCACCATCAAAAGAGGAATCTATATCATCAAGGGGGATAACTCTACATGAATTTTCTGAAAAAAGTGCCCCCTTTTTATGCCCCTGTATCGAGAGATCGAGGCATATTGTTTTACTCATGTCCGTCTGTCTATCTGTCCGTCCGTCTATCTGTCCGCCTGTCTGTCCGAAATACTTTTCTCCAAAAGTATTTGACATACAAAGCTGTACACCAAAGTCAAGGTCATGTGGCAAGGTCAAGGTCAAGTGACAAGGTCAAGGTCATCTGTTAAGGTCAAACTTTAACAAAAAATACTGTTCTGGGGGCATTCCTGTTTCACAAACACATCTTGTTCGACTTAGAATTTGATCTTCCACCCAGCACTCAACAGCCAAATGAAGGCATCCCTAGGCAGTGCTCTTGTCTGTTCATACATTAACCCTTTGCTGTTTAATCCCTGCTTTTTACGTGCCTGTGAATTTATGATTGAGAAAACATTGTGAAAAAAGAAAAAATTGCTTCTGACAAGCAATTTCTTCCTTTTCCACACTATTTTCTACCCTTCTGAATGGTTATTTTTCAAATTAAATCCACTTCAAATTTTTCGTCTGCAAAACCTTTGAATTTAGACGGGTCCAAAATTTTGTAAAACAGGAAAGGGTTAATATTAGTATGTCAGAATTAGCTTTTAATCACAAGATGAAATTTGAGAATATTTTGAGTTGAGAAGGAGTAAGTTTTTTATAACCTTGGGCCTAGAAGTTATTGAAGCTTCTAGTATCAGTATATTAGTACTGATGTTTTCCTGTGAAAAGCATTAGACAATAGAAAAAATAATTTCCCAAAACTACTTATCTTCAAAGAGTGAAACTGCATGATCTGGTTTTCATGTGTTATGTATATCTTGTTGAAGAATAATATAAATATGGTGATTATGTCAAACCTGTCTTAGCCATCTGTATTCAGCAAGTAACCGGTTTTAAGCAAGCAACCACTGAGAGCCCAAATAAGGCGATTGCACTGAAATCAACCTGTATTAAGCAGACACCTGTCGTAAGCAGACACCTGTCTTAAGCAAGCACTTTTTCATTGTCCCTTAGGTGCTTGTTAAAGACAGGTTTGACTGTTTAAACAAAATCATTTATGGGTGAGGAGTCATATTTTTACTCTTTTTTAAATAATGTAAACAGATGATGAAGCCATATTCCAGATCTCTTGTGTCAAGCTATTCCCCTTAAATGACAGAAAAAAAATTCATTCAAATAAATCCTGTTTGGTATATTCAAGTAGTCATCGGCTTGTGGTACTCTAGATCTAATGAAGCTTTTATTGAAATCCATGTGTTCACTTTAATCTATTGAACAGCCTCAAGATAGTTGGATATGTACATGTGATCTAAAACCAGGACAGAAAGATTGGTAAGGATATAATATTTATTTGTATCAGGCTAATCAGGTGGAAAAGGGCTATTTGTGTGTTCCATGAAATAAAAATTTGAAAATAAAAAGATTGAATCAAGAAGAGGTCAATCAGAGATTTCATTTTGAAAAATATAGAGGATATTGAATGAGTGGTCATGGAATACTGAATTTTTTAAAAGAGTCATCTAAAAACAGATAAAAACGAGGCTGCGTTGAGTTTTTATCTGTTTATAAATGATGAGTTTAACCCTTTGCTGTTTAATCCCTGCTTTTTACGTGCCCGTGATTTTATGATTGAGAAAACATTGTGAAAAAAGAAGAAATTGCTTCTAACAAGCAATTTCTTCTTTTTCCACACTATTTTCTACCTTACTGAAAGGTTATTTTTCAAATCAAATCCACTTTAAATTTTCGTCTGCAAAACCTTTGAATTTGGACAGGTCCAAAAATTTGTAAAACAGGAAAGGGTTAATTAAACACGGTATTAAATGAGCACAAGTTTGATATTCTATTTATAGTATGACCAGAATTTAGTGATAAAACGAGAAAATTACCATATTAATCGTTTCATGTTATTCCGCGAAACATATTACGCCGTTTGCAAAATGACGTCAGCAGATCCATTATGACCTCATTTTCCTAACAAAAAACATAACATTGTTCTTCGTTCTGTGCTCATAGTTATTCTACTAGTGTAATAAACACTCGTGTAATATCAAAAATATTCAACGGGGTTATTTCACTCTGGCAATGTAGGTCATATTATAAATTCTTTTATTAAACTGCAAAGAAAATTCAAGTATTTTCATTGGTTAATACTGACCTCACAAACATTGATATCTACTGCTGCTCTGGTGAAACTTCTGATATTTCCTTAATGTCCTTTGCTAGGAACATTGACAAAAACTCTAATTGGGAATGGCAGTCATGATTTTTCTCACTTCCCTGATAGCATGACCCAAGTAATCACATTATACTGCAGTTAAAAGCATGTCAGTTGATAAACTACAAATAAAAAATCAAAGTACTGAAAGTACTGATAAGTTGGAATGCGTTTAGGAGACGGTGACCTCAAGCTACTACCGAAGCTGACGCCTCCCGCCCAGCACAGGTGATCACATAATACGTCTCGTCTTTTGACAGGCGTATATAAATCAATGTATTTCAACAACTAGAGACGCTTAAACCTCTGAATCGCTATACAGGCTTGAATCTGTTGAAAGAAAAATGATAACAAGATGGCCAGAATGACCCTAAACCGCTCACCTGAATTCGATTGGTCCAATGGAACTTATCCAAGAAACTTTGTGGCAAAGATTCATTCAAATTTGCCTAGTTTTCGAAGAGAAGACATTATTCGAATTATAAGCAGTCATAATAGACCCTGCCAACCCATTCATTACAGAGGAGACTTAAAATTAGCCCTACCCTGTCACACTCATATTTATGGGCTTATGACAATTTTACCAACAATATTTGAAGAGGGTCATCAAAGGAACATTCTTGTAAAGTATGATTGAAATCTACTCAGGGGTTCAGGAGGAGATGTCGTTCAAAGATTTTGGGCTCAAAATAAGCTCCGCCCTACCATACCCATATTTATTGGCCAATTAGAATATAGCGACAATTTTGAAGAGGGTCACATTCTGGCGAAATTTCCCTGAAATTGGCCCAGCGGTTTAGGAGAAGAAGAAGTCTGAAGAAAGATCACGGCGGACGACGGAGTCAGGGTGATCCTAAAAGCTCCCCTTGAGCACGTTGTGCTCAGGTGAGCTAAAGAAGAAAATAATACGGACCATACAGCCGACTAATGGACGCACAGGGGAACACTTATTCACTCAAAACAGTTTTTATATTATTTTTCGAATGACTTCTGCTCCATTCGAGTTATCAATTACATTTTTAATTAGAACTTTCGCAATGTGGACCTCAACATGTGATTTGTCCATGATAAAAAGATATTCGCTGGGAAGTCTTTTACTTCATGAGTTGGAATCTCAAGACAATTTTTGGACGAAGTTCATTTGTGATTTCGACCTTTGTGACTCCAAAATTGGGTACTTTCTCGGGTCATTGACAAGTTTTATGATTTTGATCAATTGGTTGTTCAGTTAGAGTGGAAACTGTTAACTGTTTAAATTTACTGATGACCGTGACATGTATGACCCCGAAACAATAGGGCATTTCTTTGGGTCATGGGCAATATTTGTGTAAAGTTTCGTTATTGCAGGTCAATTGCCTCTCCGTTTATCCATCGGAAAGCAAAAGGTCAATGGACTGAGAGACAGACATGATGAAATCAGTACGGCTCCTCTACTTCTGAGTTGGGGGCACAGTTAATGAAATTGATAAGGTGAACGATTTTGGAATGATTTAGGCATGGCGTTGAATGAGTGAGCGGAGCGAGTTTTGAGTGAATTTTAAGGGAGGGAATCCAGTGTCGCTTGTTTTGTTCAGGATGAACAAAATAAGCGATATATAAAACTTATATAAAATATGCATAAAAGTTCAATCAATAGCTTTCTATATCGTCAAGAACCAATCAGACGCTTTAAATTTCAATAATGTCAGTGAAATCGCGAATTGGTTCTTGCTTAATTAGTCCCCTACCGGCGAAAGCCGAAGGGGACTATAGGTTTGCGCTCCGTCCGTCTGTCCGTCTGTCAGTCTGTCCGTCTGTCCGTCCGTCTGTCAGTCCGGATTTCAGTTTTCCGGACTTTTTTTCTTAGCCCTTAGAGATATTGAGCTGATTTTTGGTATGTGAGTCCACATCAATGAGTTACAGATCAAGTTCGAGTTTGGTTCCGGTCCATTGATTTTTGTGGAAGATACGGATGCTGGACTTAGAAATTACCAGGAAATTTCAGTTTTCCGGACTTTTTTCTTAACCCTTAGAGATATTGAGCTGATTTTTGGTATGTGAGTCCGCATCAATGAGTTACAGAACAAGTTCGAGTTTGGTTCCGGTCCATTGATTTTTGCGGAAGATACGGATGCTGGACTTAGAAAATTACCAGGAAATTTCAGTTTTCCGGACTTTTTTTCTTAACCCTTAGAGATATTGAGCTGATTTTTGGTATGTGAGTCCACATCAATGAGTTACAGAACAAGTTCGAGTTTGGTTCCGGTCCATTGATTTTTGTGGAAGATACGGATGCTGGACTTAGAAAATTACCAGGAAATTTCAGTTTTCCGGACTTTTTTTCTTAACCCTTAGAGATATTGAGCTGATTTTTGGTATGTGAGTCCGCATCAATGAGTTACAGAACAAGTTCGAGTTTGGTTCCGGACCATTGATTTTTGTGGAAGATACGGATGCTGGACTTAGAAAATTACCAGGAAATTTATGTTTTCCGGACTTTTTTTCTTAACCCTTGGAGATATTGAGCTGATTTTTGGTATGTGAGTCCGCATCAATGAGTTACAGAACAAGTTCGAGTTTGGTTATGGTCCATTAATTTTTGTGGAAGATACGGATGCAAGACTTAAAAAATTACCAGGAAATTTCAGTTTTCCGGACTTTTTTTCTCAACCATTGAGGATATTGAGCTGATGTTTGTAATGTGAGTCCGCATCAATGAGTTACAGAACAAGTTCGAGTTTGGTTATGGTCCATTTATTTTTGTGGAAGATACGGATGCTGGACTTAGAAATTACCAGGAAATTTCAGTTTTCCGGACTTTTTTTCTTAACCCTTAGAGATATTGAGCTGATTTTTGGTATGCGAGTCCGCATCAATGAGTTACAGATCAAGTTCGAGTTTGGTTGCGGTCCATTGATTTTTGTGGAAGATACGGATGCTGGACTTAAAAAATTACCAGGAAATTTCCGGATTTTTTTTCTTTATCCTTGAAGATATTGAGCTGATACATAAAATCTGATACAACTGTAATATTTTGGAGAGGTAGTTATACCTTTACCACCAAAAAATACTGCTCTATTGATATATATATAAATCCGGTAGGGGACTTGGTATTGCCATGCAATACTTCAGAATGCTTGTTTATTTTGAATGTTGAATGTTGATCTTATTTTTTTAATAACTTTGAGCGTTTTTGAATGGTTTGAGTGAGTGTTTGGAATGAATCAATGGAGCGCTGAGTGAGCGTTTTTTATTGAGATGAATGTCAATTTCACGATGTAACTAACTGTATGGTGGTGCTCTTAAACGTGTTGATGTGTAAGAATGTGAAGGAAACAAGTTGAACTAGTTGGTTTGTTTCAAATGGCAAATTTTCTTAGTGATAAATGAAATTGGGCAAAGATATTCATAATTCAATGAAAGATATGGTGGTAAGGGTTTATGAGGATGAGTATTGAGTTTTTACAATGAAACATTCATGTAGATAACTGCAATATGACGAAAAAAAACCGACAATATGATGCAAAAATATTTATCAACTTTTAAAGTGTATCATCACTTTTAGAAAGGATTTTTATTTCGTAGCTTAGACAGAAATTTACAATATAACACCTTGTCAAAAGAAGGTCGTTCAGAAAGAGAAACTATACCTTTAAAAGAAGCTATAACATAATTCTACGAATAATAAGTCGCGACCTTACCAAATAAGCAGATCACGTGATTGGCTATTGCTATTGTCAATTGCTGACCTTATTGGACTTGACTTATCACATGATTTCCAAATATAGTAATGCAAACATGTGATGCTAACATATTCGTACGCAATTTTAAACAAATATCGTTTAAAACATAAATTAGCGCGTTAATAATATACGTGAAGTGATAGTTATGTAATTGTACAGCATAATTACTTTTTGATTAAACTAGATGTATGTCTTTGTCAAGTTGAGATATACAAAATAGGCCGAAGTGTATTCACATCCTGTTCACGTGATATGTGTTCTCAAGAAACCCGAAATGAAATTATCTTGTGTTCATTTTGCGGTTTTGTTAAATCTAAGTTGGAATTGCTCCGCATTCCAACTTAATTATATAAAGGTCAATCAATTTTACAAATCTGTTCATTTAAAGTGCCCATTTTCTCACAGGTTTAGCCAAGAAGCGCTTTTATATCATCATCACGGAATGTAGAAGTATGACGTCACAACTACATGTGATGTCACTTTGTACATGTTTACTTTTCGTTTTGGGCATATGAGGGGAAATTAGTTTTTCAAAGAAGACAGATATTTAGTCTAAAACTTTGAAGTTAAATAAATTTGTAATATGGTTTCTAGCCTGGGTATAAGATGATTTATTCCAGGCAGTAAATGATGTCAACCCTCACCTATGCCTTAGATGACATTTTTTTTTCAGGCGGAAATAAATCGTCATATACCCCCAGCAAGAAACCCTATAACTTATAATGTGCAGTTAGAAAGACCCTTCTAAATGAGGAAAAATCTTTAAAGAGCTTAAATCTTGTCAGTCTGATTCATGATTTCTTGACTGCATAGTTCTCTCTAAATAATGATTAGTTTTAATGTTTTTATTCTATTATTCAATAAATTGAAAGGAAAAACATCTGCATTTTCGAAAGTTGTCTAATGGATTGGTTATTATGGAATAAAGCTGTATTTACAACACCTTTGATCACAAATAAGATAATTAGGCCCTTGCATGGATAGATCATGGGCATATTTTTTTTGTCCTGTCTGTTTATCCCTCAATATCCTTTACATTTTGCACTAATTGATGATTGGTTAGTTGAAAAGTCTTCATGATTCGCTTGTGTATTGCTTATGACAAGACCTTTTTGTTTGTTATAACTTCAAGGTCATCAGTCAAGGTCAAGATTTTTGTTTTCAACATCAAATAGATGGATATGTTAGTCTTCACATTGATATAAGTATAGCTTGTCAATTGCAGAATTCAATTAACCCTTTCCTGTTTTACAAAATTTTAGACCTGTCCAAATTCAAAGGTTTTGCAGACAAAAATTTAAAGTGGATTTAATTTGAAAAATAACCATTCAGTAGGGTAGAAAATAGTGTAGAAAAAGAAGAAATTGCTTGTCAGAAGCAATTTCTTCTTTTTTCACAATGTTTTTCAATCATAAAATCACAGGCACATAAAAAGCAGGGATTAAAGAGCAAAGGGTTAATGTTTGCTGCTGACTACTGTACTGTTTCAAACTACTGTATTCAAAAAAATGGCACTGTGGGGGCATTGGTGATTCACAAACACATCTCGTTATTTTGTAGCGCAACATGTAAGGACATTTCATCCTCAGGAAATATGATCCCACCCCTCTACTCACAGAAAAAGGTTTGTGACCTGTTCTTTTATATTATTCTATACAAAGAAAAAGAGGAAAATAAAATTGTTTTACTGAATGTAAAATTTGTTATTTTTATATGAAAATTAAATATGGTAATTCTTTTGAAAATTATTGAAGGGTTTTATTGTGAAAATTTAAAAATGAAAGTTGTAAAAAATGCCATTTTAAATGTTAATTAGATCTCAAAGATAACATTTAGCAATACAGGAAGGTTCCTGTGGGTTTTAATGGTAAGGCTGCTAACTCGAAGTATAAAACTTGTGATGGTGAACAGTCTACAAATCTATAAATACCTACTGCTGTAGCATCTTGAAGAGTGATAGACAGGCGATAATCCTTTGTTTCAGTGTGGGATTGATTTATATTTCATTGAGTGAACAGCAAAAGCTATATTTTCACAAGTGGCAGAGCTGCGAGTGAAAATATAGCTTTTGATGATCACAAAATGAAATATCGATCATTCTTACTTCAATAACAAATAAATATTCTATTTCTTTAATTAAAAAATGAGACAAAATGTGAAAATTGTAGGACAAATTTTATGAAAGCGATTCTTTTTGTGCGTGTTTGCTATGCAATGTTGTGATGAAGTCAGATGGAGTGAAATGAATGAAAGCAGGGTATAAGATTGTGATAATTTCACTGCTTAGAAAGTGAGTTTATCAAATGATAATCTACTGTTATTTTTGACAATTCATTAAAAAGCATGAAAGAATAATAACTTTATTCACTTTTACCCCTTGACAGTGAACTGTCACTCTGTAAACAAGAATTATGGTCTATATTTTTCTCAATGACTTGAGACGGTTAGACAGATCTTAGAAAGCGAACTTCTCAGTTGGCTCACTTACTGGACAAACAGATTTATTTTAGAAGAGTCAAGTCAGGCTTCAATTGGTTGTTCAAATCAATGAGGAATATAATTGTGACCGGTCACATAAAAAGGGGCTATTTGGGAACTCTTTAAAGTAATAATCTGAAAAAGAAATTGTGCTTAGCATAGGTCAACAAGTGGTCAAATTTCTAGAACTCTTATACAGAAATATAGAATAATTATTCTTAATTCAGATAATAAGTCAAGTTTGAATAGTTTTACCCTAGTCAGCTTGCGCAGACTGAATAGGGTTGACACTTTGCTCATTAGCAATATGGTCCCTTTTGCTTGACTTTAGTTTAATTGACATATTCATTTACATCATCGTGATCTGTTACCTCAGAAAAAAAGCTTATACTTTATATTTTGTATAGCAGAATTCCTACAGAACTAAATATCTTACATTTTGAACATTCCATCCAAAAGCTGTTCTGTAGAATTCCGACAGTACTTGTTAACTTACCTATATATTACAGGCAGTCCACATAGATTTTGAGGAGGAGAAGATGTCTGCAGTATCCCATATTATTATTGTTATACCACAAACAGATAAGGCAGTGAGTATTACTAACATGTTCCAATAGGGTTTTCAGAAGATGAAAGTGATTTAGATTACAAATTTCAAGGTCACTTACTCAACCCCATCATAGTCAACTTTATTTCAAACATGAAACATTGTCATTTTGTCCCATTGCAATGGGTAAATAATCACCTTAGCAGGATGAAGAGCTGAAGAGGCTTGTGAGAAATAATAAGAAACCATGGTTAGAAGCTCTGTCTGTTCAACTCTGTTAGCATATAACGGAAATAACATTGAAAATTAAAAACATTTGATAAAGTGGGATTAAAAGGAGCCATGAACTCAAAATAAATGATAGATTAGTCAAACACTGAAGACAAAGCAGGCAAGAATGGAAGTTGGTGTTACATGTATAATGCGTATCATTGTTTAAATCAAGAAATATCTCGAATCCAAAGATTGCGATCAAGGGAGCTATGGTACCAACCCTAGGAACAAATCAATTGCTTGGGCAGAACCATTGTAATTGCCTATATGTTTATATGCAGATTCAACAGTTTTGTGCTGAGCTATCAAATTTATTAGTTTCAATTTATAGGTAGAGGTAATTGGTGTGATATATAATGAAGGCAGGAGACATTTAAGTAACTTTGTCCCATATTAATGGAAATATTGATGTCCTACCCTGAGAGTGTTACCCAGGGTGCCATGATCCCGACCCTGGTGACAAATTAATTGCTCAGAACAAAAAAGTTGTAACTGCCTATATGTTTATATGCAGTTACAACTGTTTTGTGTTGAGACATTAATATTGTTTCTTTTTAAAGAATGAAGTAATTGCTGAGATATATAATCAAAGAAAGAGACATTTGAGTATCGGACAAATGGATGGCTTAGCACAAAAACAGTTGTAACTGCCTATTTGTTTATAAGCAGTTACAACTGTTTTGTGTGTTGAACCATAAGAGGTAGAGGTAATTGGTGAGATATACAATGCAGGCAGGAGCCATTTGAGTATTTTTGTCTCAGGATTGATGAAAATATAGATGACCCAGGGAGCCATGGTCCTGACCCTGGGAACAAATCCATGGCTCATCACAAAATAGTTGTAACTAACTAAATATTTATAGTCAGTTACAACAGTTTTGTGCTGAGCCATCATAAATTATTTGTATCTTTTTATAGGTTGAGGTAATTGGTGAGGTATATAATGAAGGAAGGAGACATTTGAGTAACTCTGTGCCTGGATTGATGGAGATCTTGATGTCCTACCCTGAGAGTGTTACCCAGGGAGCCATGATACTGACCCTGGGAACAAATGCTGCATTTTATAAGCTGATTCTGTACAACCTGAATAATGTCCTCAAAGTCTATACAGCATCTCTGGAGACAAAGAAATGTAGTAATAAACAACCTGGTGAGTCAATATACTGATCTGTCCTGTGTTCAGGATCACAAAACAGCGCAAACAGTCTTCCAATTTTACTCTGCTTTGCATGTGCACTTGCGTGTGCAAAGCAGGTTTTAATTGGAAATTATTTGCACCGTTGGCATCCTGAATGCAGGGTTTGTTAAGGCGTTGAATGTCAATGGTATAATGACTAAGCTTAGTTTTGCAAAGCCTCCATGTCTGTAGTCTTTCAGATAAATTTATCTTTGGGTTAAATTTGTGGTTCTGCAATTTATCACACTATCATACCTGTAGTGGATCCAGGATTTCTGTAATTTAACCCTTGTGTTTAATCCCTGCTTTTCACGTGCCTGTGATTTTATGATTGAGAAAACACTGTGAAAAAAGAAGAAATTGCTTCTGACAAGCAATTTCTTCTTTTTCCATTCTATTTTCTACCATACTGAATGGTTATTTTTCAAATTAAATCCACTTTTAATTTTTTTCTGCAAAACCTTTGAATTTGGACAGGTCCAAAATTTTGTAAAACAGGAAAGGATTAAAGAAGGTTCTATTTTACAAATAGGGGGCTTTGTTTTCTTAGAAATTCTCAATTTTCTGCATGAACTTAAAATAATTAGGCTACGAAGGGAGGTGTGGGGGGGGGGGGGGGGGGTGTTGCGTATGTATTCAACCAATTTCAATACAATTATACTGTTTAAACATAAAAAAACAGAATTTGATAAAATATTGTCAAAAATTTAGAAATAACTCTTGCTGTCTACTCCAGTTAAAAATTGGACTTGAATAGATTTTTAGCTCCACTGGCCGAATGGCCAGCGGGCTATTGTCATGGCGAGGTGTCCGTCGTTCGTGCGTGCGTCCGTCCGTCCGTCCGTAAACTTTTACTTTAAAAATCTTCTCCTCATAAAGTACTGGATGGATTCCAATCAAATTTGACATGAATGTTCCTTGGGTGACCCTCTATCAGATTCCTTCAAAGATTTTTAATCGGTTGAAAATCATGGCTGTAGTGGGCGTGGCTAATTTCCATATATGGTAATAGGTGGCTTTTCTCAGAAACTAATCGATGGATATTTACCAAACTTCACATGAATTATCCTTGAGGGGCCCTCTATCAGTCTACAAAAAATCATTGTGATCAGATGAAAAATATGTATTTTATGGGCGGAGGTCATTTCTCTATATGTTATATAGTGAAAACTTTGAAAACCATTTTCTCAGAATCTAATCGATAGATATCAACCAAATTTTACATGAATGATACTTGAGTGACCCTTTATCAGTATAGCAAAAATTATTGTGATCGGATGAAAAATGTGTATTTTATGGGCGGAGGTCATTTCTCTATATGTTGTATAGTGAAAACTTTGACAATCATTTTCTCAGAAGCTAATTGATAGATATCAACCAAATTTTACATGAATGATACTTGAGTGACCCTTTATCAGTATAGCAAAAATTATTGTGATCAGATGAAAAATATATATTTTATGTGCGGAGGTCATTTCCCTATATGTTATATAGTGTAAACTTTGAAAATCATTTTCTCAGAACCTAATTGATAGATATCAAATAAATTTTACTAGAATGATTCTTTAGTGATCCTTTATCAGTCTATTAAAAAATTTTGTGATCAGATCAAAAATATGTCTTTTATGGGCAGAGGTCATTTCTTCATATGTAGGGTAAAACAAACTATCCTGAAAGGTTAAACAGATGGATTAGATATCATGGAAATTTTATTTCTGTGAAGTTGTATCAGTCTGCAAAAAAATATTTGATTAGATGAACAGCATATTTTTTTTATTGGTAGAGGGTATTATAACATATAAAGTGAATATTTGATTACCCTTTTGGTATCTTCTCAACGATGAATTTTTCTATACTTGTTAAATTTAATAGGTGTAATGATTATAGATTAGAAGGAACAAAACCTTTTGTTGAAATTCAAATATATAGAAACATTAGTTGAAATAAGTAGCCTGAGAATACCCACTCACAATTGGTGAGTTTAGTTGAACGAAGGGTGAATCTGCACAGAGTGTAAAATGATGTTCTGACCTCCTGACATTCAGAGTGGGGTATACTGCACTCTAAGGCATTGGGCAGAACAAAATAAATATATTGGATTGAATATTTTACTTCTTACTATCATTAGTTAGAATTTTGTTTTGATGACAAACAATTGTGAAGTAACATCTTTTAGTAGTGTTTAATTAAAAGTGGAAAGATCTACAATCAAAATTTTGCAGACCAACACCAGTATATTGTGCAGTAACATTCTGTTAGTTTTGAAATTCTTATATTTGGATTTTAACAAAATATCACTAGAATGATCCTTGGGTGACCCATTATCAGACTGCACAAAATTATTGTGTTTAAATGAAAAATATTTGTGTAACAGATAGAGGTCAATTTTGTTATTCACTGATCATGAGTTTTCTATGCAGAAATATTTCAGCATATGACCCTTATTTACTTGAAATAAAAATTAACTCATTCATTCACTTCAATTCTCATTTAATCAGCTTTATCATCCTCTAATAGTCATTATTTGGATATTCAGGCCTGTGGAGCGAATCAGGCGCTCAAGCGCCTCTAGTTGAAAGCTGAGATTAGATATGAGTTGCATTTTTAGCTCAACTGAGCACATCATGCTCAAGGTGAGCTTTTGTGATCATTGAATGTCTGTCGTCCGTCCTGCGTCGTCCGTCGTCCAGCATCAACAATCTTAGTGTTTACACTCAAGAGGCCACAAATATGGCCCAATCTTCATGAAACTTGGTCAGAATGTTGGGCAGATCACAAGGATGAACCCTATCAAAAATGAGAAGGATCTTTGCCAAATCACGGGAAAAGGGGCCTTAATGACAATTTTCTTGTTTACACTCAAGAGGCCACAAATATGGCCCAATCTTCGTGAAACCTGGTCAGAATGTTGGCCAGGTCACAAGGATTAACCCTATTAAAAATGGGAAGGATCCATGCCATGTCCAGGAAAAGGGGCCTTAACGATAATTATATTGTTTAAGCTCATGAGGCCACAATTATGGCCCAATCTTCATGAAACTTGGTCAGAATGTTGGCCAGGTCACAAGGATTAACCCTATTGAAAATGGGAAGGATCCATGCCATATCACAGGAAAAAGGGCCTTAACGACAATTGTCTTGCTTAAGCTCTAGAGGCCACAAATATTGCCCAAACTTCATGAAACTTGGTCAGAATGTTGGCCAGGTCGCAAGGATGAAGCCTAGTGAAAATGGGAAGAATCTATGCCATATCACGGGAAAAGGGGCCTTAATGACAATTATCTTGTTTACATCCTAGAGGCCACAAATATAGCCCAATCTTCATATAAACTTGGTCAGAATATTGGACAGGTTACAAGGATTAACCCTATTGAAAATGGGGAGGATCCTTGCCTTATCACAGGAAAAGGGGCTTTAATGACAATTATCTTCTTTAAGCTCTAGAGGCCACAAATATGGCCCAATCTTCATGAAACTTGGTCAGAAAGTTGGTCAAGTTACAAAAATGAACCCTTTGAAAATGAAAGGATTCATGCCATATCACAGGAAAAGGGGCCTTAATGATAATTTTCTTTTATTACTCAAGAGGCCACAATTTTGGCCCAAACTTTTTGAAACTTGGTTTGGTGTTGAAATTATCTCCTTTATGACATCTGCCTATTTAAATGATTTGATGTCCCAGGGGTCAAAGAGACTCAGGTGAGCAATCTAGAACCATCATGGTCCTCTTGTCTTAATTACACTTTTACACACCAAAAAGCACATTTACGAAAGCAAATAGAGAACAAAATATTGTGAGAAAAGAAAATGCTTATTAAAGGAAATTTCAGATTTTATGTTCCACTGAGACAGATATTGTCATGTATATGTGACCCATTACCCGGTACATGAAAAGGGACCATTGGGTAGTGAGAAAAGTGTCAACCCTAGTCAGACTGCGTGGTTTGCGCAGACTGACTAAGGTCGAAACTTTTCGCAATGCGCTTAATTTCTGAATCCAGAATGTTCAATCTACCTTCCAGGGAAAGAATTTTTGAAATGCGACCTCTGATTGGCCAAATCTGCACCTGTAAACAATATGTTGCCCTTATCCGAGCTTCTAAGGTCAATGTAAACAATGAGCTGAGGACGGCTTCAAGGTCATAGCAATAAATTCTTGGAAAAGGGGCTGTTTAACTTCATTTAGGTTAGAAATAATATGCAAACTCAATTTTTGATGATGATGATGAATTTAATTGATGTTTCTTACTTTGAGAATTTTACCCTAAGTTGACATACATGGGTGAGTCTGATACTGAAGATTGATTCTCTGCTAGGATCTACCCCTATATATAAGCTTTTGATCACCATAGTGACAGCCTTACAAACCAATCAGAGGCAGTGGAAGGTCTCACTTAGCCAATCAAAACGTTCCTGGCTGACAGGAATCCTGTCAGGTAAAATGACAATTCCTGGCAACTGCAGCCATGTTGCCAGGAGCAAATCCTTTGAGATGCAAATACTACAAACATATAAACAATATGAATTAGTGGTGCACATAAATAGATAGAGCACACCAAGACCTAAACATTGATACCTAACATTATAAATAGATTTCTCAGAAAAGCTAGAATTTGACAGTTGAAAATCTTAAGTGGCTAGGAATTCAAAGGTTCCCTCCTTCCAAACTTTAAGTCATTGCCAGGAATTCAATAACTTGTTAAACACAAATAATTCCTTTAAGTTAATGCTGTAAGGGCAAACAACAAACATAATGTAGTGTTATTGACAATATAAGGGCTTCTTTACAGAGTTAGATTAGAAAATAAAGGAATAAATAGTTTGTAGTCAAGGGAGATAATCACTGCAGTCTTGTAAACAATCAGACGACAAATGTTAAAATAAGCAGATTTCTCTAGCTAACTGCTGCAAACAGACCAGTTTCAACATTAAAATAGTCCTTAAATACTTCACAAACTCAAACAAACACATTTTAATGTAAACTTGGCAGTTCAGCAATACAGTAACTAATGCCAGGAATCCTGGCAAGGCTAAAATAGTGGGTGGGGTAATATTTCCAAAAAGCACTATTTCCTTACACTCACCCCCACTTAAATGAAAAAAAAAATAAAACATGAAAGAAATCTGATGATGAAAATCACAGAAGAATGTCAAGCAGCTTGGTACATCTACAAGTATGCTATCAAATATTGGTTGTTTATCTGTTGTTAACAAAATGTTCCACCAGAAGCAATCAGGGAAGTCTTTCATCAAAATCACGAATTCTAGACAGCACTACCACGAGAAGTTCTGTGTAAAGACCATTAAAACACCATGGACAAAATCTTCAGCTATGACAAGTTTCGGTGCTTTCCAAGCTAATGGAGAGATGTTTCACCTCCTGTCACACTAAGATAAATACCCTATTCAAAGCTACAACAAGTTTCGGTGCTTTCCAAGCTAATGGAGAGATGTTTCACCTCCTGCTGCACAAAGAACAGTAACACCTCCATACATGACTGGTTCTCCTTAACCATCATTATGGATGAACCTGTAGACACCATGATTGGCCAGATCATCTTGAGATGCAAATACCCACTTCTGACTCCAATGTAAACAATGAGCTGAGGACGGCTTCAAGGTCATAGCAATTAATTCTTGGAAAAGGGGCTGTTTAACTTCATTTAGGTTAGAAATAATATGCAAACTCAATTTTTGATGATGATGATGAATTTAATTGATGTTTCTTACTTTGAGAATTTTACCCTAAGTTGACATACATGGGTGAGTCTGATACTGAAGATTGATTCTCTGCTAGGATCTACCCCTATATATAAGCTTTTGATCACCATAGTGACAGCCTTACAAACCAATCAGAGGCAGTGGAAGGTCTCACTTAGCCAATCAAAACGTTCCTGGCTGACAGGAATCCTGTCAGGTAAAATGACAATTCCTGGCAACTGCAGCCATGTTGCCAGGAGCAAATCCTTTGAGATGCAAATACTACAAACATATAAACAATATGAATTAGTGGTGCACATAAATAGATAGAGCACACCAAGACCTAAACATTGATACCTAACATTATAAATAGATTTCTCAGAAAAGCTAGAATTTGACAGTTGAAAATCTTAAGTGGCTAGGAATTCAAAGGTTCCCTCCTTCCAAACTTTAAGTCATTGCCAGGAATTCAATAACTTGTTAAACACAAATAATTCCTTTAAGTTAATGCTGTAAGGGCAAACAACAAACATAATGTAGTGTTATTGACAATATAAGGGCTTCTTTACAGAGTTAGATTAGAAAATAAAGGAATAAATAGTTTGTAGTCAAGGGAGATAATCACTGCAGTCTTGTAAACAATCAGACGACAAATGTTAAAATAAGCAGATTTCTCTAGCTAACTGCTGCAAACAGACCAGTTTCAACATTAAAATAGTCCTTAAATACTTCACAAACTCAAACAAACACATTTTAATGTAAACTTGGCAGTTCAGCAATACAGTAACTAATGCCAGGAATCCTGGCAAGGCTAAAATAGTGGGTGGGGTAATATTTCCAAAAAGCACTATTTCCTTACACACCCAATCTCTTTTTCAAACATTCATTTTACAAATTTCCCAGATGGTCCCTTTTTGCGTGATGGGTCACATATGGATATCAGCTTGGCAATCTTATTAATCAGATGACAGATTTGGGGGTAATACTAACCTTTGTCATACTGAACCCGGAATATTCCTGCCTTGGCAGGGGCTATATACAAATATCAGCCTGCACATATGTGCAGTCTGATCATTGTCTATACCACCTGTTTTTCCTTATTTGAATCCATAAAAGCTGATTTTTTTTCAAAATGATTACCTACTCACAATTAAGGCATCCAATGCTTTTAGCACTTTGATTTTGATACTTTTTTCCAAGATTTTTTTTCAGCATGACAAGTGTTAACAAAATATGTTGAATCATATGACCACCATATATCAAGGTTTGTTGCATCATGAGAAATTTCTTGCGAATAAGATATCTTTGAAATATGTCCAAGGAGGATTCGAACCATGACCATTTGATCCAGAGTCCTAAATAATTACCCTCTATTTCTTCAATGCTTTTCGGTGGTTTATCGAGAAATATCGTTAGATTATCACTTGATAATTTCAACGCAAAAGCAGTGAAATTATCAAAAACTTATACCCTGCTTTTGTGTATTTCATCTAATCTGACGTCATCTATGTGGGGCAAAATAAGTTTTGTCACAATGAACATTGCATAGCAATCACGCTCAAATTAACGCGCTTTACAAAAATTTGTCCTAGAAATTTCACATTTTGTCTCATTTTTGTGATAAAGAAATAGAAGAATTTTTTTTTCCCTGTAAGTCAATAAATATTTCATTTCATGAACAACTAAGGCTACAATTTCACTCGTGGCTCTGCCACTTGTGAAAATATAGCTTTTGTTGTTCACTCAATAAAATATAAATTGATCTTACATTATAACGATTATTCTCAATTTATTTATAGGTGAGTTTGATGGTAGTGTGATGAGATTCCATGTACCCTGGAGTAATGAAGATTCCTATGAATTCTTCAAGTAAGTTAATCATTAGATTCTTTGAGAAGATAATTGATAAGTTGACAAGAGCATATTCTTTATCCATTACCAAACAGCCTCGCATCAGGCATCATGACAATATTGATTTTTATTATTATACGCCGCCGGAGGCGGACGTATATTGGCGTCATCTTCTCCGTCTGTCCGTCCGTCCATCCATCCGTCCATCCGTCCGTCCATCCGTACGTCCGTCCACTTTTCTTGTCAACGCAACTCCTCCTAAACTACTGGCTGGATCTTCTTGAAACTTCTTCAATGTTATCACCTCAATTGGTAGATGTGCATGAAGGAAGGATTTTACGGTTCGTTGATTTTTGCCTGAGTTATGCCCCTTGATAACTTAGTCTCTGGGTCCACTTTTCTTGTCAACGCAACTCCTCCTAAGTTTCTGGCTGGATCTTCTTGAAACTTGGTCAATGTAATCACCTCAATTGGTAGATGTGCATGAAGGATTGAATTTACGGTTCATTGATTTTTGCCTGAGTTATGCCCCTTGATAACTTAGTCTCGGGGTCCACTTTTCTTGTCAACGCAACTCCTCCTAAGTTTCTGGCTGGATCTTTTTGAAACTTGGTCAATGTTATCACCTCAATTGGTAGATGTGCATGAAGGAAGGATTTTATGGTTCGTTAATTTTTGCCTGAGTTATGCCCCTTGATAACTTAGTCTCTGGGTCCACTTTTCTTGTCAACGCAACTCCTCCTAAGTTTCTGGCTTGATCTTCTTGAAACTTGGTCAATGTAATCACCTCAATTGGTAGATGTGCATGAAGGATTGATTTTACGGTTCATTGATTTTTGCCTGAGTTATGCCCCTTGATAACTTAGTCTCGGGGTCCACTTTTCTTGTCAACGCAACTCCTCCTAAGTTTCTGGCTGGATCTTTTTGAAACTTGGTCAATGTTATCACCTCAATTGGTAGATGTGCATGAAGGAAGGATTTTATGGTTCGTTAATTTTTGCCTGAGTTATGGCCCTTGATTACTTAGTCTCTGGGTCCACTTTTCTTGTCAACACAACTCCTCCTAAGTTTCTGGCTGGATCTTCTTGAATCTTGGTCAATGTAATCACCTCAATTGGTAGATGTGCATGAAGGAATGATTTTACGGTTCATTGATTTTTGCCTGAGTTATGCCCTTAAAAACTTAGTATCTAGGGCTTATTGAAATTGCAGCCTTTCGAACACAAATCCTCCTTACTTTTTGTCTTTATTTAAATGAAACTTTGTCAATGTCATCACCATAATTTGAAGATGTACATGGATCAAGGATTTTATGGCTCATTTATTTCCCTGAATTATGCCCCCTTAAAACTTAGTGCCTGGGGCTTGTTGAAATTGCAGCCTTGTGAAGGCAACTCCTCCTAACTTTTTGTCTTGATTTAAATGAAACTTGCATTTTCAATTTGGTTCTGTCAAAATAAGTAGTGTCTACAATTATTTCTGTGAAACAGCAGCAATGTGGCGGCGTATTTTGTGACGATGGCACTCTTGTTAATTACTGTAAACGGGGTAATTTTGGCGGTTGTTTTATTTTGGCTATATGGGCGGTCAAGATAAGATGCGCCAATATTAATCCGCTGCCAATATTTGCCATTATGAAATGAAAAATTCCTTTACTGTAAGGAAAATGTTATTTGCGCGATGTACTTTTAAGGTTATATTGATTAACTTTATTTAAAAGTTATGCAGACCATTCTTATTCGAATTGGAATAAGAAAATTGGCTGACAACGTTCGTAAATGTCTAATAAAAACCTATGCCAAAATTCCAGATTCAAGTTGGTTTAAATGCTGTAACGAAAAGTCAAGGAGAAATTGTGTGAAAAACGAGTAACCGTATTATAACCCTAACGAGAGGTGTGAAAACAAACTATTGTTTAGTTTGTAAATACTGACACTATTCTAGAAAATTGGCTTTCTCATACTTTCAAGGTTTTAAACGAGGAAAAATGAAATATAGATAAGACATTTTATTTTGGCGGTACATGTTAGATGCGCCAAATTTAATTACCGCCAATGAATCAAAAATGAAAAACCGCCAAATGTGGACACCGCCAATATAAAGCTGTTTACAGTAATTAATTCATGTTTATGAGGATGGTAACATTTGAAGAGACCCCAAAAATGTTTTAACGAGGGTGTTAAAGCAATTTGAGGGTCTCTGCAAATGTAAATGCCTGGAAAAACATGAAATGAAACTATTTGTGCATTAAAAGAAGTATTAGAGTATAAATTCAAACAGAACAGATTGCAAAATAATTCATAGAAGCACTATAAAACTTGCTACTTACCTACAAATATGCCGAAAAAATTGCGTCATGCATTAATGTCTCTTTTGTTCATACCTATGTTGCTTGATAAATTTATGGCATCACAAAATATAAGGTAGGAATTAGAATAACGTTGTTAGTTATGCTCTGTAATATAGCTGGACATGCGTAATTTACACACATTTATTTATCAATGTGTATACTCTTCTAGAACAAACCTTTATAGTATTTAAAACAGAATACATAAATGAAACATTTGTATAGGCCTAACTAGGATTTTAAATCTATAGGCTCTCAGAAGGCAACCAACATAGAATATATAGGATGAAGAAGGTGTGTGGACTGTTACAAAAGATGAATGTCCTCTGTCTGCTCCCATTTTCTGAAAGTTGAGTGTTGATGAATGATCAAAACATCATAACTACAGCTTGAATAAGCTGTAGTTTCGATGTTATGATCATTCAACATCGACATTTTTCGAAAGAGGATTTATTGGTATTGTGCATTTGCGTAGTGTGCGTTATTGTAGCTATGCCATTGATTTTGGAAAAACTAATATTGTAGATAAAATATAAGCATTATGGAAATTGACCATTCAAACTGATAACCTTCCTATGAAAGAACCTTTAAAGTGTGACCTTTAGTTGACCTATTTTTGAACAAATATCTTCTTCAATATTTATCAGCCGCTCTCATAGCGCAGTTGGTAGTGTGACGAACTGTCAATCTAGAGGTCCCTGTTTGAAGTCAAGACTATTTGTCTCTCACCAATGAGTTGATAATCAAAAACATTTGTGAGAAAGAAGCTGGAGGCTAGGAAAGGATGTGATGGTAGTACTGGTGAGAAAAATACCAGGAATCCATGGTTAGGTGCTCTAGCTGCCACAATATAACTGAAAGATAGCTGAAAGTGGCGTAAAACCCCATTAAAACAAACAAATCAACAATTTATCTTGAAAAGTACCCAGATGGTCCTTTTTTCCATGGCAAGTAACATTTATATTTGTTATACACAGATACAACTCTGTTGAAAAGCTGACCATGGAAATTCAGTTTGTACATTTCTACCCAGTTAGTTTCCATGAAAATTCTAGTATTTATCATATGCAGGTATGGTTCTTGCCATGAATTACATTATGTACCACCTGACTCAGTAAACACCATTTACAGATTTGAAAATTATCAAATACTGATATGGCTCCAGTTGTAATCTGACATGAAGGTACAGTTTATACTTCACTTCATAGTTATTTTCGATCAAAATTCAACTAGCTAATTTATACAGGTATGGCTCCAGTGGAAATCTGACCATGAAAGTGCAATATGTACCTCCTGATCCAGTTATCTCCCCTGACAATATGGATTTCCAGTTTGGTTTCCCGGGCCAGGTGTATGATCATGTGGAACTCTCACTCTACCTGGAACCAACCTGCACATACAAGCTGAAACTGAAGGCTTCCTTCACTGAAATGTTGGGTCAGGTAAGACTTGCAATATATTCATTTCATGTTCACCCTTTCCCATATTTGAATTTTTTTAGACTGGTTCAAATTGAAACAAGGTGGCAAATTTTCACAAGATATGTCTGTTGCAGTGCTGGATGTCCAAGTTTGAAAAACAACAAAGGGAAATAACTAAAAAAAATTAGCTATGTAGAGTTACTGTGCTTGTGCTCTGCACTCTATAAAAAGGAGAGGAACATAACTGCCAAGTTTCAAGTCAATCAGACATAAGGGGAGAGAGCTATGCCCCGGACAAATGAGTGGATGCCACTTGATGCCAGTTGCTGGACGCCATAGATGATCCCATAATAATTTTTAACAGACATTTCGAAATGTTGCAGACGACAATGAAAAGTTAGTGAAATTTGAAATGAAACTTTCCAATGTTGAAAAAAAAAAGATTTCGCAGAAAGGAGATATTATGTCTTCTATTTGGTTCACATGAGAAATAATGGCTTAGGGTGAGGGATTGTGATCAATTAATGTCTGGCATTTGTCCATCTGTCTATGTCAATTCAGAATAACAAATAATTCCTCCTGAACTGGCGATAAGACTTCGACAAAATTTCGCAGAAATGAGCCTTAGGTCAATTACTTACAAATTTTTTCACAGAATTGGATTCCATGAAGAACTCTGGTTGCCGTGGTAATGGAGCAAAACTTAAAAAATCTACTCCTACCAAACCCTAAGGCTTAACGCCACTATATTTTGTATGTGACTTTTCTTAAGGGTTTCTACCAATAATACTTCAAATTATGGCTGTAACTTGAAAATAAGCCCTACGTTGATGGATCTTGGATTTTACTTTGTAATAAAAAAGGAAATCTTTAAAAAGATTTTATCAAAGTAAAGGGGCTTTAACTTTGGTATTTGACATTGCCATATTGTCTTCTTCTAAAGTACCGGTACTTCAAATTATTGTTGTGGCTTGAAAGTAGGACAATGTTGTAGGGTCGTCAATTTACAATGAAATAAAAAGGAAATACAAATAACTTGTCCAAAATTATAAGGCTTACAACTTTGATATTTCACTGGTAATGTTGTCTTCAAACTCTTTACCAAAAAAACCCCTTAAAATTGTAGTCCTAATGAAGGTTATCCTAAAATGATCCCTTTGTTGTGGTTCCAGATTTTACATAGAAATAAAGAAAGGTGCGTCAACAGTTTTCTCTCTCTTAATGGCAAAGCAAAACATCTTTAAAATTTTACTTCTTTAATTATCGTTTAGCCCCTGTCAATTGTTTGCATTGCTTTAAGATAGAAATAGTCCTATGTTGTTTTGAGACCTTTAATGAGATAATGATCGAAATGGAATTCTCAAAAAATCTTTTCCTCCCTAATTGTCAGAACAATTTCTTCAGTACTCAGTATGTACAATTACTTTAACCCCCTAAAAAAGAATAAAAATATAATCTTACTATAAAAAATGAACCCTATTCTGGGGAGCTTCAATTTAAAACAGAGATGATAGAAGAATCATTTAAGATCATTTTCATTGTTTACCATTTGGTTTAAACCTAATTATTTTACATCGATTGGGAAACAAATTCTTACAACTTAGATTAATCTTACTGGATTCTGCTTCCTGGAAAATTCACCAGTACTTGCGCCGAATGTGTGGGCTAATGAAAGAACCAAGATCGATAGGTTCTCCTGGGAATCGAACTAAGGACCTTTGGGTTAAGAGGCGGTATATCGTTTGTCCTGTAGCTATCAAAATGACAGATTTGCTTTACAGTGAACATCTGGTATGATTCAAAGTGTTTTGTTGTAGCTCCAACCTAAAGAAGTAGAGGGGGTATATTGGTTTCACAATATTTGTCTTTCTGTCCATCTGTCCAACCTGTCGTCTGTCCAGCTGTCCATCTGTCTGAGGACTTTCCTTTTCCAGACTCTAACTCAAGAACCAATTAACCTAGAACCATGGAATCTTATACAATTGGTGTCCATGACCAAAGGAAGTTCCATTCTGTTTTGGGGTCACTAAGGTAGAAGGTTGACTATTGTTGTCCATGACCAAAGAAAGTGCCCTATTGATTTGGGGTCACAACGGCAAAGGTCAAGGTCACTATTGAATTTGTCAAAGCAATTTTTTAGCTCGCCCGGGACGAAAGTCTCAGAAGAGCTATTGTCATACCCTCGGATGTCGTCGTCAGCGTCAGCGTTAGGTTAAAGTTTTTTATTTCTATTAATATTTATCCTAGAGGCTTTATTTTTTACAGATAAACTCATTAGGGCATAGGCTTTCATTTGAGACCAACATCCATGTCGAAATGACCTTTAGACTGTGACCTTGGCCCTTTCAAAAAAGTTTTAACCAAAAACTTTAACCAAAAAAACTTTAACCTTGCTTATATTTTCTGAAAGCTTTTAACTAGAGACATCATTACTTCATATGCACACTCATTAGGTGATAGAGACAAAGGTCCTTGACAATTTGACCTTGACCCTTTGTGGACTTAGAAAACTTTAACTGAAAACTTTAACCAAAAACTTTAACCTTGCATATATTTTTTAATGCTCTTACCTAGGGACATCATTACTTCATATATATACTCACCAGGCGCTAGGCTTTCACAAGAGACCAAGGTCCTTCACAATTTGACCTTGACCTTTACCATTTGTGGACTTAGAAAAAAATTAACCTAAAACTTTAACCAAAAACTTCAACCTTGCTTACATTTTCTGAATGCTTTAACCTAGGGACATTGTTTCTTCATTTACATACTCATAAGGTGATAGCCTTTTGCGAGAGACCAAGGTCCTTGATAATTTGACTTTAACCTTGATCTTTTATGGACTTGGGAAAAACTTAAACTGAAAAACTTTAACCTTGCTTATATTTTCTTGAAGCTTTAACCTAGGGTCATCATTACTTCATTTACATACTCACCAGGTGATAGGCTTTCACCAGAGACCAAAGTCCTTTACAATTTGACCATGACCTTTTTAAGGACTTGGAAAAACTTTAACCAAAATACTTTAACCCAAAACTTTAACCTTGCTTATATTTTCTGAATGCTTTACTCTAGGGACATTATTACTTCATACACATAATTACTGGGTGATAGGCTTTCACCGGAGTCCAAGGTTCTTGACAATTTGACCTTGATCTTAACCTTGCCTATATTTTAGCGGTAGTTCTATGAATGCTGGATTCTTATTTATACACTGATGTACAACAGGCAGCCAGAATCGGGTAAGACATCTGTATTTATTCAGGTCTTGTCAAATTATATCCTCAGGCTCCCTAGATCTTTTTAGTACCCTCTCCCCCCCTTCCAATAGCTTCCTTCCAAGGTACATGATTTTGCATATATCTATGTGACAAGCATCCAAAAGGGCAAGCTATGTTGTCCTCTGACAACTCTTGTTCAGACTCTAACAGGTGAAACATTTGACCTTCCTGTTCTGATAGCACTTTTACAGTCACAAAGCACAGGTTGATAGTTAGCTATGAGAAATACTAGTTGGAAGTAAATTTAAAATGCAGCAGGATGTGGATTGAAACGTGATAAAAGAACATGTGGGTGTTTTTCTTTGTAACCAGACACAGTACACTAAGTTTAAACAACATGTTTGGAAGATAGCTATCAGGCATTAATCCTTGACACTGTTTTCAAATAGAATTATTAACCCTTGTCATGCTGAACCCGGAATATTCCTGGTTTGGCAGGAGCTATAGACCAACATCAGCCTGCACATATGTGCAGTCTGAGGTTAGTCTATACCACCTTTTTCTCACTTTCAAACCAGATATGTCACTAGATTTAGTTTTTCATATAAAAATTGACCTACAGTTGGTACTTCCAGTGCTTTTTGTCCTTTGATTTTGATGAAAATTTTTAGCCAAAATTTATTCAGCATGACAAGGGTTAATGCCTAATTATTGAATCTGAAGAAAAGAGAGGTACTCTAATCAGAAATAGTTTTGATAAGAACGCAAAAGATTTTCATTCATTTTAACTCTTTCCAATTGAATCGAAATAAACCATTATCATTCTAAATTTTAATTTATATTCTAAATAAGTTGGCAATTTTGGGCAAATTTTGACCAGTCTTGCGTCTGTTTGTCCCCCCACAAAAGTTAGTTAGAAAACAGACAGTGTAGGCTAAGATAAGACTGCATATCAGTGTAGGCTGATCTTAGTCTATACTGTCTGTCAAAGCTTTGTGTACAGCAAGAAATTCCTCAAATAGCTAGAAGGATTAAACCATAACATAAAAGCTCCGCTCCGCTGGGTTCAATTAGAACCATTGCATTTCCATTAGAAATGGATGGGCTTTTGTTAGAGGCTATGCTACATATCAATGGATTAGTGCAAAGACATTGATATTTGTTAACGCACATATGTGCAGTCTGATTATTGTCTTTAGCTCCTGTCAAAGCTACGAGGAATATTCCGGGTTCAGCATGACAAGGGTTAATATAAGGAAATGGAATGAATCTTTCATGGCATGTCCACCATTGTAAACAAAGAGTGTTAAGTTTTACAAGAGACATGTCTTAATTTGTTGTAATAGCTGATTCATTTATTATAGATATGCCTGCCAATTGATCAAGAGATAATTGTCTTTCCTCATGTCTTAGACCCTTTTTCTGTAGACCCTCCTTGCAGTGAGAAGCATATAGATTTCTTAAAGACAATTTAATATTTGTTTTCAGAGAACTGAGAGGGTATTTTAGATTTTGAATTAAAAGATTTGCCCTTGTCATGCTGAACCGGGAATATTTACGGTTTTCACAGGAGGCATAGACAAAGATCAACCTGCACATATGTGCAGTCTGATCTTTATCTTTGCCTCCCGAGTTTCATTTTTAAACCAGAAAAGTTTTTCAAAAGTATTTCCATAATAGATAATGACTCTTACTCGAGGCATTTGGTGCTTTTAGTACTTTGTATTTAAATCATTTTTTCCCTCGATTCTTTTTTATTCGGCATGACAATGGTTAATAAAACTTCAACAATCGAAAACTTTAGATGAGTACCCCCAAGATAGAGTTTCTTTGAGAAATAAAAAAATTAGACTGGCTTCATTCCTCTTATCTGTTCTTCTGTGTTTTAACTGTTAGCTTGGCTGTTTAGAGAAATCCTGAGGTATCATCACCACCTTGGTGTTGGCATTGGCAGTGGTATTGGTGTGACAAACATTAACCTTGGTCATATCTGTTACAGTTAGTTACATCCTGAAATTGACATTCACCTCAATCAAAATCATTCTAAATCGCTCACTTAGCGCTCCAATTAATCATTCCAAACATTCACTCAAACCATTCAAAAACGCTCAAACCCACTGAAAAATATAGAATCAACAAAGTCATTCAAGATAAATTTTGATAGAGAAAAATTGCGATTTCAATGACATAATTCAAATTATTAGCGCCTCATAGGTTTTTTAAGAAAAAGGAAGCTATGTATAGAACTTGTATGCATATTTCATTAAAGGGAGGTAATCAATATCGCTAATTTTGTTCATACTGAACAAAATTTGCGAAATAGGATTACCTCCCATTAAATTCACTCAAAACTTGCTCCACACACTCATTCAATTTCATTCCAAAATCATTCCAATATCATTCACCTTGTCAATTTCACGATGTTGTTAACTGTATTACTGAAGATATATGAAACTTGGCATGTGTGTTCAACGTCACGAGAGCTATTCAGACTTTTGAGGGGATATCTCTGAAAGCATTTTGTCCGAGTAATGTCCCTTTTTATACGCCCGCCCGTGTTATGGGATCACCCGTGGCGTCCGGCGGCGTCCACTTCTTTGTCCGGAGCATTACTCTGTCACTTGAAGTCCAATGGACTTCAAACTTGGCAATTGTATTCTTCTCATCATTGCGGAGTGCAGTGCACAAGAACCATAACTCTACCTGGCCTATTTTTTGAGTAATTGCTCTTTGTTGTTTTTTCATACTAGAATCTTGTCTGGAGTATATCTTTAAAAGTATAATAGCTAGAATCATGAAACTTCGTGGGTGTATAGATCTCGCAAAGGGGGGGGGGGTGCAGTGCACAAGAACCACAACTCTACCTGGCCTACTTTTTGAGTTATTGACCTTTGTTGTTTTTCAGACTTGAATCTTGTCCGGAGTATATCTCTTAAAGTATAATAGCTAGGATCATGAAACTTCATGGGTGTATAGATCTCACAAAGGGGGAGTGCAGTGCACAAGAACCATCACTCTACCTGACCTATTTTTTGAGTTATTGCCCTTTGGTGTTATTCATAATAGAATCTTGTCCGGAGTATATCTGTAAAAGTATAATAGCTAGGATCATGAAACTTCATGGGTGTATAGATCTCACCAAGGGGGAGTGCAGTACACAAGAACCACAACTCTACCTGGC
The DNA here is from genome assembly GCA_948146395.1 of Fragum whitleyi. Classification (NCBI taxonomy): domain Eukaryota; kingdom Metazoa; phylum Mollusca; class Bivalvia; order Cardiida; family Cardiidae; genus Fragum; species Fragum whitleyi. The sequence continues at coordinate 14,365,453 of OX411545.1, forward strand.
CTATTTTTTGAGTTACTGCCCTTTGTTGTTTTTCAGACTTGAATCTTGTCCGGAGTATATCTCTTAAAGTATAATAGCTAGGATCATGAAACTTCATGGGTGTATAGATGTCACCAAATGGGAGTGCAGTGCACAAGAACCATCACTCTACCTGACCTATTTTTTGAGTTATTGCCCCTTGTTGTTTTTCAGACTTGAATCTTGTCCGGAGTATATCTCTTAAAGTATAATAGCTAGGATCATGAAACCTCATGGGTGTATAGATCTTACCAAGGGGGAGTGCAGTGCACAAGAACCATAACTCTACCTGACCTATTTTTTGAGTTATTGCCCTTTGGTTTTTTTTCATACTAGAATCTTGTCTGGAGTATATCTGTAAAAGTATAATAGCTAGGATCATGAAACTTCATGGGTGTATAGATCTCACAAAGGGGGAGTGCAGTGCACAAGAACCATAACTCTACCTGGCCTATTTTTTGAGTTATTGCCCTTTGTTGTTTTTCAGACTTGAATCTTGTCTGGAGTATATCTGTAAAAGTATAATAGCTAGGATCATGAAACTTCATGGGTGTATAGATCTCACCAAGGGGGAGTGCAGTGTACAATAACCATCTTTCTACCTGACCTATTTTTTGAGTTATTCCCCCTTGTTGTTTTTCAGACTTGAATCTTGTCCGGAGTATATCTCTAAAAGTATAATAGCTAGGATCATGAAACTTCATGGGTGTATAGATGTCATCAAGGGGGAGTGCAGTGTACAAGAACCATAATTCTACCTGGCCTATTTTTTTAGTTATTCCCCATTGTTGTTTTTTATTCTAGAATCTTGTCCGGAGTATATCTCTAAAAGTATAATAGCTAGGATCATGAAACTTCATGGGTGCAAAAAATATTCATTCAAAATAAGCTCAGTTCTATTCAAACCTCCAGTTAATACTAAGCAGTGTGACGGGCGTATCTTGTGACAATTTGGCACCTTGTTCAAACTAGATTCTCTGCATAGTCCATCACTTACAGCTGAGTGTTAAACCCCAAGGCCGTACTTTTGTTTTGTCTAGGTAGGACCTAGGTAAAGGTCATAGAGGGAGGTCATAGAAAAGGGTCAAAGGTTTAGTGTACATGTATTTATTTTAAAATTACACACAAACCAGTTTTTTGATGCACTGGGAGAAAAAAAGTGAAACATGAGAGAAAAGAATTGGCTTCTGTCCACCCATTTCTAAATGTATACAGTGTGAAACTTTTCTTATTTTTGGTTTCGGACACAGATCTAGATGTAATACAATCTAACAATTAGAGGGTCCCAGGGTTAAATCCCACATGAACCATGGAAACTTTTCAGAAAAAATATTAACTCCCAGGGCTTGCGCTAGTATTGGAATTTGAGGAGTCATTGACTCCTAACACATGATATTCTGGGGGTCAAAACTTATTCTTAAGGGGTTAAAACAGAAATGGCAAATTGTGTTTAGAATTTTACAGGTTTCAGTGTGAATTGGCCTTTTGTTGTTATAATATAAGAGGTAAATTTATCAGTAGAATTCTAAAAAGTATACATCATTGAAAATTTGAGTGATAAAACCCTGTTTTGAACCCAATAATTTTCTCTCAAAGGGGTCAAGATGACCTCCTTGGGAGTAATTTATAAGGGTCAGAATAGGAATTTTCACATTTTTGAGGGTCAAACACCTAGTTTAAGGGTCAAACACAAGTCCTAATTCTATGTTATTCCTCTCCAGCTAGATGTCTATAAAATGAGTACCCGTAAGTGTTTAAGTATAATGCTTTCATTTATAGTCGGTGGATTATAGATCTCTAAAATTTTATACTTGAGAAAAAATTGTTGAAAAATAAGAATTTGCTTTTAACAATTTCTTCCTTTCCTTCAAAATTTTATCCCACATTACATTGTTGTATGCAATCTCTTTCAATTTTAACCAGTCCAAAATTTAAAAAAATGGGTTACATGCTCACACTGGCAGCCAGTTGTACTATGTGTCAAAAGCAAATGCAAATGTGTAAGCTATACCTGTGTGTATTTCCGCTTATCTATCGTCGCCACCATAGCACATGCCCATATGAGCAACACCCCCAGAAAAGGGTTAGTTGTTAAGGGGGATAGTGCAAGGATACATGACGAAACTACTGCTAGGGTTCTTTAACGTGCTTGGTGTAAAGCACCGTGTCATGGGGCCTCATTTTAACGTCTCATCCGAAAGACAATTAGTTTTTTGTTGGTGTGCTACCCTGGGTTTGAACCCACACCGTCAAACTTCAATGGTTTTGAAGTCCGGTGCTCTACCAACTGAGCTAATCGGGATGTCAACAGTGGACCTGCCATGAAATGGTTGGATTTTTGAAGTTGGTAATCTATTTAATGTCATTTTGAAATAAATCATGTTTAATATGAAGAACAATTCTGCACAATACTTTAGGTTTAATGATTTCTTGCAAGTTTTCTAAATTTTTCATAAATTTTACAAAATGTTTTCATGGCAACATATATTATCAGTTTGACCTATATAGTAGTAAAAGCAGGGACAACTCTAACATCAGTCCACAGGCCCAAAACCTGTTTTTTTTCAGGGAGGACTGGTAGATGTAACCATGCTGCAGGTGCTTCAGGCCTGTATTTAATAGCAGCTAGTTACTTAGAATTTTAAATCTGTTTAGTTTTAAAAAAAATGCCTTTCCAAAAGCCTAAATTTGCATAACCAAGTGGAAAACAAAGAAAAAAGAAGAAATTGCAATTTATCCCTTTAATTGCTGAAAATCAATCATGGTTTTCATGCAGGACCTGTTTTGAGTTTTTACTCGTAATAATAATATTTAGGATAACAGGTCCTTCAGGCTGGTGGCAAAAACAGTTAGTATCAAACCAGAGAAGACTGATCCTTCCCTCAAGATGAATATGTTTTTGAAATGTGTATGGAATTATACCCAGTGACAGATCTAGAGCGGGTTCAAATGAACCCCCTCTGTATCCAAATTACTTCATAGTTGTGAACCAATTCAATCTAAATTTTGCAACACAAGAAACAAGAAAAACAGCCCCCCCTTTTTGAGATATTATAGAAACTTGAAATTCTACAAATAAAATATATCTGATGTACAGAACCTTGAGCAATTAGTCCCATAGTATCCCTATCTATATAGTTAGGGATACTGTTGGAATAATGACTCGAATTCTAGGCCAACATAAAACCCCTAAATTAATCATATTATTTCAAGCAGAATAAATCTCTTCAAGACAACAAGTTAAGGAAGTCAATTCTGACTTTGTAGACTATTTTTCCTCTCATAAAACTTGTGAGTTTTTACAGCACTGTGTTTATCTATAAATGTGTCCATCTTCTTTCTCAGATTACTGTGTAACTTCTGGAACAATTCACTACCTGCTGATTTATCTACAACAGTTCGTCCAAATTGAGCAGTTCTAGTATCGAAATCCCGTTCCATAGAATTCATAACTCTTCTATCCCTAACCATGTCATTTATGGCATTATTAAGTTTGGCAGTACGACTCACTTTCTTTTTCTTGTTTTCCTTGTCTTTTGATTTGTCACTTTGTGAATGTGTATAAAGGGAGGTAATTCTACCATAACTTGTTTTGTTTGTTTGAGAAGAACTAGAGTTACTCTTCTTACCAGTCTTAGATCCTGTCTTAGATTCATTTGAATCATTTGACGTCTTTTTATCGTCAAAAGTTATACTCCCTCTTTTATGACTTCCCTTTTTCTTTACCTTTTTAACTTTTTTCTTCTTTTTATCAAGTTTATCATCACATTCAGTCACTGAATCATCCCCATCTTCTCCACTACCATGTGAACTGTCATCATCTTCACCAGTTGACTGATCTGTTTCGTCTACATTGTTATTGTTATCCCTGGATATATCACCTATAACCATACCATTCAGTCTAACATCTAGCTTTACATCACTTGCATCTTCTTCTATATCAGAACTTACAGAAGTTTTAGATTTGTTTCCAAAATCTACGGCTTCATTATTGTCTATAATTTCTGATGTTTGATCAGTATTGCCAGTTTGTTCTATGTCTTCCTCAAAAGCTTGATTTTGACTTTCTTTTATAGTTTGAGGTCTATAACGGCAAGTCAGTTTACAGTCATCAATAGATATCACATTTAACATCCTGTTTGACCAAGATCTGGCAGTTATTTTCTGTTGAAGAATATCAGGCTCACTTTGACCTTGAGAATGACCTTGATCCTGACCTTGACTATCCAGTGAGCCAGGTTTTGTACTACTGTTACCTAGTGTACTAAGTGTTTCACTTTCAGAAGGTTCTACCTTATCAAGTCCATTGATGTTAACAGAGAGATTTGCATCAGTATCCGCTTTAGTCTCTACTGTTTTAGCACTTGTTATTGGTCTCCTCGCTGTAGCTGATCTTATCTCCCTTCTTTGTGCAGAATAATGAATCTGTGACTCTATAAGATTAGTATTGACTGTATGTACATCTGTACCAAAGAATCTTCTTCTGGTAGCAGAGGTTGATGTACTTACTGCACTTAAAACTCGGTAACCTTTCCCCTTTGCTGTTGTAGAATAGATTGCAGATTTGCTTCTTGTCTCCTCGGGTCTTGAATCAACTTTCATGTTGTATTTTGTCACATCAATCTTCATGAAATTTCCAGATTTTGGTCTATTTCCTTTATAAGGTCTATAGAATCTATTGACGTCTTTAGTCCAGTGTTCGATTTGTGCCAATTTTTTGAAAGGCAAGTAAACTTCCTTATTACGAGCGTTGGCTAGAAGCTGTGCATGCCTGTTTGCCTGTGCAGATATTTTCTGAGCCTCGCTCCATTCATGAAGCTGTGTGTGGAATTCTAGAGCCTTTTCGTCCATTCTGGTACCGTGGTATGTTTCAGGGCAAACATAGCCCCCAGCTGTGGGAGTGTCCCTCATTGTTTATGATATAGGCTAGATTGTTGGGTGTTAATCTGAAAAGAGATAATTAACTATTAAACAGGTAGCAGACAACAATTTGACGACCTATACACATTGAAAGAAGCTGCAGACAAAGATTCAAAGTTAATGAAATTTTTAACTCATTTGTCATTTGGATAGAAAAATTGTGGCTTATGAAGAAATTGCTTATTAGAAGCAATTTCTTCATTCTCCACATTTTTTCACACTCTTTCTTTGAAAGGCATTTTAGGTAAACCATCAACAGATCATAGAATTTAAGACAGGCTTAATTAAAAAGAAGCTCCATCAACAAATCTATCTGCATAAAGTTATATATATTAAGCACCCAGTAAGCACCTTAAAGTCCCCGTCTGTGTTCGTGAGCATTTCCAAAACACAAGTCAATGATCTTAGACGACTTTGGATACAAAAACTAGATTTTAATTCAAGTTATTTTCAAATGCTTTTCAAAGAAAGAAAATGTGCAATATTTGTACACTTTGCCATATGTTTTAAGATCTTGATATATTTTATTCAATGTTAAAATTCATCGTGTCATAATTGGGGTGAATAAAGCAAGACTTGTATTGTATTAATAATGGTTACACATGATTCATGATATCCAGAGATTAAAGTTACTAAACCTATTGACATGAACTGATTTAGAAGATAATTATATCTAAACGTAAGACAGCTTTGACATTTTCAGAATACTATTTGATATTGTTTAACCCCTATGAATTAAGTTAAGAAATTCAGAAAGCAGCCGTTTGGAATCTAGATAATTGATACCTTTAAGCAAGATATAGAGGATATTCGTTTGCTTTGATCAGTGTAAAATCTATTTATATTTCATTGAATGAACAACAAGTGGTGAAGCTTAAAATTTAGCTTTTGTTGTTCAGAAAATGAAAGATTAATCTATCTTACTAAAAGAATAAATGATTATTCTATTTCTTTTAATGCAAAATTGAGGCAGATGGTGAAATCCTGGGAAAACTTTTAATAAAGCGCATCAATTTATATGTGGAAATTATGCAATGTTCATGATTACCCCATTCATTGTGCCAGCCATTAGATAATGTCATATTTGGTAAAAAGAAAGAAAACAGAGTACAAATTTATGAAAATTTCACTGGTTATGATAAGTCTAACAACTGATAATCTACTGTTATTTCTCAATAATCCACAGAAAAACATTAAAGAAGAAGTTATGACTATTCAATCATAATAGTACGGTTTCTCTGGCTTTTCTAAATGAATTTCTCCCACAAATATAGATTTTTTGGTTCATTGTGTTTTTTTTTGATAAATGAAGAGCTATTCCATGTGTACATGCTCACTTAAACTACAAATTACCAAGTGGTCAAAGTTAATTGATTGAATTATAAATGGATTAATAAAACTTGTTGAAAATTACCCTCTGGAGGGATTAAAGAAATACACCCTTGTTGGGAAATAAAAACAAAATCAGTCTCAATTTAACACTTATTATTGCTGTAGTCTGCTAAAATGATTACATAGATTTTAAATGATGTCCATTTGACAAATGGCCCCTCATTTTAGATCTCCTGTTTTCAGGGAAACCCCAAGGTCATATATCTAAAACATACTTAAAGTTTTGTATAAATATATAAATATAACGAGGTTGGGGGAATTGATAGTCAAGGCTCTGAGAAATTACTTAAAATGCTTACTCACACTAAGTGCATCCAGTGCTTTCATCACTTTGATTTCAATGCAATATTGCTAAGATTTTTATTAACCGTAATAAAGAATAAACATTGGTTTTAAGACTCTCAGGGGACAGAAAACATACAAATTATATCTGAATATCATAATACCTATTCTATGAAAAAAATTACCTTTTTTAGATTTTAGAAATTAGTGTTAATGCTTTATAAGCAATAATTGAGAGATCTACGTACAACTAATGTATGTACACATTAATGAGTATTTCACCTTTTAGACGCGCCCTCCCTAATAAACGCGCTCCCCCATAAATACGATTCCGAAGCCCTTGACTATACGATCATCAACATCCAAACGTCCACGGTCCGTGGTGAAAAATCCGGTCTCGAATTTAATTTCATTAGCTGCTACTCTACGACGTAATGTTCAATAGATTGTGGGTTAACTATCTTAAATTCCTATCAGGATAAGGCTGGTTGCGTCATTTAAAGATCGTTCAACATGTGAAAAACTAGCGCGTCCTAAATCGCGCAGTTTTCCGGAAGCGCGAAAGGTTAAAATTTGACACAAAATGAAAACTATTTCTCGTCATTCTTCATAAGTCACATGCGAACAAAATCCCCTTTCTGAAATAATTGTACCTTCTGCAAGTATACAAAATATCCGAGTCAAATGATTAAATCCTAGTCATAATTCATACTGTTAAAAAAGGACCCCCCCCCTAGCGGTGACCCAGCTAGCTCCAGACGTGTTGTGTTTTCACTACAAAACACTTTCATTTCATGTACTGGGTGCATTTACACATCACAAGATTTTAGGATTTAATACAGGATTATTTATTTCATACGTGAATAGGTAATGATTTATTAGACCGCTATGTCCATCGATAGCGGAACATTGAATATTGCATCGTCTGGAACTTCCTATCTTGTACAAATAATAACAATAATGATAATCTCGGCTTCTGCTAACACAATCACTTGCTTTTGAAAGCTGCAATTAATGGTCGAAGGTGACCATATTTCGATATATGACTTTAAATGACAGAATAACAATTCATTAGCTAACATTTTATTTCAATTTTTAAATTTATAGCCTTAATAGATAAATAGGAAAGCGCACGTATTTCAATCGATAATTACGAGCATGTTAACAGTTTCCTTCTCTTAGGTACCAAAATATGTTGTTTTTTTTTAATTAAGTAAAAGGGTCTGAAATAATAGCGCCCCCATGACATTTTGCATCGCGCCCGGGCGCGTTTAATAGGAGAAATACGGTACAATAGTTTTGCACCTAGTCCTAGGTACCATATTTCCTCTAATAATAGCGCCACCCCTAATTTTTATTGGGAAAACCCACTTCAAGTGCCGAAATCTAAGGAACTCTTTGAGACTTCTTCTCTTATTTGAGATGAATTTCCTCTTAACAATCAAAAGTGCCGAAATTTAAGGAACTTTTTGAGACTTCTTCTCTTATTTGAGATAAATTTCCTCTTAACAATCATTTATATGATTGTTTAGAGGAAATTCACCTCAAATTTAAGGGAAAGGGCCTAAAAGACACCAATTTTATATCAGAAAATGCATACTCAATAAAAGCTCCCTGACCTTGTAATGTATAGCCCCCAGGAGTGTTAATTAGGAGAAATACGGTATATTGTTCCAAGCAATTGATTTTAACAGAGTTTACTGTACAAAGAATGGAGGACCAAAACAAATCTACCTGTCCAAATTAAAATCCTATACAATATCAAAGTGAATAAAATATGATCCTGTCACTTTCTTTAAATCCTGTCTCAAATCCTTGTCATTATGCCTTAAACTAAGTCTTAAATGTCAGCTGAGTGGGGTAAAACAAATAAAGAAAAAAAATATATACCTTAAATTAGCTGTCAAAGAGTTTTAAAAAAGCAAACTGTTATAGACTGAGAGACTGAATAAATGAACCAATCAAAAATATCTTAAACTTGGTCAAATCATCAGTTGGTGTCAATATTGCATAAAATAAGCTTGAGTGACAATAAATTGGACGCCCAGTGACATTATTTAACACATAATAGAAAACAATTTTCTAAAAAAAAAAAAAAAAATTGTAAAATGGCATATCAGTCATGCAGAGACTGCATTTAGTAGAAATTCTGCTTGAAATGTTAAATACCTTCTACTAATCACAGTCAGGTCAACAGATGGGGGGGGATTGTGGATTGCAGATGGAAGTATTTCATTATTAACGGAATAAACCCTATGCTGTTAGTGTTCATTAGAGCCATCTTTTCAAGACAATTCTAATGGGTGCCAACATTATAGGGCTTAGTTGAGAAATAAAGATATTAGACTTTCTTTCACCCCCCTCTTACAGATACTTTTTAATCAGATTATTCTCTTTTTCCTATATAACCAGTCACACAAAAAGTGACCATCTGGAAACTATGTAAAATGAATTTGTGTCAAGCATAGGTCAACTAGAGGTCACATTTCATTAAATTCTTTCACTGGAAAGTAGATTTATCATGAGATTCAGAAAATGATCAAATTGAGAAAAGTTTTGACCCTAGCCAGTCTCGCATTCTGACAAAGGTCAACACTTTACACACTATCAAGATGGTCCCATTTGTGCTGCAGGTCAAAATAAAGATTAGCAGACATACTTATTGAATCTGGATAAAAGCTACAGTATCCAAATGATTACGAAATCACGGAACTCCATTCATATGTCAACAAAAACGGCAGTCAAAATTTCAATATGCAGTTTGAAAAATCACTTTGAACAGATTTAAGTCAATTAGAAGAGTATTAGGCTTTATGATCCTTTTCTTTGACCTTAAAAACCACATTTTATGAACTTGAATAAGTTCCAGATTCATGCATATTCTTTAAGGTGAATTATGAGTAAATGGAAGAGAAGGAAATTGAATATTTAATCATTTTTATGCCTGTGCTTGGATTAGATTTGGAGCATATTGTTGATCCGTTATTCATCTGTCTGTCTGTCTTTCTGCAAAACTTCACCAAAAAAATTAACATTGCCAATTTCTTCTAGGTTTAAGATAAAATGCTCGTTTTTGGCATGATGATAGATCTCATCTACAGATACCAAGGTCAAGGTCATGAGAGAAGGTTAAGGTCAGCTGTCAAAGTCAAGGTTTAAATCAATTTACTGTTTCAGGGTCATTGTGTATTATGAACACATCTTGTTTTCTGCCTGATTTAGGTAATATTAGTTGTATCCACAAAGTATTGTGACCTTGACTGCTGTTGTAGTAGATTTGGTAAGAAAGGAGGAGGAAAACTTTGGCATTTTGTAAATAGCATCTCAGTTTATGCAGTTACTTTTCACCTGAAATTTAAGAATTTTTGAAGAGCAATCTTATGCCAACTGTTATAGGCTTTTAAAACCTTATAGCACTTAACATTGAATTCTTTCCCATCTTTTTATGCCCCTCCCCATCCCAATTCCAAATATAAGGGCCTGATTGCAAAAAAACCCCCAGAAACACCCTAAACAGTTAAAGCCATCATTGCTATGTTTAGACCTTTTCAAGATAGAATTCTCCTATTTGGCCCTATGATATATTTTTTTGATACACATCTGCAGTAACTATGAACAACAGTCAGTCATTCATTTGTGATATCATCATGCCTTATTTATAGAAAAGTGATTTTCTGTGGAGCATCAGTGTTTCAAAATGCTGTCTTGATTTGCTCCTATATTTTTTATGCCCCCGATAGGGAGGCATCATAAATTTGACTTGTCCGTCCGTCCGTCTGTCCGTCTGTCCGTCCGTCCGTCTGTCCGTCCGTCATTCCGTCCAAAAACTTTAACATTGGCCATAACTTCCTTATTACTTAACATATTCGCATCATACTTTACCACAACATTCCTTGGTACATTACCTTTCTGTAGGCACATACTTTGGTGACCTTGACCCCTGGATGACCTTGACCTTCAACATAGATTGGCCATAATTTAAAATCAAAGCGGTGTCGGGGGCATTGTCATCTTACAGTGACAGCTCTTGTTTGTTTATTGTAGTGAAAACCGACTTTTAAAATTTGTGACCCATCATGCAAAAAGGGACCATCTGGGTTGTGTGAAAAGTGTTGACCATAGTTAGACTGTGCAGAGTGCGCAGACTGACTAGGATTGAGACTATGCATTTTGCTATTTATTCTGAATCTAGAATAATACATCTACCCACCCGTGAAAGAAATTTCTCAATCTGACCTCTGGTTGGCCTTTACAAGGACCTGTTCCTTTTTCAAATTTTAATTTTACAGAGTTCCCAGATGGTCCCTTTTTGGGTGATGGGTCACATTTTTAAAATAGACAAATTTTAAGGGCTTTTATACTACATTTTACATCAATTTTTTAATGACATGAAATTGGAAATGATAGTTTTTAATATCATCTCTTATGAAGGAACTGTTAATCCAAGTTAATATAAATTCAACAGGTGTATTAAAAGATTATTTGGTCCAAAATTGTTTTCAAACTTATTGAAATAGAAAAACATATTCAAAACTATGCATTAAGATTAGTTTAGAAGATGTCATCAACCTTAAAAAAATCTTCAGAAAAAATATCTGTTATTTGAATAGGATCAAGAAATGCAGCATTGAAAATGGCAAAATTTATGAACAGTGTATTAACCCTTTACTGTTTAATCCCTTCTTTTTACGTGCCTGTGATTTTATGATTGAGAAAACATTGTGAAAAAAGAAGAAATTGCTTCTGACAAGCAATTTCTTCTTTTTCCACACTATTTTCTACCCTACTGAATGGTTATTTTTCAAATTAAATACACTTTAAATTTTCGTCTGCAAAACCTTTGAATTTGGACAGGTCTAAAATTTTGTAAAACAGGAAAGGGTTAATGCTATCAACTTGAAACTTCATAGGTGGATACATCGATGGCTCATTGGGAAGAAGTAACTCCCTATAAACATAATTATAGGGAGTTATGACTGTTTCACACTGAGCCATCAATATGTCAATGAGGAGAAGTGCAGTGCACTAGAACAACAACTCTTGATGGCATAATTTTGGAGTGATTGCCCTTTGTTGTTACAAGAACCCTAAATCTAGCTATAAATGAACCAACTTACATTGCAAGTGACGTCAATGTTTAAATTGTTTACAGTGATCTGGTTGTATTGAAATTATATTGTTAATTCTAATACAAATAGGTCTCTGTTGAAATTAGCTCAGTTTGGTAAGACACTAGCTTCAGAAAAGTATACGACACTGGTTCGAGACTCCATGAGGCTTGCTATTGTCTCTTTTTTTCAATCTCTAATGTGAAACAAAGATAGGAGATATGTACATGATAATTTCCGGAATGTGGCTGTAACTTTCCTTGGCAAACGAATTCGAAGCAATTACTTTTTTATTGCTTGGGAAGCAGAATCGACTAGGATAACATTCTTTGTCGAAACTTGCTTTTCTTTCGTGATGAAACAAATTGATCTACACTAATTTCAATAATAATTTGGAGACAGTCTTAAACACTAAAAAAACTATTTTTTTCTTTTTCCAAAATATTCCTTCAGAAAAGTTTTCTGTTCATTTTTAATTACTCAATTAATTCAAGTTTGGATTTCTTAAAAAAAAAAAAAAAAAAAAAAAACAACAACAACATTCGAATAACAGATTATGTAAAATGCTGAAATATGTTTTCAAGAAAAGAAGGAAAAGGTTCATATTATATATCAAGTGCTGAGTATCAATGAAAATTATATAAAGATAAAAGAGAAATGATTAATATAATATTCAGATGTTATATAGATTCGATCCACTGACATTCCATCAGGACAAATCAAGAGATCATGTCCGAGCCTTCTATCCAATTCAGCTATTTTCCTATGCATCTGAAGATTGTGTGTTTTACTATAATAAACAGTATAGCGGTTTATTTAACAGTCCAATAATAAACAAAATATGACGTCACTTGCAGTGTTGGGCGGTAGGACTGTAGCATCAGTTTACTAGCAAGTTTTTGTGAGTGTGGGATGGCCATGCCTGAAGTGGTTCTTGCTCCATATAAAATAGTCAGTTCAAAACTATTGTAATTGTTTATACAATTATAGGCTCTTACAAAGGTTTGGTGCCGACTCTATCTCCATATTGCTTTTGAATTGGCCCATAAAATATTACATGAAAAACTGCTCTGAATGAATTGTTACCCATACAATGATGGCAAGACTTAGTATTCACAGTTTATGTCAGAGAACGAAATTTAATATTGAAGGATCTGATTACATCTTACCTAATTGTGTTAATTTAATGAGATTACAACCTTCTACAAGTATGAATAAGGAATTATACAAGAACAATCTTAAAGGAGGTTTATTTCAATTTCTTAATCTTAAAAGAGAATTTAACATAATAAAGTTGTTACTTCTATATATCAGTGTATGTGCATGCATGTGCCTTATTGTTCCATTTTGTCCAGGCTCTTTCTTTAAAGGATAGATTTGCTCTCCAACCTGAGCAGATACGCTTTTTGAAACAAATTTTTAACTCACCTGAGCATAATCATCATGCTCAAGGTGAACAAAAGCAATTGACTGTACGTTATATCTGTGTAAAGTACAAATACAGAAATTTTGCCTTGTATAGGAAGGCACTTAAATTCAAAGTCTTAGATCATTTATAATTGACACAAATGTCTTGTATAGTTAAAATGTAAAAGAATTTCATGTTTGATTTCATTTTCTTACCAATATCTTAACTGTGAACTTTGTTGGGATATCTAGGGTCATCTTGACTGACTCATGTAAGATGGTGTCAAGATCAAGGCCTCTGCCAAAGGTTAAATGTTCAAATTAACCTTGTCTGGATTTATAGTCAAGGTCAAGCTTTTGTGTGCTCGACAATATTTTTTACCCATTTTCAATCCTTTACTATTAACATTACAAGAGTTTGCTTTTGAGATCTTTTTGTACCACTCAAAGATTGATTCCTTGGTGTTCACTTGTCCATGGACCTCTGATCATGAAAAATGCTCTCGCCTGCGGGTAGAAAAGCTGGCGTTATTATTAGTCGGTCATGGGAATTCAATACCCCTGCCACTAATGGCTGTCAGATAAACCCTAAACTGAAACATTTGAAAGGGCAAATTGAATCTAAAGAATTATGATTTAAAAGAAAGTTTTGAAGTTGCAAAGTGATTTAAGAATGTTGTACTGTCTTGCTAATCTTTTCCAAATACTGATTGATACAGTTTGAAACCTTATCAAATTCAAGCCAATAAATTCTATTTTAATGAAATCAGAGTGATAAACTGGTGAAAGACAAAATAATCCTGGTATGATTGTGTGATTTCATTTAAGTTTATTTATTGGATCAAATTTTATATTAAAATTACCAAAAAGATTTTTTGAAAGAAAGTTCTGTCCTAAAGATAATTATTTTATTTACACAAGCGCTAAAAAAAAATATTTGTTTCTCAACAATGGGTTGATTATCATAGACCTATGTGAGATAGCAACTGGAGGCTAGAAAAGGATATGATGGTAGTACTGGTGAGAGAAATACCAAGAATCCATTGTTAGGTGCTCCAGCTGCTGTGATATAATTGAAAAATTGTTGAAAGTGGTGTTTAAACCCCATTTTACCCCAATCTACTTGTTCTACAAATTTCTCTACCCTTATAATTTGATTTAAACCTTTATCATGCTGAACCTGGAATATTCCTGCTTTGGTAGGAGGTATAGACAAAAAACAGCCTGCACATATGAGTAGTCTGATCTTTGTCTATATCACCTGATTTTCCTTTCTATACCTAGAAAAGTTTCAAGATAATGTTTTCAAATTAAAAACTGACTGACAATTAATACATCTAGTTCTTTCAGCACTTTGATTTTAAATGCAATTTTGGCTTTTTTTTAATATTCATCATGGCAAGGGTTAAGTTTCGATTGAGAAAGATATTGAAATGATGTCTGCATCTTCTTATTGAATCATGATCAATGATCAGGGATAACTCAAGCTCAGAATTTGATGTGCAAAAATTTCTTGTTTAGCAAAATTTAATGACAAATTAAGAATTTTTAGTGAGAAATTTAACCAAATCCTTCATAAGAACACATTTTGCTTTGAGATATTTCTCCCATTATGCCAGTTTCAATGGGATTTCTGGCAGGAAAAGGAGAGAATCTCTCAATATCTCGTCCCAAAAATGATCCTTGTAACAATACCAAATTTTGTCATCTGTTAATGCAAAAAGAACTACTTGTTTTCAGGCTTGTCCATATAAATTGCATTTAAATGACATATTTATGGGACATTTATACTGTATTGCATTTTAAAGTAGTAGTTTCAAGTAGAGAATTGTCCATAAAACTCTTGTTATTTGTTATAAATCCTTGTTTAAAATGTTCAATGCATTTCTTTTTCGAGCTCGCATGAACTAATGCTAAGTAACATTAATTTTATAAATATAAACAACAAATTTAACACTTTCCTGTTTAACAAAATTTTGGACCTGTCCAAATTCAAAGGCTTTGCAGACGAAAATTTAAAGTGGATTTAATTTGAAAAATAACCATTCTGTAGGATAGAAAATAGGGTGGAAAAAGAAGAAATTGCTTGTCAGAAGCAATTTCTTCTTTTTTCACAATGTTTTCTCAATCATAAAATCTCAGACACGTAAAAAGCAGGGATTAAACAGCAAAGGGTTAATGAAATTGATTTGCCATAGTTTGATGTAAGCTTCAACATTATCAAAACCACACACACACACAACTGTTTTCAGAAAACCTGACTTAAATTGATCACCTTGGTGTTGTTGGTCTTGGTGTTGGCATGACAAACATTAATCTTGGTCATATTTCTGTTATTATTTAAGATATCTTCATGAAACTTGGCATGTGTATAACCATCACAAGAGCTGCACATGCTATCAAGGGGAACAACTCTGGAAGCATTTTTGTAAGAGTTATGCCCCTTTTTCAACTGTGAATTTTTGCATTATCCAGCATCTGCAGCCAGGCATTGCACCTGTAGGTGGTGCTCTTGATAAAATTTGTAGCCTCTTTTTTGTCTTAATGCTTGCACCTTATATGGGATAGTTTATTGAGCAATGTCATGCTGTATGAAATGTAATGAGATTTCTGATACTACATAAAATGAAGTAACCTATGTAGTGTTCAAGTTTCAAATATTCTTTGCCTATAGTACTTAGGTTATCAGACATAAATCTTTTCATGTCAAATACTTTATTGAAAGACATTAATATTTTGTTCTACAGTTGCAAAACCCAAAGATTTTAGCATAATAATGTGTAATACTGTTTTGTAAAATCTGCAACAATTAAAAACAGAAAAGAACAAAATTCAACTCAATGTAATCTGCTGATTGATTTGAGCACATATTTGCAAATAAAAACTAAGAATTACGAATTATTAGGAGTCACTAAAGAAACAGAAAATAAAAGCATTAGTCTACATATTGTCTGCTGTTTATAAAGTTATTTAATCTTTTTATGAGGCTGATATGCACAGCAATACCAATGTTTTTTATATTGTTTGATCATTCTTTGGCTCCATAGAATTCTGAGTGATCCACAAAATAATGCAGACTCTGTTCTTTGATTTTAAATATAAGTCATGCTTATATGATTTTGAAATTGTAATGAAAAACATTTACTGTATATCTCCTAATTAATGCTTCTGGGAGCTTTACATAACATGGTCAGGGAGCATTTATCTAGAATGCATTTTCTGATTTAAATAAATCATTTATAGATACAGATATAGATATCTTTTATGCCCTTTTCCCTTTAATTTTGGTGAAAAATCATATAAATGTTTAGAGGAAATTCATCTCAAATTAAAGAAGAAGTCTCAAAGAGTTCTTAAAATTTGGGCATTTTAGTTGGGTTTTCTTAGTAATAAATGCTGCGATGCTTCTAGTAGGGAGGGCACTATTATGAGAGGAAATACGGTTATCAAGAAAATACCAGTACTGAGGCGGATAACAGTAATATGACTTTTGTCCAATTAAAGGAATGCTTCATTGTTTTAAATTTTATTAAGTGATACATAAATGACAGTGTGACATATGTATTGGCTAGTGATGGGCAGATTAATCAATTATAATTGATAATCAGTTAATTTTGGTTTCGGATTGTGATTATTGACCAAGAAAATTCACAATCAATTAATCCGGTGCTAACACACAAATGAAAGCCATTATATTTTGCTACAGAACTGACATCAGTTTGATGGTTCAGCATGAAGCAGTTGCAACTGCCTATATGTTTATTAGAAAAATCTGCAGGATGAGTCTTTAGGTCATGAGTTTTAACTATTAGCTTTCACATTCTATTCTTCAAAGGAATGATACTAATTAGAAGAAAATAATTGTATTATGAATCATTAGTTGATTTACTGTTCCAACCAAAAACTGATTGTTGATTGTGATTTGAAACCGATTTCCCAACACTAGTATTGGCTTATTACTATTAAAGCATCATTTTTATAATAGAATAGAACATGCTTGCTGTGTTTTCCAGCATAGAGTTTGATCTTGTCTATTTTCTTATTTCTACAATATTTCAAGTCTTTCTATTTTCAAGTACAAAATTAACAATTTGTGATTATTTCCTTACCTGTTTTCAAGCAGAAATCCAACTTGAGAATGATCAAAGTCTGACATGTTTAATTCACTTTTATACTTAACTGTTTCTAATGAATAATTAATGTTAAAATTTAACGATGTTAAATCTAGTCTCTTTTAAGTGACAAATTGATACTTCTTTGGCATGGCAGTCTTTGAATTAAAATTGTATCCTTGTAATGATCAAATTAATGCCATAAAACGATATTTTTTAAAAAAAAAACCATATCAAGACCAAGGGTACGCATAAAACTATATGTCTATAAATGTATAGGCACATACAATATTTTTGTGCTGCGCCTTTGTTATGAAAAGAACCACATATTGTCACGAGATTGGCAATTATATTGAATCAAAACCGTTTTTCCTCTAATAATAGCACCCTCCCTAATAGTAGCACCCCTACAATTTTTACTAAGAAAACCCATTTCAAATGCCTAAATTTTCGGAAGTTTTTAACACTTCTTCTCTAATTTGAGATGAATTTCCTCTAAACAATCATTTATATGATTGTTTAGAGGAAACTCAACTCAAATTAAAAGGAAAATGGCCTAAAAGACATCAATTCTAATTATCTGAAAATGCATACTTAATAACAGCTCCCCTCCCTGACCATGTTATGTAAAGCTCCCAGGAGCCATTATTAGGAGAAAAACAGTATGTTGTTAATTTCACTATATCAGCCATACATGGTCAATGACATTGTCATGAGATTGACAATACCGTTGCTCCTGTATTGGTGGTATTTAAATTAATGCTGTATTATTGTCAATAATTTTGATTCTGTCTTAGTTGCTTAATTAAAGGATTTTATATAAAGACAAACTAAAATAGCATTATCAAATATTGAAGTTTCTGTATTAAAAATCAAATTTTCTAAAAAAATATCAAGAAAAACTATGCATGTGACAAAATCAGTTTGAGAAAAAAAAATGTTAACCATTAAAGGTTGAATTGAAAAATTAAAAAAAGCTATTGAACAAATAAAAAGTATATTAATAAAAATTTAATATCTATAAATAAGTTCTGTCGCAGTTCGGTAAACAGATTTCTTGCAACTTTGAGATAGCCCTTCACTTTAAATCAAGTTCAGATTTTGAACGACACATTATATATTATCACGTACACCTAGTATATATCATCTTTACAGTGAGAAATTCCATAATATATTGGAGGTTGGCAAACAGACCCTGCCGTATTTGTTATATAGACCTATAGTGTATCAGATCACACGTCCATAATCAGAAATGTAATCAGAAATACAAATACGATCATCTGTTAATATCTAGTAACCCTGGTGGCTTTATTAACACTAAATGACATTACAAAGCTTCTGCTCTCTTAATTACATGATTAAAAAAGGCTTGTGTTTGACCCTTAAACCAGGATTTTGACTCCCAAAAATCCCATTTTGATTCTCAAAAATTTCCTGCAGGGAGTCATTTTGACCCGATGAATTTCCAGTAGTGCAACCTAAGCAATATAAAACATTATATAGATCAATTGTTTTCTTCATAGTACTATTACAAAAGATCTATATGATACAACATAAACATTAAATATGTCTACACTTTATTGTTTATGTTGTTTCAGTTCCATAGATTACTTTAAAGACTGATTACTTTTCATGTTTTACTCTTTTTTGACCCCTTCAAAACCAGTTTTGACCCCTAGAATTTTGTGGTCAAGGGGTCAATGGCTCCCTTATTTAAAAAGCTAGTACAAGCCTTGATGAAGTTCCTCAGCATGCTATCTTTATGATAAACTCTTTATTGTATGGATTTTAGTTCATATTCTCTTTATACCCCCGCAAAACGAATGTTTTCGGGGGTATACTGGAATCAGCCTGTCTGTCCGTCTGTCCATCTGTCCGTCCGTCTGTCCGTCTGTCTGTCCGTCCGTGGACATTTTTACTAGTAATTTTGTGTCGCGAACTCCTCCTTCAGTTTTCATTCAATAGTAATGAAACTTCATACAAACATTGGTCATAAGTTGAAGTTTTGCAAGACGCAATTTTCAAGTCTCAACTCCCTCTGGTTCATGAATTATCTCCCCTTGAACTTAGACATTTTTTTCTATTTGTTACTATATACTAATGAATTTGTGTTGCGAACTCCTCCTTCAGTTTTCATTCAATAGTAATGAAACTTCATACAAACAATGATCACAAGTTGAAGTTTTGCAAGACGCAATTTTCAAGTCTCAACTCCCCCTGGTTCATGAATTATCTCCCCTTGAACTTAGACTTTTTTTCCTATTTGTTACTATATACTAATAATTTTGTGTCGCGAACTCCTCCTTCAGTTTTCATTCAATAGTAATGAAACTTCAAACAAACATTGATCATAAGTTGAAGTTTTGCAAGACGCAATTTTCAAGTCTCAACTCCCCCTGGTTCATGAATTATATCCCCTTGAACTTAGTCATTTTTTTCTATTTGTTACTATATACTGATAATTTTGTGTTGCGAACTCCTCCTTCAGTTTGCATTTATTAGAAATGAATCTTCATACAACATTGATCATAAGTTGAAGTTTTGCAAGACGCAATTTTCAAGTCTCAACTCCCCCTGGTTCATGAATTATCTCCCCTTGAACTTAGACTTTTTTTCCTATTTGTTTCCATGTACTGCTAATTTTGTGTCGCAAACTCCTCCTTCAGTTTTCATTCAATAGTTATGATTTTTAATACAAATATTGATGATAAGTTGAAATTTTGCAAGAAGTACTTTTCAAGTCTCAACTCCCCCTGGTGCATGAATTATGTCCTCTTGAACTTAGACCTTTTTTTGCAGATTGTTACTGTGTACTCATAATTTTGTGTCGCAAACTCCTCCATGAGTTTTCAATCAATAGTAATGAAACTTAATGCAAACATTGATCAAAAGTTGAAGTTTTGCAATACGCAATTTTCAAGTCTCAACTGCCCTGCTTCAAGAATTTGAACTTTAGCTTTTTTGTACACAAGTAAAAATCTTGCGCTACAAACTCCTCCTTGTTTTCTTTTTTGTTCACATATACTAGTAGTTTTGTGTAACAAACACCTCCTTCAGTTTTCCTTCAATAGCTTGAAAACATTTATCACATGTTTAAGTTTTGCAAGACGCCATTTAGAGGTCTCAAATCCAAGAGTTCTCTTAATATTTGAAGCATGTTTTGCCTCTTCTGTCAAAGTATCTCATTCTCTGAAAGCACTTGCGGGGGTATTAAGTCACATTCAGTGACAAGCTCTAGTTTTTTATACTCCCACATCAAAAGATCAGGGGCATAATAGTTTTACCATTGTCTGTCTGTCTTTCTGTCTGTGTGTCTGCAAAACTTAAGCTACTACCTAGACACTGCCAATTACTTTTATTCAACATACAATGCTCATATTTGGTATGATGATTGGTCTCATTCTCTACTGATAAGAAGGTAGAGGTCATGTGACAAGGTCAAGGTCATCTGCCGAGGTCAAAGTCATCTGCCAAGGTCAAAGTTTAAAAAAATTGCTGTTTCAGGGTTAGACTGCCTCCGTGGCCTAGTGGTAAATGCACTAGACCCGTGACCTGGAGGTCCGTGGTTCGAACGCCACTGTCGCCGGGGTGTGTTTATGGGCAAAACACTTAATAGCCAGCCCCAGTGCACCCAGCTGTAAAAATGGGAGGCAGTGGGTTTAAACCACTGCCTCTCTCTCAGGGACGTGAAAACATTAGGATTGAGTGTTTGAGAACGATTCTATAAGCTTAAGCTTTCGTCGCAATCGAACCAAAATAAATAAGTAATCAAAGTGCTGTCAGCACTGTAAATTGGACATCATTGAGAGGCTGGGATAGTGCAATAGTTCACCAATCAAAAGGGCTCAAATTGGACAATTAAAGTTGGTAAAATATTTGCCCAATTTGTGAGTTTTTTGTCTTAACATTCCATCTTTTCCAGGACATCGCCAGCTCATCCAACCTCGTGGGTCCGATTTTGAAAGTTTGCTGATTCGATAGCCCTCTGCTAGTCTAAATAATTTCTTAGCAGATTTTTTTTACGTTGTTATAATGAGCACACGCCAAGCTAAAAGCTTGTCTGTTAATATTATTCCTCTCTCTAGAGTTTAAAAGCATGTTTAGCAACAAAACATTTTTCATTTAACTATTTACAATTTTGATTACCAACATGTTTGTTTTTCAAGCATTGGGTTTTACCAAATACTATAAATGCATTTTCCCTCAAGAAACACATGAAATCGGCAACTATGCTATTTATATCTTTGGTTTCTGACCAATCGATTAAATCTAGCAGCACTCTATGATTATTCATGTGTTATTCTAAAAATAGATAGCCCTTACTGCTATCCTATATCAGTTTATCGTATGTTTTTGTCGGTTTATTTGTTGTTGAATAATTTTTCTTCATACTCAAATTTGAATTTATTGAAAATAGGAGTGGAGTGTGATCAGAGTGCTCATAGAAATCAAATATTTCAAAATTACAAAATTATTTCTATTTGTTAACACATAGTCAACAGTACTCATTCCACCAGTAGACTTCCCACGCTCCCTATCAGAGTGCAGACGACCATTGACCAATGACAAACAACTTAATTGACACATTTCGAGCAGACGATGTCCATTTGCATCTACCACATGGTCTGAATGTACGCGTGGGTTTTGACTGGGTGATAATCATAACAGAATTTGATTGGTTGTCAGCCCTACAACTTGTAAATGACCGTTCCAGAAAAAAATCAGAGCAGTAATATTGTAAGTGCTACAAATTTATTTTACAGTTAACCTATTGTACGTTTCAACTCCTTTACTCAACCGAAAATCTTGTTATAAACACTGAAAATACTAACTGGTAATTACTAAAAGCGAAAATTACATCAAATTTTGTATTAGCCTCTTCTCTATTTGTCGAAAAGTAAATAAGTAAAAACAAAGTTGGTAGATTGTGACTGAAAAGGCCGTTTCTTCGTTGTTTGAAAACACATAATTTAGTTTGAACACATTGCTCAGAAGATAAAGGTAAAAATGTAGTAGGTCAAACAGACTGGATTTCTGGAAAACGGTATAAATCTCCGATTTAAAAACTATTCCTGCTTCATAAACACATCTTATTAGCTCTGCATTACATCAAAAATACTTACAGATTTTTCCATACTGCTCAAAAACTGGTTATTTTGTTATTTTTATCGAGCATACTGTTGCTAGTTTGTCAATTAGTTTGTAGGTTTTTGGCCAAAACAGCAAAGCTTATAAAGCGATGGCCAAAAACCTACAAACTAATTGACAAACTAGCAACAGTATGCTCGATAAAAATAACATTATAACCAGTTTTTGAGCAGTATGGAAAAATCTGTAAGTATTTTTGATGTAATGCAGAGCTAATAAGATGTGTTTATGAAGCAGGAATAGTTTTTACTTATTTATTTTGGTTCGAATAATCACCTCCGTGTCGTGGCATGGGTGTTACAAACTTTAAGCTTGGTCATAACTCTTAAATGGTATGTGATAGAGCCCCCATATTTCACATGATGATTTCTTTGGACAAGACCTTTCTGTAGGTGTCATGTTCAAGGTCATGAGTCAAGGTCTAGGTCATTTTTTCAGGTCAAATTTGTTAGAAATAAAAATAAAAACTTTTACACTGGCCATAACTTTTGAATGGTAAGTGAAAGGGTCTTCATATCTCACATGATGATTGCTTGGGATAAGACTTCTCTGTTGGTACCAAGATCCAAGATCATCAGTGAAGGTCATTTTTCAAGGTCAAGTTTTAAAAAAAAGATATTAGCAATAACTTTTGAAGGGTAAGTGATAGGACCTTCATATTTCACATGATAAATGCCTTTGACAAGACCTTTCTGTAGGTACCAAGTTCAAGGATATCAGTCAAGGTCATTTTTCATGGTCAAATTTGTTGAAAAAATGTTAAAACTTCATCATTGGACTTAACTTTTGAATGGTAAGTGATGAGCCTTCATATTTCACATGATGATTGCTTGGGATTAGACCTTTGGTACCAAGTTAAAGGTCATCATTCAAGGTCAAGGTCATTTTTCAAGGTCAAATTCATGAAAAAATTAAAACTTTAATATTGGCCATAACTTTTGAATGGTAAGTGATAGGACCTTCATTTATCAAACAAATTTTTTGGTTATGGCATTTTTGTAGTCTTACCATGACAAACTTTAACCTTAGTCATATCTCTGTTGTTATTTATGATAGCATGTGTGTTCACCATCACAGGATCTCTATCAAAGGGGATTAATGTGGGAGCATTTTTGTAAGAGTTACGCCCCTTTTTTTACTTCGACTGTTTGAATTAACCAGTACCTGTAGCCATACCTTGCACCCGTAGACTGTGCTCTTGTTATAAAACTTTGGTTTGTAAAATCTAGGTTACAGAATATTTATTGTAAATTAAAGATGAACTGATTGTAACCACTTGAAGTGGAGAATAAAAGACGTGTTTATTTGGTGATGTTATCAAATATTTACCAACGTTTTCTTGTGAGAACCGATAATTATGAGCAAACTGCCATGTTTATTCTGCTTGATTAGCTCTTGAAATTTTGAACAAAAAATCAAAGTCCTTTAAAAGTTTATTCTTACTAAAATTTCATTTCAGGCATAGCTTGTTATAGTTACAGAGAAAAATTTCTTTAGGTAGAGGACTCTAAAAAGTTCTGCAATGTTTCGGAAAGCATGATCTTTCACAATGTTAAATAAGGTTTCCTCGTGAAATGATTAGGAAACCTTCTTCAACACTGTAAAAGTTTATGACTTTCTAAACATTGTGGAAATATTAAATATTAAAAGCTCTACTTTAATACTATAATATCAGGAGGAATACTGGAATTTTTTTGAGTGGAATATCACTTGTTCTGATAGATTTTCACTTCTTGGTTCATTAGATGCTATTGTATATCATTAAGATGGACCCAAATATGCCAGTTACATACCCTATTTCCCCTGATAATAGAGCCCTCCCTATTAGTAGTACCCCTACATTTTTACTAGGAAAACCCACTTCAAATGCCTAAATTTTAAGAATTTGTTGTGATTTCTTCTCTAATTTGATATGTATGATTGTTTAGAGGAAATTTACCTCAACTATAGAGAAAAGGGTCTAAAAGACTCAAGTTTTGTGATTTTTTTCAATTTGAAAGTGCATACTAACTAAATAAAAGCTCCCTGACCATGTTATGTATAGCTCCCAGGAATGTTTATTGTGAGAAATACGGTAATCACAATTTGCTATGTAAAATCAGAAGCCAACTGACATGCTTTAAGATAATTTGCTCCTAGTCTTGCCTCAGTTGTTTTTGTTTGCATTTCTAGAAAATATTATTGTTGTACATGTAGTTCTATTACAAGCCACTTTAATCCAAATTTGTATCAACAATATCATAAGTGCTAAACAAAAACTTCATTTTAGAAACAGGGGACTTAATTGTAAGTTTTGTAATGACTTTATCCCATTTAATTCCCTTTGAAAAAAATACTGTAAGGAAGAGTGTTGGGGGCAGACTTATTTGCCCCTAAAGTATTGCAATTTGCCACTTTACTATGAGAGAAATAAAACTGAAGCTTTCTTCAAGTGAAAGATGAACACATTCCAACATAAACCCTCTTTTCAATGCTACAGGGTAGAAAATGATGTAAATAAAACATTGTGGAAAATGAATTAATTGCTTGTTACAAGGAATTTCTTCGTTTTTTCACAATTTTTATACCCCAAAAAACTAATAGTTTGAGGATTATATAGGAGTCAGCTTGTCGGTCACTTAGTCCGTAGAAGTCCCTTGGTTGGTCGCTTTGTCTGTCTGCAGCTTTTTCTTGTCCGGTCAATTTCTCAGCAACTTAGGGTAGATTTCATTGAAACTTTACATATGTGATCAGTATTAGGCACAGGCTTGCAAGTGTTATTTTGTTACGATCCATTGACTTTTGACAGAGTTATGGCCCTTTGATGAAAAAATGGCTTTTTATTATTGACAAGCACTTATAGGGGGTGTAATAAACGGCTTTGTGACAGTTTAGTTTTTCTCAAAAGACTAAAATTTGAAATTTAATCAACTGAGAATTATCTGCAAATTCTTTGATTTTGACCTGTGAAATAATTTCATTTTGAAATAGGATAATGGATCTGTAACCAGTCACCTCAATAAGATGAAATATTGTTGAAATTGACATTAAACCACATATAACTAAATGATCTGTGCTATGATCAAATCTGTATCAAAAAAGATAAGAATTGTTTGATATTTGGACAGTGTGTGTTATAATAATGTTTAAATGAACCCTTCAATTTGGATACATTAATGTTTGCTCACAACTTGTTTGTAGATTACAAGCTTTTCAATAGTGTTTTATGTTTCATACAATGAAATGTGAGGCTTTTAAAATTATCCTTTTATAAACTCTCAGCTGGGTTTTTCCCTAGAGAAAGATTTATTCCAATGAAAGTGTTTTTAGTAAATGTTTTGTTGTGAACGTTTCTATTTAATTTACCAATTACCCAGACCACAAAGAGTACCAGTATTACCGTATATTTGGGTCCATTACGATGGCTCAGCACAAAACAGTTGTAACTGCCTATATGTTTATAGGCAGTTACAACTGTTTTGCACAGAGCTGTCGATTAATGATACATCAGGTGGCAAACTTTCACAAGATACACCTTTTACACTGCTGGATGTCCAAATGTGAAAAACAATTAAAGGAAATAACTCAAAAGCTAGGTAGAGTTATGGTATAACATTTGCCAATTTGCCACCATTGCAATAAATTTTGAAAATGTGTCATCCATACATATCACTTATTAGATTTTGCTATATTTACATATATACCTGTCTACATGAAGCGTAAATTAAAATTAATTACATTAGATATTTGATAAATGTATTGATATCAGAATGTCAGACATTTTGCACATCTTTGTCAGTTTGAAATTCAATTAACATTGAACATGATAATTGGTATACTGCCAGTCGTGTTGGTCAAGAAATAGTTGATACAGTAACTTCCCTTGAGTTCCTGCTAAAACATTTAAGAGATATTTCTTGTAATGAGGGTTTAGTGCAAGACTGTACTAAGTGTATATACATTGTATATACACTTAGTACTGTCTTGCACTGAACCCTCAATAATATGAACCCTTCAAAAATGACCAACTTGTAAATCAAACTTTATTTTGGTGTATCTTATTTCTGCCACCAAAGCTAGTTGGCAAAATAGATACAAAAGAATAAAACCACTACATTTTGGGTAAATTGGCAAAAATAAGACAATGTGAGAATATCCCATAGTGCAGTAATGCCAAAGAAATTCTTTCAAAATTTTGAATTTGTGTACTCTATGAAAAGAGCAATATGTACTTTAATGAAAGCTAAGATATAACGAAATAATAATAATAATGTCTTTATTTAAAGGGGCTACCCATTTTGTTTCTCAATCTTCCTTTTAGGCCTCTTGAAACAAATACAGATTACAAATGTTACTTATTAACAATATTTAAAGTTTTACACAAATTATTTACAGTTATTTAAAAACATTAAGAGTCAAGTCACATTCTTTTTACACAAGTTTCATTTATTTCTTAGTCTAGAAAAACATTTTTCTCCTGACAAGAAAGGCAATTATCATGGACGATCAAGGACAAAAAATGTTTACATAATCTTTCATTTTCTATCTGAAATATCGAGGGTTCAGTGCAAGACTGTACTAAGTGTCTATACTGCATTTAGCTATAATTATATAAAGAGGGTCCTCTGTTGAATCGACCTAATTTTTGTTTCATTTGAACTCTCTGTAAGTTTCGGCGTAGCAATCCACTGTTCACTCTTCCTTTGTCATTGCAAGTTTTTCATGGCCGATTGCTTTCACAGATCATAATGTGAGGGATAATTGATGATAGTTAATTCATAAACGGTTAAAAGACATGCTATAATGATGTTAATGTAATGCTTTAAATGGCTTCTCAGTTCTTAACATCATGTCTGCATATGGGTAAAAAGTATGAACAGGCTTTGTGTGCCTTAACTGCAATGACATAGACAATGTAAGTAGTTTTATGGAAGGAATGGAAAAGGATGCAAGTGACACCATTTCTGATCATTAAGATGCTGTTTTGGTGTCGCCTATGGACCAAAGATGCTTAAAAGCATTTATACATAATTGGTTCCTGACGACAGCCTGGGACTAAGAGTGAAAGCATGGATTAAATTACACATTTCTAAAGTAAAAGAATGAATAGGAAATTTAGAAATCTGAAAAAAAAAGACAAGAAAAAATGCACTTTTGTTGAAATGATGTTCCTTTTTTCAACTCATGGATTAAACCAAGAGCAAAGGCATGATCCCATTACAGTGCTTGAAATTGAAATATTTGTTAGGGCAAAACCACTACAAATGCTGATATATTTCTTCAATCTTGGTGCAACAGTTCTGCAATAACAAAATTATCTAGCATTCCTGAGTGTCATCCTTGGTGATCAGGGATTATGTTATTGGGTAATCCACTCAATATACAAACAAATTTTGCACCTACCATTGACCAATGTCAATATTTACAGAGTGATCATGATACTTATAAATAAAGGAATGTCCACAATTACACCATACTATACTGAACCACAAAAGAAACATCACACTAGAAAAAAATTATTTGCACAAAAATCTTTTGATTGAAAAGCTTACATTTGGACTTTTAATGAATAGTTGTTTTCTAAATTGATTTTATATGATTGATTGCAATAGCTGAGATAACGGCATTATATTTTGTCTATGTCATGCTTCAAGATGTCAGTAGCAAAAAAGGGATGGTGAAACCAAACTTACTAAAGGCAGTGATTGGTTATGTTATCTCAGTTGTAAAGGCATGATTTTTAGTAGTTTTGGGTCACAGTCATGTCTGAGACTAATTCCAAATTATTGTCAAACTACCAAATTTTTGTGGAAAAGGGTGTGTTTCTTTCATTAGTTACCAATACAAGTTGTTTGTGTTATTTTAATGTTCTATGCTTTAGGTGAATAACTGATAATCCTCCAGAAAAAGCTTGGCTTTTTCTAATGCAAGAATACTTTAAATGATATTTTCTATGATTTGAGAAGGAATCTTGAAGGCATTTTGTGAAAATTTGATGTGTTCATAACTCTATTATGTGATAACGGCAGGACCACTAAAGGCAAATAAATGATATGTGGAATACATGTATATTTTCACTATAATCTTTAGCAACTTGTCTTATTATCTATAGCTTGACAAGCTGTTACATGCCTTATAATTACTGCAACTCATAGATTTTACTGCAAATTTCAAATCTGTAAAGATTTTACTGTATTTGCAATCTTTAAGGCTTTAATTTATTAAAGGCTTAACTTTTGGTCACAGCTGATTACTAGTGGTAATCATGCATATACTTTTAAATCTCTTTTATAAAGATATTCTAATGTCAATGTTCTCTTTACAGATTTTATCAATACCTTTCTTTTTAAAGACTTTTAAATATAGCAGATATCATTTCTGTGTATAAAGTAAACTTTTGACAGGCACACTGAATACATGTGCAGAAATCCCTCTTATCCCTTGTCATGCTGAACCGGGAATATTCCTGCTTTGGCAGGAGCTATAGACAAACATCAGCCTGCAAATATGTGCAGTCTGATGTTAGTCTACACCACCTGTTTCTAACTTTCAAACCAAAATTGTGAACAGATTTAGTTTTTCAAATAAAAATTGACCAACAGTTGGTACTTTCAGTGCTTTTTGCCCTTTGAATTTGATGAAAATTTTTAGCCAAAATTTATTTAGCATGACAAGGGTTATTCAAGGTTTTTAGATGGCAGCAGTCCAGACATTGCTATAGCCATGCTAGTGTTGGTGTTGTTTTGCAGCTAAGCCTAAGCATTTTGTGAATTATTTTACTAAGGGCTTTCACTTGAAATTTTGAATATATGGTCACTTTCTTAAAGTAATTTATACTCATAAAGGCAAGTACTCTACACTGTGCTTTCACTTGTGGCCAAGTTCCTTGACCCTATGATCTTGCTTGACCTGTGTTTGATATATTAACTGAAAACCTCAATCAGGAACCTTGGGTGATACTCAGACCTCGTTCAAGGGAGATAATTCAGCAATTGATGAGAGTAGGGAATCCAAAATTGCAGGTGCACAACTTCACAAACGATACACACTATGTGTAAATTTCAACCCAATACATGCAATAGTGTAGGTGAAATGTTCCAGACAAAAATAATTTAGTGAAAATTATATGTACAAAGGGAGATATTTCAGCAACCAACAAGAGTAGGGGCTTCAAAATTGCAGGTGCAAAACTTCATATGCTGATACACATTATGAATTTCAGTGATGTAGCTAAAATAGTCTCTGAGAAAATTTGTGTTTACGGACAGACAGACCGCCATGGGGAATCCAGTTTACACCCCTCTACTTTGTAGGCGTGGGGTATAATAAGGGAGTAGCCATGTTTGTGTCAGGCTGTCATATTGCACAAGCTTATATGATGTCACAAATATTAAGATGAGGCTGAAAAAACACAATCATCGAAAGGTTGAATTGAGCATATTATGATATGATAGTGTTTAACTGCATTTTGTTATCAAATTATAATATGCCCAAAAGATCACCTTTAACGACTAGAATGCATTAAAGAACTCTGTTTTTCTTCAAGAATATTAACCAATTTAGTACTACCAGAAGCCGAATTTCCTATTAAATGACTCAATATTACTACACTTATGTCCCAGGTACTTTCCAGTTTACAGAAATGTTCAAGTGACTGCAGAATACCTCAGATATTAGGTCATGACCATTACCTTGACCTTTGATCACATTGAAGTGCTGTTTATGGCAAGCAGTAGTTTGGGAGAGCTATGTTGTCCATGGATATTTTTTGCTCATTGAGTCCTTTCTCAATATTATCATTCTGTTAAGGGTTTTTTAATAACTTGAAATAGAGAGACATTTATTGCCTTTTTGAAAGTATTATACTGTGTTATATAACACTTAAGTGCTTCTAAAGTGCTTCTTATCCTAGGCTATTATGTTAATCCTGATCATATTCAAGTCTAGAATATTCTGTCTAAAGTAATAGGTTATGCTATAACTGTTTGCAATTTTATAGCCTGCTTTGCTTAATGAAGCCATGGCTAACTGAAAAGTTGTTTAAAGTGATGTGAAACCCAATTCTAACAATCAAAGATGGAAAGGAAACCAATGAATGTTCCCTAGAAGCTATTTTAGAATTAAACACGGATTGACTGAAGAACTTACCCTTTTGATTTGCTATTGACAGCAAAAAGGAAACTTTGGATATATTTATCACTTTATAACACTGTCTGAAACACAAATTATTGTCTCTATGAGGCATAATTTATACACCAAAATAGTTCAACAACAAAAGATATAAATCATGAAAGGTATATTTCGTCCTCTTATCAGTATATTATATTTCACGCTGTTAAAATCTCCATATCTGTATGTTTTAAGTCGTTGATTTGTGTCCGATAGATCACTTCCATTGTATGTCAATAATACCACCCTTAACTAAATAAAGGCTTTAAGTGGTTTTATGACCAACTACTGTTCTAATTATAGAATAACTTTCATAATTGGCTTAATTATTACCTTAAAATTCTTTACACAGGCTTTATTTGAAGAAAAAGAAAGTTGTATAGTCCGTTTGACTTCTATATGGACCAACCTTTTCATCAATTACATAGAATTGCGTTTGAATAAAGGATTTGTTTGTAGTGAAATCTTAATTTCAGCTTAATACCATTCCAAAATATATTTTTTGAAGATAAAATGATTTCAAAATAATGATTTTGTCTATCTAGTTAATGTTAATATTTTCACATTATCCGTTTTTAAACACGAGGGGTGATGGAGGCTGTTCAATAGTAAGAAGATGTCAACATATACAGTAAAAACACGTGGTTTTATACTAAACTTTTGACAGATGAAATGTCCATTATTCCTTATTTGGACATGCTTATTAGCATATCGACGGTCATGTCATCTTAAACTTAAATAGCACGTGATTTTTACCGTTAGTACTCGCCTTTTCATCAAGTTTTCCTCGTGAAATTCCTAACTACTTCGTTTAATAATGTTTTTTGATTGGTCTTAACATGTAAATATAGGGTTCATCTCAGAATGAATAAAATCAATAATCAATTATCTGGTCAAACAGTTTCTGAAGAAAGAGAGAATATACACAGATTTGATATCCAACGTTAGCAAAAATCTTAGACAAACTTAATTATATAGAAAAACTCGATTTTATAGTAATACAATTCACTTAAAATCTTACTCTTTTGACTCGGCCCCTATGCAAATCAGTACTATTTTTGGTTATACAATTCGCTGTTCCGTTTAATACAGTAACAAGTAGGTATGAAATGCTGAAAGTTAACATGTAGACGGACGGACAAAATCATTATTTTACATTCAAAAATTCTGAAAAACAAAATTCGTCATGGTATTAACTGTAAAAAATGATATGACAAGAAAAATATGCGTTTCATTAATTAATTTCTGAGATTTTCGGCGAAATGTTGGTCCATATAGAAGTCAAACGGACTATAAACGTAGACAAAAAATTCTAGTGCATATTGGTTAATGCCCGTCTTTCACATAGAGAATAATTTGGTAGTGTCCTAAAAGATCTATGTTATCTGGGCCTGAGGTTATAAAACTTTTCTCAGGCTCAGACTCAATTTTCTCAAATTTCAGTTTGAGATTAAAGCCGTAATTCTGTCACATTACTTATATAAATGTATGAAAATAAAAGATGATATTAAGAATTTGTTTTTAATAACAACTTATTAATATTTTCTTTTATTTTCATACATTTTTATGCCCCCGTATCGAGAGATCAGGGGCATATTGTTTTACTCATGTCCATCTGTCTGTCTGTCCGTCCGCCTGTCTGTCTGACTGTCCGTCCGTCCGTTTGTCTGTCCGTCCGTCTGTCTGAAAACTTAACCTTGCCAATATCTTCAAGCCTATTCAAGATACAAAGCTAATATTTGGCATGATGATAGATCTCAATGATCCGCATCCGCTGGTACCAAAGTCAAGGTCATGTGACAAGGTCAAGGTCATCTGTCAAGGTCAAACTTTGAAAACTTAACCTGAAAACTTAACCTTGCCAATATCTTCAAGCCTATTCAAGATACAAAGCTAATATTTGGCATGATGATAGATCTCAATGATCCGCATCCGCTGGTACCAAAGTCAAGGTCATGTGACAAGGTCAAGGTCATCTGTCAAGGTCAACTTTGAAAACTTAACCTGAAAACTTAACCTTGCCAATATCTTCAAGTCTATTCAAGATACAAAGCTAGTATTTGGCATGATGATAGATCTCAATGATCCGCATCCGCTGGTACCAAAGTCAAGGTCATGTGACAAGGTCAAGGTCATCTGTCAAGGTCAAACTTTGAAAAAAAAAAGTGCCGTGTCGGGGGCATTCGTGTTTCACAAACACATCTTGTTTTAATTTTAAATTTGAGAAAATTGAGCCTGAGCCTGAGAATAGTTTTATAACCTCAGGCCCTGGTTGAGGTTGGGAGAATGTATCATGACTAGGCTTAGCCGTATATTTTGCAGTGATTGCTATACAATGTCTTCATATCATTTGTTTGGTTGGCTCATCTTAGATGACATCAAATAGGATGAAATGATCATATGCAGGGAATAATTAATTTTCTGGTAAATTTTCTAGTTTTCACAGAAAAACATCATTGAAGAATGATAATTTAGGATAGCTTTAATATGGGGAGATCACAGATTGCTGATAAAAGGGTGAAACTTAAGGACTATTATACCAGTAATTCACCAGGCCTCGGTCCAAAGTCATTGTGATTTATTGAGTTATTGTATTGAACATTTTAAACAATTTCACTGGTCACACCTAAAGGCCATTCAGGACATTTGGTATTGTTACCATTGTTTACTCGTACTGTATATTACTTTTAAAATTATACTAGAAGACAAAAGTGGTCAAAAATCAAAGAATTATTTAAGTCAACAATATATAACATGAAAATAGTATTAAAATACATTTCAAGGGGTCAAAGCAATATTATTGTAAGTGCCAATAAAAATTTGGCACTTACGACAGTTTTACACTGACCCCTCAAATTTTGTATTAGAACCAGCTGTCAAAATAGCTTATCTTTCACATTCAGTCACTCATATGCTTTCTTATAAAGCTTCCCAAACACAATGAATTTGATTAACAAGAATATTTCAAACTTTTCCTAAAAGATGTGGTAAAAGTCTTTAGATTGTGTGAAAAATATGTCTCATAACCAAGATCCCTTTGGAATTGAAAGACATCACTTTGATTCTGCAGACAAGTGTAGGAATACTGAATATGAACTTGTCAACTGATAACAGTCAGGAAAATTGTGAAATTGACAATTATAATGATTTCGGAATGGTTTTGGAGTAAAATTGAATGAGTCTGATGAGCATTAAATTATTTTCAAAGGAGTTAAAAAATTAATGATAACTTCATCTTTAGAATTGTAAGAAATTAGCAAAGAACTTTTTACTTCCCTTTAATAAATTGTACATATTTTTCTGATTTTGTATCTTCACAAACAAATAGGACGCTTAAATAATCAACACAAACCAATTAAAACCATGAAATTATTTGACCAATTTAATTAAAATGTTGATCATTTTGAACAATTTTGAGGCATTTTGAACAATTTCTGAGTGTTTGGAAGTGATTGGAGTGAGAGTTTGGAATGAAGGATTGGAGAACTGAGTGTTTTTTAATGGTTTTGATTGCAATGAATGTCTATTTCATGATGTAGCTAACTACAAATCAATTAGTAGAGCACTCAATTTCAAACTTAGACCACAGGTTCAAAATGACAGCTGTCCTAAGACAGCTCTCATTTTGAACCTGTGGTCTAAGTTTGAAATTGATTTCGCTTGTCTTCTCATTGTTGAAACAGACACCATGAAGAGGCCTGTACAAAGTGAATTACACCAAGCTCATTTAAAGTGTTTTCTTGAAGCCTTGCACCAGCCCCAATAGCAATTATCTGTGGGGCGTTGCTTTTATGGGTTTATTCCATAATAGGGACAATAAATGACTGGAAAAAACATACATGATACAGTGAGGATTCAAGATGCTTGCCATTTGGATATGTCCTTGGACATCTTAAACCAATCCTCAGATACCCCAGGGTCTCTCTATTTACTAAGCTATATTAATAGTAAGACCTTGGGGTATCTGAGAATGTCTGAAACCTCCTTTTTATGCCCCCTTATCGAGAGATCGAGGGCATATTGTTCTACTCATGTCCGTCTGTCTGTCTGTCTGTCTGTCCGTCTGTCTGTCTGTCTGTCTGTCCGTCTGTCTGAAAACTTAACCCGAAAACTTAACCTTTGCCTTTTCTCCAAAAGTATTTGACATACAAGGCTCATATTTGGCATGATGATAGATCTCAATGATCCGCATCTACTGGTACCAAAGTCAAGGTCATGTGACAAGGTCAAGGTCATCTGTCAAGGTCAAACTTTGAAAAAAATGCTGTTACGGGGGCATTCGTGTTTCACAAACACATCTTGTTACTTACTATATTAAAATCAAATAAGTTACTATCAAATGAAAAAAAATCATAGTAGGTTTTTACTAGGCATACTTGTATATTTTCAGTTTGTGAGATTCTATGGTATCCTGATACCAGTATTCTGTGTGGCTACATTATTGATGACCCTGGTGCATCAATTAAGGATGGTCGCTAAAGGTGCGTAATGAAGAGACTTATAATGTCATGGTGCTAGTAATGAGAAAGCCAGTATTTGTCATAATGAGGGTACCATGCATCTGTGACCCATGAAATGAAAAATGACCATGTGGAAACTGGGAAAGTTTTCAACCTGTTCAACATGGATTCATCAATGAATTTGAAAATTACTTTGAACACTTATTCTTCATTATGTTTAGTTGTGCCTTTTTAGTCCCCTACCAGTGTTCACACCGGAGGGGACTATTGGTTTGCCCTCCGTCTGTCCGTCCGTCCGTCCGTCTGTCCGTCTGTCCGCTCAAATCTTGATCCCGCGATAACTTAATAACTAAGCAAGCGTTTTTGATGAAAGTTGGTATATGACTAGATGGCAATGTGTAGATTATGCACATCATTTTATTTTTGTTTTTCGACTTAAATTGAGGTTGCTATGGTTACAGAAATAGTGAAAATATGGCCAAAAATGGGATCCTGGGATAAGATAATAACTAAGCAAGCTAGTTTGATGAGACTTGGTATATGACTATATGGCAATGTGTAGATTAGGCACATCATTTTATTTTTGTTTTTAGACTAAAATTGTTGTTGCTATGGTTACGGAAATAGTGAAAATATGGCAAAAAATATTGGATCCTGCGATAAGTTAATAAGTAAGCAACCTAATTTGATGAGACTTGGTATATGACTAGATGGCAATGTGTAGATTATGCACATCATTTTATTAGCTCCACTGGCTGAAAGCCACTGGGGCTATTCTCATGGCGTTGTGTCCGTCATGCGTCCGTCCGTGCGTCCGGTCGTAAACTTTTTCTTTAAAAATCTTCTCCTCAGAAACTACTGGATGGATTTCAACCAAACTTCACAGAAATGATCCTTGGGTGACCCTCTTTCAAAGTTGTTCAAGAAATTTTGATCCAATGAAAAACATGGATTTAATGGGCATAGCTAATTTCCAAATATGGTAAAAAGTGACTTTTCTCAGGTTCTAACAGGTGGATATCAACCAAATTTTACATGAATGATCCTTGGGTGACCCTTTATCAGTCTTTCAAAAATTATTGTGATTGGATGAAAAATATGTATTTTATGGGCGGAGGTTATTTCAATATATGTTATATAGTGGAAACTTTGAAAATCATTTTCTCAGAATCCAACTGATGGATATCAACCAAATTTTACATGAATGATCCTTGGGTGACCCTTTATCAGTCTTTCAAAAATTATTGTGATCGGATGAAAAATATGTATTTTATAGGCGGAGGTCATTTCTCTATATGTTATATATTGGAAACTTTGAAAATCATTTTCTCAGAATCTAAATGATAGATATCAACCAAATTTTACATGAATGATCCTTGGGTGACCCTT
Organism: Fragum whitleyi; assembly: GCA_948146395.1. Classification (NCBI taxonomy): domain Eukaryota; kingdom Metazoa; phylum Mollusca; class Bivalvia; order Cardiida; family Cardiidae; genus Fragum; species Fragum whitleyi. The sequence continues at coordinate 14,401,837 of OX411545.1, forward strand.
TATCAGTCTACCAAAAATTATTGTGATCGGATGAAAAATATGTATTTTATGGGCGGAGGTCATTTCTCTATATGTTATATAGTGCAAACTTTGAAAATCATTTTCTCAGAATCTAAATGATGGATATCAATCAAACTTCATTAGTATGATCCTTGGGTTATCTATTATCATTCAGCCAAAAATTATTGTGATTTGAAGAAAAATATGTCTTTTATGGGCGTAGGTCATTTCTATATATATGTTATAATAGTGGAAAATTTGAAAATCTTTTCAACATCAGTAGAAGCCAAAATATCTAAAAATCTAGTCAAAACTTAGATTTGCTATTACAAGAAATTCAAGCCTGTGGAGCGACACAAGCCATCCATGGCTTTCTAGTCTTTGTTCTTTGACAAAAAGTGCTATGGTAACGGAAATAGTGAAAATATGGCAAAAAATGGATCCTACAATAACTTAATAACTAAGCAAGCTAACTTGATGAAACCTGTTTTAAAATGTAAAAAAAATTTATAAGCCATGTTAGTCAGGGTGGTGATGCAGCAGTATTAATCACCTCCAGTGAAAGTTCTCATTTCTTACCAACAAGACTGAAGAAAAACATCTTGGATCAGACAAGGTAACTGTTATTGATACTATTTCTTGCATATGTCTATTGCTTGCATGAATTGTATAGTGGGCACAGCAGAGACAACAACTCATGTAAGTCTTGTTTAACCCTTTCCAAAACAAGACCTGGTTTTGACGTCTCTGATAGAATTGGCGTGGGAAAACATTGAGACAAACAAAGCCGGTAGGGGACTTATGTCCATGTCCAACATGGCTCTTGTTTTAACAAACTTTTAAAAAGCTCCAAGGTCAAGGTCACAATTGAAGTTCCGAGGTAAAAATCAAATGCTATGAAGCATATCTCCTACAGTTATTAGTCCCCCACCGGTTACCGGTTGGGGGACTATAGGTTTGCTCGATTCCGTCTGTCTGTCCGTCTGTCCGTCACGCTTTTGTCCGGGCTATATCTTCTAAACCATATGTGCTAGCAACTTCAAACTTGGTACACTTATAGATCTCATTGAGGAGAAGTGTCATGTTTAAGAACCGTAACTCTGCCACGCCCACTTTTTGAGTTATTGCCCTTTGTTGTTTTTACCCTTACATTCTTGTCCGGGCTATATCTTCTCAACCATATGTGCTAGCAACTTCAAACTTGGTACACTTATAGATCTCATTGAGGAAAAGTGTCATGTTCAAGAACCCTTACTCTGCCACACCCACTTTTTGAGTTATTGCCCTTTGTTGTTTATACCCTTACATTCTTGTCCTGAACATATCTCCTAAACTATGTGTGCTAGCAACTTCATTCTTGGTACACTTATAGATCTCATTGAGGAGAAGTGTCATGTTTAAGAACCGTTACTCTGCCATGCCCACTTTTTGAGTTATTGCCCTTCGTTGTTTTTACCCTTACATTCTTGTCCGGGCTATATCTTCTAAACCATATGTGCTAGCAACTTCAAACTTGGTACACTTACAGATCTCATTGAGGAGAAGTGTCATGTTCAAGATCCATAACTCTGCCACACCCACTTTTTGAGTTATTGCCCTTTGTTGTTTTTAGCCTTACATTCTTGTCCGGATCATATCTCCTAAACCATAAGTGCTAGCAACTTCAAACTTTGTACACGGATAGATCTTATCGAGGACAAGTGTCATGTTCAAGACCTGTTACTCTACCACACCCACTTTTTGAGTTATTGCCCTTTGTTGTTTATACCCTTACATTCTTGTCCTGAACATATCTCCTAAACTATGTGTGCTAGCAACTTCATTCTTGGTACACTTATAGATCTCATTGAGGAGAAGTGTCATGTTTAAGAACCGTTACTCTGCCATGCCCACTTTTTGAGTTATTGCCCTTCGTTGTTTTTACCCTTACATTCTTGTCCGGGCTATATCTTCTAAACCATATGTGCTAGCAACTTCAAACTTGGTACACTTACAGATCTCATTGAGGAGAAGTGTCATGTTCAAGATCCATAACTCTGCCACACCCACTTTTTGAGTTATTGCCCTTTGTTGTTTTTAGCCTTACATTCTTGTCCGGATCATATCTCCTAAACCATAAGTGCTAGCAACTTCAAACTTTGTACACGGATAGATCTTATCGAGGACAAGTGTCATGTTCAAGACCTGTTACTCTACCATGTCCACTTTTTGAGTAATTGCCCTTTATTGTTTTTAGTCTTACATTCTTGTCCGGATCATATCTCCTAAACTAAGAGTGCTAGCAACTTTAAACTTTGTACATGTATAGATCTCATTGAGGACAAGTGTCATGTTCAAGAACTGTCACTCTGCCACGCCCTTTTTTTGAGTTATTGCCCTTTGTTGTTTTTACCCTTACATTTTTGTCCAGATCATAATTCCAAAACTATAAGTGCTAGCAACTTCAAACTTTGTACACTGATAGATCTTACCGAGGACAAGTGTCATGTACAAGAACTGTTACTCTGCCATGTCCACTTTTTGAGTTATTGCCCTTTGTTGTTTCTATCCATGCATTTTTGTCCTGTACTTATCTCCTAAACCATAAGCCCTAGCAACTTCAAACTTTGTACATTGGTACATCTCATTGAGAAGAAGTGTAATGCACAAGAACTGTTACTCTGCTACATCCACTTTTTATGCCCCCGATAGGGAGGCATAATAAATTTGACTTGTCCGTCCGTCCGTCCGTCTGTCCGTCCGTCTGTCCGTCCGTCTGTCCGTCCGTCCGTCCGTCATTCCGTCCAAAAACTTTAACATTGGCCATAACTTCCTTATTACTATCAAAGCGGTGTCGGGGGCATTGTCATCTTACAGTGACAGCTCTTGTTTAGTTATTGTCCATTGTTGTTTTTTATCCTGACATTTTTTTCCGGACCATATCTCCTGAGCCATCAGTGCTAGCAACTTTAAACTTGGTACACTTATAGATCTCATTGAGGACAAGTGGCATGTACAAGAATCATTCTTCTCCGCCCACCTTTGGAGTTTTTGCCATTGGTTGTTTTTACTCTTATATTTTTTGTTTGGGACATTTTGTTCAAAACCTAATGTGCTAGCAACTTCAAATTTTGTATACAGTTATAGATCTAGTTAGTAGGAGATATATTATAAGAAAGGACTTTTTGTTATCCGGTGGGGGACTCCTGTATTGCATCGCAATACGACATGCACTTGTTTTAGTTAGCCATGGCCAAGATCAAGATCACAGTTTAAGGTCAAGAGTTCAGATTAAGCTTGTCCAGACCATACCTTCTACATTTATGATATGATTTCAAATGACTTGGAACATATCTTTTCTATCATGGGTATATGTGTCACTAGAATAAAATATTCGGACATTTCCAATGCCAAGGTCACAGCTCAACATCAAAGGCTAAAATTAACCTTGTGTGGAGAATAATTATCTCCTATATTTAAAAATTCTGGCACAAATATTGTTAATATTGAGTAGATGTACTATTTGAAACTAATTTTTTGAAAGCTCCAAGGTCAATGTCATGGGTCAAGGCCAAGCCTTTAAATTGAATGTACCTGGCTTTTAATGACTTGACTTCAGTTTGTCTAGGACAACCATTCTAGTTTCAAATATTTGTTTAAAGGAAATGAAACTGATTGGACCCTTTTTCTGTGTCATCACATACTAACACAAGTATGAGTGGCTTGGTGGGCTAGTTGTAAGACACATGGGGGTCCCAATTTCAGCTCCTACCACCATATAGACCAATAATACTTATTATTTGTCTATATGGTGGTAGGGGGTTAAATTCAGACCACTATGGTAAGGCATTGGGACCAGGGATTTCCTGATTGATTCTCCTCAGACCTTTAAAACTTACTAGAGCAAAAAATAAATGTTGTTCCTTTCTACCAAGGTGTCTTATTGGGTACCTATGAAAGAGTTTAATCCTTGTCATACTAAATGAAATGCTTGGCAAAATTGTATTAAAATCATAGTACTGAAAGCACAGGATTCACAAGTTATTATTTCCTGGCGTTTCAACAAGGGGAATATAGTAATGGTCTCTGTCTGTCATTCTGTCGTGCCGTCCGTCTGTCACGTAACTTGTTCGGAGCGTATCTCCTAAAGTATAAAAGATATCAACTTGAAACTTTATAGGTGGATAGATCTTATGGAGGAGAAGTGCAGTACACAAGAACTACAACTTTTGCTTGCATAATTTTGGAGTTATTGCCCTTTGATTAGGCTTCAGTTTACTATCAATCTTTGATGGCGGGGATGGCCATGTCTGACATGGCTCTTGTTAATAAGTATTTGTTTATGAAAATGCTATTTTTTAAACTTTTCTGGTATAAAAAGGAAAATCGGATAGTATTTACTAGGATTAATCTGCTTACTACGCGCGGGCTGGTCTTTGTAAATACCTCCTGCCAAAGCAAAAATATTCCTGGTTCAAGGTGACAAGAGTTAAGTGCTGTAGCAGTCATATGCACAATCTGTAGAAAACTTAATTCAGCACCCAAAAACTGAGGGTAAATTACTGTTATTTGACTTATTATTTTGTACTTCAATATTTCTATTACTTGCACCTACTATTATATTAAAATATTTGTTATGCAGGAAGCCAAGTTCCCAGTGTTTTAGATTCCATTTTTGCCATAAAGCCATTCTGGGTTGTACCTTTTGCCTTGATAATACAAGCAGTTATACAGTAAGTTATTTTGTTATATTGAGAATAATATGTTAATGTCTTAAGATATCAATATTATCTGGTCGAGGTTGGGAGAATTTATCATGACGAGGCTTTGCCGAGGCATGATAATTTCTCACAGCCAAGACCAGATAACATTGATATTTTAAGACATTTACATGTTATTCTATTTATCATGCAATCATTTTTCAGCTCTTTAATATAATAAAACCCTTAAAAACCATAGAAATTTTGGTGAAAGTGTATGCAAATTGTTTCTAAAACTAGAGTACCTGATATAATGTTATGTTACTAGACAAGTGATATCAGGTTTCATTGCGTCATAAAGGTTTTATCCATTACAAGATGACAACACAGCATTATAGGCAAGATTAGATAACTGAATGGCATGTAAAATACTGACCTCCAGGCTCTTTCATGAATTAAGGTAGCGGACCTTTAATAGTTCTGCAGCATTTTGGAAGTAATGAACTAGCACTTTTAACAAAGGCATTCTAATGACTTCATTTTGAAACCGCAGTCACCATTGTGGAACTATTACAGGTCTGCTACCTTAATTCAACAAAGAGCCTATATATCATTTATATCATCAATATTATAAAAGATAGTTTTGAATTACATGTAAAATGTGGTTGGCCCAATAGAAATGTCATAAAAATAAGGTTAGGTTCAATATACCAATAAGTTTAGTTACAAATTGATCAAATTACATTTTGATGTCTATAAATGTTTAATTAAATCAGGTAATAAACCCAGGAAGTGACAAATTGGGTCTTAAAATCACACATTTACCTATTTACCACACACAGATGGGATTTATATAGTTCATGTGGGGTGAACTACTTTTAACCATGACCAGTCCAAATATCTTAACCGTTATCTTGCTGAACCCGGAATATACCTGCTATAGCAGGGGGTTTAGACCAAGATCAGCCTGCACATAAGTGTAGTCTGATCTTAGTCTATATCTTCTGATTCTCCTTCTTAAACCTAAAAGATTTAGAAATTACATTTTCTAATAAAATACTGACTCACTATTAGTGCCTTCTGTTCTTTCAGCACTTTGATTTTAAGGCAATTTTACCATTTTATTCAGCACGACGGTTTAGACTCCTCTGAATTGAAACAAGTTGCTGACAATGTTTAAATGTATACTTATAATATTTGCCAGGAAAAGAGGGGGGAACAGCAAAAATTTAATTGTAAGTGCCTTTATATTTTCAGCACTTACAATATATTTAGTTTTGTCCTAACTCCTTTAGGTAGATAAGAAAACATGGTCGAAAAAAGGAAAAATTTGAGGGCTTATTATAAGACTGTTGTAAGTGCCTATTAGTAAAAAAGGCAATTACAACAGTGATGTGCTAAACACAGAGCTACAGATAGAGGGGGTTATTTGGATTCAAATATTTGTAAATACTATGCTGTAGGTACCCATTGGAATTGTCTTGCAATGAGTTCACTTTGTTAAAAAAAAACACAAAGGCTACAAATAAAGATTCTTTTTCCAGTAAAAACCCAGGGCCAAAAGTCTTCTTGTCCTTGGAATTTTAGTAGTTGGTCTTGAATATATGCAATTACTAAACATTATCTTGCTGTATTTATTTTTATTTTCATACAAATTGCCATTGTTCGGGACATTTCAAACAGTCTAACTCAGGTCTGTCTAAAATAATTACTGTATTTCTCCTAATAAAGGTTCCCTTAAGCTATTATATACATAATATGGTCAGGGAGCTTTTATTCAGTATGCATTTTCTGATTTAAAGAAAGGCACTTTTTCCTTTAATTTGAGGTAAATTTCCTCTAAATAATCATATAAATGATTGTTTAGAAGAAATTCACATCAAATTTGAGAAGAAGTCTCATCAAGTTCCTAAAATTTAGGCATTTGAAGTGGGTTTTCTCAGAAAAAGATGTAGAGGTGCTAGTATTAAGAGGGCGCTATAATTAGGGGAAATACGGTAAGTAGAAAGTAGGACTGATGTTTGGCTGCAGTGTGTACAACAGGAAAATGGCCTTAATGACAGGAGAAAGTTAGAGGATCATACATAGAGAATATTGAATGAGTGGTCATTGTATACAGAATTTATTAAACAAGCCATATAAGAACAAGGCTGTGCCGAGTTTTTATCTTTTTTAGATGAGGAGTTTAATAAATTAGGTCTTTATTGAGCACAAATTTAATATTCTATTAACAATATGACCTGATTTTTGGTGATAAAACAAAGAAATTCCAGATATTTATTGATTCGAGTTATTCCGCAAAACATGTTTACCCATTTGCAAAATATTCACCAAATGCATTATATGAGGTCATTTTCATACGAAAAAAATAACATTACTACTAGTTCTTGGCTAATTTGCATAGTTATTCCCCAGCATAATGACATTTGTGGAATATTAACCCTTGTCATGCTGAATAAATTTTGGCTAAAAATTTTCATCAAAATCAAAGGGCAAAAACTACTGAAAGTAGATCTACAAACTGTAGGTCAATTTTTATTTGAAAAACTTAATTTATTGACATTTACGGTTTGAAAGTGAGAAACAGGTGGTGTAGACTTACATCAAACTGCACATATGTGCAGGCTGATGTTTGTCTATAGGTCCTGACAAAGCAGGAATATTCCGGGTTCAGCATGACAAGGGTTAAAATAAACAGGGTTATTTCACTCCTGCGACATAGGTCATATTATAAAATAGGTTATCAATGTGTATTTTATAAAGTTACTACCAATAGTTCTGCACACCCAAAAGGCATTGATTATATATTTCACTTTTGTATAGCATGGTAGTTTGCAATAAAAGGTAACAACTTACACTAATCTCTAGAAGTAGCTACTTGTAGCACTTCAAGTGGATATATAGAGTCCTTAAAGGGAATAAAACATGTAGTGTGATTTATTTTATGACACAGAATAATGGCATTCTAATGTCTAAAGGTTTTTATACCTTCCCTTGATCAATAAGAAATCTCCATGAGTCAGCGCAAAACTATTGTAAGTGCTTATAAATCTAAAGGCATTTATAATAGTTTTGCAATGATCACTTGATTCTTAAAAGTTTGAAGAAAGGTTGTTACTTTTATTGCGCTAAATATCTCTTTAATCACACTTCTATTTTTAAGGTGGAGGCTGGTGCAGCTTACCATTATTATATATTTTAATTGTCACCTTTACAAAGACAGCTTCAAACCAACTCATCATAAGCATTCAAATTTTTATACCCCATTAACTATGTTTTAGGGGTATATGGGAGTCAGCTTGTTGGTCCATTGGTAAGTCTGTTCCCCTGAAGCTTTTCTTGTTCACTCAATTTCTCAGCAAATAACAGGTGGATTTCAATGAAATTTTACAGAATTTATCATTTTAAGGCAGAGATGTGCAATTGATGTTTTGCTTACAATCTATTGAATTTTGACTGAGTTCTGGCCCTTTGATTATTGACCAGCACTTGTAGATTTAGGGCCATTAGTCCACTTTGTGACATTCTAGTTTACCCTAACTTAGAGGGCCACAACTCTTGCTAAAATTGATCAGAAATTTTACATTCTTGTTCAAAGATTACCTCCCTCTATTTCAGGATGAAAGCTGTGAAGCCACACTTAAGTAATTTAAAGATACCTGAGCCAGATATTGTGTCCCTAGATCAACAGGGAATAACATTTAGAGGGGCACAACTCTTGCTATATTTGATGGCTCTTGGCATCACAACATTCCAGGCTACAGTTATCTCCCTTGTACTTGAATTCAATAGCAGATTACTTGGATTAATTTTTGGATGGTAAGTAGTTTTTCCCTTTTATACTTTTACATTTTCTGTCTTAAAGGTAATTTTAAAAATTTTTATATGTTATATTTGATGTTTTTAACCAAATTTTCAAAGTGCAGTGATAGTATGTGGGACTATCATTCAGAAGGTTTTGCTTCTCACAGGGCACTTACTGTAAACGGGGTAATTTTGGTGGTGGTTTTATTTTGGCTATATTGGCGGTCAAGCTAAGATGCGCCAAAATTAATCCACCGCCAGTTTTTGTCATTATTACATAAGAAATTTCTTTATTATGATAAATATGAAATCTATACATTTTTAGTCAATGTTAAATAAATTAATATCAATGATATGCAGACCATACTTATCATAATGCTGACAACGTTGACATTTCGACTGGTCAGCACAATACTATTGTAAGTGCCTATAAATCATAGGCACTTACAATAGTATTGCACTGATCCCTCTATTTCAAGATTCCAGATCCATGTTGGTTGATACATTGTAATGAAATCACAGCGAAAAAGTGTGAAAAACTAATACATGTGTTAAAACTATAAAAAAAAAAGGTGTGAAAACAAACAATTGTCAAGTTTGTAGAAAGTTGACATTACTCTAGAAATCGCCTTTCTTTTACTTATGCTGTTTTAAACGACGAAAAAAATGTAAAATATAGATAAAGCGTTTAATTTGGGCGTTTAAGTAAGATGCGCCAAAATAAACCACCGCCAATAAATCGTAATTGAAAAACCGCCAAATGTGGACACTGCCAATATAAAGCCGTTTACAGTATCCATTCTGACTGTCTGTCTAACGCCATTAGGTTGATAATTGTAATTTGGATAGCAGCTGGAGGATAGAAAAGTAATATTGATGTGGGAAATACCAGGAGTCTATTGTTAGATTGTTAAGAATAGTGTTGAGCCACATGAAAATATCGAGTATCTGAAACCACTGAACCCTTTTTAGCTCACCTGAGCGTGAAGTACTCAAGGTGAGCTATTGTGATCGTACAATGTCCGTCGTGCGTCGTCCACAATTTCTTTAAACATCTTCTCCTCCTAAACCAGTGGGTCAATCTTGATGAAACTTGGCAGGGATGTTCCGTGGGTCACGCTCTACCAAAGTTGCTCAAATAAATGAAATTCACCCTTAACATTCCCTCTACCCTTAACAAAAAGGGTGAAAAAAGGAAAATCTTCTTCTCTGAAACCAGGAGGCAGACAGCTTTCATATTTGATATGTAGCATCATCTAGAGGATCTCTACCAAGTTTGTTCATATCAAGACCCTGTGGTCATATTTAGGCTTTGTATGGGCACATCCCTTTTTACATAGAATCAAAGAGTGAAAATGTTTAAAAATCTTCTTCTCTGAAGCCAGATGGCAGATAGCTTTCCTATTTAGTATGTAGCATCATCTAGCAGACATCTACCAAGTTTGTTCATATCAAGATCCTGGGGTCATATTTTGGTTTTTCCCTTGGCGCATCCCTTTTAGCTCTTCTGAGCATGAAGGGAAGGGAAGGGAAATCTTCGAAAATCTTCTTCTCTAAAACCAGATGGAAGACAGCTTTTATATTTGGTATGTAGCATCATCTAGTGGACCTCTTCCAAGTTTGTTCATATCAAGACTCTGGGATGATATTTGGGCTCCAAGCGGACTCATCTCATTTAGCTCATCTGAACACAATGGATGAAAATAGGAAAATGTTCAAAAGTCTTCTTCTCTGAAACAAGATTGCAGATAGCTTTCATATTTGGTATGTAGCATCATCTAGAGGGCCTCAACAAAGTTTGTTCATATCATTACCCTTGGCTCATATTTTGGCTCCACCGGGGCACATCCCTTTTTACTCATCTGAGCACAATCAGTGAAAATCTTCAAACATCGTCTTCACTAAAACCGGAAGGCTGACAGCTTTCATATTTAGTATGTAGCATCATCTAGTGGACCTCTACCAAGTTTTTTCATATCAAACCCTGGGGTCACATTTGGGCTCCGTCTGGGGCACATCCCTTTTATATAGAATCAAAGAGAGAAAAGGCATATTTTTCTTGCTCTTGGCTGAAAACCTTCCATGGTATTGATCTTATGTAGAAAATATCTCCTTGTTGACATATTGCCTATTTAATTAATGTGATGTCCAAGGGGTCAAAGAGACTCAGGTGAGTAATCTAGGACCATCATGGTCCTCTTGTTGTGGCTTTTGAGCATTACAGGTAAATTTACCAATTGAATTTAATAGTTGCTCAATTGTTCCTGTTGACGGGTGCTAATGTTTTTCATATGTTTACCGTCTCGCAAAAAAGTACCATCTGTTAAGTCGGATACAATGTATCTTCTACATCAATAAATCAATTTCAAAATTACTTTTCATTTAAAAATTATACCCCTTGATGAGTACTTGTCTCCAGTGCCTACTGTCAACTGGTTTGCTGGTATCTACATTTATCTTATTACTATACAAATATCCGTGTGATAACATCCTGTATGATATTTTTTATGATATCACATAGTTATTTTTTGACAATAATATAATGCAGTTATTTTTAGAAACTTGCATTTTAGTTAGAAACATCGAAGAAAAGAAGACAAATTGAGGTTATAAGATAAATATGATACGTACTAAGTGTATTGTATGAAAAAAATATCTAACTTGGTTGTGAGAATTGATAATTGTCTCGGCAGAGCCTCGACAATTATCAATTCTCCCAACCTCGTTAGATATTTTATTTCATACAATACACTAAGTATGTATTATATATATCATGTTTATATTACAGGTTACCAAGTATATTCTCCACATTATTACATATGATATGTATTGCCATCAGTATAGGAAGTGTTGCTGTGTCAGTCACCGTGTGTGGATCTGCTGGCATCTTTATATCATATATCATCTGCTTTATTCAGGTATACTTTTATTTTTGAGGATTAAAAAAATGAAAAATATAAAAACAGTTTAATCTTTTTTCTAAGAATTTGATTACTGGCAGGCAATGAAATCTTTTGGTACTTAAGTGATTGAAAATCAAGCTAAAACTCAGATCAAAATGAAAGTCAATCCATTTTCCTTTGAATTTGTCATATTATACATCTTCATACATATGATAGATTATGCAGTAAGCTGTAATGAGCCCTGCGGACAAGAAGGTACAAATGTATGTGGAGGTCCTGCTTATTAATAGATCATCTCATTTTGACAATTTGGATAACTTTGGTCTGTGACCAACTAATTGACATTTACAGCAATACTTTGCACTAGTCTTAACCATTAAAATATTCTTTTGTAAGAGTTCTATTATGTTGTACTTTAGGGAATGCTTTAAAATAAAGAACATGTAAATACATGTGCACATCTTATATAGTTAAAAATTGTTGCAGTAACTGTTTTAGAATAACTATAAAAATTATATTGAAAATATTATAAAGAATTACTTAACATAGTATTAAGTTTTTTTTCTGAAAAAAGCCATTAGATTATCAAATTCATTGATTGGAATTTCATGTATCAAAGTTGTGATATAAAGCCCATCAGTCCTTTGATGTCAGTGCTATATTGATACCATCATCTTGTTGCCATGTATTTGAGATCAAAATGATGCACATTGAGATACTTTGTTCAATTTTTTTCTCATTTTGTATCATCTTTTTTCTTAAAAAAAAGAATATTTGTTTGTTTATTTTTCAATATTAACAAAACCTTAATGTTCTGAACAAAAAGTTATAATGCCACCAGTGAAAATATAGCTTTAAACTTGATGTTCTTACAATGAAAGATAAATCAATCTGACACTTAAGGTGGTGGGACTGTATTAGTTCCGCAGAATCTCGGACCACATGTTCTTTCACAGTGTTAACCCTTTGCTGTTTTATAAAATTTTAGTCCTGTCCAAATTCAAAGGTTTTGCAGGCGAAAATTTAAAGTGGATTTAATTTTATAAATAACCTTTCTGTAGGGTAGAAAATAGTGTGGCAAAAGAAGAAATTGCTTGTCAGAAGCAATTTCTTCTTTTTTCACAATGTTTTCTCAATCATAAAATAGCAAGCATGTAAAAAGCAGGGATTAAACAGCAAAGGGTTGACCAAGGTTTCCTAATGAAAATCATTAGGAAACCTCGTTTATCACTGTTAAAGTTCAATATTCCCATACAGGTCCACTTCCTTAAACAAACAATTGTCCTGTATGTGATTTCAGGTATTACACATGTGCTACCAGGCTCGTCAGTCCTTTGATAAAACTACAAGGTCATCCTATAACCTGTTCTTTACTGTGTTTATGATGATGATGTGGATATTGGTGTTAAATAGTCCCCCTTTAATAGTGTGGGGAAAGGAAATTATGTAAGTAACAAGGCTACAACAAACTAAAATACATCTTCCTTATCTTCTAAAGTCACAACATTAAAGTCAGTCTCTGTTTTTCAATATTACCAATAACACCAAACTCAAAAAACTCATCCTGCCATTCTGCCATCCAAAATTCATTGTAGCTTGGTTGTTTAAGCAGAAAACCTGAGGTATTGCTAAAGCCTTGGTGGTGTTGTTGTTGTTGTCATCATTGTTATCATTGTTGTCCTCATGCGAAATCTTTTTGTTGTAATCTTTGGTTCTACTAAATGCATTCACTTGAAACTTGGCATACATATTCACTATTAAAAGAACAACTGTTCTATCAAGGGAGATAACTATATACAATTCGTGTGAATTATGCCCCTTTTTTACTTAGATTTTTTATCCAGCACCCAACAGCTTGGTGTAGGCATCCATAGGCGGTGCTCTTGTTTTACCCCTGCATTGGTAAGATTGGGTCATACTTTTTTGCTGTTGTATGTTCTAGTTTTCTATTGGTCTGTTTGTCTGCTTAACTTAACCCCAAAACTTAATTACCAATTACTTCAATCATAAGATACAATATTCTTTATTTGGTATGATAATAGGAATCAACAATATATATTTGCAGAATTTAAGTTCAAGGTCATGTGACAGGGTCAAGGTCAGATGTCAAGGTCAAACTTTGCAAAACTAGTCCACTAAGCTTAATAATGAAAATTACTCTAAGAATATGCAAGATGCATTTCCCATATTTTGCAAGATGAAGATCTTATTGATATGTAATTACAGATATAAAGGGCAAAATCATGTGACAAAATTAGGTCATGTTTCAAGTTCAAACTTGGCTGCCACCAAAGTGCAGTTGGTTAGGCATAAGACTTCCAATCTGGAAGCCGTGGGTTCGATCCCCGGTGGCGGCAAATATCCTTTCCCACGTTTGTCTCTCACCAATGGGTAGATAATCGTAAACCTATGAGAGATAGCAGTCGGAGGCTAGGAAAGGGTGTAATGGTAGTACAGGTAAAAGAAATACCAGGAATCCATTGTTAGGTGCTCCAGCCACCGCGATATAACTGCAAAATTGTTGAAAGCGGTGTAAAACCCGTTCAAACAAACAAACAAATCAAGTTCAAACTTAGTGTCATTTGTGTTTCAATAATACCTCTCGACGTTGTTTTTCACCTCATTGTCAACAGTTTTGGTATTTCAAAAAGGATGTATGTGTAAAAAGAAAGAGAAGTATCCAGCCCTGTGTTCAGGATGTAAAAATATTTTGTGAGGGCTTTGAGATGATACCCAGCTTTGCACGTTCACATACGTGCAAAGCAAGGTATCATTTCGAAAGCTTCGCTTTGCTAAGGTTTTCATCCTGAACGCAGGGCAGTTACTAGTGTTCTTTGTTCATTGAAATTATTTGTACTATTTTTGGTTTGAAGTTATTTTTCTATCAAATATTGAGACTAGATCCGTTGCTTGTTTTTCGACATGATAATATGATTGTCATATGTTATTATTATTTTACAGAGAGAGTAAGAAGTTTGCAGTTTTTGAAGATGACACAAGTAAACCTATAGGAATTGCCATTACTTTAATATTTCTGTTTATCCTCATCACAAAATCATCTATATCTGGAAGGTATGTATTTATTAACTAAAGTCCTTTACCGACTAATCAAGAGCTCAGTGTAAAACAGTTGTACCTATGTGTTTGATTGCAGTTACAACTGTTTCATGCTGAGCCATCAAGGGAGTCAGTAGAGCATCACAGGCCCATGGGCCCCTTGTTGAGGATGGAAATTTTGTAGCTTCTTAGTAACGTTTTACAGAGAGAGAAAAAGATGCCATTTTTGAGGATGAAACCTATAGGAATCACCATTACTTTAATATTTCTGTTTATTCTCATCACAAAATCATCTCTATCTGGAAGGTATGAATTTATGAAATAATTTCATTGTGGCGTTGATGTGTCCACCAAAAAAGTCTTATGTCTAGAATACCCCTTCTTTCTGTAGCTCTGCATATGAAATAACATTCATTCAACAGGACTCTGTGTGTTAAAAATTAGCAAAAAAAAATGATTTAGCAAAGGTGAAACAGAGGTTACAATTGGAAAATCATATTTTATTGTAGCATTATTATGATCATCCCTGATTTATAAAGTATGCCAAAAGTTAATGTTTCAACCCTTCACAAGCATGCAGTCTGGCAAGGATAGGTACTTTGGATTTCCAGATTGACCCTTTTTATACATCTATACATCAGTCAAAAAAACAGGAAGAAATATGGGATCATATGTGGCGTCCATTTTCTTTTTTAAGGCAAGAAGTGTCCACCACTTCTTTCTCCGGAGTAAAACTATGTCACTTTGTCTGATTGACTTGAGACATGGCAGTTATGTTCCTCTCATTATCACAGAGTTCAGTGTGCAAGAACCATAACTCTACCTAGCTTAATCTTTTAGTTATTTTCCTTTGTTGTTAGCGCAACTATTTTTAGCTCGCCCGGGACGAAAGTCTCGGAAGAGCTATTGTCATACCCTCGGATGTCGGCGTCAGCGTCGGTGTCGGCGTCCGCATTAGGTTAAAGTTTTTTATTTCTATCAATATTTATCCTACAGGCTTTATTTTTACAGAAAAACTCATTAGGGCATAGGCTTTCATTTGAGACCAACATCCATGTCGAAATGACCTTAAGACTGTGACCTTGACCCTTTCAAAAAAACTTTCACCAAAAACTTTAACCAAAAACTTTAACCAAAAAAACTTTAACCTTGCTTATATTTTCTGTAAGCTTTAAACCAGAGACATCATTACTTCATATGCACACTCATTAGGTGATAGGCTTTCACCATAGACAAAGGTCCTTGACAATTTGACCTTGACCCTTTGTGAACTTTGACCAAAAACTTTAACCAAAAACTTTAACCTTGCAAATATTTTTTTAATGCTCTAACCTAGGGACATCATAGCTTCATATATATACTCACCAGGTGATAGGCTTTTACCAGAGGCCAAGGTCCTTCACAATTTGACCTTGACCTTTACCATTTGTGGACTTTAAAAAACTTTAACTGAAAACTTTAACCAAAAACTTTAACCTTGCTTATATTTTCTGAATGCTTTAACCTAGGGACGTCATTACTTCATATACATACTCATTAGGTGATAGGCTTTTGTGGGAGGTCAAGGTCCTTTATAATTTGACCTTGACCATTTATGAACTTAGAAATACTTTAACCGAAATACTTTTACCAAAAACTTTAACCTTGCTTATATTTTCTGAATGCTTTAACCTAGGGACATCATTACTCCTTATACATACTCATTAGGTGATAGGCTTTTGTGAGAGATCAAGGTCCTTGATAATTTGACCTTGACCTTTTAAGAACTTGGAAATACTTTAACCAAAATTCTTTTACCAAAAACTTTAACCTTGCTTATATTTTCTGAATGCTTTAACCTAGGGACATCATTACTTCATATACATAGTCACCAGATGAAAGGCTTTCACCAGAAACCAAGGGCCTTGACAATTTGACCTTGACCTTGACCTTTTATGGACTTGGAAAAACTTAAACTGAAAAACTTTAACCAAAAATTTAACCTTGCTTATATTTTCTAAATGCTTTACTCAGGGACATTATTACTTCATACACATACTCACTAGGTGATAGGCTTCTACAGAGACCAAGGTCCTTCACAATTTGACCTTGATCTTGACCTTTTGTGGACTTAGAAAAAATTTAAAGAAAAACTTCATGTTTGATACAAAGAAATTCCATTGGTAACCTCATATGCTTGTAGGCTTTCACTTTACCCTAACCTTATACATGCAATTAAATCAAAAAGTTATTATATTTCTTAATTACTACTCAAACAGATATATATTAGATCATGGACTTTAACATTGAAAGAAACCACTTTGAACTTCGGTCTTTGGTCAAGCGCTGTTTGTGACAAGCAGCTGTTTGGGCGAGCTACCTTGTCCGCGGACAACTCTTGTTTTAAAACAAACTCCACTTGGTGTTGTTGGTTGTGTAGGCGTGACAAACTTTAACCTTGGTCATGTTTCTGTTGATAATATTGAAGCTTTCTTCATGAAACGTGGCATGTGTGTTCACAATCACAAGAGCTATCAGGACTCTTTTCAACTCCTTCAACTATTTTCACAGAGCCATCAATTTGAGTGTTTTGTATATTCCAGATCATCAAGCCGTGCCATATCTGTATTGATCCATATAGCTGTGCCATGGATGTTAGTGTTTGGAATGATCCATCTTTATAGAATTACATATGTGACTTTAATGGCATTGGGACTTCTGTCTGTGACACAACTCTTAGCTAACTTTAGACGAAAACCTACACCACGACCAAAAATGGAATAAATTAGACATATCAATTATCCAAGTTCAATATAAACAGAAAAATTATTATAAAACTGAGAACTTAAATCCTTGTTTCAGAGTTTGCCTGATTATGGATATTTGTATCTTAGACTTTGCTTAATTTTTTTTTTAAATCATTGTTCAGAAATAAAACAATGGATAGTATTGAATGTGTAAAGATTGTAGAAGGAAAAAATTCAGAGAAATGTGGAAACTGCAATTTCTTGTTTTCCTTCAATCTTGTACACTAGTTCCTTAGTCACCAAAGTTTCATAATACGAGACAATACAGAAATGGATCAAAAGTATGTCAGTTATTGACCAAAAACTTGAAACTAAAGCTTACTTCAATTTGTTGTTTTGAAATTTTGGCCACGCAATGATGCAATTTCAATGGCTTAGTGTGAAACAATTGTAAATACTCATAAAAATATAGGCATGTACAACTATTTCCCTCTGAGCCATAGATTTGATGTTCTATGGTAGTAATCAAGTTTGTTATTGATGCAATGTACTGTAGAATGTTGTTTTGACTGTGAATGTATTTTCTGATTTGTGACATAAGAATGATTTAGTTAGTGGGTATATCTCACCAGCTCAGTATTCCAGATGAAAACATTTATGAAATATTTAAAGAATGGTTCCTGGCTTTTTATGTGCTCTAGTCTTCAAAGCAGAATACATTTTTAAACATTGACAAACATTCGATCTGAAAGTAGGTATAATAAATGAAGATAAATCACTTTAAACAAAAGGAACTTATCCAAATATTTATCTGTTTTAGATAAAATGCATTTAACATTATTCTTACAGTGAGAAATAGTCAGTTTTGTAGGCTTTTTGACTAATGCAATTTCACCCATATATCCACGGGTTTTTTCATTTCAACACTAAATGTCATATCAGAATATAAAGATATTAACCCTAGACCCAGAAAATTCCTGCTTTGGCAGGAGCTATAGACCAACATCAGTCTGCACATATGTGCAGTCTGATGTTAGTCTACACCACCTGTTCCTCACTTTCAAACCAGAATTGTCAATAGATTAGTTTTTCAAAATAAAAACTGGCCTACAGGTGGTACTTTCAGTGCTTTTTGCCCTTTGATTTTGATGAAAAATTTAAGTCAATTTTTAATCAGCATAACAAGGGTTAATATCTTGTTAGCTCACCTGAGCACGAAGTGCTCAAGGTGAGCTTTTGTGGTCGAGTGATGACCGTCGTCCGTCGTGTGTCGTCAACATTTTACCTTGTAGACACTCTAGAGGCCACATTTTTTGCCCGATCAACCTGAAATTTGGTCAGAATGATTGTCTTGATGAAATCTCGGACAAGTTCGAAATTGGGTCAAGTGGGGTCAAAAATGAGGTCACAGGGTCAATTCTAAGAAAAACCTTGTAGAGGCCACATTTTTTGCCCGATCAACCTGAAATTTGGTCAGAATGATCATCTTGATGAAATCTTGCACAAGTTCGAAATTGGGTCAAGTGGGGTCAAAAATGAGGTCACGGGGGTCAATTCTAAGAAAAACCTTGTAGACACTCTAGAGGCCACATTTTTTGCCCAATAAACCTGAAATTTGGTCAGAATGATTGTCTTGATTAAATCTGGGTCAAGTTCGAAATTGGGTCAAGTGGGGTCAAAAATGAGGTCACAGGGTCAAATCTAAGAAAAACCTTTTAGACACTCTAGAAGTCATATTCTTTGCCCAATCAGCCTGAAAATTGGTCAGAATGATTGTCTTGATGAAGTCTTGGACAAGTTCGAAATTGGGTCAAGTGGGGTCAAAAATGAGGTCACAGGGTAAAATATTGGAAAAACCTTGTAGACACTCTAGAAGCCATATTTTGTGCCCAATCAACCTGAAATTTGGTCAGGATGATTTACTTGGTGAAAATTCGGACAAGTTCGAAATTGGGCCAAGTGGGGTCAAAAATGAGGTCACGGGGTCAAATCTTAGAAAAACCTTGTAGACACTCTAAAAGCCATATTTTGTGCCCAATCAACCTGAAATTTGGTCAGGATGATTTACTTGGTGAAATCTCGGACAAGTTCGAAATTGGGCCAAGTGGGGTCAAAAATGAGGTCACGGGGTCAAATCTTAGAAAAACCTTGTAGACACTCTAGAAGTCATATTTTGTGCCCAATCAAACTGAAATTCAGTCAGTTGATTGTCTTGATGAAATCTTGGACAAGTTCGAAATTGGGTCAAGTGGGGTCAAAAAAGAGGTCACGGGGTCAATTCTTGGAAAAACCTTGTAGACACTCTAGAGGCCACATTTTTTGCCCAATCAACCTGAAATTTGGTCAGAATGATCATCTTGATGAAATCTTGCACAAGTTCGAAATTGGGTCAAGTGGGGTCAAAAATGAGGTCACGGGGTCAAATCATAGAAAAATCTTGTAGACACTCTAGAAGCCATATTTTTTGCCCAATGAACCTGAAATTTGGTCAGAATGATTGTCTTGATGAAATCTCGCACAAGTTTGAATTTGGGTCAAGTAGGGTCAAAAATGAGGTCACAGGGTCAAATCTTAGAAAAACCTTGTAGACACTCTAGAGGCCATATTTTTTGCCCAATCAACCTGAAATTTGGTCAGAATGATTGTCTTGATGAAATCTCGCACAAGTTATAAATTGGGTCAAGTGGGGTCAAAAATGAGGTCACAGGGTCAAATATTAGAAAAACCTTGTAGACACTCTAGAGGCCATTTTTTTTGCCTGATCAATCTGAAATTAGGTCAGAATGATCATCTTGATAAAATCTAGGTCTAGTTTGAAATTGGGTCAAGTGGGGTCAAAAATTAGGTCACAGGGTCAAATCTTAGAAAAACCTTGTAAGCAGTGTAGAGGCAACTTTTTTTGCCATATCGACCTGAAATTTGGTAAGAATTCTTCATCTTCTCTAAATCTACTTTAAACTATTTATGACAGTTCATTCAGGTGAGCGATTTAGGGCCACTATGGCCCTCTTGTCCTTTAATAAGTAACAGCGGAAGTAATGGTGGATGCAGTTGCCCTTGTTTGAAGTAAAATTCTGAATTGAAGCTAAAAGTTTCTCCCTGTGTTCAAGTACAGAATGTTTACTAAACATTTGTGAAATGGTACCCTGCCTTTGCATATGTTATCACATGCAAAGCAGGGTACTATATTTAAACATTTACATACAATTTTTCAGCATGAATGCTGGGGTTAATGGGTAGTATAACTCTTTGAAAAGCTTGTTTCTTTGTTCAAGTTTTAGATCGTAACAATGTTTTTATGTATGTATTTTAATATTGTTACGTAATTCGTCATTTAAAGTTTGATTGCATCATCGTATTCATCGCTTTATTGTACTACTTGATTATTGTATGATCTGTTTTACCGAAATAAATCTATCTATCTATAGTTGGTTTTACCAGGTACCAGAATTCAGAATATTTTTTGTTTACTAACTTTGAAATTAGTTTACATTCAAATTTGATAAGTTTTGATATATTTATACTTCTAAACATTGCTTTCCTGGTGGAATTTAGATAAAAGATAATTTTGTTGTGTATTTTTGTCATTTTCAATCCATTTCCCCTTTAAACCCTGTTTTTGTTATTGTCGTGGCCTGGTGTCTGGCTTTAGTCCATTTGTCTGCATCCTTCTTTAAAAAAACCTTCTCTGAAACTCCTGGACAGAATTTAATCAAGTTTCACAGGAATGATATTTGTGACATGCTCTTTAAGATTTCTTTGTTAAATTTTGATTGGGCTGATAACATAGGTGCCTCAGGCTGGTTGGATTTCTATCAAACTTTACAGGAATGATCCCCAAGAAATGATCTTTCAGATTTTTTAGCTCACCTGAGCACGAGGTGCGCAAGGTGAGCTATTGTGATCGCATAATGTCCGTCATCCATCGTGCATCGTCCGTCGTCCACAATTTCTTTAAACATCTTCCCCTCCTTAACTAGTGGGCCAATTTTAATGAAACTTGGCAGGGACATTCCTTGGGTCAAGCTCTACCAAAGTTGTTCAAATAAATGAAATCCACCCCGGTTGAAAATCTTCACATATCTTCTCTTCTGAAACCAGATGACAGACAGCTTTCATATTTGGTATGTAGCATCATCTAGTGGACCTCTACCAAGTTTGTTCATATCAAGACCCTGGGGTCTCATTTGGGCTTTGCCTGGGCGCAACCCTTTTTACATAGTATCAAAGAGCTCGGGGAAAATCTTTAAAAAGCTCCTTCTCTGAAACCAGATGGCAGAGAGCTTTCATATTTGGTATGAAGCATCATCTAGTGGACCTCTACCAAGTTTGTTTATATCAAGACCAAGGGGTCATATTTGAGCTCATCTTCACGAGTCAAGGGGTATCGAATCGATAAGATCTTCTCGAATACCCCTTGACTGAATGAATAGGTATTTTCTGTACGATTTATTTTTAGCCGACCAATCAAAAGGTCAAACGCAATTTCTGTAATTGCCAATCAGAGAGCTTCTTACAAACAGCATCTGTACCGTTTAATCTCTATGGCAACCTTTTGTATACCGACGACTGTGTAGATAATCCCTTTATTCCTGGTTTAAAGAAAATGTGTCGCTTTTTTTTGTATGTTTTTATTTGGTGACTGGTTGATTTATAAAATCAACAAAATGTAATTCAATTCCTTTTATCATAATTTATTCGAGTGCTAAGCTTTTGTTTTCATTATTATTGAACATTGTCTTTATTCTTATAATATTTCTATGTAAATTAAAATTACTCTATTTGCAATATATAAAAAAGAAAGTATTGTTATTAAATCACAACCTGTCATCAATGTCGTGCATTATTATCAAAACTTGAATTAAATATGTGCGCTTCCCAACGGTCAAGTTAAGGCACTACTAGATGATAAAATCTTAGACTGTTTCAGTTTTAAACACACTCTAATTTCAAAAAAAAGAAGACAAGAAATTTTAGGTGATGTTTTTTAATCCCTATACTATTTTTGTCGACTTTAAAATAACATGAAATGTTTTTGAGTTTATCTATTTCCACCACCAACACCACCACATACACACCAACACTCCGTCGCGTCGTAAATCATTTTTAAATTCCGCAATTTAATTATTTGGGAGTAAGAAAACCAAAAAAATCATTACAACATTTGAAGTAGTAATTTGGAATAAGCAACAAGTAACTATTTTCAGCAATACAATATAAAAAATCTTAAAATTGTTCAACAGAAGAAAAGTTTGACCCTCAACCCCCTATAAAAAAATGAATAACACAAAAATATGAGGAAAAATTGGCCAGTTTGTAATTTTTTGTTTTACATTGAAAGCAAATAAATTTCCATAATATATAGAATATAGTCAACGGGCGACCAAAACTACTTAATCATAGCTTGAAGAAGCTGTAGCCACGAGATTTTTGACTGCGCATTCACAATACATGAATGTATCAAATATAATCAAATAATCTCTTTTTTAGAAAAAAAGTGTAATTCGTTTTTTATTGATCATTGCACGGTATTGCTTCATTTAAAACGTCGCGAATAAATTGTTTCATAGCAAGTTTGAATTTAGATTTTTCGAAACCGTGTGACTACCTACAACACAGGTATTTTTCAAATCAAAATAAATACATATTTAATAAATTCTATTTATTTCTCTTAGGTGCTTAAAGAAAAACCTGATGGAAAAGACGAGGGAATTTTCTGAAATAAAGAATAAATATGAAAGTTCAACTTAAATATCATTTCTATAAATTATTTCTTTAAGACAGCTTTATCATTGAATTCAATTCAATTTCCAAAATTTCGTGCACTTCAATGTAGAAACATTCTGCTTTATCGGAGTCTCCTTTCGATTAGGTTTAAATACAGTGCAAACTTAAACCGGTTTTGATGGATTAAATAATTTAAAATTTCAAATAAACATTGAAAAACCGTAATACATCGCAGGCAAAAAAGCTGAATTTGAGAACCTTCCAATGTACCATCAAATTATTAAAAAAGTAAATTGTCACACTAGTTGTCCTTTGACAAGATATAGGAATTTCGCACAGCCTTTTTGATTGTGTATTTCAGTCTTACTAAGTGACACTTAAAACTGAAGGGGTTAAGCGCAATTCGAAGGGTTAAATTGTTACGGCGGGGCATATTGACCTAACATGCCTCCCGCTTTCGTACCTTATTGTAAGAAGGTTACTGATTGGTCCGCCGCGTTTTCCATTCTGTGATGTCACGCATACAGAAAATACCCATTCAATCAGCCAAGGGTAAGATAAGTAAAACGTTCGTAACCCTTGGCTCAACAAGATGATTTGGGCTTTGCCCAGGTGCATCCCTTTTAGCTCATCTAAGCATGAAGGGTAATAAAAGAAAAATCTTCAAAAATCGTCTTGTTTGAAACCAGATTGCAGAGAGCTTTCATATTTGGTATATAGTATCGTCTAGTAGACCTCTACCAAGTATGTTCATTTCAAGAACCTGGGGTCATATATGGGCTCCACCTGGGTGAATCCCTTTTTATATAGAATCAAAGAGTGAAAAGGCATATTTTTCTTTCTCTTGGCTGAAAACATTCCATGATATTGATTTAATTAATGTGATGTCCCAAAGGTAAAAGAGACTCAGGTGAGCAATCTAGGATAATCATGGTCCTCTTGTTTGTTAGATTCTGATCAAGTTGATAACATGGATGCTTTGGGCTGTTGTGTCATATAAATTGGGCTCCAAATAGTGAACTATAAAAAAAATCATCATCTCTGAAACTACTGGTCAGAATACAACAAAACTTCACCGGAATAAATCTTGGGACATGCACTTTCAGATTTCTTCGATAAATTATGATCAGGCTAATAACATGAGTGCCTTGGGCTGTTGCATCACCAAAAATTGATACCATTTAATATTTTTTTTTTTTAAAAATCTTCTTTTCTGAAGCTCCTGATCAGAAATCAACTAAATTTCACCTGAATCATCCTTGGGACATGCTCTCTCAGATTTCGTTAATTCTGATCAGGTTGATAACATACAGATAATAACATCGTGAAATTGACAATCATTTCGATCAAAATCATTCTTAATCATTCACTCAGCACTCCATTCATTCATTCCAAACACTCACTCAAATCGATCAAAAACGCTCCAAACTCACTGAAAAACATATAACAACAACTTCGTTCAAACTAATAATAGCTAGGAAAAAAATCAAGATTTCACTTATTTAATTGAAATTGTGGGCGTCTGATAGGTTCTTGAGGAAAAAGGGAGCTATCTAATGAACTTGTATGCATATTTAATTAAAGGGAATGTAATCAATTGGATCAGAAATTAACAAAGAAATATGAAAGCGAATGTCCTGAGCATCATACCTGTGAAGTTTGGATGAATTCTGATCAGTAGTCTCAGTGAAGATTTTTTCATATTTCATCATTTGGGATCATTTTCTGGTGACATGGCAGTGTGTAGAGCCTACAGTTAAAAACATCATGAAATTGACAAGGTGAATGATTTTGGAATGATGTAGGAATGAAATTGAATGAGTGTGTGGAGCGACTTTTGAGTGAATTTAAAGGGAGGTAATCAAGTATTGCAAATTTTGTTCAGGATGAACAAAATTAGCAATATTGATTACCTCCCTTTAATAAAATATGCATACAAGTTCATTAGATAGCTCCCTATTTCTTCAAGAACCTATCAGACGCCTACAATTTCAATTAAATAAGTGAAATCCCGATTTTTTTTCCCTAGCTATTATAGTTTGAACAAAGTTGTTGTAATATGTTTTTCAGTGAGTTTGGAGCGTTTTTGATCGATTTGAGTGAGTGTTTGGAATGAATGAATGGTGCGCTGAGTGAATGATTTAGAATGATTTTGATCGGAATGATTGTCAATTTCACAATGTTATTAACTGTACCAGGGTACTCAAGTACTCATCCCAGCTCTAGTTTCAGGTCTGTGTCATAGCCTTCTTGTTTTTATGTCAATTTTTAAGTTAAGTCTTATTACAGGGTTGCTTGGTAATCAGTCAAGAAAAGAAAAGTTATTTTTGGTGTTAAATGAAAATGCCAACTCAAAAATGTTCCATTTTAAACTTTATTACAAAGAAGAAGCTTTTATTTGTAAAAATGTCTCTGTCATACTTCAAGTGCACCTTAATAAAGTTCAGTATGCCATAAATTTCAATTTTTGGCAAATTATTTGTCTATCTTTATTGGAGTGGGGTGATGAAAAGTTATAGGAAAAAATGTCATAGTGTTAGATCTGTATATTTGTTAAATTTCACTTGCAAAGCTTTTGCTAAAGCTCTAAAACATTTACTTCTGAAGATTTTTATATCTTAAACTGTATAACTGGACATTTTTGTGGCAACACATCATTTGTGGGATTGAAAACAGTAAAGCATGTTAAAAGAGAAATTACTGTTTCAAACAATATTATGTGATTGCCAAACAACTAACAATCGTAGGAGTCTGCAAGTAGTTTTGTAGGTCAAATTCTTTCAATCACAAATTATCACAAATTTCATATATGATTATCAAAGCACATACACAAAATACAAACATATACCACATAATTATACAAGACTCTCTTAAGTGTACATGCTAAGTGTAGACACATGACACAGTATTAAACACAAGCCTTGATTTGTCAAGCTTCTATAGCAATGTCAATTTGGCACATTATGGAAATAGAATTTGGCATATTCAATATTCTAGTGTCATTGTATGGAGAAATAGTTCTAAACTATATGGATAAAAACAGAAATTGCTTGTTCAAATGATTGGTTTTTTTATCTCAAATATCTCATATCACTGAATGTGACATTTATTCTTCCCTTATAAAATAGTAAGAAGTTTTTAGCTGCAATTTCATCCACTTAGGACCAGTCCACACTATTATTTTTCAGGTTCAAGTAGCGAAATACTTATATTGTCAATAAAACAATTAACATATCACATATAATCCAATCAACTACTGCTGCTAAAACATCAAATTCTGCCGCTGATGTATACATTTATAAAACATAATTATCTCATCTCTCTAAAGCAAACTGTTTGTATGGTAGTCTCTATTATTAATTTTCTTTACCCTGACCAGGACATTTGTTGCGTAAGTGCTCTGTAATATAAACAAGAAATGAATTATTAGGAAATACAGTCGATATTGCTCAAGCGACGAGTTCTATTAAGCGACCATTTTTATTAAGCGTCCGTTTTCAAAATCCCTTTCTTTAAATCAAAATATCCTTAATAGTAGGTATTGTTGGTCTAAATATTATTGAAAATTAATCCTATGTTGTAAAATCTCACCAGAATCGATTCTATTGAGTTTTAACAACATGGGATTATTGAGAATAACGCAATGAGATGCATATTCAATAAAAAAAAGTATGTTTCTTATTTGTAAACAAACGTGTACTAAGCGACCATTTTCTATAACAACCGCTTTTTTGTGGTCCCTTAGCACAAGATTGACTGTACATGTATACCATAAAAGATACAAACATAACAGTTGCTCAACACTTGAGAAAATATCAGAGGAAAAGAATTGGGATATAATCATATACATTGATATTGGTTTGTTTATTTATTTGAACGGGTTTTACTTTGCTTTAAACATTATTGCAGTCTTATTGTGTCTGCTTGAGCTCCTAACAATGGATTCCTGGTATTTCTCACACAAGTACTTCCATATTACATCCTTACCTAGCCTCCAGCTGCTATCCCACATAGGTCTACGATTACGATTATCAACCAATTGTTATTTGACAATCAGGGTTTTACTTAAGAAACCATTAAGAGGAAAACATTGTCATCTATAGGTGTATTTTCCAAACTGAGCTCTGACCTAGGCGTTGAGTCCATTGTCATAGGCATATGAGTAAACCTTAAGGTCTAAGACAAGCACTAAGTTTCATTTGAAAGGTAATTTGTATCTTTTTGTGTCTGTTTTATCTATTTTGAAAGAATAACACGGAAATTTAACCGTTAAAAGTAGATTTCACAGCTCACCGCTCAAAATCTACCTATACAATTCAATAAATTACAGAATGTCTAGAAAAATAATTTGACAAGTTTTAGTTACATGACAAATTCTCAGTGGGAAACAGTTGTAACTGCCTATAAGTTTATAGGCAGTTACAACCGTTTTGCACTGAGCAATCTATAAGGGCCCAGAAAGCATTGATTACCTGTATGGACATTAAGACATTTTCCCCACTCAGCAAGACTGATAGAATTGTCATCATCTTCATCACAATGATTCAGGAACTTGACTAGACAGTGTTCCATGGGCTTGACAGAGGCGATGATATACATAAGCTCACGACGAGTTACTTGTCTAGAAATATATACATGTTAAAAGTAAGATATAAAGTTCAGGAACTTCACTAGAAGGTGTTCCATTGGCTTGACAGTCGCAATGATAGACATGAACTCATGGCGAGGTACTAATCCCTAATTTTATTCATATATACAGTAAGATATAACGGTTTAGGAACTTGACTAGACAGTGTTCCATCGGCTTGACAGGCAATGATATACATTAACTCACGACGAGTTAATTGTCTAGAAATACAAGTATGTTGTTAGATATAAGTATTCAGGAACTTGACTAGACAGTGTTCCATCGGCTTGATAGGCAATAATACATCAACTCACGGCGAGTCACTTGTCTGGAAATATATACATATTATTTGTAAGATATAAAGAGTTAAGGAATTAGAATAGGCAGTGTTCAATTGGCTTGACTCAGGCAATGATATACATTAATTGACGACGAGTCACTTGTCTGGAAATATATACATGTAAACAGAAATATAAAAACATTCAGGAACTTGACTAGTCAGTGTTCCATCGGCTTGTGAGGCAATAATATATATCAACTCGCGGAGAGTTAATTGACTGGAAATATATAAGTCTATATACTTTGTATTCTTTGTATGGGCCGGAGGCCTTATGACAAATAAAATAATTGTATTGTATTGTACTAAATAATTAGGGGTCATCATAATAGTTCAGGAACTTGACAGCCAGTATTCAGTGTTCAATAGGCAGGTTAGACGTATTGATGTACATCAACTCTCAGCAAGTCACTTGCTTGAAATAATTTACAATTGTATGGTAATTGCTACTACGGTTGAAGAAATCGACAAGTGTTCCAACTATTATTTATGTCACCACTCCAAGTGATATTTATTTAAATACTGGCCATATTTTGCACTTGCATACAAATTCAAATTCTTGATTTTGAGCTCAACTCAATTTGACTGACGGCCAGCCCATCAATTTACAATTATCAAATCTATTTGATAAGCAAGGGCAATAATAAGCTAAACCAATTCGAAAAAAAATATAAAAGATACGGTTCTTGCGTAATTATCATGTAGAGTAAGCAAGTTTCCTATTAAATTTGATCGATCGGCTTTACCCCGGTCTTTGAACTATTAGGTTACAACTGATACTACAGTACCCACATACATTATAACAATAGCGCACCCATAAAGATCATGGTTGCTATAGTGATTACCTGTCTTCAGGGTCAGTGTCAAGGTCACAGAACTTCCAGATGACGGCCTCGGTGTGAAACTCGTCCTCTCTGGCGTTAACCAGCATGTCACGGTATCCTGGATAACCGAGGTCCATTCTGTCATCCTGAAATATTCACATAAACACTGTTGTAAATGTTTTTATCAAAGTAGTTTAGTAAACGGCATCATGGAATTGACAAGGTAAATGATTCTGGAATATTTCTAAATGAAATAAAATGTGTGGAATGAGCGAGATTTTAATTAAATCAAGGTAAAAATTGAATATAACGCTTATATTTTCCAATTGGGCGATATTTCAATACTTCCCTCATTAATAAAATCGTGATATTTTTCGGTTTAAATGTCTTCACGAAACAAACAGCCGCTTTTAAATCCACGTCGTCCAAAAAAAATCATTAGATGATTTCATAGATTTTAATGAAATAATGATCATTTTGAACTGATTCCAACTTGTCTGTACATAGTGCTGCGTCGTTTTCACAAGTTGTCAACCAACGATGGAAAATAAAACACGCTTTTCGCTTTAAAAGATATTCATTAATCTTAGATTAACTTTTGTGTGCTGAAGAAGATTGTTTAGGAATGTCAGTTGCGCTTATATTGCATATTGCATTTTGAAGTTTCCATCAGTTTCTGCCATGCGTTCAGGATGACAAAACTGTGCAAATATGTTTTCAAACTATGACCCGCTTTGCATGTGCACTCGCGGGCAAAGCGGGGTATAATAAACAAACAGTTTGCACCGTTTTGTCATCCTGAATGCAGGGCTCGTCTCGCTAGGATGTCGTTCAATGAAAAATGGGTGGAATCAGGACAGCATCTTCCAAAATAGTTCTTACAACATTGAGCGATTTTTTACTATTGACTTTATCTTCAGCATTTTTTCCGTATTTGTTGAGAATCTTGTAAAATACCTAAGACTCGGCTGTAGGAGACGGTATGAGGAATTCCCGTGTGCAAGACACATAAATATTTTTCGATGATCGTAGCGTGCCGAATCGTTATTCAAAGGAGGGGAGGCATTAGATAGATTAACCGGAAGTTGAAAAGAGCAATAGGTGACAAGTTATGATTTCACACATGATTCGCATTATAAGGTCCACTTTCAAATGTGCATATGTAAAAGTGTCAATTGGTTCAATGAATGGTCAGTCATCTGATCTTGAAATTTATTGAAATTCAAATATAGTCACATTAGAATGGTTTCATGTTTTTAGTCCACTTCCCATTTGCTTTTCTAAAAACGATATGCTTAGCTAATAGCTGTATTCCAATAGTATAATATACATATTATGTTGTGACAAACCAGTGGTGAGTTCCTATGAGCCTTCAGCAAATATTGAGTAGCTTATGATTACTCACCAATTCCTTCATGATTCTAAAGAGCCAGTTTCTCATTCTCTCTGGGAACACATTGAACTCCTCATCTGGACATTTGGTCAGTTCTGGAGAGAGATATACTTTGATATATAAAGCACGCGAACGGGAACAAGAATTTGAAATGGATTCTAAAATATAGTTAGTAACATCTTGAAATTGACATTCATCTCAATAAAACCATTCTAAATCGCTCACTGAGCGCTCCATTTATTCATTCCCTCCACTCACTCAAACCATTCTAAAACGCTCCAAAATTACCCCCCCCCCCCCCCAAAAAAATAAGACCAACATCTACATTCAAAATAAATATAGCTAGAAAAAATCGAAATTTTACTTAAATAATTAAAATTGTGCTCGTTTAATAATTCCTTGAAAAATTAGCAAGCTATTTATAGAACATGTTTGCATTCTATTAAAGGGAGGTACTCAATCTCGATAATTTTATTCATCCTGAACAAAATTAACGACCTTGGATAACCTCCCTTTAAATTCACTCAAAACTCGCTCCACACACTCAATTAATTTCACTCCAAAACCATTCACCTTGTCAATTTCCCGATGTTGTTAACTGTATTATTCTATTCATCATGCAACATTTTTTTTCAGCGCTTTGATATGTCAATTTCAAAATCAAAGAAATCCAGATGAAATTAATTCTGGTAAACATATTATTCTAAAATCGACTGCCAGCCCAGCGTTCAGAATGAAAACGTTAGCGAAGCGCTTTAGAAATGATTACCCGCTTTGCACGCATGTGCACGTGCAAAGCGGGGCATCATCTCAAAGTGCTCGCGAAGCGCGTTTACATCCTGAACACAGGGCTACCCTGCGTTCAGGATGAAAGCGTTTTCGAAATGATACCTCGCTTTGACGTATGTGTACGTGCAAAGCGAGGTATCGTCTCAAAGCGCTCGCGAAACGTTTTTTTCATCCTGAACACATGGCTGGTGTTATTCTATGTTATCAGGCAGGCGATATCAGGTCAATACAGCCTTCTTTGCATGATAAAAGTGGCATCTTACCTTTACAAGCCGCGAAGTAATCTAGTCTGACTTTGTCAGCTTCGTTGTCGGTACATCCTTCTAGTCCATGTTTACACAAACAGTGATCTCTGTCCAGCTCGCATTCTGAGTTGTAGGTCACATTCTTTGTGCTACATACCTACAAAAATTAACGAAAAGTAACGGTTTAAATTAAAGTCTGTATACACGATAGTTTTTTGGGATTCTAACTGTATTCACTTTGAAATAAAAAAGTTACCATTACGCGGTAGGTTAATTAGCATTGACCAAAGTTTCAATGAGATTTTCAATTAGTTTCATCATAATTGGAATCAACTACTAATCTTGGCCTTTAACTTTGTAATGAAAGGCGCGAAAAGAGATCCAATTTAATTCTATAGTGCGATTTAGCTCGAATACACATGCATAACTTAATTATTCGAATGTAAAGGAAATAAGGAGCAAAGAGTGCTAATTGCTATAATCTGGAAACGAAAATTGCATTAATTGTCATGGGTATTGTTATTCGTTACTGATTAATAGATTTGGTATGATTCAAGAAAAGCGAATATTTTTCGACCCTTCAGCCTTCTCAATCAGCGCGGATAGCGCTGTCTGACCACAGTCGATACTTCTTGCAATACAGAGATGATCGTTTTCGTATAACTGGTCACGAATTACCTTGATGACGTTGTCGGACTCCTCATCACATGTTTGACAGACACACTCGGCCGTGTCGGCGTCCTTCAACTGACAGATCTCACCACGTTTACACTTCTGACGATTACATGGATCTAGGAAAATATAGATAGAAACAGTTATAGTGTAACCACAGCATAACATTAGACAGACACACTCGGCCGTGTCGGCGTCCTTCAACTGACAGATCTCACCACGTTTACACTTCTGACGATTACATGGATCTAGATAAAATATAGATAGAAACAGTTATAGTGTAACCACAGCATAACATTAGACAGACACACTCGGCCGTGTCGGCGTCCTTCAACTGACAGATCTCACCACGTTTACACTTCTGACGATTACATGGATCTAGAGAAAATAAAGATAGAAAGAGTTATAGTGTAGAAACAGTTATAGTGTAACCAGAGCTTTACGTTTGACAGACACACTCGGCCGTGTCGGCGTCCTTTAACTGACAAATCTCACCACGTTTACACTTCTGACGATTACATGGATCTAGAGAAAATATAGATAGAAACAGTTACAGTGTAACCAGAGCATAACATTTGACGGACACAATTGCCGGTGTAGGCGTCCTTTGTACTAACATCTCACCACGTTTACACTTCTGACGATTACATGGATCTAGGGCAAGAATAATCAATGGCGATTATAGTGTAACAAATTCTTCGACAAGGTCAGGACGATAACATTCGCCAAACGTTCTAGATGTTGTACCCTTCTTCGCATGTGTATACACTAACAACGATCGCAAACGCTTTATTTTTCATCCTGAATGAAAGTTAGATGATAATATTTAAAACAAAGAAAGTAATAAAAGATGTAAGAAATAACAGACGACATTCACAGTCAGCTTAACTTGAAAATAAGACTATCCATGTCAAAATATTCTAAAGCGATCAAGTGGTCTGAGAGATCTAACTTTTATAATACATGTATTTATTCTCTTTATAAAGACGCAGATCAAAGAGTGCGTTCGTTCCAAAAACGCCACAACTATAATATTCCTTCCTAAATTTGCACAATGCTACATTATAAGGAACATTCCCAAAAACAATAAACACATGCAGCCAGGAGTTGCGTTCGTAAGAACATCATTATTCTGTTTTCTGTGAGATAGTAAAATATCACCTTACCAGAATATCACTCGACAATTTGCGAAAAGATAAAATGGTAAGAAGCATAATGTGAAAATTTTATAAAAAATTCTTTGCAAAGATGGAAAAGGAGATGCGCTATGAAGTAGTGCACTAACGGACAGACGGAGAAAATTATACTTATACGTCCACCTTCGGCGGTATTTATAAATCTAATCGAATCACGCCTTATTAAAAAGTGACTCTTGGCTTACAACAAATTCTTTTTTCTTCTTACAATGCAATAAGAGAATGATTCCGAGGATGCAATCCTACAAACTAACTATATTTTTTATCTAGTCCTATTCAAATATGGTGCCAAAATTTAAATTTTTTATAGATTCAATATTGCCATTTTTTGTTACTTTGTCTTACTTTTAAACTGTTGTTGTTGTTCCTCGTCGTGTTTTCGGATCTCGACTTGGTCGTACTCGTCGTCTCGCTCGTCGATACCACCCTGTAGAATAAAAATACTCGTTGAAAGTACAGTCGATATTGCTAGAGCGACCATTTCTATTAAGCGACCAATTTTTTTAAAGCGACCATCATAAAAAGCTCCTTCACCTTTAGCAAAATCTCTGAAAATGTGGACAATCTTTAACGAAGAATTGTTTTGTTTTGTTTTAATTTTATGTTGTTGGAACAAATTAGAACCGTCTCAATGAGACGATTCTAATGGGTTCTAAAATCATAGGATTCGGGTAGACTAATGAGACAATCTATTTACGCTATCAAAAATGGCTTGTCTTTTTTTATCATGAAATGGTGTATCAAGTGACCATTTCTATAAGCGACCCCTTTCTGGTGGCCCCACAAGAGGTCGCTTAAAACAAGTTTTACTGTAATTATTTAACAACAAGAGCCGAAAGATAATTAAAAATCTTAGATAAAACTAGCTCGATTCTTCTGACCAAACAAGCTTATTTACAGACATTTGAGACATGAGTGGCACGACATCAATTCGTAGCTCGGCCACAAAAATGTCGTATAAAGATGTAGATACATCAGCGTGGACACTAATTACGAATTTAGACGATGATTTGGGACCTGAAATATCTACCGCTCACCTAGTGACAGAGGAAACGCACTTACAAAGTTTTACGAAATACATTTAACATACTTCATTGAGAGATAAAACGTGTTCGCAATTATCTCACTCAGTATATAAGCGCCACGGGTTCAGAATGCAAAAACGTTTGCAATGATAACCGGCTTAGCGCTTATATACACGTACAAAGCGGGATATCATTTCTAAAACATTTTGCGAGCCTTTTCATCCCTAACACAGGACAGATACGTACGAAGCAGTAATTCAAGTTAAGGTCTAATACATGTTCATGTATTTTTGCACAGCATGCAAATCATCGTCTATTTAAAAAAAGATTTGAACTCTGGGTTGATAATATAATTGATGTGTATGTGTGTGATAACATGTGTGAATAATTTGAAATAATTTAATTCAATCTTTGGTTTCAAGAAAGAAAAAAGTGACGATATTCCACAGTATCTCCAACAATGGAGGTAATAAAGGTATTGTAATGTAATCAAGCAGCAGTATGGACCAGGGGCGCGTTTTTAGCTCACCTGAGCACGGAGTGCTCAAGGTGAGCTATTTTGATCGTACAATGTCCGTCGTGCGTTGTGCGTCGTCCGTCGTCCACAATTTCTTTAAACATCTTCTCCTCCTAAACCGGTGGGCCAATCTTGATGAAACTTGGCAGGGATGTTCCTTGGGTCAAGCTCTACCAAAGTTGTTCAAATAAATGAAATCCACCCTTAACTTTCTCTTAACCCTTAACAAAAAGGGTGAAAATAGGAAAATCTTCAAAAATCTTCTTCTCTGAAACCAGAAGACAGACAGCTTTCATATTTGGTATAGAGCATCATCTAGTGGACTTCTACCAAGTTTGTCCATATCAAGGCCCTGGGGTCAGGCACATTGCCGTTTAGCTCTTCTGAGCATGAAGGGCAAAAAAAGGAAAATCTTCAAAAATCTTCTTCTCTGAAACCAGAAGGCAATACCCTGGGGTCCCATTTGGGCTCCACTCGGATGCATCCCTTTTTACATAGATTCAATGAGCGAAAAGGCATATCCTTCTTGCTCTTGGCTGAAAATATTTCCATGGCATTGATCTTATGTAGAAGTTATCTCTTTGTTGACAACTGCATATTTAATTAATGTGATTTCCCAGGGATCCAAGAGACTCAGGTGAGCGATCTATCTTGTACTAAAGTTCTTACGAAAAAAATAATCGAAGGTCAAAATCACAAATAATACCTTTTCATAGTTAAATTTTGCCATGCAATATCTCATTGGAATCGTCTTGGGTGACGATTCCAATGAGGTGATGCATGGCAGCATTTCATATTTAATTACAACTTTGGGGGCAACTTTGATTTTTAAATTACGCAAAAACGGTTGTAAGATGTTGAGTATATACGGCCCAGGAGTCCAGACTCTTGGAACTTTGGTGCTCCAAGCCGACTACTAGTTTTCTTGGCCCACTTTTGGACGGAAACTGTAAATTCATTTTTATTGTTTCATCGCAAATTGTCTTCCTTCTGGACCAAAACCATTCCAAAACACTCGCTCAGCGCTCAAATCCATTTAAAAAGCTAAGTTGTCCTTTTAAACAATCCAAAATCAATAAAAACGGCCCACCACTTTGGTCCAATCTATCTAGGACCTCGATGGCTGGCTTTGGTTTGGATATGGTCCTCCCGAAAAGACTCGAAATTCTATCAGTGCAACATAATATAGAAGTTTTTGAAAGGAAGGTAATAAAATATCGCTTATTTCGTTCATTTGAACGAAATTGTCGCTATTATATTACTTCCTTTTAATTTGATTCAAAACTCCCTCATCGCACTAGTTCAATTTCATCAAATTATTAATCCAAAGTCATTCAATTTCACTCATGATGTATTAACTGTATCTAGTTTAGAAAAAGATATCTCAAATGGCACCTCTTCCTAATTTGGGTCTAAGTAGTTTTTGTGAATGTTATCAAAATCATTTTTTTTATTTCCATATATATCGATTACTTATTTCTTTGCGCTTTGATTTTAAACTAAGCATTTTGGAAAGTTCGGACAATGATTTGTGCTAAGAAGCACTTCCCATTGTTGTACCATGTATGTACCTTGGAGAAATAAAGGTTATATGTGTGTGTTATGTGTGTAAGCTATCGAAAATTAAAGCACGTCAAGCTGAAAAAAATCCAAATTGATTTTGAATCTGAACACAATGCTAAAACTATTGCCACTAGAAGCAAACTGATATTCAATAATAATTTTACGAAACTGAAATGTTTAAGAGATTAAGCCATTGCTTTTCCAACATAGGAAAGAAAACATAAGGATTAGCAGATACATTTTCTTATTCAAGCAGCTATTTCTTTGTCATAAAGTTTGTCATGGTCATTTTACAAAGGCACAGCAAGAGGTTAGGGTTTTCAAATAAATGACCGGAATGTACAATGTGCAAACCAACGAATACAAAAATATAGTTGTATATAAACATCTTTATAAGTATATTACGTGTATATGAGCCTGTGCGAGAGATTTCCAACAAATGTATTTGTAGACCATCAGGTAATTCTGTATTAACAGTATTTTGCTATCTACGATACTAAGTGTTTGCATATAATGAACATTTCAAATTGTTGGAAATGCCACGCACAGACTCATATTTCAAAGTAATCGACATGGCGACATGAAGCATGAATTCATGCATTTTTTCACATGTTCACAGTACAACAAACACTCGTCTATGACGAACCTCTCTGGCATCTAACATTCGGTCTTCCAAACGTTCATTTCGCCGTTCCTGTCGTTTAGAATTCTCCTGTCAACAAAAACTTTATTAAAGCTTGATGTCAAAGGGATGTGTTTCCAGCTACACGCATGTAGGGACTGGTAGATTTGCTAACAGTAAAGATACATTAAATATTAAAACACAGCTAGCCTTTTAGTTCTCATATAAAGGGGCACTTGGAATATTATTCTATAAAACAATAATCGTGTTGGGTTAAAGTTTTATTGACGTTTTAGTGACAAAGTAGTTTGTTCTTTGTTGCTCTTCTAACGGCGCCTTTTGTATTCTTGTTGTTGTATCGTATTTGCACTACAAAGCTTCTATCTTCATAGAGTATAAATCTTTGTCAGAACTTCCTCTTTTACGAATTTGATCGATTCGGGATAAAGTAAAAACAGCGTCAAAATTTGTCACCCAAATAGATTAAAACTTAAAAAAGCAAATGATAATAATATTAAAACAAGAGGCCCAAGAGGGCCTGTATCGCTCCACCGGCTTTCTCATCTCAAGATTTGAAAGAAAAATATTGAAAATAGAAGGTAATGAAAGTCACAAGCATTCAGAAGGAATTCTGACTTTTTCCTAATTGATACTTATTTACAAGCTAATCAGAAGAGAACACATATAACTAACATGTACATTTAAATGGAAGAATACTTTTTATATATCACTTAAAAGAAGCCTATTACACTTATTTAACTCCAAATTATTCAATAAATTTTATTTCACCCATTACTTGACAATTTTGACTTTGATTGATCTGAATTCCAAAAAATCTTGGCCGCTGAGACTACATAAAGCAAAGCTGAATAATGCAGAAATCATTTATAGAAAAATGAAAAATTGCATCATTTTTAGCTACAATGTTTGACTGGAAAAAGGGGGCAATATGCTAGGGGTATTCATAATAAGTTATAAGGAAGGGAAGTAACAAGTGTTTATTTTCATCACTTTATAAACTGCATTTATCTCCCTTGATCTATGTTATATAAAATGTAAAGAAGCTACAGATAAGGGGGATATTTTGTTTTTCAAATCTAAATATTTCATTCTTCCTAACTTAAACCCTATGCTGTTGGTACTCATTTGAAATGACTCATCAAGATGGGTAAATTGAGTACTAACAACATAGTTTCATTGGCAATAAACAATTTTAGACTGGCTTTACCCTGTCTTATCTGGATCTTATATACCTATAATTCAGATATGCATACACATACACATTTACATCTCTTAGAACAGACTTATAGTGTTTAAATAGTGATACATTAATATAGTGCGGTTTTATTGACTTGAATCTGACCCCTGCTATTTAGATGTATAAAAATATGACTATTCCTACTTGGCTTTGCACGTGCTTTCATAGGAATGAATAACAAATGATATTGAATATATTTTACATTTTGTTTATTGATAAAATATGTCGATAATTGTTATTTAAGCATTTTTTCCACAGAGGTCAAAGTCGGGTCAAATTAACCAGGCTATCATAAAACAAAGCTGACTGATAGAAAACAAGACTTTGAAGTCTCTTTAGAACTATTCTGTTATGATTTACTTGGTCTTGACCCCATTGCACTGAAATACTCAATCACCACTAGCCTGCATACCCTTTCTTTTAATTCTTACCAAAATAAAGTTTCGCATTAAGAAGACTATTCTTAACATAATAATTTCAGGTAGAATTTTAGTAAATGGTCATCACCTAAGAAACATCCATGTCAAGTCTCATTGGAATTGGTCCAATTGTTTGGGAGGAGAAGACTTTTAAAGATTTGAACTTAAAAAATGCCACGCCCTGCCACGCCAATATTTGGGGGTCAATCAATATTTTTTTTTAACAATTTAAATAAAGGGTCACCCAAGGAACACCCATTCCAAGATTCATTGAAATTGGCCCAATGGTTCTTGAAAAGAAGATTTTAAAAGATTTTAAAGTGAAAATATGCCCCGCCCTGCCACGCCCATATTTGGGGGTCAATCAGAATTTCTTGAACAATTTACGTAAAAGGTCACCCAAGACACACCCCAGCCAAGTTTCAATGAAATTGGTCCAATGGTTCTGGAGCAGAAGATTTTTAAAGATTTTAAAGAAAAAATAAGCCCCACCCTGCCACGCCCATATTTGGGGGTCAATCAAAATTTCTTTAACAATTTAAAAAGAGGGTCACCCAAGGATCATTTCTACAAAGTTTTGTTAAAATCCACCCATTGGTTTGGAAGGAGAAGATTTTTAAAGAAAAAGTTAACGCACGGACGGACGCACGCACACGCGGACGCACGACGGAAACTCCGCCATGACAATAGCTCGCTGGCCTTCGGCCAGTGGAGCTAAAAAAGTAGAAACGATCTTGAATGCACCCTAACCATTATTTTTTCTCAATTTATGCTAACTTTCTGGTCAGTTTATAGGACAAAGATAGTTTTGGCCTACCTGGTACAGAGATAGTAACCAGCCCTGCGTTCAGGAAATAAAAACGTTTCGCGAGCGCTTTGAGATGATACCCCGCTTTGCACGCGCAAACACGTGCAAAGCGAGGTATTATTACAAAAGCGCTTCACTTACGTTTTCATCTTGAACGCAGGGTAGATTCTACACCAAAATAAACCCAGTTAACAGAAGCTATTGCTGCGGTTTTGTTTCACGTTGAATAAACTCACCACCTAAGAACTGTTACAACTGACAAATACCTCTGCATGAAAACATGTTATGGATTCGCAATGAAAACAGTCACGATTTCTGTATTTACGGAAAGCAAAAACGCTACCCTTTTCAAAATAATATGTGATCTTTTATCCATCGAATGCAAAAAAGACAAGTATACAGTCTGATACTCCGCATTATCATTTACTTTCATATCTTATCCTGCAAATAACAAGAACTTTGAAGATTAAAGAAAAAATTAATTACTCTGTGTCTTTTTCCAATGTAAAGCTATTAACAGCTTTTAGATTGCGTTTCATATTGGAAATTCATGCAATCTCAAACAATAATTCCAATTGAATAAATTGGTAAAAGTTTTCGTCCCAATTTTCACAACTAAAAATAGAACAAATCGAAAAATATGAAATAATATATGTTACGGTGCATGACAGAGAGTGTTACAGTATAGTAACTACATCACTGAAAGAGGTTACAGATTCTTATGTAAAACATTTCTTTTGTTATATTTATTTGAATGGGATTTATTAGCTATTCTAGCTATGATTTCCCGTCTGTCTTAATATCTACCCGTCCGCCCATCTGTAAACTTACACTTATTTTCCAAAAGAGTCCACAATCTCTATCCGATTTTCTTCAAATTTTCACATAATGATTTTACCAACAACAGAATATTTTTATTCGAAATCAGTTCGAAAAACATCAAAGGAAAAGGGGTATTAAGTAAATTTAATTATAATATACTCGTTATAGCATTAGAGTCAGATGCTTTCGTCCAATCTGTTTAATTCTTTCACAGAATGATTGAATTAACATAAGAATCGGTCCGTTCGAAGTTATGGCAGGTCCGTCAAGTACCTCGAGAAAATTGACATTTTGGGAATTGATTTAAAAAAATCTCTGCTATCGCAATAGAGTTAACAGTTTTAATCTAATTTGCTACAAACGTTAAATAACTTTAGGTAGATGGTTTCCCCTAAAGTTCTTTAAAATAACATGCGACTATATCGTATACAGCCATTGGCTTTACACCATGCAAAAAGTTCAAGAAATGATTCTTGAGCGTTCTAGAGCAATTAATGTCAGTTCAAGTACTAGTTCTAGAACTTGTAATTGAACTCAAATTTAAGAACTGGTTCAATATCTAGTACTAGAAGTTCAAGAACTAGTTCTAGAACTGGTTCAAGAGATAGTTCGACTGTTCTTGAATTGCAAATTAACGTTCTAGAACGTCTAAGAACTAGTTCTTGAACTTTTCGCAGGAAAGGAGGCGATAGAGCGTCCCATGCTCTCGTGGATGTCCTGTGAATTCGAAAAATTTAAAAACTAAAAACTATAACCATATAGTAATTCGGCGGGTCTATCCTCTCAGAAAATATTTTAGATCAGAGCGTGGCTAGATATTTTGACCTTTTTTTTTGGTATATATCTCGGATTGATTGACTTTTTATATAGACCGCATATAGGTTTTTTCCCCTCCAATTATCGTATGATTTACTTCAATGCAAATTAGTGTCCATTTACAATCAAAATGCGAAACAGGACCTTTTTGTGCTTGGATTTATATATTTTTAAATAATTTCACTTCAGGGTTATATTTTCCATAGAATTTCAAAAGTAACTTAAACAACACACTTGGGTGATTTTACCCATCTGTAAACAGGTCTACGTATAAAATAAGCACCACGACCCTATTTTTCATTTTTTAAAAACAGCAAATGTAGATTTATTTGAAAAAAAAGTTCCATATTGAAGAAATAATGAGCGAACAATCGTAACACCGTTATTTGTAGAAGAGATTTAACCCGATGATTTTGAAAATGTTCAATCCATTTCGATTTGGGGATTTTAAGGTTACACTTTCTTGACAAGATCCCTTTCATCTAAAGCAGGTGATAGTTTTACGATGTTGATTAGACTACCATGTATAGGCATTCGTATAATTAACATTTGCGAGCGCTTGCTTATCCTGGAAGTAAGGCAGATATAATTGAAAAGAAGGAAGGCATACTATTTTTCATAAATTAAAAAGGATATCAGAGTGTCATTTAGATATATCGCATGAAGTTTAAGGACTTTTCTTCCCATCTACCTCGTATTTCGCAGTAAAAGCCTTAAATATAAGATAACTCGGATTTCGTTGCGTTTTCTTTTTGTGTTTTTTGAAAATCCTAGCGTCAAAAAAACTGGGATTTTTGTATGCAATATAAATGACAGAGGTTGTAACGCTGTAGGGAAGAACTTGTAACATACCAAAAGAATTAGGCAGAGTCCGTAACATACACATGAAATTGAAATAATGTATATAGCTTTCGAAACAGAAGACATTCCTTTCAAATAACGGGAATAATAGACAAGGCTGAGGGGGTTTTAACGCCGAACAGATAAAATGTCTCAGTATTTCTTCTTTCTGTTCTAAAAATCCAAAAAGAAGTAGACAAAAAACTGTTTTTCGATCAAATTTACCTCAAAATTCTTTTTTATCGAAATATCAATATCAAAAATATTTCGACCAGGATAACTCATTATCTAAGGAAGGGAATAGGACTATATAAAAAGTCTAACGTGTCTTCTGGTTGTAGAAATAATGTCGAAACCGACATGTATCTAAACAAATTAGCATACGCCTTAACAGTTTTCATTGTGAATCCTCAACATGTTTTCATGCAGAGGTATTTGTCCGTTGTAACAGTTCTTAGGGGGTGAAACTATTCAGTCTCTTTCGAATTTAAATAAAGCACACCAACTTCACGATCGATTGTTGAAATCCCGTAAAAGGGTTAGTGTACCTTGTTTGGTAGTATGTATTTCGAGCTCAATGACCCAGAAACTTTGCAAAGAAATTAAGATATCTGTTCTCATTTCCAGAAATCGAAGTTCAGCCCTTTATATTTAACCACAGGCAATCGCTTCATAATCCAAATTTGGCTTATAGATTGTTATATAAGTCTCATATAATTTCCATATTACAGGGCCATCGCTATCAAACAACCGCCCATGATTTTCAATATCTTGCGGACACTCTGTTTTCAAATAACTGTTACCACGTTTATCTACGTGGGATGATTCAGCGAAAATGCCTGTCTAAGTACGAATCTCCATACGATAGCAATTCTTAACGCTATATCGTTGTTTAAAATCATTTCCTGTACAAAGTCGAGCTTTCATGACATTGATTTGTCTGTGGTCCTTGGGCCTTATTTCGAGCTAAAGATTTAAATTCTAGATTCTTACTTGACAAAAATCAATGCGACACGTGTCATTTGGCCTCCATCAATAGATTGATGATTTTTAGTGGGCCCTAGTGTATTTTCAATCTACAACAGGATTACATCCGTCAATTCGTCAGAGTAAATAAACCAGCCCTGCCTACAAGATTTGAAACGTTTTCAAGACAACTTTTAGAAATTATACCCACTTTACACGTGAATACACGTGAGTACATCTGAAAACGGGGTAACATTTCTCAAACGTTTCGCGAATAGTTTCATCTTGAACGAACGGGAGGGCTGAATTCGAAATTCTTGTCATATTTTTTAAAGATGTCAACGATTTTGTTAAAACCTTAATCACTAAATCAATAGTTGGTACAGTTAGTTACATCGTGAAATTGTCTTTTATCTCAATCAAAACCATTCTAAATCAATCACTAGTTCCATTCATTCATTCAAAAACTCTCACTCAAATCGATCAAAAACGCTCCGAAATCATTAGAAACATTTCGAAATCGTTTAATGTGATCAACATTTAATTCAAATCGACCAGATAATTCTACGATTTTATTAGCTGGTGCGGATTTTAAAGTGTCTGATTGGTCCATGAAGACTCGAAAACAGAAAAGTACGTATATTTTATTTGAAGGGGTAAATACATATCGCAAATTGTGTTCATCTTGAACAAAATTAGCAATATTGGATCACTTTCCTTGAATTTCACTCAAAAACTTGCTTCACACGCTCATTCAATTTTGTTCAAAAATCATTCCAAAATCATTCATCTTGTCAATTTCACGATGTTTTAATAATGTAGAAATATCGGATCAAACGACATCTAGGCTAGGGTGCCCCAGTGGCGGATCCAGAGTTTTTTTTTGTTGGGGGGGAGGAGGAGGATTCGAACAACCCCCCTTTAAAAAATACTTCATTCAAGTTGACAAATTTAATAAAAACTTTGCAAAACGAGGTAAACAATCCTCTTTTTTGTTATGTTCGAATCACAGGAACTTGAAATTCCACCAATGAAATATATCTTATGGACAGAGTATGAGCATTTAGTCCGATAGTATCCCTATCTTTATAGATAGGGATACTTATTATAATTATGGGACTACTTACTCGAATTCTAGGCCGATATCGAGCCCCATAAATAGAAAACACAGATCTGTCGCTGTGCCGAACAACGATAGCCTTAAATGCTAGACTAGCAAGCTTATAAATTTGTGAGCAAATACTTCATTAAAAACATTCAAAGCAAAAACGCACA
Organism: Fragum whitleyi; assembly: GCA_948146395.1. Classification (NCBI taxonomy): domain Eukaryota; kingdom Metazoa; phylum Mollusca; class Bivalvia; order Cardiida; family Cardiidae; genus Fragum; species Fragum whitleyi. Next base: position 14,445,747 of record OX411545.1, read on the forward strand.
GGTGGATCAAGAGCGGGTTTGGGTGTTCAAACGAAGTCCTATATGTTGCCTAATAACTCAGAAATTTCACTCAGAAATGCAATCAAAATTGGGTACTACATGGAAAACGAACCCTCTACTTGTATTTCAGATCTGTGCTGTCATAAAAAATACAAATAACAATGCGAAGTAGAGTAATACCTGAGCGAAGGTCACTGCCACCAACAGACAAAGGACTAGGATCACTTTTAGCTTCATCTTTAGTGGGCTCAGATCTGAAAAGAAAAAAAAGAACAACTTTATGGAGAACAGCATATAGAGAAAAAACATTAGTGTCTTTTAATATCATAATTATCTGGTCGAGGTTGGTAGAATTTATCATGACGAGGCTTTGCCTCGGAAGGATAAGTTCTCAAAGTTGATACCATTTCAAAACACTAACATGTTATTCGGTTTATCTTGCGATAGTTTTTGGGCTTAAACTTTCATGAAACATATGGAAAAAAACAGGGTCTGACTATTTACCCCGGGAACCCCGGGAAACCCCGGGAACTCAGAATTACCCCGGGAAACCCAATATTAGTAGTCAAAGGGTATGTTTGTACTATAAAATGCACTTTGAACGGGTGATTAATGAAAATATCTCTTTTGATTGCAAAAAAAGTTTCAAAATCCTCATGTATTGCTACTTACTTACGAAGAACGCATGACGTTTACTCCTGGTTTTACAACATTTTTAAGTGGGCCCCGGGGTAATTCTATCAATATAAGAATCGTTTTAAATTTTAACACCGGGAGAATTTCTACGTCTGTAACAATGAATTTGTGTTGCCAAAATTTATATTAACAGTATTTAGTCCCAATGAACAACTCCGGGAATCATTTCAATGATGTAAACACCAAAAATAAGGCATCATTGCATCAATGAAATCACTATGAACCTACCCCGGGAAGATTTTCTATAATGGTATCGCCAACTTTATGGGGCCTGGGATATTTCTATTATCACTGAAACCGCTGGAAACTTACCCCGGGAATATCTCCACAATGATTGAAATACTAATTTGATGACCGGAATCTGTTGTATTTCTAGCAAAACTTTCAAAACGCTTTACACTTACCCCGGGAATATATTGAAACACCGCCTCGACAGGACCCGGGATAATCTAGCACAATTGAAATCGCCATGAAATTACCCCGGGAATCTCCTTTATAATGAAAAAAATACTCATTTGTGCTCGACCTAAAGCTTCACATCATTGAAATCGCTTTGGACATTTACCCCGGGAATCTTGCAAACGCTGGCAACATTAACTTTATGGGACCCGTGGTAATTCTATCAACACTTTTGTATTGAGACTAATGTGTTTTTGTGTTTGCATATACTCTTACCCCGGACGTTTTATAGACTTAAGTTATTCATTTTTTTCTTGGGCCTACTTATTTCTCGCCCTATCGTGGCCCGATTTTCGGCTTGAAACCCGCCCTGCATTCAGACTGAAAAAGGTTGCAAACCGTTTTCAAATTATACCCCGCTTTACAGGCAAGTATACGGGTAAAGCGGGATATCACTTGAACCGGTTTGTCAACCTGAACGCACAGCTGGGTTCAAGCTGAAAATCGGGCCACGATAGGGCGAGAAATAAGTAGGCCCCATCATTGCAAAAATTTTGAAAATCAGAGTATTGTGCGCTTCTAAAAGAATTACCCCGGGAAGCTATGTGTCTGACGAATGGTTGCTGTTCATAGTTACCCCGAGAGAGTTTATCAATATGACCTAGATTAATTCTAAATCGGATCATATGTAATTTTGGATGTAGTTACGATATTTATGGGAATAAGCACCAAATTAAGTGCAACTCATCATTTTTGGTAAAAAAGGGTCCAATTCTCTTTTAAAAAAACTTAAATATGAATAAGAATGAATATACGAGTTATCGTTATAGCATTTTCTCTCGCCTGTGTATGCAATTCCCGGGGTAACTAGTCATTTTTTATACACACAGGGGGCATAAAAGTCCCGTGGTAATTAGTCACATATTGACGAGAAATGTATTTGGTCTATACAAAAGTATCAGGTAGTACTTATCTGTCCGTGGAAGTAGAAGCTCTAATGGAAGGCTCGCAGACGACATGACATAGACTAATTCGTTGTCGAGCAAAACTTCGTTACTACAAAACAATTCTGTAGTTTCGATATTTCTATCGTCAATGAATCAAATAGCTTTCCACCAATCACTCGATTAATTGATTGTAAATAGATTCTTTTCCGATTGATCACCAATTAACATTATTACATCACCTGGCATCAAATATTCGCTCATAAAATTAATCGGGATAACATTCGCAAACGTGTTATCATTCTCAACGAAGACATAAAGGTTTGCGAATGTTATTTCGATTATTTTATGAGCGAGTATTTGATGACCTGTACATGAATAATACCACTTTATATAATTTTAAATCGCAATTTAATTGAAATCTTCAAATAAGCTGAATGCGTGATGCAACTTAATAGTTCAAGATGAACTGAACTTAAGGGCGACCGCTACAGGTGCTGATTTTTTTTCTTCATGAATACTTAACATTCGCAAACGTTTTACCATCCGGAACACATGACAGAATATGAATCATTATTTATTAGCGAAAGGATGATCGTTTCATATATTAAATCATTATTTATAGCATCAATAATTTTGGACAACAAACAAAAGCAAATGGTGAGCGGACAGCCTTAACTACGTAACAACAGCTCAGACAATATTGGCATGCAGGACAGAATATGAATTACAAATTATTATCTTAATGATAATCGCTAATTAATATTAATCTTTTTTTTTGTTGGTTTTTTTTTTTCGGATCATTAGATAAATTTCGGACGTGAAACAAAATAGAATTCGTAGGTTGGTAACCTAAACGCCGTAACAAGAGCTTAGTCAAATATCCATGCAAAAGTGACTGATTTTGTTGTTTGTTGGTCAGACGACTTTTTGATTTGAAGCATCTTTCTTGTGGGTTAGAGAGATCTTTTTTTTTTTAATTTTTTTTCCAGGCCAGTTTATTTCATGATAGAGAAAAAAGGTAATAAACAGTTTATGTTGGCTTATGTCGAAACAATATCACAAAATTCGAATGGCGTGCAAAACCACGTAGCTACAGCTTATTCCAAGATTAAACTTCGTTGTGATGGTCGGCACTCAAATAATTTAATAGCATGTTGTAGTTTCATATAAGTCTCCTTTACCTGAAAAATAATTAACATTACCCCCGGGAATCTTCTCTGTGCGCATTTTCATAGACGGAATGTAGAAAATAATTAATATCGATAGTACAAAGCCTGGGAACTTCCGATTGCGGAATCCGGGGTAATTCTATTAAATAACATACCTCGGGAATCCTACGGAACGTTAACTTCTATGGACCCGTGGTAATTAGGATTGAAATAGTTTAAACAAAGTCGCGGTAAATCGTCATCGCAAAACATTAAAATCAGGATAAGAACGATACCCCGGGAAATTCCCCTGTGATAGAATATATTACTAAGTGGTACCCGGGGTAATTGAAATCGATATACCTACCCCGGGAAACGTTTCTAAGCTTGTCTGTCAACATAATGGGACCCGCGGTAATTACCACGGGAACATGATACATATGTTAACTTCTGGACCAGGGGTTTTAAAGCTCATACTTCTTAAGAATCAAGGATTTCTACGTCCAATATATGATTCCGTTTAATAACTTATAAACTAGGCAAATTCCTATTAACATTGTGATGAAGAACATCCTAGTGAGTGGCCTTTGTAATCTGATGGGGATTCCCGGGGTACAAGAAGGTATTTTAACATATCCTATTTCGTATAACTTTCACGTATAACATTGGATTTTTATTATAAATTATATAAAAATGTGTTTTAAAAAAAGAATGATTGAAATTATTGATACAAGACATGTATATATAGGTTTCCCGGGGTAATTCCGAGTTCCCGGGGTTTCCCGGGGTTCCCGGGGTAAATAGTCAGACCGAAAAAAACAACAACAAATTCAGTATTCAGTAGAAAATTGTTTTGGTTATGATCACGAATATAAGTTATTTCTTAACTTGAATGGACAGCCTGATAACATTTCATATCAGATCAATACAGGCCTCATTGCATAATATATTGTAATGAGCCAGCCCTCGGTGTTCAGAATCTCTTATTTGCTTTTCGCTTTTTGAACTATTCGCATTCATTATACAGCTTTAAAACTGATTGTCATCTGCTTTCACCGATCTACACCGATAGTACGCTCATTACAAACTCGTTCTCTTACCTAAATTGCATTCTGTAACGCATAAGTAAGTCAGTAAAGTCCGTAATATTTTGTTTGAAAACTGTCACTCGATGGAGGCCGCCATGTTTTGTTTACAGTCCGCGTTGCATGATGGGATCAGAATGATGACATCACGTGACGCGAACCTTTTACTCTTGTACTCTTATCGAGCGGCAGATTCAAAATAATTAAAGTCATTTTCCCTATTCTTAGGTATTTACTAACTTAATAATTCAGAGAATTGACTATTAGCATAATTATTACCTTTATCTCGCATCGTTTTTGAACTTTGTCGCTAAAACTTTTATGATTTGACTCAGAGATTTCTTCTAACAATCGTGTCGGAATATTTCTTCCAACATGACTGTCGGAAAATCTACTGTTTTCCCACACCTACTGAGTGACGTCATATTGTGTCGGCACGACGTCATATTGTGTCGGCATGCCCTATAAAAGCTAATGTTCTGACTTAGTCAGGGACTCCACATTGATTTTTCTTTGGGTAGAACTCGCGTTATATTTAGTTTCTTATTTTTGGTTTTAAAATCAGTTGGTTTATATTAGTAATTTGTCTAAAGCCTAAAACTGTAAATTGCGCATTTCTAATATTTATTCTGAAGAATTAACATCTTGTATTTTATCATTTTCGGAATTTAAAGCTGAATTTATCTTTGTTTTTTTTAACTTGGACTTTACTGACCACTGCTCACTCGCGATAAAGATTTAACCCTAAGGGATTTAAGTTAATTCTATTTTTAGTAACAAAAGTTCGCATTCTCTTTTAACCACTACGCTTGTTGATTTTGCTGATTTTAAACTGAAATTTATTTACGGTATTTGTCAAATTATACGTTCTGGAATTTAAGCATTCCATTTAGACTTTATACTTTCTCGTGGAGTCCACCCAAACATTTTTAACCCTTACCGTCCTACACTAAGAGATTGCTGCTGTACTTAAGAAGTTTGTGATCATCCAGTGACCGTTAGCACGTTACAGATAATTTTTATGGTGTCAGAAGTGGGATTCACTAGTCAACTAACCACACAGTGAATCCAGAGATACGAATTCACAGCCAGGATGGGAAAGAAAAGGACCACAACAGAATCAGAGACAAGTTTACTGCCAACAGACATCCAGGGAGCTGACTTACAGAGTGGACCCAGACAGACAGAGGCAGATAACAGTACAGCACAGCAAAGGACAACCATGGAGAGCGACCGACAAGGGGAAACAGACCAGGCAGCAGGGGACAGACCACTTAGCCCTACCAATAAAGGAACACAGCCATACAGAGTTGACAACACTTTATCTGAACCAGGAAGGACTTTTGCTCCACGCCATTCAGGAAAGCAGTTGTACTTTGATCAACGACCGGTTGACAGCAACTGCGTGCCAACATCAGACTTTGACCAGCGCCAGCCACACTCCTACTATCGAGCTAGGATAGACAGACACCAGATTTTGGAGGAAATCCCAGATTACTCCATGAACAGACAGACTGCAGATCAACACACAGGTGTCCGTCAACATTTTACAGCGACAGGGGCTCAAGGCAGGGGCAGGTTACCAACAATGACACAGACTTATGGGCCATGGGGAAGAGAACAATCACTGGAACAGCAAACAGGGACATGCAGAAATGCTGATTTTGACTTACCATTATCTCCAAATAACAGACAGACTCTCTACCATGATGAGTGGATACAGAGTAGCTCTCAACAATCCAATCAACAGCAAAGGCTGCCTATACGCTTCCATGACGAGATGACAACCGTTCGACATCCAGAAGTTAAGTTACCGCCCTATACCGGTAAAGAAGACTGGAACGTGTGGATCAGTCGGTTTGAAGTGATAGCAGAAAGATGTCACTGGGGGGAAGATGCTATGATTGATAATCTTTTGCCTAGACTTCAAGGTCACGCTGGAGATTTTGTCTTCACACAGCTCCCAAGATGGAAGCTTAACAATTACAGACAGCTCAAGATAGAACTAGATGCCCAATTCAAGAAGATTGAGACTCAGCAATCATTTGCAGCCAGGTTCAGCCGCAGACGACAGAACACTGACGAGACTGCGGAAGAATACGCAGCTGAGTTGAAGAGGCTTTACTCCAGGGCTTATCGCAATCGAGACAATGAAGTCAGACAGGAAGACTTGGTTAGGCGATTTCTAGATGGCTTGAAAGATGAGGAGGCAAGATTCGAAGTGGAGTTTCACAAGAACCCAGAAACTATTGACGAAGCTGTATATCATGTCGTCCGGTTCCTACAGATGAGACGAGGCAGAGACAGGGACCCATACAACGACAGAAAAATGAAGAGGTTCACTAGACAAGCATACGAACTAGACTCAGAGGATTACCTAACAGACACAGATATACAAGATGAGGAAGATTCCTTTGAGGCTAGAGTTTGCAGAGATAACCAAAGGCTGAGACCTAGACTAAGGGATGATAGACAAAGAACTAAGGAAGATAAGGAGCAAACTCAGCCAGCTAAACCGCAGAATAATACCAATGCTGCAATACTGGAGGTTCTTACCAAGTTGGAGAAAATTGTAAACACAGAGAGAAGACAACCCCCAAAAATGGATGGAAAGTGCTTTTTCTGCTCAGAAGAGGGTCACTTTATCAGGGATTGTCCACACCGAAACAAAGACAAGAAGAATAGTACAGATATTACAGGTCCGCAAAAGAATAACACCAGTCATTTAAACTACTAGAGGCCGAACCTGAGGGTCAAGGTGAGGCCTGCTCTAACGTCAAGGATTACCAATCACCAGTTGGAGAAAATTTTATCAAAAAAAGACCCACAAACAGCTTGTATGTAAAAGGCTTTGTAGAAGGAACACAGTTGTTATTTACTACAGACACGGGGGCTACAAAGACTGTCATTTCTAAACGAATCTATGAGAAGATTAACCAAGCAAGAAGACCCCACTTAAGAAAATCATCTAACCTTGTCAGTGCAAATGGAACCAAGATTAAGGAGATGGGAAAAGGTACCTTTGAAGTAAAACTTGGACCTGTCAAGCTCAGCAAAGAGATCATTGTGGCAGAAATCGAAGATGATGGACTCCTAGGAATGGATATTTTACAAAATGACCAGTCTGGGCCTGCTGATATAATCATGAGTAAGGGAGTCATCCACCTGAGGGGTCAAGAAATACCATGCATGAGCAACAAATTGTGTGAAACAAGCAGAAAAGTAACAGCAGCCGATGACTTCACCGTTCCAGGGAAAAGTGAGGCCATAATAGATGTTTACGTAGAGCGCAAGGAAGAGGATGAAATACAAGCGACAAATGAGTTCCTCATTGAGCCAACTGACAACTTTAAGACAGCTTATCCATTACACATGGCTGCGTCACTTGTCGACAACCGGGAAAACACCACCTGCAAGAAAAGACTCCTTAATCCCTTTGCACAGCCAGTGTCTATCAGACAAGACGCTGTATTGGGGCAAGCTGAGCCAGTGCAGGAACAACCAGTCATACTAGCCGAAAGCGAATCCCACACATTCGAAGAAGAAAATACCAGCGTGAGAAGAATAAAAGTTCAGAGTAGCAAGTTACCCAAGATAACTAGCGATAAGGAGGGAGACATCCGAGTACTACTGTGGTGCCTGACCACCTGAAGGACCTTTTCCAAAGAGCTTCCAGCAATCTTGATGCTTCACAGAGAAAAGCTGTAGCCAATTTGCTAACCAAGTATCAGGATACCTTTTCTAAAGATGAGTGGGACCTGGGATGTACTCACTTAACAGAGCACTCTATTGACACAGGGGATGCCACCCCCATTAAACAACGACCTAGAAGAGTGCCCCTAGCATATGCTGAGGAAGAAAGAAAGGCTGTTGAAAAGCTTTTAGAACAGAATGTTGCTAGGAAGAGTACATCACCTTGGTCATCCCCAATAGTGTTGGTTAAGAAGAAATCTGGAAGTATAAGACCCTGCATTGACTATAGAAAGGTCAATAAACTTGTCACTCCAGATGCATTTCCATTACCAAGAATACAAGACTGCCTTGATGCTGTGTCTGGATCAACACTCTTCAGCACATTTGATTTGACAAGTGGTTACTTCCAGATCCCAATCAAAGAACAAGACATCCCAAAGACTGCTTTCGCATGCAAGTTCGGCCAATTTGAGATGACAAGGATGCCTTTTGGCCTTAACAACTCAGCCAGTACTTTCCAGCGAACCATGGAACTAGCCCTTCAAGGATTGCAGTGGGAGACCTGTATCATATATATTGATGACATAATCATCTTTGCAGGGGATACAGAAGAACACCTACAGAGAGTGGAACAAGTGTTGAAGTGCTTGAAGGAGGCAGGACTGAAATTGAAGCCAGAGAAGTGCGAAATGATGCAGACAGAGGTTTCGTTTCTCGGACATGTCGTATCAGCAGAAGGAGTGAGACCAAATCCAGTGAACATTGTGAAAATCGTAGAGTGGCCGAGACCAAAGTCGACAAGAGAAGTCAAGCAGTTTGTCGCCCTCTGCTCATACTTCAGGCGGTTCGTGAAAAATTTTGCAAAAGTGGCAAGACCCATGATAGACCTGACCAAGAAGGGAAAGCTATTTGAATGGAACATGAAATGTGAAGAGTCATTTGAAAGTTTGAAGACTGCCCTTACCAGTCCTGCCGTGATGAGTTATCCAGTGAATGATGGGGGAGAGTTCGTTCTAGACACTGACGCGTCAGACTTCGCAATCGGAGCCGTACTATTTCAGGTGCAAGCAGGCGAAGAAAAGGTTGTCGCATATGCCAGCAGAGCAATGAACAAGGCTGAACGAAATTACTGTATCACAGAAAAGGAATTGCTAGCGGTGCGGTACTTCATAGAGTACTTTAGACAGTACTTACTAGGTCGAAAATTTCTAGTTCGCACTGATCACCAAGCACTTGTTTGGCTATTCAGTCTTAAGGAACCACGCAGTAAGATAGCAAGGTGGATAGAAATTTTAGCACAATATGACTTCTCAGTTCAATATCGCCCCAGCTCGAAGCAGGGTCATTGTGACGCTTTGTCACGGTGTGACAACCCTTCTGACTGTAACTGTCCAGATGCTGATATGGCAGAACCCTTGAAATGCGGTCCATGTAGAAAGTGCACCAGGCGAGCTGAAATAATGGCGTTGGGAGGTAAGTTCAGTCATTCTCTATTTCCAGGTTGCAAGAGTAAAGACCAGGATGCAGACCTCCAGCAACCCACCCCTAAAATAGATCAAGACTTGAGCCTGATGCAGACTGGACCTAAGTTTCACATCAGCCAAAAGGACAAACCAGCACAAGCAGAGCAGCTGCCATCTTCAGAAATGGAACTAGCCGCAGAACCGTCTCTAGCAGTTACCAAGGTACTTGGACCAGAAGGCCAACAGCAAAACCAGAGTGCCAAAACGCATGAACCCAAGAAGAGCCATGGTGAGGACCAACAGGCAGTCAACTCTGAACAGAAAGTTGAACAGAGGACACTGGATACCTCAAACATACGTTGTAGTGTAGATGAAAAGGCAAGGACAACAACAGAGATAGGCCCAAGCAGTAATGGTGTTGCATCTCCAGGTACTAGTGGACAAAGGCAAGACACATCTGCCAGCCGAAAACGGGTACCAGTGACCTGGATGTGGGAAGGTGGACTCAGCAAGGAAGACCTAAGAACAGAACAACAACAGGACCCAGATATTTCGTACCTCTACAATAGCCTGACAAGACAAATTAGACCAGATTGGAAAGCCATGCAAACCCACAGCCCGGCAGCCCGACACTATTGGCTACTATGGGATTCATTAGAGTTAAGAGACGGATTAATCTTCAAGAGCTTTTCAAAAAAGAATGGTACAAACCAACATCTCCAATTTCTCCTACCAAGGACACTGAAGGATAAAGTTCTTCATCAAATGCATGACAGCATACTATCTGGGCATATGGGGGTTAAGAGGACAAAAGAGAAGACAGCTCAAAGGTTTTACTGGTATGCAATGAAGGAAGACATACTCACCTATGTGAAAAGATGTCAGGTTTGTGCTGTCAACAAGAAACCACCAAAAGCTCCACGGGCCCCACTTGGTAACATTAAAGTAGGTGCACCATGGGACGTTGTAGCTGTTGACTATGTAGGACCACTACCACTAACCCCAAGAGGCCATAGATACATACTAGTCCTCACAGATCTATTTACTAAGTATGTGGAGGTGATGCCAGTGAAGGATCAGACTGCTGAGGAGTGCGCCAGACAAATGGTTAACCAGTTCATCGCACGCTGGGGATGTCCTATCACAATCCACATTGACCAGGGCCGTACTTTTGAAAGCGAAGTATTCAGACAGTTGTGTCGTCTCCTGCAGGTCCGTAAGTCAAGGACAACAGCACAAAACCCAAAATGTAATGGTCAGTGCGAGCGGTTTAACAGAACACTGGTCAGCATGATCAGAGCATACCTCGTTGGAGAACAGACTGATTGGGATCTGCACCTGGGATGTATCGCTGGAGCATACCGTGCAACACCAAATGAAACCACCACACTATCCCCAAACATGATGACCCTGGGAAGGGAAATACGTATGCCTGGCGACCTGGTGTTTGGTTCAAAGAATGAAGATTTGGATCCCGAAAACCCGACGTATGGCCGGTATGTGGACAAAATTCGGGCCAGGATGCAATTGGCGCATGACCTCGCACGGAAGCACCTGCAAGCCAAGGCTCAGCACAGAAAGGAAGCCTATGATGTTAAACTTTCTTTCCAGGGATACCAAGTAGGTAATGTGGTATGGTACCTGCATGAAACAAGGAAGGTCGGAGTGTCACACAAGCTTGAGAAATTGTATGATGGCCCTTTCCTTGTTACAAAGAAGATAACAGATATCAACTTTCTTCTGCAACTCAACAAGGCTGGAGATGAAAGGGTGGCTCATCATGACAAATTAAAACTGTATGAAAGCAAACAGTATCCAAATTGGATCAAGAAAGCAAGAGAGAGATTGCAAATTTAAGTGTGAAAGTGCATGGTTTCTCTTTTCCACAATGTTTTTACAATAATCTTCATTTTTACATTTCTTGACATAGGTCACTAGAGCAGATGTTTGCGGTAACCTTGGTGGATGCTACACATGAGAGATCCCGACCACCACTTTATATTGCAGATTTAGGTTTGACCATTCCTGCTGTTAGACGACGAGAAGCCATAGTTGCTCGACAGAATTTCTAAGCCGGGGCAAGTTAGGTTCACAGGTGTGTGAGAGGGTAGAAGCTTGCAGCTCAGAGAATATGTGAGCGTTGTGCTTAAGTCTATAGCAGCAGGCTACAAAATCAGAAAATTGCAAAGGGTGGTGGGAGTTGCGAAATAACGTATGTAATTGGTGAGGGGGATAATTTGTGTTTTAGAAATCAAGATCCGCAAACCGCAACTTTAGGCTTTTTTTTTTAAATTTGTCACAACTGCAGCATAAATCAATAACTGCGTCATGCCATCGCATCGCAATGAAACACTCTATTGAGAAGGCACTGGTCCTCAAGGTCATAGTGGCAGTGGTCAAATCGTATACAGCTTTGAGCTATTTTGCTTATTAGTCAGTTCCTTTATTGGCAGGAATCTTTCAAAATGGATCTGGACGATTGCGAAGTGGTAACGCAGGAAAAGCTTGACAAGATGGAGCAGTCAGCACGAAGAAGGGGCAGAGCCTACCAGTGTCTACCATGCCTGCACAAGTACAGCAGAGAAGTCATTGGAGTGAAGGCACGGATAGAAGCCCACTTCCTAAGGGACCACCTCAACTTTACCCAAGTGCCATTCTACTGCGCCCTTTGTCAGTTCAGATGTCTGCGTCATGTGAACCTGCTACAGCACGTGACTAGGTTCAAGCGTCACGCCTTGATTGCTGAGGAGAAAGGGGTTGATCCTGCTGAACCCAGCTTTCTACGCACCAACCCAGAACCATATGTTCTCAGTGCCAGGGACATTCACCAGATGGGAAAGGAGGAGTCCTTCGACCACTGGAAAGCGAACCTGTTGAGGAAAGCCGTCGCAGACGATCCATTGGCGGAGGCGTTGCATGAGACGTTCCCGGGTGGAGATGAAGAAATGCAGGAATTCTTGAGGCAGGATTTGGGGTCTTCTACACCTGGGTCGTCTCATGATGAAGAGAGCCAGATGACTTGTAGAGGAGAGGTTACCAGACCTGATCAACCATCTGAGCCAGAGGACCCAACTGGACCTGGGAAGGAGAAGACAGCCCCAAGTACAGTAGTGTCCATAAGCCATCTGGGGATGAACGAGGCTGTAGCTCCTATCTTAGCCTCTCTTACAGCTTTAGTGGGACCCGGGAAGTTGACTGAAATTTTGGAAGGTGGTGGGGTCAAGGATGTTGCGGGACCAAGTCAACAAACTGATGGTCAGGGAGAAGAGGAATCAAAAGACACACCAGAACCAACCGAAAGACATCCAGAGAAGTCAACAGAGGCAACAGACAAGGAAGAGATGGAGCTTAGAGGCAAAGAGGATAAAGAGGGCAAGGCTGATGAGCAAGAGAACAAGGGTGCAGAGCAGATGGAGGGTGCTGAGGAACAGGTGGAGAATCTGATGCCCCAGCTGCTACCTAGTGAAAGGCAGTCACTATCGCCAGCTCGCTCACCAAGAAGGACGTCACCTATGAGGCATGCCCCAACAAAGAAGATGGACTTTGATGATTGCCAGTCCACAGACAGCAGTGACGAGGATTCCGAAGAAGAGACACGGACAAGGAAAATGTCAGTCAGGAAAGCCCTGGAAGAAAACACAAAAGCCCTGAGGTCAATGGAGAAAACCATGCTGACATTGGCAAGTGCTGTCACCGCCCTGGCAAAGAGATTCAAAGAGGCCAATACAGAGAAGAAGAAGCAGACCCAGGAACAGCAGGAAGAGAAAACCAAAGTTGAAAGAACAACTGAAGATGAGAGCAGGTCTATAGAAACACATCAAAGGACAGAGAGGTGCAATGGTGAGCTCAGCAAGGACAGTGACAAGGACAAGCAGCAACATGTGGCTGAAGGTAGAGGACGGGACAATGTGGAGAGAAGAGGAGAGGACAGACAACATGGAGAGGACAGGCGTGAGCAGACGACACACAGGAGACATCACATTGAGCAGGAAGGAGACAACAGACGACAATCTACCAATGACAGAAAGAGGGAAGCTGAAAGGAGAGAGGATACATCACCAAAGAGAAGGAGAAGGTCAAGGAGCAGGGACGAAACCAGAAATGGAACACAGATGAGAAATGAGGGACGAAGTACAGGAGAGAGTCGATGGAGGGTTGATGACAGAAGATTAGATGACCAAGAGCGACGACGAGAAACAGACAGGAGTGACAGAAGCGCTAATAGGGATCAGAGGACACGGAGTGGAGAGGACATTAGACGAGTTAGGACGAGCACACAGGACTACAGAGATGACAGACGAGACCGCAGATAAATTATAATTGAACTTTCTTTGGGTGCCAAGCAAACACCAAACCTTGTTTAAATTTGTTCTTAATGAGTTCACATCTATTGTTAAGCTTGGACATTCATAACCGTGAAGTTATTAACATTTAATGTTTAAGTTGATTTGTCTATTAACACCTCAGGATAAACCTCAGACATTATTGACATTTAAGTTTATATTGATTTCAGGTGTTCTATTATTACTTGATTGATTACAATTTAGTTGAGAGTTATAGTTTATTTAACCTACTCTTACAGCTTTTGATTCTAACTGAAATGTTTATTTTGTCATGCGATACAGAGCGCAACTTAATTGTATGCCAGATGGAACTTTGGCATTTTTGGGAGGGGGTGATGTAATGAGCCAGCCCTCGGTGTTCAGAATCTCTTATTTGCTTTTCGCTTTTTGAACTATTCGCATTCATTATACAGCTTTAAAACTGATTGTCATCTGCTTTCACCGATCTACACCGATAGTACGCTCATTACAAACTCGTTCTCTTACCTAAATTGCATTCTGTAACGCATAAGTAAGTCAGTAAAGTCCGTAATATTTTGTTTGAAAACTGTCACTCGATGGAGGCCGCCATGTTTTGTTTACAGTCCGCGTTGCATGATGGGATCAGAATGATGACATCACGTGACGCGAACCTTTTACTCTTGTACTCTTATCGAGCGGCAGATTCAAAATAATTAAAGTCATTTTCCCTATTCTTAGGTATTTACTAACTTAATAATTCAGAGAATTGACTATTAGCATAATTATTACCTTTATCTCGCATCGTTTTTGAACTTTGTCGCTAAAACTTTTATGATTTGACTCAGAGATTTCTTCCAACAATCGTGTCGGAATATTTCTTCCAACATGACTGTCGGAAAATCTACTGTTTTCCCACACCTACTGAGTGACGTCATATTGTGTCGGCACGACGTCATATTGTGTCGGCATGCCCTATAAAAGCTAATGTTCTGACTTAGTCAGGGACTCCACATTGATTTTTCTTTGGGTAGAACTCGCGTTATATTTAGTTTCTTATTTTTGGTTTTAAAATCAGTTGGTTTATATTAGTAATTTGTCTAAAGCCTAAAACTGTAAATTGCGCATTTCTAATATTTATTCTGAAGAATTAACATCTTGTATTTTATCATTTTCGGAATTTAAAGCTGAATTTATCTTTGTTTTTTTTAACTTGGACTTTACTGACCACTGCTCACTCGCGATAAAGATTTAACCCTAAGGGATTTAAGTTAATTCTATTTTTAGTAACAAAAGTTCGCATTCTCTTTTAACCACTACGCTTGTTGATTTTGCTGATCATTTTGAGAGATTAATTTGATTTGATTATTTGTTAATTTGATTATTATGTAACTGGAATTTTATTTTGTTTAATTAAATTTAAACTGAAATTTATTTACGGTATTTGTCAAATTATACGTTCTGGAATTTAAGCATTCCATTTAGACTTTATACTTTCTCGTGGAGTCCACCCAAACATTTTTAACCCTTACCGTCCTACACTAAGAGATTGCTGCTGTACTTAAGAAGTTTGTGATCATCCAGTGACCGTTAGCACGTTACAATATTTTTTTTTTATTTCGGTATAAAAATAACGCGATTTCACTAATTTGCAGCTGTAAAAGTCGCCTCTCATCATTGCCGCAATTTCAAAAGTAACTTTCTTTTTTTACAGACTAGTGTAAAATTCGCTAAAAGATAGAGAACGAGGTACAATGGGATTACGGAGGGGAGAGGTGGGAGTGTCATCCAACGAAAACTTTTCTAAACCAAGGTAAATTATGTAAAAAAACTGAAAAATATAACTCGGTATCAATAAGGCCTACGATTAAACAATCAAAAAGAAACATGATTTGTCTTTAATGATAATTTCAGAATACATACAAGCAGCATTGAAATATTTCCAGACTTTATTTCAATTAGAATTCCTTATCACTCTACTTGATAACAGCTAAATAAAACATTCGTGGTGTAGACCACTTAAGAAAATACTTTCTCAATTACTTGACGATGAAAACATAGTTTGTTTAGCGACATTCCATATCTTTATACTTAACGAAGATATTCTGTGTGAAAACGGTAGTTAATGCAGTCCACTCCTGATGAAAAATATTTCTTTAATACCTTTCGCCAGGTTATCGAAATTTCTACGAGGAATTTTATCGAGAAACAAGTATTCTCTAATTAATTCGGCTCGATAAAGCCGCCGTTATAGCTGATCATTTGGAACATCGCTCGGACTTCTCCGTAAACTTATAAGGGAAATGCCAAGACTCTTTAGTAAGGTGCATCTATCGCCGCTGTATGACTGAAAAAATTGTGTGAACAAAATCCTTTCAAAACTTCAAGTTAGATTTTCAAGCAATATTGGCAATCATTTTTAATACATTTTTAAGGATTGATTGATTGATTGACTGGTTGAATGGAGTTTTACGCCGCTTTCAACATTTTTTCAGTTATATCATGGCGGCTGGAGCACCTAACAATGGTTTCCTGGTATTTCTCTTATCAGTACAACCACCACATCCTTTCCTAGCCTCCAGCTGCTATCTTACATTGGTCTACGATTATCAACCCATTGGTGAGAGACAAATAGTCGAAAAGAATGAGTGCCGCCGTCGGGGATCGAACCCTTGACCTATGGACTGACTGTCCGACGCGCGACCAACTGCGCTATGACGGCGGCTGCTTTAAAGATGGGACAGATAGCTGAAATACCGAAGAGAGGTTATCACCCAGCCACAAAGCGCAGAGGGATGACTTCGATTAGACAGCGTGGATGCACGGGCTCGTCAGGGGCTTTGCTTTGTAATAACATATGCAATAACTTGAAACGTCACGAACATGCTCATAGTTGAGAACATCTAGAAATTGACAAGATGTGTGATATTGGAATGATTGCAGTATGTAATTGAATGAGTGCACTGAGAGAGTTTTGAATGAGATACAAGGGATGTTATCCAATATCCCTAATTTTGTTCACGATGAACAAAATTAGCGATATTTATTACCCCCCCCCCCCCCCCCTAAATATGCATACAGGTCCTATAATTGGCTTTTTTGTCTTCACGATCTAATCAAACGCTTACAAACTTAAAAAGAGTCAATGAAACCGCGTATTTTTTCTAGCGATTTTTGTTTTGAATTTAGGTTTTGATTCCTATCAATTGTAGTGAGTTTGGAGCGTTTTTGAATGGTTTGAATGAGAGTTTTGAATGATGAATGAATAGAGCGATGGGTGAGCGGTTTGGAATGGTTTTGATCGGAATGACTGTCAATTACATGATGCTATTCACTGTATCAAAGATCCGCACTGCTGCTTCATAATGCGGTTAAGTGCAGATTTGTCCTCTAAAACATATACATGTATAGATTTTTGCAGACGAAGGTCTTAACTTTTGAAGTTTCAAAGAAATGAATTATTCCATATGTTTAAATACTTTCATGGATAATTTCACGTTCTCTATTTAGCGGATGCACATTAAAGAATCCATCATTTAAACGAGAAATCCACACATCTTTTTGACATATGTATAGTGTTTGACGCCTATTTTAAACTATTAGTCATATCACGACGAAGTAGAATAATCTTTCTATATGTTTCTTGGAAAATGCATCAAGAGTATTATCCAAGGTTATTGCCCTGGCTCGGTTTCGGTTCGTTGCATTAAAGGTTAAAGTAAATCAGCTTTCATTTAAAGTTTCGCAGTTTAATAGATAGTCTACATTTTTTAATTGAAAATTGGTAACCAAACCCTCGTAACTTCAGCTTGGACAAGCTGAAGTTACGAGGATTTGGAAACCAAACGATAAAATGTGTTCACTTACGCTTAGCACAGTTTAAAATACATTTATCTACACGTGTTCATGACAATGCTCGATATTTCCCCTGGTTGGATGGAACCTAAATAACGGGTCGATGCACTTAAGGTTAAGGTAAATAAGCCTTTATTCATTATAATTTACTTCTAAAGAAAGTAGACATAATTAACTGGAGCCCGTAAAGCGTGGGTTAGTTACCAAACCCTCGTAACTTCAGCTAACTGAATTGTGCATTATTGCATATCTTTTGATACCATGCAATATTCCGCTAAAAAGGATGGAAATGTGACTTTTGATTTGTATACCCTCTCTGGTTCAATGAACACAGCTCAATGGTTGAAATGGCTGTCTAAACTTTGTTGCGCTTATCTTGATGGAATTGAAGGTAAAAGATTTTCGAACATTTGTGTAAAATTCCAGATTTGAGTGTTTGTGAAAATATTGATCACGATTTACAGATGTGAGTCAGAAGCTTTTGTTAGTATATTAATGTGAGCAATACTATTGGCATAAAGGTAAGCATGTCAAAATTATAATGACAAATGGAATACGTTGGACTGAAAAAAATGAAGCCAATCTAATATGATCAAACTTAAATTACAACTTATTTCAACACCAGATTAGTTAATATTTCATGAGTGCACTAATTGACACTTTCACTAACACAAATATTCAAGGAGTGTGCGTATTTGAAAGTCGACGTCTAATTTCGAAATTCGTAACAAATAATCTTGGGTGACCAAAACCCTTCAAATCTCTTACAGTAACTCCACAACGTTAATGAAACCTTCAAAATTCAATTTAGGTAACCCTTTGAGAAGCATGTGAGAATTATAACTTGGAGTCTATGGCTTTTTTTTTCATTTTCTGTTTTGTACCGCTTTTTGTAACGCTTCCCTTTTTTGAACGACGGCTCAGCACCTTTTGATCGTCGCAGACACAAGTTTTATGCGTATTACACATGGGAATTCTGAATGTCTTCTTTTGCAGATGAATCTTACGAAGTTGTTCAAAATTTTCAACATTTGGTAGAAAAAAATGCTTCACTTTAAGCCAATAGTATAATTAATGAGTCATCGGAAACCTTGTAGAAGATATATGTTGAGTTGCCAACAAAATGTAAACTAAGATTTCTTCAGAAAACGATACAGACAAAAAATGTCCTGGTGATTCTAAGAGAAACGAGAATTTTGTGTACCAGATCTTTATCTTAATTTTACAAAGATACATGTACATCATGTACAAATATTCAGCAATGTTTGATCTTCTAGATTAAGGCAAAGTCCAAACAAGAAAGCATATTTGTTATTTTGCTATGATTTAGTGTGAAAATTCTCGTTTCCGTTAGAATCATCCATCTATAAACATGAAAAGGACATTCTGTCAGTGAGTCAAGATGAACTCGGGTCATAAGGACCCAAAAAGTGCAGTACAATTTACATTGAAAACATTCGAACAATCAAAACATTATTCTCTTTACTTCTTTAATTGTAAAAGAAGTAAAGAGAATTATAGACCAATAATTTCAAGTTAGTGATCAAAGATCAATTTTTCATTGAAAATGATAGGAGATAACGGTTTGTCGAACCCTACTCTTGCTTGCGTCTCTATATGCATTTGATTGTGTGTGTGTTTTCATTGTAAATTGCTATACTTTTGGTGTTTAGTGTAGAATTAAACTGCACCTGATCATCTTGCGAAATGCACCTAGATCGCACAATCGTGTGTTTTTGCAAAATATAAGTGCAATGCATGACTAATACAAACTGGAAAAAAAAAAATAAATAGACAGGATAAACATCTTGGCATATCCTGTGAGCATTAATTGCTTTTCGTCTTACCACCCACTTAATCAGGCACAAGATTATTTCTACTCTTTTGTATTGAACAGAGGGTTTATCAAAAATCTAAGTTGAATTAATTGGCTATTTTTTGCGTTGATACCAAAGAATTCGTCGTCAATCTAACGATATCTTGTTAAGATACTGACTTTTAATTTTTCCAGTAATGTTTAGGTAAAAAAAGCCCGTATTTTATCTTTAAATTTGAGTAAATTCTTAGTTAAATAACATTCTTTTAATAAAATATTGGGTGATGAATTGATTTCTAAAAGATGTCTTGCAAAATATCCTATACATGTTTGTAGCAATTTAATCATACAAAAGTCTTATGTTGAAAAGGTTTTTTTTTTTAACTTTTAATGAACAGCCATTTTCCGAATTGATTAAAAACAAAAATGATAGCTTTATTTAAGATAACAGCGCTACGATCGACTATGTTGAGCTTTAAACATAGGACCCTAGAGTTAAAGGGAGACAAAACTTACTCAAATTTAAGCTGGGGTTGGCGATGTTGTCTCTTACTGGTTGCGTGTGTGCAAAGACATTATTTTGAGTACTTTTTCGGGCTTTGGTGGAAACCTTTTCCAAAGATTTTGTCGAACAACCAAATGTAATTGGAAATTTGAGTGTTCAATTTATTAGTAGCAGGATCAAGCTGTTTGTGTAATTTGAAGGTTCTAAGGCTATTGGCGAATAAATGATACCCATCACCATGGTTTATTCCAGTGCATAAAATCTTTTAAATGCATTTTCCATCGGATTTGGAAACGAATTTCGAAGGCTTTCGTTTCTAAATTGACACCAATAATCAATATTTGTTTAGCTGATCGGCTGTTTCAACACAAGCACCTACACACGAACAAAAGAAACATTTACATTTTGCTTAATTCCACAGACAAATTCTTCCAATCTAAAGAAGAGAGTGTCAACATTCTGCACACCCAATTTGAACAGCCATGTTTATCTTTTACAAAAGGGGTAGGGTTTCTTAAATTTTGTGTTCAGTTAGATTTATTATTACAATTTTGAAGAAAAATTCGAACTTCAAGTTGTTGAGTCCATTTTCATACTCATCATTAAGATGTTTTGTTCAAGACGTATTCCTGCTGTAAACTTATGAGATGAAGAGTTTTTATTGATTTCATGAAGGTATGAAACTAAAATCCTTATCACTATGCATGAATACGTAGAGTGGATTCATTCATGAGTGTGATTAGGTTTTACACTTACAAAAAAGCTGCGTAAGCAAAATTGTTTCATTGAGTAATGAGACCAATTTTTCAGCCAGTCAGAGTGCACGATCTCGGTGAACACAACTAGAATTAAATTATAATGCTTTGACCGACAGTGTAGACTTAGATTAGTTTGCACAAATGGGTGTAAAATTAAATTCTGCATGATAAGTGCCATAGACTACTTTTATAACAAGCTTGGTTATTGTTATTCCTATAGAATATCAGAATTCGAAGTTTAGTGCGGAAGTAACAAACATATGGATTTTATCTATGTTTCTCTGATTTAAAACAGCTGATCTTTGTTGACTGACGCCCGTCTGTGGGGAAAAGCTATATATATATATCAACTGAGGAAATTTGCACCGCTTTCAACAAGTAATGGTTTGTCGTTTTGAGACAATGCTTTCTTCCAAATTTATAGTTATTTTGATTTCAAACAAGAGGCCCAAGAGGGCCTGTATCGCTCCACTGGCTTTAACATCATTAGACTTGCATTAAATGAATCTTTCTTTGAATGAAAACAACACTTTGAAATCTCTTAAGACCTATTTTATATTAATTAACTGGGTGTGGCTCACATTGCACCAAAATTCTCAAGTTTCATTGAAATTGGCCCAACCTTCATCAGGAGATGTAGTTCAAAGATTTCGGGCACAAAATAAGCCACATCCTGACATGCCAATATTTAAGAGCTAATTAATATTTCGCATACAATTTTTGAGAAGGGTCACAGAAAGAACATTCTGGTAAAGTTTCATTGAAATCAGCCCAGTGATTCAGGAGGAGATGTCCTTCAAAGAATTCGGGCTCAAAATAAGCCCCACCCTGCCACACCCATATTTATGGGCCAATCAAAATTTTGAGAGCAACTTTTGGAAAGGGTCTCCCAAGGAACATTCTGGTAAAGTTTCATTGAAATCGGCCCAATGGTTCAGGAGGAAATGTTCAAAGATTTCGGGCTCAGATAAGCCCCGCCCTGCCACGCCCATATTTGGGGGCCAATCAAAATTTCAGGAACAATTTTTGAAAAGGGTCACCCCAGGAACATTTTGGTAAAGTTTGGTTGAAATTGGCCCAGTGGTTCAGGAGGAGATGTCATTCAAAGATTTCGGGCCCAAAATAAGCCCCGCCCTGCCACGCCCATATTTGGGGGTCAATCAAAATTTCTTGAATATTTTAGGTAAAGGGTCACCCCAGGAACATTTTGGTAAAGTTTGGTTGAAATCGGCCCAGTGGTTCAGGAGGAGATGTCATTCAAAGGTTTTGGGCTCAAAATAAGCCCCGCCTTGCCACGCCCATATTTGGGGGTCAATCAAGATTTTTTGAACAATTTAGGTAAAGGGTCACCCAAGGAACATCCATGCCAAGTTTCGTTGAAATTGGCCCAACGGTTTGGGAGGAGAAGCTTTTTAAAGATTTCAAAGTGAAAAAGTGCCACGCCCTGCCACGCCCATATTTGGGGTTCAATCAAAATTTCTTTAACAATTTTAGAAGAGGGTCACCCAAGGAACATTTCTACCAAGTTTCATCAAAATCCGCCCATAGGTTTTGGAGGAGAAGATGTTTTAAGAAAAGGTTTACGCACGGACGCACGGACGCACGGACGGACGCACGCACGACGGACACACCGCCATGACAATAGCTCGCTGGCCTTCGGCCAGTGGAGCTAATTAAAATGGATGGCGTAAATCTTAATGGCTTGCGATGTATCGCAAATAATATGTGATCTATCACGCGAAAATGAACTTTCTTACGACCAGAGGTCGCATTTTAAACATTCTCTCATAGGAAGGTAAATTGATTATTTAAGATACAGAAAATTTATTCAATGTGAAAAGTTTCAGACCTAGTCAGTCTGCGCCGTACGCGCAGTCTGACTAGGTTCGACACTATACGCTTTACCCAGGTGGTCCCTTTTCGCGTAAGGGGTCACAAATGTAAAAAAATCTACTCCATTCATATGATTTTAATAGGTTATTAAATGGTGATAATAACAACAATATCTATGACACTACTGAAAACGATCTCAATTATGATTGTGGCCCGTCAGACAAATCGGGGCCATATGGGATCTCCTTTACAAAATTTAGAAAGGAGATTGGTACCAGCAGAGGTAAACCGCCGGTCAGACTTCAAGAAAATCATTCACCGGAAGGTAGATTGATCATTCTAGGTTCAGAAAATCAGCCAAATAAGAGAAGTATCTATCCTACTTAGTTTGCGCATTCCACACAGTCTATTGAGGGTCGACACTTTATATACTACCTGTATGGTCCTTTTAAATTGAAGGATCATAATCACAAAATGAATCGACAACAATAACGTTTGTCTTGCGAGGCCATGCGTCATGTAACAGGATTAGTCTCAATTTTGGACGTTACATATTTCAATGTAACAACCAGTCTAAAAATAGCATCGCATTCCGAAAACAGAAATCTGTACTAGCATCAGGATCTTCATAAAGGGTTGCCGGAGAAGATTGGCATTAGTCAGGATAATCTGACAGGATAGATCAACCTGATAACAAATGTATATTACATCCTGTATATTCCCACGGAGGTGAATGATCCTTGCAAGTGGTGATTGTCATGGTGAGCCGGAAATATGGGTCGTGCAGACTCAACATATCAACGGGATTGCCAGGCAACGTTACCTCGGTCGTGCGGGATCGCATTGTTAAACTAAGCCTGACACTCGGATGTGTCACTTAAACTAATCATTAGAACATACGTGCATTGTGTTTGCCGTTCTATCTTCCTAGGATGGTGAGCGATCTCAGCAAATGGTTAAAATTATGCAGAGATTGACAAGCTGTCAATGAAGGAGCCTACTTGTCCACAAGCCGTTATACATGTTAAATATTTCCCATACGGCGAAAAAAAAATTCCGGAAACTCCGTAATAATATTTGAATAAAAAGCGATTAATTCTAGCAACAATCAGAGGTCGCATTTTGACGATTTCGTCTTTCTGTTTTTCAAGATAAACGGAGTGGGTATACAGTTAACAACATCGTGAAATTGACATGATATTGGAATGATATTGGAATGAAATTGAATGAGTGTGTGGAGCGAGTTTTGGGTGAGTTTAATGGGAGGTATTCCAATATCGCAAATTTTGTTCAGGATGAACACAATTAGCGATATTGATTAGCTCCCTTTAATGAAATATACGAACAAGTTCTTTAGCCACTTTCCTTTTTCTTCAAGAACCTATTAGACGCTTAGAATCTTAATTATGTCGGTGAAATCGCGATTTTTCTCTATCCAAATTTATTTAGCATGACGTTGTTGATTCTCAATTTTAAATTGGGTTTGATCGTTTTTGAATGGTTTGAATAAGTGTTTAGAATGAATGAATGGAGCTCTAAGTGAGCGATTCAGAATGGTTTTGATTGAGGCGCATGTCAATTTCACGATGTTGTTAACTGTTGCAAGGTATTGGAAAACTTAAACTCTGTTCAGCCTACACAAACAACGCTGGCTGAACAGATCATGGAATACACGTATTTCGCTTTTGACCGCTTTTTTTTTTTTTTTTTTTTTTTAAGGAAAATTTACCTTCTTATCCCGATGAATATAATAAATATTATTTTCATCTGTAGCAACTAAACTGACTCTGATTCCAAAGTATTGAGAAAGATATATTGTAAAAATGCTATTAATTACGGCTTTTTTGTCCATATCGAAATGAACCATTCCATAATCCGTTATCACAAAGACATGAAAAGAAGCAGAGCAAAGTTTATGTAATAATAAATTGAGTGAAATTTTT
The DNA here is from genome assembly GCA_948146395.1 of Fragum whitleyi. Classification (NCBI taxonomy): domain Eukaryota; kingdom Metazoa; phylum Mollusca; class Bivalvia; order Cardiida; family Cardiidae; genus Fragum; species Fragum whitleyi. Next base: position 14,470,189 of record OX411545.1, read on the forward strand.
ATTACATTGATAAGCGACAAACTGTGTTTTATGTAAACATTTTAACCTGTACAGCGCTAAGAGACTAAATTTTTGGGATGTAGCGCTTTATAAATGTCCATTATTATTATTATTTATAAGAATTTTCAGCGGTTGGTAATATTTTAGACCCACTCAGACCCATAGAAAAGAAACAAAGACCCTCTGGCCTAAATTAACGTTACTTATACATATTCAATAAACAAGGCTATTTATTTGCTATCAATATCCGATAGTATTCTAAGCTAAGAATTTATAGAAGAAAGAAATCTAGAAAACTTACGCTTCGTGTAATAAACTTGAAAAAATGAATCACTGGTTCAGAGAAAATTCGCTCACTCAGTATCATCGTATATTGAAAAGAAACAAAGACTCTCTGACCCAATACATAGGTACAGATAACAGGGGTTCACCTGTCTTAAATATTTATTTCTCATTGAAGCCCTATGTTGTAGGTACTCATTTGGATCGTCTCGGCGAGACGATTCAAATGAGTACCAACAACTTAGGATTTGCTAAAGTTTTATCCAAATATTTTAATCTAAAATACATAATACCCCCTCTATCCGTAGCTCTGCTATAAATATGAACGTTCTTTATACCTGTAAATTCTCTTTGAAATAAATATTCGTAAGTATACACAGGGAAGTATTGTAGAAGAACAAATGTTTTTGAAAAAAAGCTTACCACTTTCGATTAAAACCAAAGAAATAATTCACCGGTTTGAAGAAAATCCACAAAAAGAAGAAGAAACACGATTCTGCATCCAACTTGTGTGCAGATAGAAGATAGTTTTGGCACCTACACGGGAAACTCGATACGTCTGCTGGAATATGATTGGATTAGTTGGTACCCGGTAATTAGGTTCTACACTCGGGAGGAAATATGTGTGTCTGGAAACCAGGTGTGTAAACAGAACAAGCCTGCAGTGGCTTATCACTAGGTTATATTCGTCGACCTGGATAAAACGTGTTCATGCTTTTTGTTATTTCGGAATATTTTAAAATGCGATTCTCTCTTCTTAAAGATTGGTCGATTAATTTATAAACACGTTTGTTTCAATACAAGATAGATTTATATTTCATTTCGTGGACAACAAAAGCTATATTTTCAGAGAATTCTGCCCAGTAGATTCAGAAAATACGATTTTTTTTTAATTTCAACAAATGGTGCTATTTTAAGTTAATCGATAGCCAATACCGCCCATATTGCTTTATCCAATCAGATTCAGTTAACAAAGTAATCTGAGAGAACATGACCTGATGATCTTTCCCAGTTAAGTTGTTTTACAGAAGAAGATACTTAGATGAAACGTGTACGCAAGGAAGGAAAAACGGACGGACGGTGGATCGATCCGGACAACGGTCAATGACAATAGAGCTGTACTCTGTTAAGCGAAGCTCAAAAATACCGAGAACATTTTAAGATAAACCCCAAATCCCCGAAAAAAATATGAAATTTTATTCAGCGGCGCATAATTTGGACTATTCGAAACGATTTCTAGGAATCAACCCTCTGTTCAATATGACAAAAACTCTGCATACTGTTTGCCAATTATTTCCCGCTTTGCACGTGTATTTGCGTGCTAAGCGGGGAATAACTGGCAAACAGTATGCGCTGTTTTGTCATCCTGAACGCAGGGCTGGTTTATTGTCATTAATTGACGGATCACTGTATATGACCCCCTCCCCAGATATGTGACAGAATAACGATTGTAATGACACTCATTCTGTTTAATATTTGTATTAATCTGATGTGGAAGATGTGCTAAAAAGTATTTTTACTTAAAAGCCCCATTGATACATGACAAGAATGCATTACAATTACAATTTGTGAAAGGTCACATGATGAGCAACATTTTGTGAAAGTTTCGTGAAATCTATCGATAAAGGTACAAGAAATCTTAATAATAAATTTCGCACTATGAAGGCCCTTTCCCCATGGCGCGTAAAAATATCACTAAAAAGAGCAGAGAAATCCTAGGGATTCCATAAAAAGTCTACCTCAAGAAGTCTGCCATTTGAAGCCCCATTCCTGTGACTTTTAGTCGGTTGAAATCTGTCCACAAGGTTCAGAATAAACATTTTATTTCACCATATTGGGCCTTTTTTGGGTGAGTCGACAGTCTGTGGTGTCCATTTTATCAGTCCGGTCAGGATAACAAGAAAGCATCTGAAATAAATGTCCTAAGAAACGTTCCCGTGAATTTTGGTTGGATTTTGTCCTGTAGTAACAGAGAAGAAGATATTTAAAGCAACGGTTCACGCAAGGACGCATGAACACACGGCGGACACCAGGCCACGACAAAAGCCCCGCTGCACTATGTTAAGGGAGCTAAAAAGTCGAGGGATTAAAAAACAGCAGTAATGCCTAAACAATATGTTGCAAAAATGTCAGAAAATATAGGAGGGTGCCGATAATGAGCGAGTTTTGAATGATATCAATCGGAGGTAATGAAATATTACTTTTTCGTTTAATTGTACAAAATGGTGCGTTATTCTATTACTGCCCTTAAAATACGAGCACTTTTCTATTTGCCTTCACGGAACAGTCAAACGCTTACAAATCCATGACAGCTAAGTGAATGATTGGAGTTATTTGAATGAAGTGTTTGATTGTTTTCAAACGACTAACACCTGGTTTTGTTTCTGTAGTTTGGTACTATACTCAATGACAAAAAGTTGCTTGCACAGATTCAACTGGAATCAGAATCAGATATTGTTCTACATTTAAAAGATGGAGATAATACTTGTTGATTTCATGGAGGTATAAAACTTAAAACATAATCACACTGTTTGAATATATTAATATTATACCTCCATCAACTAATACAGTCATTATATCTTCTTATTCAATATCATGGAGCAAAAGTGTAAAGATTTGTAAATAATGATTGCACTACTTTGTGCAGAAGCTTACAAAATAGCTAGAACTTAAACTTGTTTTCAATGAGAAATGAAACCAAATTCCGCTAAGCCAATCAGAATGCACAAATAATAATGAAAACAACTAAAACTAAATTATTTTCATATAAAATGTTTTAATATTAACAATTTTGCATAATTATTCATTTTATTTTTCAACGAGCTTATTTTTACGTGTTGTAAAAGTAACTTTCTTCGTATTCCACGGGACATTCTCTCTTTTATTTTAGTCTTTTTCATTTTCAAATAGACAGAATAATATAACTGCAGACGGTTTCCTTATATTTAAAGAACGCGATATATACTGTTTTGTGTGTGTAAATGTCATAGCAAATATCAATTTGTAAAAATTCTAACAAAGTAAACAATGATATCTAAAACAGATGACTGATAAGCCTATTCATAATCTGACATCACGTGACGGAGATTCACCCATTTCCAATTAGCCCAGCACCCCTGTCCACAGCAGGAACCCAGCGACCCCTTCCAGGCTTTCTTCATGGCAGACCTGATAAGCAGAGCATTTCTGATAGGCTTGGCGAGCCTTCTTTCTCTCTCTATGGGTGTAATATTTATAAATCCGGCTCCGACAAAATCCTCTAATCGTGTACCATGGCGCTTCTTTTCGTATCTTTTTCTCCTTTTTCTATGTTTCGCCGTTTCATGTTTTATTTTATCCATCAACTCCTCTAATTCAGCAAACTTCCTTTTAATCTCTTCTTCAATTTCCAGACGTTCTTCGTCAGGATAGACATCTGTACAATTCACACTCAGTTCCTCAGTAGGTATGTCCAACTGACTCAAACCCGTGTCTTCTTGGTAAAAAGACATCTTATGAGGTTGTTCACGGTTACACAGCCATGTAAGATCATTGAGTTCGTCGTTGCACCTGTCCTGTCCGAGATCTTCAATCAGCAAAGAATCGTTATCCCCATCATGTTCAATTATCTCTGATCTGTCATTAGAAATGATATTTCCAAAACCATCATAATGGAAATGGTCAGTATTGACAATGTCGATACCTGAAGTTTGATCCAATATTGTCATTCCTAGTTTATTGGTTAAATTGTTCTCAGACTTGAAATGTTCTGTTGCGGTGTAATGTTGTTCAGCGTCCTTTTCTAGGGCACGATGGAAAGATGCTTGGAAAGGCAGTCTTGTGTTTTCCAGATAGTATTTCAGAAAGTCGTTTCTCATCTTAGTCTAGAGATAAACTGTAAAAAAAATATACATACAATTATTAATATAGCGAAATTGACAATCATCTCTACCAAAACCAATTCAAATCACGCGCTCAGCGCTTCATTCATTCATTCTTTCATTCATTCATTCATCCATTCATTCATTCATTCATTCATTCATTCATTCATTCATTCATTCATTCATTCATTCATTCATTCATTCATTCATTCATTCATTCATTCATTCATTCATTCATTCCGAACACTCACTCAAATCATCAAAATCACTCACTAAAATTACCAAAAACACTTCTAAAGATAAATAAAAAAACACTCCAAAATCGATCAAAATCTTCAACAATTCCATTCATTTTGATTAAATCTTTTCATGATTTTAAAAGAACGCGTGGATTTAACTTGGTCTGCAAAGACCTACAAATTATTTTGTTCGGTGGAATCTTATTAGCGATAAATTGTATAACATCCATTTACTACTTTTCAAAATTCGCTCATTAAACTCCTTCAACGTCATTCCGAAACCATTCTGAAATATATTTTCCTGTCAATTGGACTCTTGATGACCCGTAACAAAAGAATTAAATAGGAAATTAAAAACAAACCGATTAAGGTAGTGGACCCGTAATAGTTCCGCAACATTTCGGTACTCAAGATCTTTGACAATGTTGACCGAGGTTTCCTAATGAAAATCATTAGGCAACCTCGGTTAACACTGTTAAAGTTCGCTACTCCCTAAATGTTGCGGAACTATTACGGGTCCACTACTTTAAGAGGACTGTGCAGCCAAAAAGGGTCGACATTTGGGAGATTTTGTTAGCAAAAAATGGTCGAACATGTATATTCTTCCTTTCGAAGTTCGGTCTCTGCCGTTCGGGATGATAAATCGATGCAATCTGATTGCACATTATACCCCGATTTGCTCGAAAGTGCACGTTCAAAGTGGGGTATAATATGCAAATAGTTTATACCTTTTTGACATCGTAAATGCAAGGCTGGTTGAATAATTTTATGCATGACCAAATTTCCATTTTTATTTAGAGGTTATTGAATGAGTGGTCATGAAATACCGAATTTATTAAACGGCTCATCTATAAAAAGATAAAAAGGTCGTTTTGTCTAGTTTTTATTTATTTAAGATGACGAGTTTAAAAAAAAGATCGGTATTTTATCATTATTTATAATATGACCTGTTTTTTGGTGACAAATCGAGGAAATTCTAGAAAATTATCAATTCAAGTTATTCCGCGAAACAGATAACGCCGTTTTCGAAATAACTTCAGCAAATGTTTATGGTGTCATTTTCACATCGAAAATATAACGTTGCAAAACGTTCTTAGCTCGTTTGCATAGTTATTTAACCAATATCAAAAATGTTCAACGGAGTTATTTCACTAAGATTAGTCTTTTTTATGACTGGTCATGGCGAAATATACATTTAAAAACATCATGAAATTTACACTCACTGCGATCTGCTTGTTTGTCTGTCGGCCCCCCTCTTCTTGAGATTGTTTTGCTTTTTTACCTATTTTTTCCCCACCCTAAGGACTAATATAATAAATTATAGTGGGGTGGTAGGGAATTATTTTGTGACCACTTTGGTCCCCTTTCTTAGACAAGCGACTCGCTTAAAGTATATGTTAAATGCAGCATTCGCGTGCAAATTTTGAATTATTAGTTTGAACCTACCGGCTAGAGACTAATTCTCAGCAAGTACCAGTTCTCGCTAACTAACCTGGTTTAGGGTTAAGACGGAAAGGAAATCCTTCTAACTTACAGTTAACATAAACGTGAAATTGACAAGGTGAATGATTTTGAAATGAAATTGAATGAGTGTGTGGAGCGAGTTTTGAGTGAATTTAATGGGAAGTAATCCTATGTCGCAAATTTTGTTCAGGATGAAAAAAATAGCGATGTTGATTGCCTCCATTTAATAAAGTATGCAAACGAGTTCTATACATAGCTTCCTATTTCTCCAAAAACCTATGGGAAGCTCTAGATTTGAATTATTTCAGTGAAATCGCGGTTTTTCTCTGTAAAAATTTAATTTGAATGACGTTGTTGATTGTATTTTTTATAGGTTTGAACGTTTTTGAATGGCTTGGAATGAATAAATGTAGCGCTGAGTGGGCGATTTAGAATGGTTTTGATTAAGGTGAATGTCAATTTCACGATGTAACTAACTGTACTGGTTGGAGAACAATTCTCGCCAAGTAACAGTTCTCGCCACCATCCTTTTTTCACAGTAAAGACAGAAAGGAAACCCTTCTAAATTACAAGTTATTTTTTGACAAGAATTTCTTCTTATCAGAAAATAATTTATTGTGGATAATAGCGATACATCGCTAATGTTAATTTTGTTATCACAAAACCGACTATAAATAAAATTTTGTATCTTGTATCTTGTATCTTGTATCTTGTGGATGACCATTGCATCTTTACTGTGAACATGGTCGGTTGGCGAAAACTAGTACTTAGCGAGAATTGGTCTCCGACCAGTACAAGTTATATATAGACAACAACTTCTTTCTTCATCAGCAAATATTTTTTAGTAAATAGATATTGTATCTTTACTTTGAAAGTGCCAAGTGCCAGTATTTATTTTACATCGATTGGGATACAGGTTCCTACAACTAAGATTCATCCCTCTCAATTCTGCTTTCTGTACATGATTTTCTAATTATCCAAAACAATCATTTAAAAATATCATGCGCCAGTCAAATAAAATACGTCTAATAGTAACAACATAATATTCAATTGGAAGATATGTTAATAAAAAGTAAATTTAGAAATAAATATATGAATACAATATGAAAAAAAATGTATATAAAAATAAAAAGAGAAAGTGATGAAAATAGAGGGAAAAAATCGCAAATAATTTTCGACTCACAAAATGTACAGAATGCGACGTAGTCCAACTCAAATAGGAAAAATGCTTTAAGGTAATTTCTTTTTCTGCTTAAAGGGACATAAAGAAAACAGTTACGAAATTATCATACAAAAAAGATACTCGCCTCTCCATTCAATCCATAGCGTCAAAACGTGTTCCCGGAAATGACGTCAAATCATGAAGCGTTCAAAGCGCGCGTTTTGAAAACATGAAGTTTGGCAGTCATTTTTTCATAAAGCAACGTTTTTTATCTTTGTTTTCCAAATGTAGCTCATCTGCACAACAAAGCAAAACTATCACGGTTTAAAGCTATTATTTTTTAAGCTTTAGATTTATGAAATAGAACTTTAATTATGACTATATAATTGTTGGTTGGTTTATATGGTGTTTAGCGCCACAATCAACAATGATGCAGTCATATCGCGGAGGCTGGAGCACCTAACAATGGATTCCCGCTATATCACGGACAAATTTTCTATACTTTCTAGTCCGAAGCAACTATCCCGCCTTAGATTACCATTATTCGCCCATCGGAGGGAGACATTTTGGAATGGGTGATCCTCGTTGCCGGGGATCGAACTCTTGAAATAACTTGACATGATTGAAGATTGTAGGTCATATGCACTACCACCTTTGCCTAAACGACATACTTTATAAAGGTATAATTCGACAAAATAAATAGATAAATAAATAATTTAAATAAATATATAAATAAATACATACATAAATGAATAAATAAATAAATAAAATAAATAAATAAATAAAAAATAAATAGATAAATAAATAAATGAATAAATAAATAAAGTTCGGAAAGCGAAGACCAATTAAATGCCGAGTTCGTCAATATTATAGAGGTATGCACTAAAACTATCTGACATCATTCAAATCTGGGTCGTAGAAAACTCTAATCTAACAAGCCTCAACCTCATGTATCAAAGTCAGATATATAACAACGTCCACGAGTTTAGTTAAAAAATGCTATCCAATGAGGCAATCTCAACGCGCACAGACAAAATAGAGAACGCTGGACCGGAGAAATCAGTTTTTCGAGCCGTATCATGGCGAACACCTTGATTTATTAGACTCCTTTTCGTTCACCTTTTTAAAGCGCTCGTAGTACGTCCAAGATAAACGGACTGCTCGATAGAAAGCTGTCCCTAGCGAGCGCATTCAGTATCCGAACGCAGGACTGATCTACGCGTTTACATGTTGGACCGAAGGGTTTGCGGAAGTCATGATTCGAGTTTTAATATAGAAGGGAGATAAACGGAATGAAATAAAACAAACATGCTGCAAATCGTTTCCCTTTTTGACAGTCAGTGCACGCACTTGAAAAAAGTTCTATATATGACCCGTCACGCAAAAAGAGACCACCTGGGAACTCTGTAAAATGAATTTTTAAAAAAGAGGTAAAAGGTCATGAGTTCCAAAAAGTTGCGGAACTATTACGGGTCCTGAATGAATGAATGAATGAATGAATGAATGAATGAATGAATTCATTAATCCATTCATTCATTCATCATTAATTAATTAATTAATTAATTAATTAATTCATTCATTAATTAATTAATTAATTAATTCATTCATTCATTCATTCATACATTAATTAATTAATTAATTAATTAATTAATTCATTCATTCATTCATTTATAAATTAATTAATTAATTCATTACAAACACTCACTCAAACCATTAAAAAACGCTCCAAAATTGCTGAAAATTATGGGATCAACAGCTTCATTCAAAATAAAATTTACGGTAGGTAAAATACACGATTTTTCTGAAAAATTGAATTTTGATAGGTTCGTGAAAAAAAACCCAGAAATCTTTTCATTGAACTTATGTGCAAATTTTATGAAAGGGAGGCAATGAATATGGCTAATTTTGCTCATCTTGAATTTCACCCAAAACTCGCTCCAAACACTCAATTAATTTAATTTCACTCCAAAATAATTCCGAACTTTTTCACCATGTAAATTTCACGATATTATTAACTGTACTTGCTCAAACAGTTATGATAAGGCTTTATCGTCTTACTTAACCCTTTATTTTCTACTCAAGGCTCATTCATGCTGTACCAAAAGCTTTGCCTGGCAGTTTAGACTGATATCACCCTGCACAGACGTGCAGTCTGATCTTAGCCTACACAAATTGCTTTTTACTCGATCATAGCCTGAGAGATTTAAGCCAGACTGGTTATAATGTTAAAAGAGGCAAACATCTCAACTCACTAGGATGGCGGGGATTATTATAGGCTAACTTTTGGTTATCAATGACCTCACTTATGACCATGGACGATTCCATTTTTCTAGGGGTTGGGTAGAAGTCCGCAACAGGTCTATTTTTTCTCAGGGTAACGCAGCATTGTATATTTTGAGTAGTAAATTGGAATCAAATGTGACCCGTCACACGAAACGGGACCATCTGGGAATTTTTGTAAAATGAATATTTGAAAAAGAGATTTGGTCCGGCATAGGTCAACCAAAAGTCGCATTTCAAAACTTCTTTCACTAGAAGGTAAATTGAGCATTCTAGAATTAGAAATTAAGCAAATTGCAAAAAGTTTCTACCCTAGTCATTCTTCGAAATTCGCGCAGTCAGACTAGGGTCGAGGCTTTACGCATCACCCAGATTGTCCCTTTTCGCGTGAAAGTAACAAATATATAAATGGGATGTTTGCTAGGTTGTATCGGGTTTAATGTTGCTTTAAACAATTTTCGCGGCGACTGGAGCACCTAACAATGAATTCATGGCATTTCTCTCACCAGTACGATCAGGCTATCCTTTCCGAGATTCCGCCACTCATTCCATATTTAAGTTTACGTTTATCAACCCGTTGCTAGAAGTCAAGTTTCAATAGGGACGAGTGCCACCGCCGTAGATCTAACTTTTCTCAATGAAAATTGGGCCTAGGTGAATGAAGTGAAAAGTTGCTTAGCCAATATATCGTCGATTGGCTATCAAAACTTCGTATCTGCAGCTTGAATAAGCTGGAGTTACATGGAATTGATAGACCACTGACGATAATTAAAATGTCCCCCTAAATGTTTTGCAACCAAAAATTGACACAGGAAAAAAAATTATTCAAACGGATCATTTAGAAAATTTATTGTTTTATTTTTCTTGTGAAAGTGAAAGTTCGTTTTTATTGGGCTATACTTGTGTTTTGAAAGTCTTTTTAAAGGTGCACTCATAAGGTTTTTGGAGATTAAGAAGCAACAATTTCAGGTAAGACCTTTCCTACATTTGCGAACTTTCAGGCGGTACAGTTAACCACATCGTGAAATCGACATTTATCTCAATCAAAACCATTCTAAATCGCTCACTCAGCGCTCCATTCATTCATTCCAAACACTCACTCAAACCATTCAAAAACGCCCCAAACTCACTGAAACAAACCATTCAAAAACGCCCCAAACTCACTGAAAAACATATATATAACAACAACTTCGTTCAAAATAATATAAAATAAAAAATTGGGATTTCACTTATTTTATTGCAATTTAAAGCATCTGATAGGTTCTTGAAGAAATAGGGAGCTACATGTAGAACTTGTATTCGTATTTTATTAAAGGGAGGTAATCAATATTGCTAATTTTGTTCATCCTGAACAAAATTTGCAATACTGGATTAGCTCACATAAAATTCACTCAAAGTCGATCCACAAACTCATTCAAATTCATTCCATAATCATTCCATAATCATTCATCTTGTCAATTTCACGATGTTGTTAACTGTACTAATGAGGAGAATGCTCAGTTTCAAGAACAAATCCTTTCTGTCATTTTATAATAAAATATATCAAATATATCGTCGCTGTAATTGTCAAAACTCGTAATAACAGCTTTAAGCTGGAATTACGAGATTTTACAATTACATCGTTGATAACTAAAACATAAAGTTTCAACCCTGGTTAGACTAGAAAGATTGTTCAGTCCATTGACGTAGCAAGCTGTAAGCAAAAACGTTGCTGCGTACACGTCATGGAGACAAAAATGGGGAGCAAGAGCTAAAAAATTCACTGCAGTTTGTAGATGTGATACACAAACAAGGAATTACAGAATGTTTACTTCGTTATTATTGATCTACAATGACCTGGCACTCATTAAATATTCCTTTTGACCCTTATTGTTAGTCGGTAAATGTTTCTTAATATAGACTTATACTCGCGAAGTTAAGATGTAATAAATTGTATCACTACTCTTACTGTATACGGAAATTTAGCGGTTGTGGTAAGGATGCTTTCCCACAAACGGAAAGTCACGAGTTCAAGCCGGACCATCACAAGAATTTTTTATCACTTTTCTAAGTATCTCTTTTGATACTTCTGATTTTTTGACAGTATTGCATAAGACTACTGGTATTTGGCACAGGATCCTTACCGTCAGCCTCAATTTGTTTAAAATTTGATCATTGCAAAGTCATCACCTAAAATAATGGTAATTTGTGCAATCTAGATCAATATTAAAGAGATGAAAAGGCACTTATTAAAATTTGTGACGGTACAACATGAAAAACATATATGGGGTTTGAACACGTTAATCGAATTCCTGTTGAAGTATGATTATGTTATTAACACCAACAACTCGATTCTCTTCATATGCTTTAATTCAATACCATGAAGCAAAGAAGATCTTTATTGGGACTACTTTTTAGTACATGCTTACTAAATACTTAATATGTTTTTTTCATTGAGGTATGAAAAAAATCTACACTCGATCAGAATACAATAGTCTTGGTTGGTGCAAAGAACCAAAATTGAATGATATAAGAATAAAAAGATATTAATCGACAGTGACAAAAAACCAATAAAAATATAATGATAAGGTAATTTAAAAAAAAACGAAAAAAATAAAACAATATTTTGATGATAAATACAATGATGAAAATATGTGTCTCTGTCGGGAATTGAACTCGACCCGACAACTTTTTCGCTGGCCTGTAACCACTGTACTACCGCGTCTCTTTAATGTAAATGTGAAATAATTTAACTAAAACGGTGAAATGAAATTGAAATACGCTGCGGGAATACTCGAGCACTGACGGAAGTTAATGAGTGCCAAGTCATTTTAGATAAATAATAACGTCAGTTGTTTTAGCTGTAGTTTGACATTTAAAGCTGCTCTTTCACAGCTCTTCATAAAAAAAAAATACAAAAATGGTTCTTAGATTAGGAAATTTGCGCATTTTCTGATGTTTAAAAATTACACATGGGTATGGACCTAACAGCAACTCCTTTCAAAAAAATTAAATTGTAGCTTGAATGTTCGAAGCGGCAAGGTCAGTGTTAAAACCAGTCTATTTATATCCAGTCTATTAATTATGAAATTATTTGGACAATAAGCGGAATTGCAAGGGTAAATAGTTTGGCTAAAATCAAGAATAATCTTTAAGGCGTTAGTAGTCGCTTTATATTTTGCATAATGGAATTCCGCTAAATTCTGGAATATATGTATTTTTTCCTTGCCTTACCAGAATGAATCTTATTATTGTAGAGATTTCTGCACGATGATGTCATAATTTCCAATTATTTTTTCAAAAAAAAAAAAAAAAAAAAAAAAAAAAATCAAAAATCGCATTTTCCCATTCTGTGAAAGAGCAGCTTCAACTCGATACCCTCAGGTGGATATGGATCGATCGCTTAAAATCAAGTTACAGCCTTTTTGCACTGGGAAATCGACATAAATCTAGTCTTCAATGTTTTGAGTCTACACCAAAACGATTCACAAAAGGACGTTAACAGTCTTTGCAACAATAATCTACAGTTACTTATAAGAGGCAAATAAAAAAACGAACGAACAATTTCTTTGATCTCAATAAGCATTCCTCGTGCATTATAATTGTCAATGTTTCGAGCATAGTAAACAATGTAGTTGAATATATAACGGTGACATCATCCCCTGCTGCATTGGCCTTGGTGAGCTATCTGTACCGTCAAATCTGGCTTTCCTGTTAAATGAGAAAATTACTCTAAGCTAGAACAATCGACATAAAAGTTTTTGTCTTATATCTATACAAGTATCGAACTAAGATAAATAATTATTTGAAAAGGAAATATGGTGTTGCAGAGGTCGCTTTAAAAAAGGTTCATTTACAGTTATACAGGAAAGCAGAATGACCCTTCAAAATTAACAAATAGGTTACATTAAAAAGGGATCCTTTTAACCATCGCAATCTGCGCAATCTGACTTGAGTCTACACTACCTCACAACCTAGATAAATGACCCCTGTCTGCTCGAAGAGTCACAAAATTATGCAATACGAACATTCTGAAACTTTTTTGAGACTTAATAAGTGATATGTGAAATGACTACATGTATGAAGAATGATTGAAGAAGAGAAGAAACCTGCTTTAGTAACACAAAACATAATCTTTCACAGGTCAATGTGTATAGGTAGATTTTGCGCGGTGAGCCGTGGAATCAACGTTTTACTGAAAGATTCTTGTGCCGTTTGTTCGAAATTGATAAAACATATTACAATGACGCATTAAAAAATACCTTTTAAACCAACGATATTTCTTGTCTTAAAACGTAGGGTTCACACAACACGTACTTTCAAAATTTGCTGTGAAGGGATCAGGTTAAATTTCCTATCATTTGCTTCTTAATGATACCTGATTTACCTAAGGTAATGGACTCAGCGCCTACGTCAGAGATCAGTTTTGAAAATATGCCTATATAGTACAGTTATTACAATGTGTAGCAATATGTTGTCTATAATTATTTTTTTTATTGTTTGTCCTATAAATACGTTAGTGTTTTGGAAATTTTATTTTTAAGTCTTGGATCAAAATATCTCGTTGGTGGTAATTGTTTTAGGTTGTAGGCCTTACAGTTAATAACATCGTAAAATTGACATTGTGAAAGAATTTGGAATGCATGCAGAATGAAAAAGAATAAGTGGGGCAAGTTTTGAATGAAATTGACAGGATGTAACCCAATGTCATATTGGCGAATTTAGCGATATTCTTTATTTATCTTATAACTATACAACTATCCGTATGATAACATGCTGTATGATATTTTTTATGATATCACATAGTTATTTTTAGAACATGATATAATGTGGTTATTTTTAGAAAGTTGCATTTCAGTTAGAAACACCGACGAAAATAAGACAAATATGGGTTATAAGATAAATATAATACATACTTAGTGTATTGTATGAAAAAAATATCAAACTCGGTTGTGAGAATTGATGATTGTCTCGGCAGAGCCTCGACAATGATCAATTCTCCCAACCTCGTCAGATATTTTTTTTTATACAAAACACTAAGTATGTATTATATATTTCCCTTAATCAAATTTTGCATACTTTTGTGTATTTTGTGATCTCTTTGATTGTCTTCCCGGACCAATTAGACGTTTCAATAGCAAGACCATTTGATACAGTTAAACACATCGTGAAATTGACAAGGTGAATGATTTTGGAATGATGTAGGAATGAAATTGAATGAGTGTGTTGAGCCACTTTTGAGTGAATTTAATGGGAGGTAATCAAATATTGCAAATTTTGTTCAGGATGAACGAAATTAGCAATATTGATTACCTCCCTTTAATAAAATATGCATACAAGTTCATTAGATAGCACCCTATTTCTTCAAGAACCTATCAGACGCCTACAATTTCAATTAAATAAGTGAGCGTTTTTGATCGATTTGAGTGAGTGTTTGGAATGAATGAATGGAGCGCTGAGTGAATGATTTAGAATGATTTTGATCGGAATGATTGTCAATTTCACGATGTTATTAAATGTAAGATCATTGAGAGATTCGATCAATTTGAATGAAATGTCTATCGTTTTGATTCCGGAGAGTGTTTTTAAGTATTTGGAGTGAGTGTTTGGAATTAATAAATGGGGACGCTGATTTTGAATGGTTTTGATCGCTTTCACGATGTGATAAGCTGTAGTTTTTGTTATCCGACAAGAACTCGATAATCGTTCAGATCGAAGTTTGTTGATATAAGAAAATCCCATCAACTTCAGAAATATTTTGTCACAGTCGACCTTCAACTAATGAAACACGAAATACAAAACTACTCACGTAGTTTATGGTAGTGTGCTAAATAACTGCAGTAAGAACACTCGGAGTCGTAAGTAAATCCTTCTATAGTACATATAGGCATGTGGACCTTGCGTGGACAAGACTGCATTATTATAGTGTCAGCCCCGCTCTCTAGGGCTAGACCAGACAGATCAACCACGTGTGGTGTACAGTCAATCTGAAAGAAAACGTTATGAAGCCTGCTATAGTACATATAAGAGCTTTCCATGCTCAAGACTTCATTATTACAGTGTCAGGGCACGTGCAAAGCGGGATTCAATTGGAATATTCCTCGCGCCGATTAATGATCCTGAACGCAGGGTAGGCATACTGTTAGTAAAAGTAAAATCGAGAAAACGATGAATCATTATCGCGTCATTTGCGTTAATACCACGTAGAAATGACTTCGGAACTTCTACCGTCAGAATCAATACAGTGCTTTCTAGAAGGGAGGAAAAAGGGCTTAATCAATCTGGGCCTGAGGTTATAAATCTTTTCTCGGGCTCAATGCAAAATTTTCTCAAATTTTAATACGAGATTAAAGCTGTAATTCTGTTTTATTTCTCATTCCAATGTATTAATATAAAAAATGATATTAATAAGTTGTTATAAATAACAACTTATTAATAATATCTTTTATTTTCATACATTTATTTTAATCTAAAATTAGAGAAAATTGAGCCTGAGCCTGAGAAAAGTTTTATAACCTCAGATCCTGATCTTCCTCTGTGAATCTGCGCATTGTTCAAATAGGTTTATGATGAAATTACTTTATCGTTTGACTTCAGCCGTGATCTTGACATTGGTCGTATCCAAACGTTTCTTTTCTAATGACACAAGTACTCGTGAAGGGGAACAACTTTGCCACGGTATTTTGAAATCAAATAAAAAATTTTAAGAAATTTACTCAGGACAAGACCAATTTTATCACCTTCAGACTTGATCTTGAACCTGGATGTACCCAAACAAGCTCATTGCACGACGCTAGAGCTCATAAAGGCGAACACCTGTGCCAAGTTATATTGGAATCCATTCATAAATGTAGGGCTAATGCTCCGGACAATACCAATTTTATCGTCTATCCTTCAGCCGCGACCTTCACCTGAAACGTATCATAACAAAACTCTTCGCATGACCTAAGTTCACATCAAGGAGAACAACTTTGCCGAGTTACTTTGAAATCCATATACAAATATAGGAAATATGCTCTGGGCAAGACCGATTATATCATTTGACTTTCAGCAATGACCTTAGCCTTAAGCCTATTGGAACAAACAGCATTACACTACTATTCAAGGGCAACATCTGTGACTGGTAACTTTGAAATCAATTCATATATGAAGGAGTAGTGCTTCGGACAAGACCAATTTTATAACCTGACCTTAAGTCGTAACCCATTCGGAACACCACTCAGC
The DNA here is from genome assembly GCA_948146395.1 of Fragum whitleyi. Taxonomy (NCBI): domain Eukaryota; kingdom Metazoa; phylum Mollusca; class Bivalvia; order Cardiida; family Cardiidae; genus Fragum; species Fragum whitleyi. The sequence continues at coordinate 14,486,679 of OX411545.1, forward strand.
CAATCTTCCGATCAACCCTCGGATGTACATAGGCGGACTATTTTTAAAAATTACGGGAAAACCCTTGGAAAAACTCGATGACATCAGTTAAAATGGCGTTAGCCCTCGAAACTGTGAGTGAAAACATTCGACGTCGCCAACGCTACTCGTTTAAGTCACTGACGTGAAACCATCGAATCATAATATAAATATCTTTAGATTCTTAAATAACGGCTTAAAAAATCTGAATTTTTGAGAATGATTCGTCATTCTCAAAAATTCAGATTTTTCAGCCGTTATTTACTGAAAAAGATAAAAATCTACAGTGCTAGTTTTTCTTACACTGTTTCCGTCTAACAAAATGCACGATTTTGTTACATAACCAACCACCTTATATACATCCGAGGTCTGTTGCAGTTTACGGAAATGGCCGAGTGATGTTCCGAATGAGTCGTGACCGTGACCTTGGATGTGTCCGAACAAAAGCTTATCAGGATACTAGCACTCAACATTTGGAACAACAATGCCAAGAAATCCAAACACAAATGTAGGAGATACGCTCCGAAAAAGATTTTAATACTTGTCAATGAGCTGTGACCTCGGCCTTGAGGGTATCTGAACTTAACGCATAAAAACTAGTATTCATCTTCATCAAGGGCAATAATTGTGCAACGCAACCCATCCTTAAAGAAAGAGATATGCCCCGGAAGCGACCAAAACCGAAAAACCACAATGTCACATGATCTACGCCAATAGCATTGGACGTATCCCCCCAGGCACAATTACAATAACTTACAAACAGACTGACGGGGGAAACTTTTTATGCCCGGCTCCATTTCTTGGTTAGGGTATAACAAGATTGCAATGAATCGAACCTTCCAAAACTACCAAAGATCCGTACCGTGACTGTTCCGTTGACAATCTCACAAGATCCAGTGCGTGTAATATAGTTATAGAAAGGTCCTTGCCGTGAGCAAGTTTTTAAATACTTACAGTGACAGACCCATTGATAAGCAAATCTTTGACTACTCACAGTGACTGTTCAATTGATAAGCAGATCTTTGACTTCTTATTGTGACTGTCCTATTGATAAGCAAATCTTTGACTACTTATCATGACTGTCCCTTTGATAAACAAGTTATTGACTATTTACCTTGACAGATCAATCATAATAAGTCCTTGACTACTTACTGAAACTGTCCCATTGACTGTTTCACAAGATCCATTACGTGCTATATGGAGATCCTTGCCCTGGGCAAGTCTTTGACATTTACTGTACATGAAGGAACATACACTACCTGAAAAATAAAAGAGCATGTGTGTTACATTTCCAGCAAGTACACATGTGCACAAAGCAAAGCTCCCGTCCAGCCTCTCATCAGAGTCTTCGCTTTGCGCTTTGAAGATATAGGGTCTTAAGGTTCATGTAAAGTGTTTGAGACCCAATTTTAGGGGCATTCATTTGCCAAGAAAAAGCAGTATGTCCAGGAATATTATATATCAAAATGAAGCTATTTATGAGCACAAGCAGTTGAAAAACACAAGACTGTTATAACTATAGCGGTAAAGCCAAAACACTGTGGAAAAGGGTCATTTTGTACAGAACAAGCAACTGCATGCCTGTTGGATAAAATTGGCTCATATTTTAACAAAGTCTAGGCTAAAGTACCATCCAGGTAGTGCTACAACCATTGGTATAAAACTCAGCCCCAAAACGTAGTTATGCAAGCAATTTATTTTGACTTATTTTATAAACACATATGTCATATATGTCATTCTAATTTTGTAAACGTGTAGATCTTTTTATGGTATGGTGTGTTATCACAACATAAATAGACATTAATTGTTTATATACCTGTAAGGTTGTTTAGCAATATATCAATTTCTATTTCACAGAATGATAAATATATAGTAATATTGTAGATCATTGAATTAAAAAAACTATAATTTGAAATAAATCGCAGAAAATATTTCACAATATTATGGTGTGATGTTGCACCATACCTAACAACAGACCAAACCGGTTTGACATGTATGTTGACAAAATAAATGGAAATTGATTGTTTCAAAAGAGCCTTCTGAGACTGAATTTTATATCTAAGGTTGTAGCACTACCTGGATGGTACTTCAGACTGTACTTTGTTTAAATATGGGGCTATTTTATGCAACCGTCATGCAGTTGCTTGTTCTGTACAAAATGACCCTTTTCCACAATGTTTTGGCTATACCGCTATAGCTATGGCGGTCTTGTATTGCCTAACTGCTTGTGCTCGCGAATAGCTTCATTTTGATATATAATATACCTGGACATACTTCTTTTTCTTGGCTAATGAAGTGCCCTAAATATTGGGTTTCAAACTCTTTACATGAACCTTAACGGCTCTTTGGATGGTAATCGAATACTTGCATTGTATAGTGTGATTGTCTTGGCTGCACGATGAAAGTCTATCACTAACAAGGGAAATTATTGGAATCATCTTACATAAGTCAATGTAATATGAGCATGTGTGTGACATATCCAACAATTTTACATGAACGCTGCGTTAACCCTGGGATCAGCCTGTACATTCGCACAGTTTGATCAGAGTCTTCAGCTGGCTCGTAGGATGTTCGTATTCTGCGTTATTAATGAACTGGCAGGGCGGGGCTTAGCAGTGACGTAATCTGGCTAGTTTACTTTTAGATATTTTGGGTTCATTGAAAAGTAAGTCAGCAATAATCGTGAACGCGTGCAAATAACTGTATAATTCTAACCTAAAATCTAAAGGATTCACGTGCTTAGATAGAGTGAACACATATCATTAGTTGGTTACCAAAGTCTCGTAAGCTTCAGACAAGCTGAAGTTACGAGAGTTTGATTACCAACCTACGATTCAAGTTATCTATATCGACTCTCAGTAGAAGTAAGTAATTTCAAATAAAAGCTGATTTACTCTAACCTTAAGTGCAACGACCCATTACTTAGGCTCCGCCCTGCCAGGGCATTTATCGTGGATAATAATAAGAGCATATTTTAAATACAATGTGTTGGTTTAAAGCCATGTGTTATGGATGATATAACAGTTCAAATCGTTTGCATGCTATACCCTGCTTTTCACCGTTTTGTCATACTGAACGCAGAGCAGACACCTCAATGTCTGATCATCATGCACGCATGAAATTATTGGGTATGTCACGAACTGGCTTAATTATCATACCTCAAAACTCTAATAAACACCCCGGTGGTTAGTTATATTATCAGCATCATTAAGGAATGGGGTAGGTGTAATCGTTAGAATACCTGAGAAATAAGCCAATAGTTTTTAATACACATTTCCTACCTATTTATGGCTTTCCCTGTCATCAGTAGGCAGAAAGGTTAACATTACATAGATGACATAGAAAAGAGGGTTTGAAAGGGCGTGTGTTAAAATCATATCATTTTTACATGTGAATATCAAAAATTCAGTAAGTCAGTCTTTTAGAAGTATTTGCGAATGTAAGTTAAATTATTCCCATTATGAGCATCGAAATAACGAACAAACGTATTTACATAAATGAAGGTAAATGGTAAAGCCAGCCCATTTTGAAATCAATGAAATAATTTAAATTGGTACAATACGACTTACTATAAGTGTGTTTGTCTGAGCCACAGATGAGTTTACTTTCATTTTTCACACCAGAAGATCGACACTGGACCATGGCTACGTCTGTACACGAGGAGTTAAAGGTGATACATGGTCCGGTATTCTCTAGACCAAGATATTTCCCTGACTGTCTGGATATACAAGCTGCCTTGTCGAACTCACAACGGGTTTCTAGAAAAGATTATATCGATATGTGACATTATAAATCCCAAGTGCTTGATTATAAAAGCACTTACAAGCACTGTTTCCTTAGTTGTTTTCACGTTTTATTTTATGTTCTATCTTTTCTTTCAAATCTTATTCATTTTGAATGTATGACTGAGCAATCACACATACCGTAGTAAATAAAATGTAAGTGTTATTCAATACAGCATTGTACTGATTCCAGATCATTTTCCTTTACGGTTACGTTCGTTTATAACAGTCAGAACAGCGATTTATCAAAAGAGTGTCTCGTTCACGTGTGGTTTTCCTACCAAGATTCGTGAATCAAATTTTATCTGAATTATGAACATTGAAACATACTTTCGTTACAGGCTAAATCTAAAGTTATATCACAGCACATATTTTGACAAGTTACTGTTTGTTAAAATCAGTTTGTCATTCTATTAAAATTGCTTAGTAATATTCTCGTAGACTTATATCTAAGCTCTTTGTTGAATCTGAAATGGTTTATAATAGCTTGGATGGGTTAGGCAGACGAAGCTTTCTCTTAACGTTTTTAAGCATCCTGCAGTTAAGACATGTGGGGATCAAGTTGTTTTTCTCTTTGGGAATGGGTAGTTCCAACTGAAATACTATAGAAAAGGTATCTTACTATATTCGACGCCATCACGCCCACACACACGTTGGTCACCAAATGCGTCGTCACAAATTATGTCACATAATTCTCGTCTGGAATGTTCAATAGCTAATTCTCGTTTGCTTATAGCTAATCCCTGTACTGACCATATGCCACACAACACGACTACAAAATTAAAGTAGTTGACCTGTAAGGGTTCCACAACATTTCGTTACTCGTGATATTTCAAAATGTTGACCGTTGTTTCCTAATGAAATCATTAGGATACCTCGGTTAACACTGTTACAGTTCATTACCCCCGAAAAGTTGGGGAACTATGTTCGGGGTCCACCACCTTAATAACAACAACAATACAATGATAACGAGGTATTTTATTACTAAGAGAAGGTGTCTGATCATAGTCATGGTAAATGGGTGAGATGAACTTTATGAACTTTTGGTCGGTTTGTTAGAGTTCTGGGGTCCTTTTAACCTTCTTACGAAAATATTAATCGCAAGTCAATATTACAAATCGTACCTGGTGTTTTAATTTATAGTTAAATTCTGTTCTTGCAATTTCTCATTTGAATCGGTTTCTAAAGACGATTCCAACGAGATGATGCATGACAGAATTTCATATTTATTTACTATTGTAGAAGCAACTATAATTTTTGATTTACGCAGAAAATGATCGTGAGATGTTTAGTAAAAAGGGGCCACTGAACACAAAGTTTTGGGTCAGATCCAATGGTGGCAAGTTATGTCTAGATTCAAATTAAAACCCTTATTCATTTAAGAAATTTCAACATTGAAAACTGGTTTTCTTGTAGGTGCCAAATCTCTAGAATTCAAGTCTGTAGCCAAGCATTAATCGTATGATAAGCTATTGGTGGGATACTTTACGGACTGAGCCAAAGCCCATCCAGCTAAATAAATGACAGGGTAGCAGAGGCTGTAAACAATTGCCTCTTTGTGTCTGAAAACATTTGTTTTCGGTTACAGTATTAAAGGAAGAATTGAGAGATCATCTCTTAAATGTTATATCATTCCAGTAAGATATGATCTTATACAATGACCTAATCATAAATAATAATCATCAGCAGAAAGAGGTTTTTCATTTTCTGTAAATGTAAGAAGTCAGGCGAAAAAGTCGCCATTTGGGATCGATCACAGTCAGACTGTGCGATGAGCGCAGGTTGGATTGGACCGCAGCGTTTCCTTTCTGTATATTTCCTGAGTCTAGAATGATCATGGTACATTATGAAGGCTCAAAAATAGTTGAGTTCAAACGACGTACTTATTTAACTCTTATCATTTTTCTATCATGTATACAGCCATTCTCACCTCGAAATCTTTAAGACGTTATCAAAATGATATTACTGATTCCGTCGTAGTTAGAATATTCTTTGCGTGGCTCAGAAACTTGGTGGGAATAGCGACGATATTATTGGTCTAAATTATTTAGGCAAATATTGTAGGGAAATGACATATTTTAATTTTTTCCTTATTGCACTCTATAGATATGATAATTCGGTTATTCTTCGTGTAAAATGGGACATTTTCCATTTTATGAACCATTGAACCAAACAAAGCTTTATGGTAATTCTTGTCTCCGCGGCAAGTTTTTGTTCATCCAAAGAACGCATATTTTAGACCAAAACATAAAGTTGTCCTCTATTTCTATATACATTTTTATGTGAAGTGTAGCTCCTGACACACCATACAATCATACTGACAATCCTTACAGATCATAACTTTTCATTGAGTGTTTTTTCACATTTAAGGTAGTTGGCTCGTAATAGATCCGCAACATTTCGAAACTCATGAACTTTCACAATGTTGACCGAGATTTCCTAATAAAATCATTAGGAAATCTCGGTTAACACTGTTTAAGTTCATTACTTCCGAAACGTTGTGTAACTCTCACTATTAACTCCACTATCCCTATAAAAAGAAAACGGATCACCTAAAATTTCGAGTTTGTTCATTATGTCCGGGAATATCAACTAAAGGTTGAACGTACCTACAGGACTATTTAAACTAGATCACCTCCAGGTTTTATTGTTCTCACAACGCGGCAGATAAAATGGTAACCCATTTTTTTCCATGGGAATGTTTTATAATATGTGCTTTAAACGAAAGATGCAAGGTCTAGAATTTTGAAGCGAGATGCGATAAATGCATGAAAAAGGAGAAACAATTCAAGTAAAGAAAAGTCGATTGAACGGAGAATGGAAACGCCTGAATTTATCTACTTCGCTTCACGTATTAAAATATTGTGATAATGCTTAAAAAGTATCTTTTATTTTTGTGTGATAATAAATATCCCGAAAACATATTCTTAGATGCCGACGAAACTCTTTTTATAGATCTTATAGATGACATATTTTGATCACATAAATCGTTTTGTTTCTATATTTAGCAAAATAGAAACTTTACATAGTTTTGGCCTATTTTTGAAGTTTTTCATATACTGTATACCAATTTTATTGGCGTGTACTACACAAGCTTACTAAAGAGACTACATAGTCGCTAGCCTTTGCGCCGGTGCACACACCCAGGCTATTGCGTTAGTCACTTCCGGTTTTTATTACATACTCCTGTTGAGCTACCCAAAGCTAATTTCGAGTGTTCTTTGTTACATGCGTTCACGTATTCAGTAACACACACACACATACACACACACACACAAAAAAAAAATGTTTGCACCATTATTGAAACGGGTATGCCAATGCCTAATTTCGAGTGTTCTTTGTTACATGAGTTCACGTATTCAGTAACACACACACACACACACACAAAAAATGTTTGCACCATTATTGAAACGGGTATGCCAAGGCCTTTGAAAAAGACAGAAATAGAATTCAAAGCTATCGTTAAGCTTAGAGCTTGCACGTAAATTAATTACGTCGACATTCAATTTTGCAACTAGGGGCAGACAATTCGAAATTTAACAACTCAATTAAGCACTTCTTAGTCGTTTTAGCGTCTGGCTCTAAACCCTGGGGGTCGTGGGTTCGATATATGACTGGGCCAACTTTCTTCCAACATTTTACAAAAGTTATCGCGACTTGCATCATTTATCTCCCTTAAATAGGCGGAGTGATACAGCTAAGTGGGGAGGGCAGCTGGTGGCTCGGATGTGATGTTCTGGTCGTAGAGTGAGAAACGGCGGAAATCATGAATAGGTACACCAGCCGTCGCATTAAAACTGAAAACTTTTAAATTCAACGTTAAAACCCAAATAAACAAAGAAATCCAATCGCAACTGAGCCGCGGCAATAGCGCAGTTGGTAGCGCGTCGGACTTCTAATCTAGGGGTCTATATTCGCACGGGTTCGATCCCCGGCCGCGGCACTTATCATTTCCGACATTTGTCTTCCACCAATTGGTAGATAATCGTAAACCTATGTGGAATAGCAACTGGAGGCTAGGAAAGCGATGTGGTGGTAGTACTGGTGTGAGAAATACCAGGAATCCATCGTTAGGTGCTCCAGTCGTCGCGATATAACTGAGAGATTGTTGAAAGCGACGTAAAACCCCAATTCAAATTCAACCAATCGCAACTGCTTGAGAAATGAGACAGTCCGTTGATACCGTTGCGTATTTTCTGAAACCATTCATCAAAGGAACGGTTACTGCAAGACAATCAGGGGTCTTCGGCTCAGACTTTTGTGACACACGATATTTAAACGACTTTATGCACGTAAACTCCAAAGAAAAATACCTAAACATTAACGACATTTTTCTTTCCTTTTTTGTAAATTCTATATATCATGTATAACCCCATTCTTTACAGTTCTCACCTCAAAAATTTAAGCGTTATCAAAATGACATTACTGATTCCGTCGTAGTTAGAATATTCTTTGCGTGGCTCAGAAACTTGGTGGGAATAGCGACGATATTATTGGTCTAAATTATTTAGGCCAATATTGTAGGGAAATGACACAATTTTACTTCTTTCCTTGTTGCACTCTTTAGATGTCATAATTCGGTTAATCTTCGTGTAAAAGGGGCCATTTTTCCATTTCATTAACCAACCAAAGCTATATGTTTATTCTTGTCTCCGCGGCAAGTTTATGTTCATTCAAAAAACGGTACATACTTTTTAGACCAAAACATACAGTTGTCCTCTATTTTACTTTATATACATTTTCATGAGCAGTGTAGCTCCTGACACACCATATATGCAATCCTTAACCAACGAAAGCTATATGTTTATTCTTGTCTCCACGACAAGTTTATGTTCATTCAAAAAACGATACATACTTTTTAGGCCAAACCATACAGTTGTCCTCTTTTTTACTTTATATACATTTTCATGAGCAGTGTAGCTCCTGACACACCATATATGCAATCCTTATAGATCGTTACTTTTCATTGAGTGTTTTTTTCACATTTAAGGTGGTGGGCTCGTAATAGATCCGCAACATTTCGAAACTCATGAACTTTCACAATGTTGACCGAGATTTCCAAATGAAAAATCATTTGGAAATATCGGTTATCACTGATAAAGTTCATTACTTCCGAAACGTTGTGTAACTCTCACGGGTCCACGACTTAAAACCACTAACCCTATATAAAAAACAAACGGATCACCTAAAATTCCGAGTTTGTTCATTATGTCCGGGAATATCAACTTTAAGGTTGAACGTACCTACAGGACTATTTAAACTAGATCACCCCAAGGTTTTAGGGTTCCCACAACGCGGCAGATTAAATAGTATCCAAATATTAATGTCGATTGGAATGTTCTATACGTGCTTTAAACGAAAGAGGCAAGGTCTAGAATTTTGAAGGGTTATACTATAATTGGATTATAAAAGGAGGAACAATTCTAGCAAAGAAAAGTCGTTTGACTGGAGAATGGAACCGCCTGAATTTATCTGCTCCGCTTAACGTATTCATATTTTGTGATAATGCTTAAAATGATTTAATTATTCTAGTGTGATAAATAAATATTCCGAAAACATATAAGACATTTTCTTAGATGCCGACGAAACACCTTTATATATCTTATAGATGCCATATTTTGATCGCACAAATTATTTTGTTTCTATATTTAGCAAAAAAGAAAGTTTACATACTTCTTGGCCTATTTCTAAAAGTGTTCCTAGACTGTATACATGTACATTCAACTTTTATTGGCATGTACTCAACGGGATAACCAAAGAGACTTCACAGTCGCTAGATTTTGCGCCGTTGCACACATCCGGGCAAGTGCGTTGGTCACTTCCGGTTTTTATTACATACTTCTGTTGAGCTACCTAAAGGTTTTTTTGAGTGCTCTTTGTTACATGACCTCACGTAATCCTTACCAGTGACACACAAACACACACAACAAATTTGTTATCACATTTTATTGACACGGACATACCATAGCATTCGAACAAACAGAAATAAAGCTGTCGGTATGCTAAGAGCATGAATGTCGGTTATTTACGTCGACATTCAGTTTGCATCTCAGGGTAGACGATTCACAATTTAACAACTCGGTTTAGTGCTAGGTTGGTTATGCGTCTGCCTCTAAACCCTTTGGTCCGGAGTTCGATATTTGACTCGGCCAACTCCCATCCATCATTTTGCAACGGTTCTCGTGACTTGCGTCGTTTATCTCCCTCAAAAAGACGGAGTGATACGGCTAAGTGGGCAGGGCAGGTAGTGGCTCTATATGATGTTCCGGTAATTGTATGAGAAACGACAGGATATCATGAATAGGTGCATCAGCCGTCGCATTATAACTGAACAATTTTTGAAGGCGACGTTTAACCCCAAATTACAACAACATAAAACCTAAACACGGGGGGTGATGTCCATAATCGGAGCCATCGGCTCCGCTTTCAAAATCATGTGTGGAACTTCCGCTCCACGTGTGGCTCCGATTATGTAGATGTAATCATTTCATATTTTGAATGAAAAATGGGGTAGGAGGTCGGGATTTCCTCATTTATATAATATTTAATTCATTAATCATAAAAAAGTCGAATGCTATTCGACCAGTTAAACATTTTGCAAGGTAAACGTACTCAAAAAATGTAAGAACGCTCGTTGGGTTTTGTTAAAAATGATTTCTTCTGGGAGCAGTCTTGAGTCAGGAATGTCAAAACACGTGGTTTTTACCTCCAAAATGCAATATTCTGAACAAAATTAATAACGCAGACCATTGTTTTCAGTGTACACGAGTTAAACAAAACAACCACAATACTCTACCCAATGTACTTTTCTGCAATATGATATATATCAAAGAAAATTATTTGGTTCCGATTATGTGGATTGGCTCCGATTATGTTCCCTGGCTCTGAAGTTGTGGAGTGTATTCTTCTTCTTCCATATGCCCCCACAGCCTTCAATATGAAGTTTCTATTAGCTCCATGGGGCGCTGTTTTCTCGCCATTCCATGGCACACGTTGTCTATTTTACGTCTCACCTTTCTCGTTTACTTTTATTACCCCCCCAAAATGCAATATTCTGAACAGTATGTCTGATGTAGACCCTTGTTTTCACTGTGTACGAATTCAAGAAAACAACCACAATATTCTAGAAAATTGTTCTTTGCTGAAATTTTAGATAGTTGAAAGAAAATTATTTGTCTCTAATTATGTACCAATGCTCCAAAGTCTTGGAGTGCCTAGCCTTTAGGGACCGAAACTCATAATCACTTGCCTAAAAAATCTACATTTATTTTTTCATTTATTTATTTAGTTAGTTAGTTAGTTAGTGAGAAAAGGAATGACACCGTAGTCATACGCATTGAAGAGTTGTAAGCGCGTGAAGGCGGCTGTCCCCAGGAGCAAATCCCAACACGGCTATGCATTCGATGTTCATGTTGCCTCGATCTCTCTCAAAATTTTGGGTTTTCGCAACTTTTTTTTTACTCTCTTTGTAAACTCGTTTTCGATAAGCTCGAGTTTGAAATGAGTCCGGTGAAAGAATAGGCATTGGTCTTACTTTAAGGAGGTGTTCACGAATTAAATCCACGATGGCATGAGATGAGAGTGACAATGTTAATGATGCCTGGTTGAATTTCAAACGCATCTTTCTTTCGGTATTGAATAAATGTGTCCCTTTTAAAAATTTAAGAATTAAGCAGAGAACCGAACCCTGGATGAATGACGAAGTTTTACAGAGTATTCATGCACGAAATAAAGCTTTTAAGAAGTATAAAGAAACCAAACTTTCTTCTTTCTATGACAGTTTTAAAGAACTTAGTAATATTACTCAATCTCTTATTCACAAAGCGAAGAAAGAATACTTTCATAGTGTCTTGGATCATGATAAGCTTGACTCCAAATCACTTTGGAAGTGTTTGAAACAGCTTGGACTACCTTCTAAGAAGGGTGTAAGTTCATCTGCTAATGTTGGCCTGAAAGTAGATGGTGAAATTTGTTTTGACTTTTTAGTGTTGCTCAAAAATTCAATACCTTTTTCACTACTGTTGCCTCTAAATTGGTTGAAAATCTGCCACCTAGTTGATCTTATTATGGTGAAAATTTTGTAGGTAAATTTTATATGTCAAAGGGTATTTTTCCAGACAGTTTTTCTTTTTCCATTATTACCCAGGATAAAATTCTGAAATATCTTCTTAATCTTAGTCCAAATAAAGCCACAGGACTAGATGGAATTCCTTGTAAATTCATAAGAGATGGTGCACCCGTTATTGCCTGTCATTTAACTCATATAATAAATCTTTCCATCATTCAAGGCTCTGTATCCGATGACATAAAGAATGCCAGAGTTATTCCTCTTTACAAGAAAAATGATAAAACGGAGGTAGGTAACTACAGACCTGTGCCAGTTTTGAGCATTATTTCCAAGGTTTTTGAAAGGGTAATTTATGATCAGCTGGAAGAGTACTTATCTGCAAACAATATCCTATATAGCTTCCAATCAGGTTTTAGGCGTGTTTTTTCTACTGCCACATCTTTAATTTATCTGTCGGATTTCGTCAAATTTAATATGGACCAGGGTAAATTGGTTGGAATGGTTTTACTTGATTTACAAAAGGCGTTTGATACTGTTAATCATAATATTCTATCAATGAAACTTGAAGCCATTGGACTTACTTCAGATGCTATAAGATGGTTTCAGTCGTATTTTTCTGACAGGACTCAAGTAGTTGAGATTTCTGGGGTATCCTCTAATCAAGATTTTATATCATGTGGTGTTCCTGTGGGCTCAATCCTTGGCCCTCTCTTATTTCTGATATATGCCAATGACATGTCTGCTGTGGTAAAGAATAGATTACTTTTATATGCTGATGACTCTGGCATCCTTGTCTCTGGTAAAAATACCAGTGAAATTGAGTCGGTTCTATCTGCAGAACTGGAAAGGGTGAGTGAATGGCTTGTTGATAACAAGCTTTCACTCCATCTTGGCAAGACCAAATCAATTCTCTTTGGTTCAAAACCCCGACTGAAAAGTCAAAGTAATTTAAATGTATTATGCAATGGTATAGATATACAAGCTACCAGTTCTGTAAAATATCTTGGTGTAATTTTGGATCAGAATTTTAACTTGTGATGAAATTGCTAGGTCACTTGTATCCAAGGCTCATGCACGTTTGAAATTTTTATTTCGCAACAGACATTTCTTTAATCTCCAAACTCGTAAGCTCTTGGTTATGTCCTTAGTCCAGTGTCATTTTGATTATGTTTGTTCCTTCTGGTACCCTAGCTTAAGCCAGTACTGGAAAGATAGGCTCCAAACCACCCAGAACAAATTAGTTCGTTTTGTCTTGGACTTGGGTAGTAGGTCTCATGTAGGAGCCTAGCAATTCAAATCGCTAAACTGGTTACCTGTCAACAGGCGTGTTGAACAATTAACTCTTTGTCATGTTCACAAAATTCATAATGGTATTGCTCCTGATTACCTAAGAGAACATTTTATTCCTCTAAGACAAGTTCATGGTCGTCTTACTAGGTCTAGGGTATCCGCTGTTTCATCTGCTTTTTTTGATGGAGATATTGCCTTTAATGACACTGGCCGGTTTGCTTTGCCTAAAGTCAGGACGTTTGGTAAGAAGACATTTGCATATCAGGGTATTGTCGCCTGGAACTGCCTGCCACAGCAGCTCAGAGACATTGAAAGCACCTGTTTCTTTAAAACTGCTGTGCAAAAATATCTTATGGACATATTATAACATCCTTCTTTAAGATCTTTTCGTCATTTTTATTAAAATTTATTACATCTTTGTAACCTCCTGTCTTATATAGGTGATTGTTTTAAGGACATGCTTTTTATAACTTTAAAGTACGCCACTGCTTTTTATTAGCTCACCTGAGCACGAAGTGCTCAAGGTGAGCTATTGGGATCGTAAAATGTCTGTCTTCCGTCGTCAGTCGTCCGTCGTGCGTCGTGCGTCGTCCACAATTTCTTTAAACATCTTCTTCTCCTAAACCAGTGGGCCAATCTTAATGAAACTTGGCAGGGATGTTCCTTGGGTCAAGCTCTACCAAAGTTGTTCAAATAAATGAAATCCACCCTTAACTTTCCATTTACCCTTAACAAAAAGGGTGAAAAAATGAAAATCTTTAAAAATCTTCTTCTCTGAAATCAGAAGGCAGACAGCTTTCATATTTGGTATGTAGTATCATCTAAGGGACCTCTACCAAGTTTGTTCATATCAAGACCCTGGGGTCATATTTGGGCTTTGCCCGGGCCTAACCCTTTTTACATAGAATCAAAGAGCGAAGATCTTTAAAAATCTTCTTCTCTGTAACCAGATGGCAGACAGCTTAAATATTTGGTGTGTAGCATCACCTAGTGGGCCTTTACCAAGTTTGTTCATAACAAGACTCTTGGGTCATATTTGGGCTTTGCACGGGTGCATCCCTTTATTTCTTATGAGAACGAAGGGTAAAAAAGTGAAAATCTTCAAAAATTTTCTTCTCTGAAACCAGAAGGCAGACAGCTTTCATATTTGGTATGTAGCATCATCTAGTGGACCTCTACCAAGTTTGTTCATATCAAGACCCTAGGATCATATTTGGGCTCCACCTGGGCGCAACCCTTTTTACATAGAATCAAAGAGCGAAAATCTTTTTAAAATCTTCTTTAATCGAAACCAGAGGGCACACTGCTTTCATTTTTTGGTATGTAGCATCATTTTGTGGGCCCCTACCAAGTTTGTTCATAACAAGACCCTTGGGTCATATTTGGGCTCCATCCGGGCTCATCCCTTTCAGCTCATCTGAGCACGATGGGTGAAAATGGGAAAACCTTCAAAAATCTTCTTCTCTGAAACCAGAAGGCAGACAGCTTTCATATTTAGAATGTAGCATCATCTTATGGACCTCTTCTAAGTTTGTTCATATCAAGACCCTGGGGTCACTTTTGGATCCACCCAGGTGCAACCCTTTTTACATAGAATCAAAGAGCAAAAAGGCATAACTATCTTGCTCTTCGCTGAAAATGTTCCATGGTATTGATCTTAGGCAATTATCTTCTTTTTTGACATCTGCCTATCTAATTAATGTGATGTCCTAGGGGTCATAGGGACTCAGGTGAGCGATCTAGGACCATCTTGTTCCTCTTGTAACTGTTTAGTAAGCCACTGTGATAAGCAAGATCTTCTATTACTGTTTGAAGTGTGATACTTTTGTCTGTGATACTCAAATGTGAAATATTTTTTTCTTTCTTTTATTTTGATACAAATTCATATCTTAAATTATTAAATTATAAACATGACTTTCAGTGTCATGCCTCCATTGCCCAGGACCACAATGGAAATAAGAAGATTTAGATTTCTTCTTCTTTGTGCTATCCTTGGTAATGGGGCGCATAACATGGTTATTTTTTTTCCTAATGTAATCTGTGCAATATTGTTGTAATGTTATTCTTATTATACCATGTTCTGTACTCTTTTACCTCAATAAAGTTATTATTATTATTATAGATGAATAGTGTTATGCATGTATGAATTAATATGTATAATGGTTTTTCCCGTGTTTATTTTTGTCTGGGAAATTTCCGATGCCTTCACACTGTTAGGTAAACATGTATGTAGAATATCTTAGATCTTTCTAGAAAGGACTTTTAGAAAGTGATTCAAACTCTAGAATCTTCTAATGTTATATGCTATTCTAGATTGTTCTATGGTATTATATAAAGAGATTCCTACAGCATTCTTGGTTCACTTGGTTTAGACTAATGGTTTCATGTAGTAGCACTGTGTTAAACTAAAAAAGGATTTCTCGTTATCTTAGGGTTTGATTAAAAGTGTTGTTAGTTTTAAATTCGGATATTATTGGACTTATTATTTGTGGACCAGGAACTTAATTCATTTGGATCTAAAATTAAAACTTTAGGATTAAACATTCATGGTATTGTAATTTGTTTTTGTATTAATTTTATATTGTCAATAATTCTGTAATTATTGTCAATAAATATTGTTAATTGTAAAGTTTGTTACTGGCTTCTTTATTCTTGTTACATTTGCACGTAACAATAGACCATAACATTGACTTACTTACAGGGATTCACCCTTTGGCTATTGCTTTTGAAGGAGTCGACAAACGTCCCAGATACCTAATCTTTGTGGTTCACTGTCACCATGAGTCCACCTTAAAAAAAAGTGTGACCTGGACAGTAAAAAGTATCCGGTTATAACACAAATTGTAGTACAATCCGTCCTCCCCATCCAGGCAGCACCGAAGTTCGGCATCGGTAGTTGTTATTATCGGCGTTTTTACCTGGCAATGGTCGAGATATGACCCCCCAGTGTCCTTGATTTTAATCGCGTAAATGAATCAGTTTAATATGTCTATGCGCATTGACGTTCCGAAATTCATTTTTTGTCGCTACCACCAAACTCGAAAACTTGGCTTTAACTGATAAAAGTTTTCACGGTTTGTCGTTTCCACCTTTATAAGCTGTCTAACTCGACAAACTTGAGTTTCGTACGACGCATTCGATCTGCTGCATGAGAAAACATTGTTTATAACGCAAACCTTCTTTAAGTTATACCGATGCCTTCTCTTTCACCGACCAGACTTATCTCGAACTCAAGCATATCAGAAACGAGCTTGCAATGAGAGTTCACAAAAGAACGAAAAATCGCAAGGTTTTGAGTCAAATTAAGGCAGCATGAAGGGCAATTGGATAGCCATGTTAAGATTTAATCTTGGTAAAATTCAGAAATCCACGTGTCGAGCATTATTTGAGAGCAATATTGCACAAAAAACACACGCGCTATTGAATTTTACATAGCAATGAAAACTGACTTTGATTTCAAAATTTTGATTTTGGGGGCAGTCACCAGCAACAATGCGTATGTCTTCGGTGTAATCCTTTTTGCCACAGATCAATAATTAGTTTACGTTTATTTTGGTGTATCCAATTTTCCAAACTCTAGATTATGGAAAAAGTTGTATCTAAAAATTTAAGTGATGCGTCATTTTTGTTGTTCAGTATATATAAAACGTGTTTTCGCCCTTATATATTGATTCGTTTTCTAAACGTCAAATTTTTATACTTCTGATTAATTTTCAACGTCGCCTTTATAAAACGGTACCCATATACCGGAAAAGCGCTCGGGACATTTTCAGTATTTGATTTTCATAGTCTTAAATAAGTTTTAATTTTATTAAACATAGTTTAATTAATTTCCGATCGAAAAGTCAACAAATCCGGAGATGAAGTAGTAAATTCTGACATTAATTGGAATTTATATAAGTATGTTCAAAACTTTGCGAAAATTCGGAACTAAATGTTACACGGGGCTTAAAAACAAGGGAACATTGGCCCTTAAGCGCTAACCTGAGGCATTTACAAGTATATGACAAATGTGGCAAAGTGTCAAAACTACTTATTTGAAATTCATTACTAGCTCAACAAAATTCCAAGATGTCAAAAAGACAATCATTCCGATTACATTTCAAAACAGTTGGGTCAAATATGTTGCCTCTAAAGTACTAAAGGATTTTCAAAGATTTGAAGAGGTGTCCCAGTTTTTGACCCTCTTTCCAACTCGTCTAAGATTCCAAGACAAAGATCCTGACAATATGTTAAAACAAATAAATGTCCTCTAGACTTTCCTTAATTTGACATATCGACATCATTTTTGGTCCCACTTAACCAATTTTTGAACTTAATGAGATTTCACGGAGACAAATATTCTGATTAATTTTCAGGACATTTGGGTGAAGAATGTGGCTTCTAAAGTGAACAGCAGGTTCTTCTAAGATATGACCCCTTGACCTCATTTTTGACTCCGATTGACCCAATTTCAAACTTGACCTTGATGCAGTCAAACATTCTGGCAATTTTCAGGACATAAGGGCAAATTATGTGGCCTCGAACTTGTCCGAGATTTGATGGAGACAAACATTCTGATGACGTTTAAAGACATTTTGGCCAAAAATGTGACCTCTGAAGTGCACACAAGACTTTTGCTAAAATTTGACCCCTTTCATTCACAAGATCCAATTTTGACCACACTTGACCAAATCTCGAACTGGACCAAGATTTGATGGAGACAGACACCATGACCAAGTTTAAGACATTTGGACAAAAAAAGTGGCCTCTAGAGTGCACACAAATTGGCGACGGACGAAGGACGCCGGACACAGCTTGATCACAATAGCTCACCATGAGCACTCCCTGCTCAGATGTGCTAAGAATCGAACAAAAAGGTAGTTTTAAGAATCATTGAGTCCCTTTTTAGAGAGATATATTAATCGAATTATTTGAAATATGTATCAAATGAACGCGAATTTCCTAACATCTTTTTTTTTATACAACTCACAATATATCTGATAAAATTTCATGGAATTATGGACGTTGAAAGAGTGTTAGTAGTGACGTTGTTAAAATTGGAACGCTTAGCGTGTGATGTCTTATAAGCAAGAAAAACCATTGACAGGCTCCGAAGAAATCTTTATATCTCTTCACATTTAATCCTGGATTATAGTCCGATAATTCTCTTGCACGTACATGTACTAAGTAATATTAATGAAGCTGACTGTCTAGTAACCGGAATATTGTAATATAAGTAAACATGTAGAAGTGAAACGTAACAAACGCAACTTGCATAGTTGAATGATGATAAAAAAGCGCCTCATGAAACTAGTAGAAATTTCATATTTAATATGTTATATGGAAGAAGAAGAGGGCACTCCACAACTTCAGAGCCAGGGTACATAATCGGAGCCAATCCACATAATCGGAACCAAGCAATTCTCTTTGATATATATCATATTGCAGAAAAGTACATTGGGGTAGAGTATTGTGGTTGTTTTGTTAAACTCGTGTACACTGAAAACAATGGTCTGCGTTATTAATTTTGTTCAAAATATTGCATTTTGGAGGTAAAAACCACGTGTTTTGACATTCCTGACTCAAGACTGCCTTCAGAAGAAATCATTTTTAACAAAAGCCAACGACCGATCTTGCATTTATTGAATACGTTTACCTTGAAAAATGTTTAACTGGTCGAATAGCATTCGACTTTTTATGATTGATGAGTTAAATATTATATAAATGAGGAAACCCCGACCTCCTACCCCATTTTTCATTCAAAACATGAAATGTTTACATCTACATAATCGGAGCCACACGTGGAGCGGAAGTTCCACACATGATTTTGAAAGCGGAGCCGGTGGCTCCGATTATGGACATCACCCCCCCGTGCTAAACAAACCAAAAAAATCGAATCGCAACCGCTTGAGAAATGGACAATCACAATTAGTGTCTTAAGATATCAATGTGAAATGTCGAGGTTGGAAGAATTTATCATGACGGGGCTTTGCCGACTCATGATAATATCTCAATGCCGAGCCCAGATAACATTGAGATTTTAAGACACTTACATGTTATTTCTTTTATCATGAACATTTTTGCGCTTAATTATAACAAACTCTTAAAAATCAAAGAAATTCAGGTGAAAGCGTATGCATATTGTTTTAAAAAAATAGACTGTCTGATATCATGTTATCAGACAGGTGATATTAGGTCAATACACGTTCAATTGCATGATAAATGAGATAGTGCCCTGGTGACTCCATATAAAGGCATTGATACCGTTACGTATTTTCTTAAACTATTCATCAAAGGAACGGTAACTGCAAGACAATTTTCGGCTCAGACTTTGGTGACACATGATACTGTAGCGACTTTATTCGAGTAAACTTCAAAGAAAGACACTCTAAGCATACACAAAACTTTTCTTTCATCAAGTTTTGTGATTTTTGAAATCGACCATTTTGTTCATTGGTGATAAATTAGGCCTTCATTTTACAGACATCCGGTGCTAACCTTTCCATAAACCGACGGATACTGCTTTCATGTTAATTAGATACATGTGTATTCTATTTTTATTTCATAGCGACGCCACGGCTCTTACTAAGTCATATAAAGTTTCTTTTCTTGCTTAGTATAGTTTGATAAAAATAGGTCAATACTCTGTCAATACGTATCTTTGTCGGAATGATTCACAATCAAACAGATCAAATGGTCAAAGGACATGTATCCGCCATCCCAAATAAGTCTCCGATTATCTACTCATTGGTGGGAAACAAATATTCGGAAAGGATGAGTGTCGCCGTCGGGGATCGAATCCATGACATCGTGACTGGGAGGCCGACGCGCTATCAACTGCGCTATGACGACGGTTCGCTTTTGGAATGACCCTCTAATTTAAAACGCCGGGTTGTTTCTTTCGGTCAATAGCAATCTTCAGGTAGCCATCCTGAACAAAATTAGCGATATCGGATTACCTCCCTTTAATTTTACTCAAAAACTCGCTAGACACACTCATTCAATTTTATTCCAAAATCATTCCAAATCATTCACTTTGTCAATTTCACGATGTTGTTAACTATATGATGAAAAATCAAAACGCGGTTTAATTGACCCGAATCTGACCCTTACAATTCAGATGAATTATTCCTTCTTGGCTTTGTACGTGCTTTCACAGGAATGAATAAACAAGAGGCCCAAGAGGGCCTGTATCGCTCCACTGGCTTAAAAATCTCAAGATTTGAAAGAGAGATATTGAAAATAGAAGGTAATGAAAGTGACCAGCATTCAGAAGGAATTCCAACTTTTTCTCTAAGTTGAAACTGACTTATGAAGAGATCAACTTATTTAACTTATATGTAAAAGTACAAGGAAAACCCTTATTTGAGATATCACTTTCAAACAAGAGGACCAGAATGGCCCTAAACTGCTCACCTGAATTTTATTGATCCAGTGGATCTTATCCAATCAAAAATTCATGAAAAAATTTTGAAGAGGGTCATCCAAGGAATATTCTAGCACAGTCTCATTGAAACAGATCCAAAGGCTCATGATTTCAGACTCAAATAAGCCATGTCTTGCCACGCCCATATTTGGGTGTCAATCTGAATTTCTTGAACAACTTTGGAAGAGAGTCACCCAAGGAACATTCTGTTAAAGTTTCATTGAAATTGGTCCAATGGCTCAGGAGAGGATGTCTTTCAAAGATTTTGGGCTTAAAATGAGCCCCACCCTGCCATGCCCATATTTTTGGGTCCACCGACATTACCTCTGCTTCAACGTTAGAAATCTCTACGTTGATTGGCCACTAATGTCAGAACAAACGGTACAATTTCGTTCTGCATTATTTACTCAAAAGAGCACTTGCAAGCGGGTAATATAATTTTTATTGGAACACGAATGCTAATTTAATTTTGTTGAGAGTTTTCTTCGCAGGAGGTTACTTTTTGCAAAACCATAAAATTTGATGGTCAAACTACGTTGTTGGATACTGTAAAATTGTCATTCGTATGTGAATTTATTGCAAGGTATGGCACAAGAATTAAACTGAGTGTGATACCAGATTAACCATTCATCAACTGTAGAATTTACAAATCGATTAAAATGCAAGTTCCTTTTCTAGTCGAAAATTATTTAGTGTCGTGTGTTTTATTTCTCAAAATATCGATGGTCAATAGCCTAGACGTTTGTCATTTACAATTTTGTGACGGCAAGAGGTGAAACTTCTCAGATATTTGAATTTTCAGGTGCACACTTTTGGAACTGAGTATATGTTGAGTTTTCAATATGTTATAAATTAATATAATCAGTTTTTAGATAAATGCACATATCTTCATTTGTCATACACAGGCGAAATAATATAAAAAGTGAAAAAGTCCATTATAAAAACCACGAACAATACAATAAACTTATTTTTAATATACTCCTCACAAACCAAGGTTTAGTAAAACATTTACCGCCAATAACAAATCCAGTTAATTTCGGTCAGGCGTATTGAAATGATCTCTTGTTACGCACATCGAAGGATTTGAACATGAGGTCGGATTTCTAAGAAAAAATATGGGAAAATATAGGGGATAAATAAAATGCGTTCTTTTAGAATATCCATCAAAAGCGATCTATTTCGGCTCTGTTCATTCGACACATCTTTTCACACATTCCAGATTGCTCGAATTGGCAAAACGAATCTTAAAAAAATATAATACATTCTAAATGACATTACAAACAATAAGTAGTCTGCCTTTCTCCTCTAAAAACTCGCCTCATTTCATGTTATTAACCCTGTGCTGTTTAATCCCTGCTTTTTACGTGCCTGTGATTTTATGGTTGAGAAAAGATTGTGAAAAAAGAAGAAATTGCTTCTGACAAGCAATTTCTTCTTTTTTCACTCTTTTTCTACCCTACTGAATGGTTATTTTTCAAATTAAATCCACTTTAAATTTTCGTCTGCAAAACCTTTGAATTTGGACAGGTCCAAAATTTTGTAAAACAGGAAATGGTTAATTGATGCTGAAGCGACAATAAATATCTAAACAAATCCACCCTAAGGTCTCTCTGGTGATAGGTTTAAGTGTTGCGTTGGTCGTTACATGTACAAAGGATTGTGACGTAATAATCGATCGCACAATGCTAACTTTAGGTAGATTTTGCGCCGTGAGCCGCGAAATCAACTTTTTACTGTTAGATTCTCGTGCCATTTCTTCGAAATAGATAAAACAAGTTTAAATAGCGCATTAACACCGTGTATCAACGTACACCGGATATAGCGATTAGTGAGTCGAGGGAAATATCTACGAAGTGGGATCCATGGTTAGTATTTCTTTTATTATTTCTGTGTTTGTTGTGATTTTACTTAGTGAAAAACGAATTTACACCACTGAGGTATTCGGTTATGTTTGTCTCTTTGGAAAACATGAAATAATTTGTTTCTGTCATAGAATAAAGGAAAATAAACCGTCTAATCACTGACAATTTTCTAGGCCTTCTGCGAAATCGAATGAAAATGCTCATATTTTACGTAACTGGCCCACGATTTACTATGCTATACTTTCTTTGTTGTCCAAAGATTTTACATACTAAATTTTACTGCGAGATTATTTTTTGTTTTTGGAATATTTAGATAGGAAAAAATCTACCGGTGTACGGCCTATAGCAGACAATTTCAAATCAGTGTACGAACGATAGAAGAAGTAGTGTACGAATATAGCTCAAGGGAAGGGTAAAATATCCTTACTTAAACGAGCGCAAAATAAGAAAATATGAAAGAAAACGCCTACATGACTCTGTAGAAACATTTTGGCGTTTTAGATTAGGATTCTTTTCAAGTTTTTTGCGAAAAACGGGAGAATCGTTAATCATATTGATTAAAAAATATAGATGATGATCATTTACAGAACTTTATGAACCTCTTAACATAATTATTCATTACATTGATTGTAAACATATTTTAGCATGGTTTTCTTAGACAACGGCTAGTCCCGTTGCAGAAGGCAACTTCCTGTGAAACCAAGTTGTTCGTTGAATTCAATTTATATGCTTAATTTTCGCATTTCTACAGATTAAGCGTCAGGTTAATGTCAGACTAGTTTTAACTGTTTCAGAATCGGATAGCAGGTCGATTTCTTGTAATATATCAGAATACTATCATTTAAACGTTTACCCTATCGTCCTATGTCATTGAATAATCGCGGTGTTTTAACATGCCATGGGGTCTTTGATTTTTACAAGATACCTTTCTACATCAAAATAGTAACAGATAGAGAGAAAAAAGATGTGATTTTTAACAAGGTTGTTAAAGAATCACGATTCCACCCAAAACATTTGAGCGGCGTCAGACGATTTATGATATTCACATGGTAATAATAAACCAGTTTTTTCGAACCATGTTTATTCACGCACATCAATATGACCAATAACAATATTGAATTGACATATATTTCCTATATCCAATATCCCCGAAAAATAAGAACCGACGAATACGTTAGAAAAGACATCATCAAAATCCATTTCAAGCCTGTCTCAATTGTGGTTCAAAATGGAAGCGCTTGAAAACGATTTGATATTCGAAACGCATGACTGGTTGAAATACCGTTTACCTACATCATGCAAACGTTCCCAGATAGGTAGGGGTATACAATAATAAATATAAATCGGATTGGTCTCTTTACCGTTTTGAAATTGATAGATAGATAATAACTTACAGAGTATTAGAAATAAAAAACTTGAACTCCATCATATACTGTCCAGTTTATACCCAGATGTGATCTTAGGGAGTGAAACGCATTTAAATTCAGAAATAAATGATGCAGAAATATTTCCCCATGGCATTGAAAGTCAATATACTTACAAAATATTCAGAAAGGACCGTAACCTTAACACCTGTTTTAAAAAAGGGGGTGGTGGGGTGATAGTGATGGTGAAGCCTACTTATGAATGTGAGGAGTGCCCAGACTTGGATGTTGACTGTGAATTAAAATGGGTAAAAGTGACTACGAACAACAAAGCAGAAATCTTAGTAGGATCATTCTATCGAGAACCTAAATCATCGCTGGATATTTTGGACAAACTTAGCAATTCCCTGTCTATGATAAACAACAACAGCAAATATAAGAACTGCATAGTAAAACTTGGAGGGGACTTCAATCTGGGCGACATATCCTGGGAAAGTACCTCCTCTCCTCCCGGTGCTAGGGACAAAGCCCATTGTGACAGTTTGTGTTCCATCGTCCGTGATCATTCACTGGTGCAAATCAACACGTTTCCTACAAGACAGGGAAGGATTCTAGACATACTTCTGACCTAAAATCCTGACACTATACAAAGACACTCTATATGCCCACCCATAGGAATGAGTGACCATGATATGTTACTAGTTAACACCACCTTAACACCAGCTTCACGAAAACGGGAATCAAGAACAGTCCCAATCTACAAAAAGGCCAACTGGGACAAAATAAACCAGGACTTATGTTCTTATAGAAACAATCTTTTTGCTAATGGGGATGTATTGGATGTAGAACATGTTTGGAACAATTTTAAATCAGCAATCTATGCAACCATGGACCAAAACATTCCAACTAAGTCACTCCGAAAGAAAGCTGACCTCCCATGGATGTCTTCAGAAATAAGGAAACTATTTCGGAAAAGAAACAAAATGCATAAAAGACTTCGCACCTCCCCATCGTCAGCCCTTAGACATGCATACCAGGAAATTAAGAAAGACTGTAAATACAAAATGAAAAAGGCATATCATCAATATCTGAATGATATGCTAAATCCAGACACAGACCAAAATTCAAAAAGCTTCTGGAAATACATCAAGAGTAGGAAGCAAGACACTACAGGAATCAGCACTCTTAAACAGAATGGCATCATTGGGGACACAGCCCAGGCTAAAGCTGAAATGCTGAATGACCAATTCTGCTCAGTGTTCACCCAAGAAGACCTATCCAACATCCCAAATAAAGGTGAATCTCCCTTCCATCCCATGCCAAATATCCAAATTACACTTAAAGGAGTAGAAAATAGTATCACACGCCTTAACGAGAAGAAAGCAACCGGACCAGATAAGATCCCTATCATCATCCTGAAGAGGAACTGGGAAGTTGTGTCTGAGATACTGCAGCACATATTTCAACTCTCTCTTGACACTGGCAAAGTACCGGCTGACTGGAAAACTGCCAATGTTGTTCCAATCTTCAAAAAAGGAGATAGATCAAAACCTGCCAATTATAGACCAGTGTCACTAACCTCAGTCATCTCAAAAATGCTCGAACACATTGTGGTATCTAACATAATGAAGCATCTAGACTCACAAAATATACTTCACAACAACCAACATGGGTTCCGCCAGAAACGTTCATGTGAAACACAACTCCTTCTCACGACTGATGACATAACAAAATACCTGAATGAGGGAACCCAAGTGGATATGGCAATCCTAGATTTTTCCAAAGCATTCGACAAGGTGCCACACCAGCGCTTGTCTCACAAACTCTACTTTTATGGTATATGTGATAGAACGAGACAATGGATTGATTGCTTCCTGTCAGACAGAAACCAGAAAGTTGTAGTCGAAAATGCCACATCATCCACTTCGAAAGTCACCTCCGGGGTACCACAGGGAACAGTACTTGGTCCTTGCTTATTCCTCCTGTACATCAATGACATCGCTGAAAATCTCTCATCAACAGTCAGACTCTTTGCCGATGATTGCGTTTTATACAGACCTATCCATTCCCAACTAGATCATCAAATCCTACAACAAGACCTCAACCTACTGACTAACTGGAGTAATCTGTGGCAAATGGAATTCAACGTCAAAAAGTGCGCAATCATGAACATCTCAACAACAACAAATAAACAACGTTATAGATATACAATGAATGGTGAAGAACTAGAGACCGTGACCCATCATCCTTACCTTGGTGTAGAGCTTAGTGACAACATCAAGTATAACAAGCACATAGACAACATCACCAACAAAGCCTCTCAGACATTGGGATTCATAAAACGTAACCTCAAGGCATGTCCTTCTGTTGTCAAAGAAAAAGCTTATCAAACACTAGTGCGACCAAAACTGGAATACTCATCAACCATCTGGAACCCCCAGCAGAAAACTCAGATCAAACAATTGGAACAAGTTCAAAGAAATGCAGCCCGATTTGTCACCGGGAAACCATTCAACCCTAACCAACCAGATAGTGTAACATCGATTTTGACATCTTTACAGTGGCCATCTTTACAAACCCGTCGACAACACACAGATCTTATCCTTCTATACAGAGTTGTCCACAACCTTGTAGCTGTTCCCTCCTCATACCTACCAACAAGAGCACTTGTTCGTGCAACCAGACAGAGCCACGACTGGAAGTTTATCCAACCCCACTGCAGAGTAAATGCGTACCAACACTCTTTCTTCCCAAGAACCATACCTACCTGGAACAGCCTACCAACCAACATTGTGTCAGCCCCGAGCCTGGATGCATTCAAAGCCAGCATCCAGATGCTCTCTACCCCATAAACAGACTTTTTGTAAATTTGTACAGTGTAAAAACATGTTTGGTGTATACCATTTTAATTTCACTACACACTCTACGACTGCACGGTTTTTAGCCCTCTTCAGTTGATGTCCATCGTGGCGTTGAAGAGTACTCCATTGAAGTTGAAGTTGAAGATTAGCCGAAGCCACATACAATTGTTTTACAATCCAATTTCGTTTTGTAGATTAGTATAGTAAACCTACTACACAAAATCAAGACACAATCTCTTGCAGTCGAAGGCTGTTGCTGTAAGAAGTTCTTGGTGACAAAAGTTAGCTTAGTTTTAGAACGGATCTCCACATGGGGATTTCCATTTAGCATGGTACCGTTGCTTTAACGTTCTGCAAACGTTTTAATCGTAAACATATGACAGGATTTGGCCAGTTTGTGTATACAAATTTATCGTAATCACAAGTCATGATACAAGGATACTAGTCAAATTTTAATTACGAATCTCAGGGCTCGAGGTCCGCCCTGCCTTCTGAATGAAAACGTTCGAGAAACAATTCGCAAATTTTGCCCAACACAAGCATTTGCGTGCAAAGCGCGGTATCATTTTCGAAAATAACAGGCGTTTTGGTAACTGAACGCAGGGCTGGTCTGACTGCCAGACAGGGACAAGGGGTGTGCATAACGGGCACGGCGGAAGAGCAAAATTTTAGAAAGCGCTCAAAACTTTCTGGGCGGACGAAATTTGAGTTGGTGGGCCCTCGAAGTAAAGAGCGTATGCAAAGCCTATGCACCGGGTACAATACAAATTCATGGCGTCTTTTCAGCGTATGTAGGAATTTTCGTAAGTTTAACGTCCTCAATTCACCAGTAAGTGTAATGCGTCCGTACCTTGTAGAAACATGTTTAAGCAATAGGCTATGTGATAATAATCAAGCCGATGCTGTAATATTCTTAACTTAAATCGAAACCCAATACAATGCCCTAGATAACCTTTTCATCAACGTTTAAATTTGTAGAACTGACCTTTACCAGAGTGAAGATTATTTTGTGCTTAAAGATTTGCCGAAATTATCACCATCGCATTCGAAAAATATATCGCCGAATTAAGGGTAAAATAGATCCTCGTTGCAGACAGTTCACCAGACTCGATATGACGTCACTGTCTGGATTTCACAGTCATTGCCCCCTACGACCCAATTACTCTAGACTTCACTTGGTTGAGCAGAAAGTGGGATGGATATACTTTTTGAATAGTTAAGTTTCATTGGCTAAAAAGCAAAGGCGATCGATAGAGACTTTGCACCCAGAGCATTTAAGTTGTAAAAGACCATTAATATAACAATACATGCGCATGTTAAGAAATTTTACAGGGTAAGAATACGTATAATTTATAGGGGTATAATTTATGTTACCGATCGTCCTATTTTTTCCTCCAATGAAAGGCCGCTATTTCGTTTGAAATTCAAAAAATATATCCCATAACCTGGCGATCTGCTCGAGTAAGTGAGCTATTCAGTTTATAAAGGGCGGGGACTACATTCAAAACTAGACAATGACGTCATAATCTTGTCTGATAAAATGTCCCGAAAGACCTTTTACTTGTAATAGAGTATTAATTAAAGAAAAAAGTTTTATGAATTTTCTTTTGAATTATGCTTATACACAATTAATTACTCACTTAAAAAGGAGAAAATTCTTGAATATTTTTTCTGTATGTTAATCAAAAGAAAATTTAGCTGATAAATCAATGATTCTGGTGATATTTTTTAATCTACAGCAGTACAGCAGTAAGAATGAGATCGACGAATTTGCTCGTACCAAGCCTTTCTGTTCTCCATTTTATCACATTGACATAGAAAGGAAAGACAATAGGGTTGAAATGATATATAATCTCACTTCCTTTTTACAATGAAAACTCTAGAGCTTTTGAACGACATTTTAATTTAGTAGTTCTCAAGGTCCAAATCTTAACAAAATGCAATCAAATGTTCCTATGAAAAGTACATGTATGCAAATTAATTGTAGAAAAAAAATGCCTTGATCTAAT
Organism: Fragum whitleyi; assembly: GCA_948146395.1. NCBI lineage: Eukaryota > Metazoa > Mollusca > Bivalvia > Cardiida > Cardiidae > Fragum > Fragum whitleyi. The sequence goes on from OX411545.1 coordinate 14,515,341, forward strand.
ACAAGGATTCTAGGGATACAAATACTTGCATAAAGAGTGATTCAAAGCATGCTAGGCCTATGATAGCTTACAAATATCGAAAGCCAACGTGGTCCGTTTAACTGTGACGTATCGGTGGGGAACCAAAACTTAATAATTACAGCTTTTAAATACACTATGAATGTTTTCTAGTTGAAAACTTTATATTATTGATAGTGAATATGCCGCGGTTTGTAGTTTGCTTTTTGTTTGTTTATTGTTTATGGGTTTTAACACCGATTTCAACAATCAATCAGTTGTATCTCTGAGGCTAGAGCAACTAACAATGAATTCCTGGTAATTCCCAAACCAGTACTACCATTCATTTCCATGCCTCCAGCTGCTTTCCCACATAGGTCTACGATTATCGATCCATTGGTGGGAGATAAATAGTCGGAAAGGATGTGTGCCGCCGTAGGGGATGTAGCGCTTGACCTTTTGAGTAATAGTCCGACTCGCTACCTCTGCGTGGCTGAATATGCGATACAAAATCCCAAAATGGAGACTCAATGTCCACAAAAATTAACTAAAAAGAATACAAAACCCACTAGCAGCAACCACGAGTTTTTGTTTCCCTAACGTTCTGATTTTGTCTCGCCAAATGACAAATTAATTACATAAACCCGATGGAAATTGAATTCGCTCCTCCCACTTTTTATTTACCTCGATTTGATTGAAGAATGTATGACGCAACAAAATGACTGACATCATTGATTGACGCGCATTGAATGTAGAATTTAATTTTTATGACTTTTGGGTGTTGTTTAATTTTCTGACTAAGTGTTTGGAATTAATTATGGGGTGCTGAGTGAGCGATTAAGAATGATTTTGATCCGATTGAGTGTCAATTACACGATGTTCACAACTGTTTTGGGTTAAGTTTTGCAGAGGTTTGAACTGGACAGATGCCAATTAATTACCTTATTTCATGACATTAAATTTGTTATCTGAAGATCCGTACTATTGATATATATAATCATTACAAATATCAGGGTTCTACTTTGCATGTTCTTGAATAAATTAATTATCTTAGACAAACGGGAGGATAATTGTATATCTCAGTCGGATAGCAGCTGGAGACTAGGAAAGTATGCAACGGTAATACTGATGATAGAAATAACAGGAATCTATTGTTGAGTACTACAGCCGCCGCCACATGACTGAAATATATATAAATCGAGGGTTCAGCGCAAGACTATACTAAGTGTCTATATATTGTATAGACACTTAATACAGTTTTGCGCTGAACCCTCGAAGTGCGGCGTTCAAACCCGTGTTAAAAATTTGTTAATATATGTTTGAATGGGGCTTACTTTAAAAGTCCTACCGCGGCGGCTGGTGAACCTAACGACAACATCGATGCTGACAACAATTGGACAATGTCTATGCTTCGGATATACCCATGAAGCACGGCCGTGATTAATTTGATTAAAAAATCGTATTTCAATTTTGTTATATAATCACACGACGACGACAACTACGGTACCGACAACAAATGGACAATGCCCATGTTTTGGATATATCCATGAAGCTTGGCCATGTTTATACTGATAAAAGCTATAGGGGCATTTAAAATAAAACACAAATGATTCTCACCGAAAGAATGGTCACTATTTACAATTGAAATTAAAATCATATCTTCAAACTGAGTAAGGGATAAAAGAGCAGTAACAGTACGACTCGTCTGATCTTGATATCCAAAATTTGGAAAGGATGAAAGAGATGCCAGTAATGCTGAGTTTCTTTGCTCTTTAAGTCGAGACAGAGAAAATGACAGCGAGGATCTCGCTGATCCCAATTTATACATATCATACTTGTCTAAAGCCTGTTTAAAAGCACACAATTACCAAGGTTTGACTATAACATTATACTGAAACAGGTATTCATTTGTGGTAAAGATTAAATTAGTCATGACAACTGCATTGGTAAGGGAAAAAGGCTCCATCGAATTTACAAAAGACAAAAAGATAACTTTATCCATCAAACACGTTTTAATTTAGCGCTAGACAATCCATTTAAGAAATATTTTTTCTTGCTATAGGCCGTACACTATTAACGGGAGATTTGCTATACGACGTACACCATCTCCCTATAGGCCGTACACCGGGAGAAGAAACAGCGTGTGAATTTATCGGTATATTCACTTCATACAAAAGGCAGGAGTGTTTCTAGTGATTTTCTGTGTTATGTTAGGCAATTTATCATGGGTTTTGGTATGAGAAACTCTAAAAATTCAGTCAAAACAGTATTTTCGCGATGGACAATCGGAAATCATCGGTGATTAGGGGGGTGTTTTTTTCAATTGTAGCCGCTTATGGATGCTAACCAATCATTTGATACGGGTTGATAGCTACATGATTATATCAGTAACGCCTGTGTTGTATGCTTACAGGAAAGTTTTACGTGATTTAATAAAAAAAAAGAGAAAAAAGCTCACCTTGTACAACACCCCGTGACATTTCCCTCGACTCACTAATCGCTATATCCGGTGTACGTTGATACACGGTGATTAAGAAAGTTTACAATTTACCTTGTAAACCAACGTTATTTCTTGTCTTAAACTCAAACATGTACTTCATAATTGCAGTGAATGGGTCAGTCATTTGCTTTTAATCATACCCCATTTACCTATGATAATGGACTCAGTGCCTACGTCAGAGCTCAGTTTACAAAATACACCTATAGTGGTAACTGCCTATAAACATATATGTCACCAATATAATTAGGATGTACCTATATAACCTATGATGCTTTCAAGTGTAGGTCTACACGTGTTCTTGAAAATGCAAGGAATATAATAAAGAAGCTGTGAACTTTTGGGCAGTTGTTATCCTTTCTACAGTTCTAAGGTTATCTTCGAACTAAAATATCGCTTGTTTTAAAAAGCTTTGAAAGTACCTTAAAAGAACACTATACTCCCTAACCCGAAATGAAATACTAGATCTATAAGTACAGTTAATTACATCGTGAAATTGACAATCATTCCGATCAAAATCATTCTAAATCATTCACTCAGCGCTCCATCCATTCATTCCAAACACTCACTCAAATCGATCAAAAACGCGCCAAACTCACTGAAAAACATATAACAACAACTTCGTTCAAACTAATAATAGCTAGGGAAAAAATCGGGATTTCACTTATTTTATTGAAATTGTAGGCGTCTGATAGGTTCTTGAAGAAATATGGAGCTATCTAATGAACTTGTATGCATATTTTATTAAAGGGAGGTAATCAATATTGCTAATTTTGTTCATCCTGAACAAAATTTGCAATACTTGCTTACCCCCCATTAAATTCACTTAAAAGTCGCTCCACACACTCATTCAATTTCATTCCTACATCATTCCAAAATCATTCACATTGTCAATTTCACGATGTTGTTTACTGTAACCTATTTTTAGACGCGCGGTGTTTTTTAACTTCCGTATTTTAGTAAGGATCGTTTGGCAACAAAGCCTTTGTAAATATGGATTGAATATACTGTAGTTACGATGTTTTAGCTGTCGCTATGTACCTACAATTTCCACGACCTAATTATAGATGTAAATGAAAACTTTTTGTACTTTGACTGTGGCAAGATTTCCCATTCGAATGGACTTACGTGTATCTTTCTCAAATCAAATGAATGTATACTTGGGGGAGTAAAGATAAAGAACAAAAAGTGAAAATGTGCCTAAGCAACTGAAAATATAAGTTAACCACGAGTCTAGAATTTGGCCTGAATAGTGAAAAGGGAACAGCCATGGAAGCGCACAAATAATCGAACGAGCCAAAAATGCACTATCCGACCTGCATGCAAGATACAACTCAATTATCTTTTTATTTGATTTTCAGAATCTTTTATAAGATACATGTATGCCAATTCTTAGGTCGCAAGTACATAGAAAGTGTCTTGGCGCGTACAGTTAAAAGCATCGTGAAATTGACAATGTGAATGATTTTGGAATGATGTAGGAATGAAATTGAATGAGTGTGTGGAGCGACTTTTGGGTGAATTTAATGGGAGGTGATCAAGTATTGCAAATTTTGTTCAGGATGAACAAAATTAGCAATATTGATTACCTCCCTTTAATAAAATATGCATACAAGTTCATTAGATAGAGTTCATTAGATAGCTCCCTATTTCTTCAAGAACCTATCAGACGCCTACAATTTCAATTAAATCCCGATTTTTTCCCTAGCTATTATAGCTTGAACGAAGTTGTTGTTATATGTTTTTCAGTGAGTTTGGAGTGTTTTTGATCGATTTGAGTGAGTGTTTGGAATGAATGAATGGAGCGCTGAGTGAATGATGTAGAATGATTTTGATCGGAATGATTGTCAATTTCACGATGTTATTAACTGTAGCACTGGGAAGCGTAATTCTCACTCAGCATCAAGTTTATTTTAGAATTGATTTCACCTGTTAGGCTGTTGATGTTAGGGTCACAAATTGAAAAGTGACTGTTAAACCTGTCACGCGAAAGGGGATTGTTTCAGATTTTTTATTGACCATAATAGACATGTGCGAAGCAAGTTTGAAAACGGAAACCGAGACCGAAAACGGTTTAAATTTGGGGATCGTATCAAAATGTAAGAAATAAACGAAAGCCGGGTTTTGACCCTATTTAAACGTTTTAACAGGTGATTTTTGCAATATTTCTCTAGTATTATGTCATAAAAACGTAATGGTTAATATCTTGAAATCTGTTTCCGGCAAAACCTTTAACGCTTTCACATCTTCTTGGTACATTACGTCTAAAATGAATAGCCTAGTTCTTTTTATGTTCGACTATTGCTACTCAACTTAACTCATTAACTCATTACCAAGGATATTTGTCTTACCTACTTGGCCTATATCCAAGAAACTGTCTTTAAAAGATGAGCATGTACAGTATCATGAAAGCATAAATTCAGACCCTCAATAGTAGAAAGTTATGGAACGTTTGAAAAATGAACCAATCTATGCTTGTGAGTAGACATCCTATGAAGAGTAACATTTCTAGCTAGTTTACAACAAGCTTACGACGCCCGTAAAGCTCTAGAATTGTGTATTGTCAAAAAGGCTGTCCACGGCGTTCGTGCAACCAAACACATGGTTTAACGGGTGCCGTGAATAATATGGATCCCATATATCCATAATTTCTTTCAGTGTGTATGTCTATATTATGGACATTCATCCATAAACTTTATTTGTGCACCTCCAATACATCGACGCAAGCAATGATTTACTTGCCAATCTCAAAAAAATTGAGGCACACCCTCATTTTGTACGAGACTGTATAGATTTTTGGGGTTCATTCGCAAACTAAAAGAGCGCATCATCATAATTTCGGACAAACATTTTTTTTTTCATTTAAATGTCTTAGATTCTTAATCAACGACTGAAAAATCTTAATTTTTGAGACTGATTCGTAATAAGAGTCTCAATTGTACCCTAAAAATATAAATCTATTTAATCTATAATATAAAATAAAAATCTAAAGATAACGCCTAATGTACCGCGCTAATTTTCTCGCATGATTTCCGCCTAACGAAGTGCATACTTTTGTTCCATACCCATCCACCTTAAAAACATTCGAAGTTTTTAGCAATTTACAGAACTGGCCGAGGGATTTTCCGAATACCACGTAGCAACATCCTATCTAGATTGAAGTTAAAAGAACATCAACCATATAAACTGACGTCAAGCGATTTAGTGAATATTGTTTTGTTTTGTTTTATATATATATATATATATATATATATATATATATATATATATATATATATATATATATATATATATATATATATATATATATATATATATATATATATATATATATATATATATATATATATATATATATATATATATATATATATATATATATATATATATATATATATATATATATGTGTGTGTGTGTGTGGCTTTACAACCTTTGTTAAGTGTACTTTGGGCTATCACAGATGATGTTTCTATTTTTAGACTACACAATATTAATGGCTTTTTTAATGACGGTTTTTACTTTTGATTCAACCGTCCCTGTTCAAAATGAGATATGAAAAGAAACGGTTCCACGATCTCAAGTTCTAACGACCCTATTGAATCGCAAATCTAGTCATCGGTATGTGGCTACCACCAAAAACCATGGTTTTTAAGCCCTGTTTACACTTGGCATGCGGAGCCCGTACGGCGTCCGTAACTCGGCGTAACCCCGAAATCGTGCGGCAGCACACGGTGTCCGTACGATCATCGCACGGCTTTACGGGTGCCGTAGACCCTTGCGGTTTTGTATAAAAAATAGTTATACAAGTTTTTAAAAATCGAAAGACCGCACGGAGACCGTAGCCCATAGATTCGCCGTAGAGGCATTGCACGATTCCCGCACGGACATCGCACGGCCACCGTGCGATATTTTGCCTTGTGCGGGTACCGTACGATGATCGCACGGCGGTCGCGTGGTTTACATTGTAAATAGTTGACAAATCGTACAGTCTCCGTGCTGGGATCGCACGATTACCTTGCGATCGCCACTCGGGCACCTCAATGATTCTCGTAATAGTTTTATGAAAACCCGTGCGGACATCTCACATACGCCGTTGAAATAAAATCGTACGATGTCAAAATATCATACAAGAAATCGCAGGCTGCGATATCGTACGGCGACCGTGGCAAATGTAAACTGGGCTCAAATGCGTTTACACTCTCTTAAGATACATTTTCCTGTGTTTCTTTTATCGAAAACTAATGCCAAAGGCCAAATCCCGCTAGTTAACCGGCTATGCTTTAAGTGTTTCTTTCGGCCTCATTTCACCAATCAATGCCTTTCCGCATCCAAAAAAGAAATCCATAGTCCTTATAGACAGGGGCTTAGGAAAAAGGCAAAATTCCAACAGTAGCACCCACCCTTCCAATCTTGAACAGTTTTCAACTTAGGTACCCAATCTCAAATTCATTTTACGTGTATGTATAATTCAAACTCTTGTAAAATTGCTTTGGCTGAACGAATAATATACTGGATGACTTGATAAAAATAGTCAAACTGTTTGGTTGCCTTTTAAGTAAGTACGCACCTTATAAGCTAGACTGCGATGCGTTACTAGCATTACTTGTAGCATTACTTGTAGCTAAAGCTAGTGTTACATAAAAGCCCCGACACGTCGGCGAGATGTCATCGACGTCTTTCTGTAAAACAGTGATAAAATCGACTTCTATTTGACGACTAGCGACTGATCGGTGCATCGGCCGACTCAAGAGTGGATTTGTCTAAGAACGGCGACGAGTCGTAGAGTTTTATCTTTAAGTTAAAATCTGTCGACTAATTCGGAACATGTTTTAGATTTTTGAAAGACCATCGACGATTTAACTCCGGGGATCAGCCGAGCTACGGCTGCTCGTGGGCCGGACACAGGCCGATTTTGTACATATCGCAGACGTGTTTTTTACCCTCTCACTTCCGTTTGGTGCCGGCGATGCATCGCCGACTAGTGACCACATCTCGACGACGTTTGATCAACACAATATGTTTAATCAGCCTATAATTGTATATCATCACTGGACAAGAAATAGGACATCACCAGGTTGGTTGCGTTTTACGTGTCTGCAAAATAATATATTTGTTATGATATAGGGCCGGCATCCGGCCGACGTTACTTTTCACTTATCAGCTGAAGAAAAAAGGCATCGCCGATTTGTCGGTAATAATAAATAAATGATTGATTTCATTCAAATTAGGTTAACACTAAGAGAAACTACTGTTTCAAATTTTCCATTGCATCATAATGGGTCTCCATTACTGGGACAAAGGAAAAATAAACATTTGAAGTTCCAACATGAATGACGTATAGAACCCGACCTAAATGTATGAGTTACAAGAAGATAGGAAACTGATGTTGTCCAATTTATTTGCGATCTGTTCTAGAAAGTATACGATTAAGCGTTAGTATATTTGTGAAAATTATCAATGTCAAAACTAAAGAGTCTCTTTTTCTGTCTACGTTTATCTAGCAAAAGATGTACAAATACGACAAATCATGACATATAATAGTTAAAACTCTTTCAAATACCTTTAAATTTTATCGCCAATAGAAACAGACTTTAGCGAACGACCCCGCGTTTATCTATTTCTATTTACGTTAAAATACGACAATCTTAAACTTAAACTTAAAACTTGGTAATTTGATTAAACGCCTATTTCTACGTTAAAAACATATTCAATGGCGTTGTACATAAAAGTGTATAAAGAAATAATTCATGTAAAACAATATCAAATTATAAAAGGTATAAGAAATAAGTCTTAAAACTACCTCATACTTGTTTAAAAAATAAAATTCAATTTAGAAAAGGTCGAAAAAGTCTTTAAAATAGAAGGATTTGAGTTTTCGTTTAAAGATATCTATGGTTTCTGATTTCCTGATGTAAACTGGTAATTCGTTCCATAGTTTTGGGCCCATCGTACTAAAACTCCTGTCAGAAAATGATTTCCTCTTATTGAAAGGAACATTGAAGATTCCGTCAGACGATTCGGAAGATCTCAAAGCTCGTTTTTGCACTCTGTAGGATAGGAGTTCTGTTAAGTAAGCTGGTGCTTTTCCTACAGAGCAATTGTACATGTATGTGAGGATCTTAAAGCTAATTCGTGCTTTGATCGGAAGCCAATGCAGGTCATGTAGAGCCTTTTTTGCGCTGTCATACTTGGAACGACTAAGCACGAGTTTAGCACACATATTCTGTATACGTTGAAGCTTTGATAGTTCTGTTTTTGAAATGCCATAGAGAATGACGTTACAATAGTCTAAATGGGATATAACTAAAGATAAAAGCAGAGTTTCAGCAGCTTCCTTCGACAAATATTTTCGAATGCTCTTAATTTTGAAGTAATTCAACATAGCGGTTTTACACTTTTTGTTTACGTGATCCTTGAAGCTAAGTGATTCATCTAAAAAGGCACCGAGATATCTGATGCATTTTTGAGATTTGACAATATCGCCACATATATTAATTTGTTTTGTCAGACATTTCGTGAGCTGGTGACGACTTCCAAAAAGAATGAACTCTGTTTTTGAATTATTCATCTTAAGTTTATTGCTGTTCATCCAGTCGTTTATAAGGACAGCGCATTCTTCCATTTCTTGGATAGCAATAGCTTCCTCAGTTGGTGATGGTTTAAAACGTCTATTCGCCGTGTGGTCGTCAGCGAATCCGTACACTGAAATGGATGGAGGCACTATGTCAAATATAGTTCCTGCGTAAGCTAAGTAAAGCCATGGCCCAAGACAGCTTCCCTGGGGGACACTGCAGTCAAGTTCTCGCGCAGAGGAAGTATTTGAGTTAACACTGACTTTACAGCTACGTGGTCGTAAGTATGAGTCCATCCATTTCAGCGCAGATCCGGAAATTCCATACTGACTGTTAAGTACATCCAGCAGTATACTATGATCAACCGTGTCAAAAGCAGCGCTAAGATCAAGGGCAATGAGAGCTGTTACTTCCTGGTGTTCCATTCCTTCAAGTATATCATTTACGAGCCTTAGAAGAGCAGATTCACATGAATGATATTGTCATCAATCTTAAGTTATTTAGGATTGGTTAAAGGTACCGTTTCTATGAAATTTACCAATAGGTTTGCATAGTGTATAAGTATTACTATATCGTCATTGCATTTTGCGTATCAAATGGAAGAAATACTGCAGCAAAGACCGTATAACTTTAATACGCATGTACCACATGTTAAAGGGTAAAGTAGATAACTCGAACAGCTAAAAACAAACAAATTGACGAAAAAAATGTGAGGTGGACATCAATTAAACCTCTTGATCCAAAATATAGGTGCGGGATCACTATAAACACTTGATTCCTTCAATTATGTTACAATGGTGTTTCGTTAATTTTGATACGACCCCTTTTATTCCGTTTTCGGATTTCGTTTTCGGGTTTCCGTTCTCCTTCGCACATGTCTAGTAAGCTTGCAATACGACCGAAACTTTTCGATCTGTTATTTGTTTGTGCAAAAGCAATTCTACTCTACTTTATGACCTTTATTCGAAAGAAAACAATCTAAATAGCCGACATGAACTTCGTTTGATTTATTTACTAATTCTGCTGGGCGTTTGTACGAAAATAAACAATTATGAAAATATGCAAATTTGTCGAGAATTTCGACACGTTGTGCAACATATGAAGTCCGACCTAGATTGAACGTTTCTACGTGATGTAGACAAGTGCATAAGTCACATGAAAATTACAAAAGTGTTTCACAAGATCTGATTGGACAATGAGTCAATGAGAATAGCTACACGGTATCTTACTACAGTCATTCAATAATTACGTCGCTTTTAACACTTTGATGTTCAAATACATTTGACCTCATTGTCTTACTTTTAACCCTTTCCTGTTTTACAAAATTTTGGACCTGTCCAAATTCAAAGGTTTTGCAGACGAAAATTAAAAGTGGGTTTAATTTAAAAAATAACCATTCAGTAGGGTAGAAAATAGTGTGGAAAAAGAAGAAATTGCTTGTCAGAAGCAATTTCTTCTTTTTTCACAATGTTTTCTCAATCATAAAATCACAGGCACGTAAAAAGCAGGGATTAAACAGCAAGGGTTAATTGTCAAAATAGATAAATTGATACACATTTGTATCATATTAAAAACATTTATTTAGAAAAGTCATATTTATTAAGTATGTATTTTTATTCATTCTCTGTCACAATAATTCCTTTTACAAACCCTTCTTCGATTGGCGTCAAAAACTCGCCATTACAGCTTTATTCAAGTTGCAGTAACGTGTTTTTGATCGCGCAGGGACTATTTACTAATCATTACATTTCTCATTTCTTAATGCTCGAAAGGTCAGTTATTTTATTTGATGGTGTAAAACGAAAACTCATTCATTTGTCATGGTGATTTTCGAGCGACCAATACTGCTATTGTTTACAAGTAAGTACGATATACCAATCAGATTATAGATCTCTAAACAATGCAGAATTTAATTCACCCCAATCAGTCCATCTGTAATTGAAAATTTCCCCAACAGCACCAATAAGATGTATATAAAAGTCTGTCTGTGAAAATAAATGGATAACACAAAAAAGATTTTGAACTTGAATTAGGTGAATTAAGTTTTTTATGTAAGTTTATTGGAATTTCAATTTTGTCATTTTGTATTCAATTTCTGACGCTTCTCACATAAATAAAGAAACTCGAGAACTACTCGTAAACTATATAAATATGGATTGAATCTAGCACAAGCTAAATAGGGATAGCTTGTTGTTGTCAATATAAATTTTAGAAGTCAAGTGCACATTGATCTCTTTTTACGCCTCCAGCAAAACCCACCTTGCGTTCAGGATGAAAGTGTTAGCAAAGTGTTTTTGAAATGTGCACGTGCAAAGCGGGGTATCATCTCGAAGCACTCGCGAAACGTTTTTCCATCCTGAACATAGGGCAGGAACATTGCTGGTTTGGTATGACAAGGGATAAAGTAAATACAGTTAACAACATCGTGGAATTGACAAGGTGAATGATTTTGGAATGGTTTCCGAATAAACTGGAATCAGTGGGAGAAGCGAGTTTTGAGTGAAATTAAAGGGAGATGATAGAATATCTCAAATTAGGTATATATATGACCTCCCTTTAAAAAATCAACGTACTATCCAATTTGTGTGTCTTTACGTACCAATTAGTCACTTTCCATCTCACACCACCCGACAAAATTATGGTAAAATTTGGTCGATTTGAAGGAAATTTTGATAGTTTTTAACGATTTCGAAATGTTTTTGAAATTTTGGAGCGTTTTTGAGTTGTTTGAGTGAGTACCTGAAATGAATAAATGGAGCATCGAGCAAGCAATTTAGAATGGTTTTGATCGAGGAAAATGTCAATTTCACGATGTTACTAACTGTAATGATCGTTGACTCAACACAGAAAAAAGTTGTGATATATATATATAATACGTACTTAGTGTATTATATGAAAAAAATATCTAATGAGGTTGGGAGAATTGAAAATTGTCGAGGCTCTGCTATTGCGTTTTAGCTTATGCCCAGACATCAAAGATAAATCTCAGCAATTATTGTGAGATTTTAAGAAAGTCTGTCCGCAGTTACCTAAAGCATATTTTCCTTGTCACTTTTTTTCAGGTCCCAGATAGTGCTCGTTCGCGTGGAGAGTTACATTTGTTTGTTATAACTCAAATGGTTTATCTTATTTGTCGAATATAGAATGCTTTCCAGTAAGATATTTTTACACAACTTGACTTAAAATCGTATTATAATATGAACGACGTCGCGGGAGTGAAATAAACCCGTTGAATATTTTTGATATTACACGGGTGTTATTACACTAGTGGAATAACTATTAAATGACGTCATAATTCATATATTGTGACGTCAGTTTTAAACGGCGTTATAAGTTTCTTGGAAAATTGAAACGTTGAATTTCAAGAATTTTGTCGATTTTTCACTAAAATTCGGGTCATGTTATAAACAGAATATAAAATTTGCGCTCATAAAATACAGAATTTATTAAACTCGTCATCTAAAACAGATATAAACTTGGCGCAGCCTCGTTTTTATCTGTTTATAGATGACTCGTTTAATAAATTCAGTATTCAATTACCACTTATTCAATATCCTCTATTTCTATGATCAATTGAGTTTTGAATTTCTTCTATCTTTCAGATGACGATCAAAAATGGCCTCAGTACTAAATATGGCAGTTTTATGTGTAGTGATCTGCATATTATTAGCAGTAGACATCGAAGGAAAGAAACGTGGTAAGAAGTGCTTATATAAGGAAAAAACAGACACGTGTGAGGATTTTATACCAAAATCTTTGAGGAGAGCGAAAATAAGAGAACTTTGTCCAATTGTTCTCGGAAAATGTGCAAAAACTAACGGTACTTGTGTCTTACAAACGAGGAGAAATGGAAAGAAAAGATGTCGATGTGTGCCGTCAGGCTCGATACAAATAATTTAACTTTGGTTTTTATGTGGTGACTGTTTTAAAGGGAAACAAATTCTCTGAAAAAATCGAACAGAAGTTGTTACTTCACTCCCCTCTCTGTTATGTTACATTAAGACTTTTTATCAACATGTTCTTAAACTTATGTAAAAATGTTTTTATTGTAAAATAGATTAAAAATTTATTTATTGTAGGGACGTCTGTTTTTTTTCTTCTTTTGTTTTTCGGTATAATTTAGAATCAAAATAAGCATTTTGATCTAAGTTCTCTTGATGCTTAATTACCTCGAGTTAAAACATTTATACCTGAGTATAGGACCATCATGGCGGAAAGACAGTCTATACAAAATCAGCGGATGTTCCTTATTCGCCATAGGTCGCGATGAATAAATAGCATATTGCCAAAGTAATTATTCATTATTTCAAAATATTTTTAATGAAAACCCACTGCTTGTCAAAGAGTACTGTCTATAAAACATCACCAAGGTTGAAGCTTAATACATTGAAACATTTTTGTGTGACTTGTCAATTATAAGAGCCGAACAATCTTCTGTAATTACTTAAGATGGGGTATGTCGTGATTTTTACATCAAGCATAATTATTTTATCTGTTGTTGAGTAAAATCTCGGAAAACGACTGAAAAAAAGCTGTAGTTACGAGGTTTGCGTCTTCCAGCATTTAAATCGATATTGATATTTTACGGGACAAATAAATGTCATATTTACTGATAACTAAGGTTTTATTATCAACAAGGAATAAGTTCTGACATTTATTTACTTCCGGTCACGAATTTTGCCAGATAATTAATGGAATATTCGTTTTATATCTAAATGGTTGATTTTACACATTTATTCTTTCGAAAAATAATTTCAATGCATTTCAAAGTCTAATAAGTTACAGAAGGGTAGTGCTCATAGTTCTTTCCATGAGTTCCTGCCTTGTGTTTCCCCTCAAAACTGTATGTAATGATAAATCATATACTTAATTCAAAAAGAGAGTTTGCAATTTTGAATATCTCTAAAATTATTCCACCTGCCGCCACGAATCTTTGTAAGGTATACCTTAGAAAAACGATGGTTTAAAAAAAACACAACAACATGCAAATATTTATGCTTGAAAATGGCCTAGGATAAATTGAATAACGAAAGATTATGAAAGGATCCGAAAGATAACAACAAAATAGATCTAGTACCATAAATGCCTAACGGCCTATCCTGGCGAATTTAAATTTTCTATAAATAGATTATCAATTCTTGGGATATTTAACCATCCTGGCTCAAGATTCTCCCATTGTTATATAACTGATAAGCTAAGATTAGACTACACGTCTGTGAAAGCTGATCCCAGTCTATACTGTCTGTCAAAGATCAGCAGGTAAATATCATGAACAGTAAGATAGTGGTTAATCCTTTGACCTATTGATCTTGGACTCTTCGTGGAACCTGATCTGGATCGATATAGTACACTTAGCTACAAAAATAGTATTTGAACTTGTCATATACGAGAAAGGCGCTAATTTTGATGGGCGAGAATTGAAGGTTTTTCAATGAGAACTTATAATCTTTATAGGTAAGTTAATAAGGTTTAGATCTTGAATAGTAGAAAATTCGAAGAGTTATTCTTAATCACTCAGAGAAGACCAGTCCCTTGATTACGCCATGACTTCAACTTTACGCGATGAAATCCATTTTTATGACAGCTAAACGAAAGCGCATAATACAAAGTTCAAATTTGAACATTTTGAAATTTAGACCTACCATAAGATGCTATATGTCCGCAATTACCTTAATTAAATGACGTTCTATTGACGTCATCTTTAAGATCGTTGGCGCAGTTTTTCCTTTGTAACGAGAGTAAAAAGTGGGTTTAAAAGCACAAAATGCTATTGATGTGAAATATGTGTTACGCGATTTTGTTTAAAACAAGCTCATCTTAATCTCGTCGAGAATAGAAAAATTATTCTGTTCACCATTTCTCGACTCGTTAAGACGAGTTTACATATATCCTATAACTCTATATAGATAATTGGTGACCTAGTTAACATGCATAAATTGATTGTATTCATGAGCGGGGTTGATCGCAGATTAGCGATTTACAAAACAAAATATAAAAAAAACCCGACTAAATAACATTATTTTCATTAAATATCTATTTAATCTTTACTAAAATTGTGTCATAACTGTAACGCATAGGGGTGTTGTTTTCTTTTGTTTTATTTCGTTATCGGGACGCATAATTGCTGTAAAAATTAAATTTTGTTTAAATAAAGCTTTAGTTGTGGCATTTGGGTTAACGAAGTATTTGAAAATGAAGAGAGTATTTTTGATTTTCATTGAGGTATGAAAAAACAACATATACACATTATTACATGAAGGTGGTTAGTATTTTAAGCTTTATACGTCCATGAAATTTAAAGATAATCTCTTCATGTCTTATAATTTTTTATCATGAAGTAAAATGGACGCAATTCTCCATAATGAGACGTATCTCTTACGGGCCTGCTTTGCGCGCAAGCTTTTAAATAGCTGCGCAACTGTTTTCATTGGGTAATAAAAACCAATTTTTCAACCAATTAAAATGTAAAATTGAATAAAAATTGCTAGAAACCAATAATATCAATCTATTAAAGAGATGAAGAGAGTATTTATTGATGACATTGGTGTATGTAACTAAAAACCTAATGACACTGTATGAATTCGCGAAGCGGATTCATACATGAATGTGATAAGGATTTTGGTTTCATACGTCGCTGAAATTTAAATATAATCCCTTCTTATCTAAAAATGTAAAAATCATGAAGCAAAATGGAAGACTTTCCCCATCGTAAGACAGATTTCTTGAGATAATACTTTAAAATAGCTGACGTGTGTACTCAAAATTGTTTTCATTGAGAAATAAAAACAATTTTTCAGCATTCAAAATGCACGAAAATTGATGGAAACTATTAATATCAAATTATTTATCGATTGAAGATAAATACATCCTATCTTCAGCTTACTCTGTTTATCATTCTTCTTTTTGTCTTCTACCCACCATGTTACAACTCACATTACCCTAATTTAGAAGTATCTAGGGAAAATCATTCAATTTAGTTCGTATTATCAGAGATTATCCAAATCCGAAATAGATTATGTGTCGTGTTTTGTAGCTATGGTATACAGAAGGTCAAATTAAAATAGAGCAATAGAAAGGTAATTTGTATCATGTTTAGGTATTGTTTAAACCTGTTTTATTTATTTTGATAGAATAGCACGGGAATTTAACCGTTAAAAGTAGATTTCACGGCTCACCGCGCAAAATCTACCTATAGCGAGTAAGTGATTCTTTTTAAATGATATATATAAAATAATTCTTCATTTTTTCTTGTTTTAAAAACAAACATATCAAGTAGTAAGTTCCGATGCAGAAACGTGCAGGTTGATCATCGCTATAACGCTGACAAAAGAAGGCATATTTCGAGTCTGGCATGAACGATTAAAAGTTCCCAAGCTTCGAGTTAGCAATTTGAGTAGGAAACCCTCTACTAAGCGCCATTTAAGGTCTCTGATCAGACCGTGCGGGTGCACAGACTGATCTGAATCTAAACGCTGCACACAAGCTCATTTAAACATGCGTTTTTTACTGTTTTTCTGCTCAAAAGCCCTACTTTGCTTCAGTTATGATCATAAATTTTCGTCTAAATAAACTACGATTTTTCTCCTGTTGAATGTATGATCCAAAACCTCTAAAGCCCATCTAGGTTTTTTTGCCAAATTCATTCTACGTGTGTGATTAAAGGATGTTATATGGCTTCCGAGATTCTTTAATCACAAATGACACGAAAAGTACAGCTTAATAGCATAAATAGCATAAAATGACAATTTTCGGGGGAAATTAGAATAGCATGCCTTCATTGGGTGACTAGAAGTTCATCTCGAAGGTCAACGCAATACTATTGTGAGTGCCTATTAATATGTGTGCATTTACACTAGTATTGCGCTGACCCTTTCATCTGTTCTACTGATTGTAGGTGATGCAGTTACAAGGCTCTGCCGATATACAAAATGTTTGTGGCCGACCAAAGCGTTCAGACTGGAGGTGTCAGATCTAAGTAGCCGACGTAGTTATGAATACGAGTGTAAAATAGGAGGGTTGACCCTCAAGTGGAAGTAAGTTACAAGATTATAAGATGAAGGATATTGGGATTAATTTGGAATGCATTTGAATAAATGAGTTTTGAATTGAAGCATCTTACCTCAGCTTTATGAATTCTTCTCTTGGGGGTCCCTCGCCAATCGTGCCTGCCAAACACACGCCAACGATGGGTATGGTATAATTCGCTTTTACCTTTTAGCTTTAAGTTTTAGACAAAATGGTAGAGTTGTGCTAAACATGTACAACTAGGTCAATAAAATCCTTTGAGGAATCAGTCACTTCTATTTTCCCTGGAAATCCGGGCCAATTTAGACAAAACTTGTCAAGCTATGATAATTTACGACCTTCTCAGGACATTTGATGACGATCAATGATAAAACCTAATGGATAGTTTCACAGCACACATGTCAAAATTGTCATAGAATAAGCATGTTATTAATGGTTTTGTGGTAATAAATTCTTATCAAAAATCTTAATTTGGCAAAACAAGTATGACCTATCTATCTAACACTTAAACATTTTTGCGAGTCAAGATTATGATACTGAGATAGAAAAAAGTACGATGAGATACAGTCAAAAACATTATGTAATTGATAAGTAACATGATTTCGGAATGATATTTAATGACTGTATTGAGCGAGTTTTTATATAATTTAGTGCACTGAAATGATTTAATAACATTATTGCTGAATATTCAATTGCAAATTCAAACAAGAACAGATTTATTAATACATGACCTTGTCACGCAAGGCAAAGTTCTGGGGAGGTTTCCGTAAACTTAATTTCCTTGATGCTAAATCAAATTCTTATGATAACGAATATGCTTGGGAATTTTGATAAGACTTGAAACAAAGTCAGATGATATCATTTGACATATTCTAAATGTAATAATCGAAATGGCCTCGCTTTTCACTGTAAAACTAGGTTATTGAACTGAAAAGATATCAAAGTGCTGAGAGCACTGATAGACAAGCAATGTTTGGATTAAATTGAGCCTGTGCTTAACATTTCCAACAATTTCACACTTGGACAACTTTAAGACATAGATCAGCCCGTGTAGCAACACAGTCTGACCATAGTCTTCACTCGAACCTATATAGATAGTTATGGTCTTTTTATCTTATAACTATACAAATATCCGTATGATAACATCCCGTATGATATTTTTTTATGATATCACATAGTTATTTTTAGAACATGATATAATGTGGTTATTTTTAGAAACTTGCATTTCTGTTAGAAACATCGACGAAAAGAAGACAAATAGAGGTTATAAGATAAATATAATACGTACTTAGTGTATTGTATGAAAAAGTATCTAACTCGGTGGTGAGAATTGATAATTGTCTCGGCAGAGCCTCGACAATTTTCAATTCTCCCAACCTCGTTAGATAATTTTTTTCATATAATACACTAAGTACGTATTTTATATATTCCTATTTAGGTGGTCGGCATATATTCTTATTGCATTTTTTCGTTGTTTATGTTGCCCAACGTCTGTATATCACACAAATATGAAATTCTTCGAAATGTCACGCACAGGCTCAATTGATAGAAGGCAAAATCGAAAAAATAGATAGCAACATAGCGTTGTGCTCCCATGTGTTTTATAAATTTCCAGTTATAAGTTTAAGGAAAAATGATGTTCTTGTCCTCGAACAGGGGTGTGAAATTCTCATGCCCCACTTGTCCAACATAGCCTTTTGAAACTGCGCACAATTACATTTTTTCTAGACCACTTGCCCTTTGACAAATTATTACCAGAGCTAATCTTTGAATGGTGTGAAATAGATCTAAGTGATAAATTATCTTAAATATTTATATCAAAGGATGGAAAATGTTTAATTGAAGAAAATCATGAAAGCAATCTTTTCTTAAACTATATCAGGTCACTTTTTTGCGGACAAGTTCATTTTGATATTGACTGGCGACCCTGTCTCAATCTATCTATACAGAGTATCGGAGGATAGGGTAGATTTGGACAGGTTAACCAGTCTACCGTTCTTTCTCGATAACCCACCAAAAAGCATTAAAGAATACACAGTAAATTAGACTGCTGTTGATGGAAATAATACTTTTGAAATTACGGAAGGTAATTCATTTGTGACCCCACACACGAAAAGGGACCATCTGGGAAGTGCGAAAAAGTATCAACCTTTGTCAGACTGCGCGATTTGCGCAGACTGAAAAGGTTCGATACTTCTCGTAAAAGCGGGTTTTCTGAATCTTGAATGATAGATCTACCTTTCAACATAATACCGTAAAAATTCTAATAAATCCCTTTGCTCTTTT
This sequence comes from Fragum whitleyi, assembly GCA_948146395.1. Classification (NCBI taxonomy): domain Eukaryota; kingdom Metazoa; phylum Mollusca; class Bivalvia; order Cardiida; family Cardiidae; genus Fragum; species Fragum whitleyi. Next base: position 14,534,719 of record OX411545.1, read on the forward strand.
AACCCCCATTCCCATTTTCGGAGGTGAAAATCGTGCATTTCTGATGTGATTTTACAAAATCTTGAAGCCTCTCATAAAGACCCATCCCGACAAATCGATGTCACTAAAAATTTCAACAGATGTTTATTTACCTTTTCCCCAATCGAGTTTTGATATTTTGTACGGATTATGTTTATAGTTTTTTGGCTCTTTTTTTCATCGTCTAAACAAATAACGATGGCTCGGCGCGAGACAGTCGTAACTTACGATATGTTTATAGACAGTTACATCTGTATTGCACCGAGCCACCGATATGTAGCCTCCAATAGAAGCCCACCAATTCATAATTGAAATACCATTATTCTTATAGAATCCCGGGTTTCAATCAGAGCTTTTACGGTAATGGGCCCCGTTTCAGACAACCGTGGCTTAAACTGGACAAACGTGGGGCAACGCAGGGCGATGGGATAGGCAAACGTAACAGAACAGGATTGCCTTATTGGCCACCGGGGCAATTTTTGAAACTGTCAAAAAATCCGCCACGGCAATCCCGGTGGAAATGAGAAACGTGACAACACGGGGTGAACACAACAAACCGTGACATTACGTAACATACCGTAGCGAAACTTGGAAGAGGTCTGTAGCGCAACGTGAAGCTTGTATGCAGTCCGGCAAGCCACGATTTTTTTACGAATTGTTGCGTTTCGCCACGGCTGTCTCACGTCGTGTACTGTTCTTCACGGCAAACTAAGGTTAACTTGACACGTTTTGTTGCGTTGAGTTACGGCGTACCACGGTGTGTGACGGTGTTTGGTACGTCCTGCTAAGGTGTGTCAAGCTATGATACGATCGTCACGGCGCATACGGGCTTAGATCTCTGACTGCCGTAGGTCACCTTCTATATAATACAGCAAAGTGATATATCCATCCAGTAAGCATACAAAAACGAAATCTTCTTCACCTTGGTGATTCATGATACAAATGTACTATTCAATGGAAGTTTCAGACAAAAGTGATTGCTTTACTGTTGAAAGGGTGGGGGGTACTTTTATATGTAGACATGCTCCTATTTGCACGGGGTTACGTTTCGTCCTTAACATATCGTGACAGACCGTGGCAGAACGGTATAAACGTGTCGAAACTTGATCGGAACGCAAGGAACCTAAGCAGAACGTGATGGGCCGTAATGGACCGTAATAGAACGATGTGACATCCGTGATAGACCGTGAGTCTACCCGTAGCACGTCTTTGAGCATCCGTGACACTTCGGCTTAAACCCTGTACCACGGGCCGCCAAGTATACCATGGCACGACGTGAGAGACCTTAGCGAAACGTAGTAAAACTTGTTATTAACAGAAACTAAATGACCAAAATCCACGGCGTGCCACGTTTTGGAGAAACGGGACCGCCAAGGCCGCCGGGAACATGGTGGAAACGCAGCATAACCAGCTTAAGATGAAACAGGAATATTACAAAATACCGCCCTGCGTTTTGGATTACCAAACGGTTTTAACTGTTCACAAATTATAGTTTGCATCGTTTGTCATCCTGATTTGATTGTTTGAATGGGGTTTTACGTCATTTTCAGCTATCTTTCAATCATATCGCGGCGGTTGGAGCACAAAACAGTGGATTCCTGGTATTTCCCACACCAAGTCTTTCCTTTCTTAGTCTACAGCTGCTTTTCCAAATAGGTCTACGATTTTCAACCCTTTGGTGGAAGACAAATTAGCGAAAAGAATGAGTGCCGCCTTCGGAAAAAACGTACCCGGGACCTCTAGAGTGACAGTCAGACGCGCTACCACTGCGCTATGACAGTGGCTTTGTTATACTGAACGCTGGGCTGACATATATATGACCCGTCACGCGAAAAGAGACCATCTGGGTTTGCGTAAAGTGTCGACCCTAGTCAGACTGCGCGGTTTGCGCAGACTGACTGGGTCGAAACTTTTCGCAATGGGCTGATTTTTCTAATCTTGTATGTACAATCTACCTTCCAGTGAAAGAATATTTGAAATGTGACCTCTGGTTCGCCAATGCTGGACCAAATCTTTTTTCCAAATATTCATTCTACAAAGTTCCGTGATAGTGTGTGTTGCCCGTTACGCAATAAAAGTGAACTTCGGGAGATGCGTAAAGTACTAACCAAAGTCAAAACTTACCGTTTTCAGACCAGTGTCTAGATTTATAATGACTATATTACCTTCTCTTCATTTTTTTCTAAGTTCCCAGATGGTCCCTTTTCGCGTGACGGGTCACATATATATGTGTGTGTGTTGTCCGTTACGCAATAAAAGTGAACTTCGGGAGATGCGTAAAGTACTAACCAAGGTCAAAACTTACCGTTTCAGACCAGTGTCTAGATTTATAATGACTATATTACCTTCTCTTCATTTTTTTCTAAAAAAGATTTTTGCTGGATCCAATCTTTTTTAAACATTTATTACACGGACATCCTCGATATACCTCGTTTGCGTGACATAATGGACCACTAATATGAATTTTAAAGATTGCTATTACAGTTAGAAACATCGCGAAATTGACAAGTTGAATGTTTTTTTTATGTTGATTGAGCATGTGGGAGGATTTTGAATAGAATTCAAGGAATCTCTAATTTCGTCTAAATTGGACGAAATCATCGATATTTCATTATCTCCCCTGGAAAAAATTACTTACTTTTCTATGAAATGGTTTGTGTGTTTTCGCGAAAAAAACAAACAAAATACAAAACACAAAACAAACCGGTTTATGATTTAAAACAAGGAATGATTTGTTCGATTTGAATGACCTTGTGAAGTTTTGTGAATGATTCCGAGGCATTTTAGAATGTAGCCTCTTCCCAACCAAATCTATAGCCAAAACAATCATTAGCAGATTCCTAAAACACCTGCCTTGACGGGTGACGTAATTACACTAGCTATATAATATTATTGACGTTTTTGTACTTGTTATATAACAATTATTTCCTAATATGGAAAAGATAAATTGCACAAAAAGGATTATTGAATACATTTAGTTTGAGGCGAATAAAATTTCTTAGAAATGTGTTTCAGAGGGAGGCCATAAGGTAATGAGCGCAGACACAGACACATGATAAGAATTCGTTCTTAACCCGTAGAGGATTTTTCTTTTACAAATGTGACCCGTCACGCGAAAATGGACCATCTGAGAAGTGCGTAAAGGGTCGACCCTAGTCAGACTGCGCGGACTGCGCAGACTGACTAGGTTCGAATTTTTTTCACCGAGCTTAATATCTGAATCTAGAATGATCAATCTACTTTCCAGTGAAAGATATCTTGATATGCGACTTCTGCTTGTCCTATGGTGGATCAAATAATTCATTTTATAGAATTTCCAGACTGTACATATTCGCGTTACGGGTCACAAATGTTTACCCAGTAAAGCCATATTTGCATAAATGTAGGAGTTTTCGACATTTCAGAGGTATCAAAGTTAGACGGGCAATATTTAAAACGATGGGCATTTGTGACTTTGCTAAATGAAAGTATTGGTATACATTTTTTGCCAAGATGCTCAAAAACAATTCAACTAATTTTCAAATGAAAGAAGAGCATTAAGAAAAACAAACAAAAAACTCCTACTTCCTTTAAGGGCAGGGCGGTTTTTTTTCTTAAAAATCTTGTGCCACGCTAGCTGGATGCACAGACTTTTGGTTACTGTCAATTGAAGTTATATAGGAGAGCTTGATTTTCGCTCACATTCACATTCACAGACTGTTTTAATACGTGAAATTAAGACTACTGCTTTTCTTTAATTTTATTTGTAAGGACAAGAAATGAAAAAAAAACCGACGTCCTAGCTCCAAAAGGCCGTAAGTTCTTACGATATTTTTGTAATAAAACGTAAAATATGCCTCACGAATACGTCTGTCATACCCGGACACGCGAAAATAGATCGACGCGAAAGAAACCCATGTAAAGGAGTGTGAATTTAAGGTAAAATATTTACGATGCGTTTCGTTTCTTTGTCTTATTGACACAAAGAGCTGGTCTAGAGTCATAAAGACACATAAAACATGAAATAAAATTTTCAATAATGAGCAAAACGAAGACTTCATGTCTCTAATTAGCAGGATTTCCAACAATAATAGACCAAAGATTCCGTGTATTGATACGCTAGTATTTCCGATTGTACTTTATTGTCACGTCATCCACCTAAATCACCTGTATTTATTCAGGTAGCATAGCAACGTAAAACTTTCAGGAATTGACGAACACTTCACGAGGCGGTTATACAATGATTTTTTTCTTTCAACTTTTCAGGAATGAGAGGAGCTTACACGTGGAAAACCAATCTAGAACCCTCGGTAAATCTACGGAATAGACCTCGTTTTCACGTTGGTTTACATGACGTCACAAGCACCATGACGTTGAATAGAATAAAATCAAATCTCTATAAGAACTTGGCATAGAATAATTTGATAACAAAACGCGTTTCACTGCGTTTTGTTATCAAATTATTAACTGACCGAAGATCTTCTTAAACGATCGGAAAGCATTGAAAAAATGCTTTAGCTCGACCGTATTGACCGAAGTACCAACAGAAACCGAAATACCTAAAAATGACCCAAAATTATCACACTTGCGTACACGGCTTAACGGATTAGAATGGATTAGATGTACATTTCAGAAAAGAAACGTCTTGGTCTAATTTCAGCAGCATTTACCTTTAAAAGACTCTGTAACGCTATCAATGTTCGCATGAAGCTGTGACGGCGCGCCTTTTTGCCAGGCAACGTTCCAACGTCGTGTAGCAACTATAATGAAGTCAAGCTGGCTGGAAATTATCGGTTTCGTTTCGCAACCGTTTCCATCAGTTTTAGATCAAACATAGTTATGTTCCTTGATTTTGAAGTGTATCGCCGCAATGTGGTGCATCATTTACGCGCGTATGCCTTTAAAGCCCAATCGATGTTCCGAATGGTGGAAAGGATATCACATGTCATTGTTTTGCCAAATGATGAAGCAATAATGTAGAAGGGGATCTCGTGTAAATTTTCTGTTTTGTATTAAACAACATGACTACTTTATATGTATTTCATTCTAGTTTTAAACAGCATTTCCGCCATTGCCACATGAATTTAAATCTATATATTTTGACGATGAACGATTTCTTTCAAGTCATATGAATAAAACTTATGTTATGTTATGTTATGTTATATTCACCTTAGCCTAAAGCTTTGGTCGTTTAAATTAAATTAGAATCAAATTAAATTTATACTAGTTATTTATTTATTTATTAAAAGAAATTTACAATAGACTGTTTATAATTCTGCTGGGTCGAAAGTAACAGCTGATCAAAACATTCCTTCTTGGGCCTCTGGTTTCTAATTGTAGGCCATCTAAAAGCGCATTTGATTTGAGCAGACCTGCATTTAACGCGTACACATGATTCGGTGCGGAACGTAAATTTCGGCTTTAATCGAGAGCGATTTCTCAGGAATAATTCTCAAGGAACTAAGACAATCTTATTTCGAAATATGAAACCCAAGGCAGAAAAAAAAGCGAATGTGCCTTTGAAATCCTTTATCTCATTAATTAGAATGTCATTAGGACTGATTTGATTGACGGATGGGCAATCGAAACTTTTGAGCTTGTTTAATCTAAAGAATTCAAAGAAACAATCTTTCATATATAAACAACATAAATGGCCTCGGCGCCATATCTTTATCAACCACTAACAAGCTTATCTTTTTGGCCATTTTAGTTCCACTTTGACAGACGAATCCTGAGTATTTCAAACGATGTCTGATGTCTAGAAATCGTTCAACTTTTACGGAAGTTTGCTTAAAGCGCCATATATACGAGTATTTCAAGTTCGTGACAAAAAAGACTTTGATATTAGGGTCCGAGGTTATAAAACTTTTCTCGGGATCAACTGAGAATCTTCTCCAATTTAAAATTTATATAAATGTGTGAAATTAAAAGATAATATCAATAAGTTATTATTTATAACAACTTATTAATAATAACTTTTATATTAATACTTTAAAATGAGTATTAAAACAGCATTACGGCTTTAATCGCAAATTTAAATTTCAGAAAATTTTGAATTGAGAATGAGAAAAGTTTGATTTGGCCCAAAAGATAGAGAAGATGAAATTGACATCATGATTTATTTTTGAATGATAACGGAATAATATTGAATGAGTGGGGCGAGTTTTGAGTGAAAAAAAGGGTAGGTAATACATTTTATCTTATAACTATACAAGTATCCGTATGATAACAACCCGTATGATATTTTTTATGATATCACATAGTTATTTTTAGAACAATAATATCATACAGTTATTTTTAGAAACTAGCATTTAAGTTAGAAACATCGACTAAAACAAGACAAAAAGAGGTTATAAGATAAATATAATACGTACTAAGTGTATTGTATGAAAAAATATCTAACTCGGTTGTGAGAATTGGTAATTGTCTCGGCAGAGCCTCGACAATGATCAATTCTCCCAACCTCGTTAGATATTTTTTTCCATACAAAACACTAAGTACGTATTATATATATCGATAATTTGGACGAAATTAACGATAATTTATTACCTCCCTTTAAAAAATCAACGCTTTTTGTGTACCTTTTCGGACCAATCAGTCGCTTCGAGATCCACACGCGATAATAGTTAATTGATTGATTGAATGGGGATTTACGCTGCTTTCAACATTTTTTTCAGTTATATCGCGCGGTTGGAGCACCTAACAATGGATCCCTGGTATTTTTCACACCCGTACTACCATTACATTCTTTCTTAGCCTTAAGCTACTATCTCACATAGGTCTACGATTATCAACCCATTGGTGAGAGACAAATAATCGGAAAGAATGAGTGCCACCGTCGGGGATTGAACCCGGGAACTCTAGATTGACAGTTCGATGCGCTACAAACTGCGCTATTACATCCGATAATAAATAGCAAAATGATTCCATCGATTTAAATGATGATCATTATGAGCGATAACGAGGCATTCCGAACAGTTTTGGGGAGTTTTTGAATGGTCTGAGTGAGTGTTTGGAATGAATGAATTGCTTTCATTTATTAAACTAGCCATTTAAGTTTTTTTTTGAAATATTTTCCATCACAATGAATTTCTGGGCGGTAGGGTTGTATTGACCATGCGCTCTGACAGACCATGTGCACGGAATTTTTCAAGCTTACCACGGTTGCCATTATTTTTATCCTATTGAGATTTTTCTTAATGTAGGCTGGTACCTACTTTGACATTAATTGGATTACCGAATCTTTACTTATTACGTTGAAACGTAATTTCTGCGTGTTATAAACAATCATGACCTTAGACTGGACCCACTGTCGACTATCGGTGTTAGGCCACTATGATAGTCGACATTGGTGCCAGTCTATTAGGACCTCTGTATCTGCTCTTTTGGTTTAAACATGTTTTATTGGTGAAATGTTTTTATGTAACAATATGACATTACAAAGATTTCAAATCACAAGGATAAAAACGAAAGCAAAGCTTTTTTAGTTCGTTTTCATAAGGATGTCCAAAGATATGCTAACATAATTTACTCTTTTCGAGGTATATACGCAAACAATTAGCATTTCCCTTGTATGAAAAGGTCTTTTCTTTGCAACCAACCCGGAATTACCTCAGCTAAATCCAAACTGTTATTACGACGCGTCTGTCGTCCAGCGTAAAGACGCTCATCGACGAAGTATTTTTGTCTTATGTCCGTTGTAGATCTTCAAGTTTAAAACAGTTCTATCTGCTTTGTAAGTGATCAATATAAAATTTCTGAGATGATCCCCTGTCTCGATGAGAAGTGTCCGTGTAAGGCAATATAAATTAGTAAAATCGAAAAATGTTAGATCAACGGCGAATGTCTAAGTAAGAGGCTGTGACGCAAGTTTTACAGTTACTGTACTTACATCGTGAAATTGACATCTATCTCTATCAAAACTAATCAAAATCACACGCTCAGCGTTCCAACTATTCATTCCAAACACTCACTCAAACCATTTAAAACGCTCCAATATCACTAAAATAATAAGATCAACAACTACATTGAAAACAAGTATACTGCGGCCAGAATAAAATCGCGATTTCACTGACATAATCGAAATTATAAAGGTCTTATAGGTTCTTGAAGAGATAGAAAGCTATTTATAGAACTTGTATATTTTATTAAAGGGAGGTAATCCTGAACAAAATAAGCGTTATTGGATTACCTCCCATTAATTTCTCTCAAAACCCATTCATCTCTTTCATTCAGTTTCATACCAAAATCGTTCCAAAATCACCCACCTTATCAATTTTACGATGTAATTTAATGTTCATCTTTATATCTCTACAAATTCATATGTTGTTGGAACTAACTGGAATCGTCTCTAAAAGACGATTCCAGTGTGCACCTCAAGCATAGGTAGTGTATAGATATATTATTGTTGCGTTGTTTGAAAATAAAGAATCCTAAATACATCCTCTATCTGTAGCTCTGTATATTGTTTAGGCCGTCGTCATAGCGCAGTTGGTAGCGTGTCGGACTGTCATTCTAGAGGTCCCGGGGCCGATCCTCGTCGGCGGCACTTATTCTTTCCGACTATTAGTCTCCCACCAATTGGTCGATAATCGTAGACCTATGTGGCTGGAGGCTAGGATAGGATGGAATGAGTGTCCTGATGTGAGAAATACCACATGCGATATAACTCAAAGATTGTTGAAAATGGCGCAAAACACCATTCAAACAAACAAACAAACAAAAACAAACAAACAAACACTGAATATTATTCATTTACTCTTATCCTGCTAAATATAAATTGAGTTTCAAACAAATAGACAATTTTCGGGACACTATAAACGGATATGGCCCAAGTCGTATCCTCAATTATTACATAGAATGCAGGTAGCGTAGGCTAAGGACAGACTGGACGTCTGTGCAGGCTGGTCGTACAGTTAACAACATCGTGAAATTGACAAGGTGGATGATTTTGGAATGATTTAGGAATAAAATTGAATGAGTGTTTGGAGCGAATTTTGGCTGAATTTAATGAGAGATAGTCTATTCTCGCTAATTTTGTTCAGGATGAGCAAAATTAGCGATATTGATTACCTCATTTTAATAAAATACACCATGTATGCATACAAGTTCTATGACAGCTTCCTATTTCTTCGAGAACCTATTAGACGCCTACAATTTGAATTGTGTCTGAGAAATCTTGATTTTTTCTCTAACCATCTTAATTTGAATGACGTTGTTGATTCTATATTTTTCAATGGGTTTGTGCGTTTTTGAATGGTTTGAGTGAGTTTTGGAATGAACGAATAGAGCGCTAAGTGAATGATATATAATGCTTTTGATTGAAGCGAATGACAGTTTCACGATGTAAGTAACTGTAATCGACATTCTCTGTCAAAGGTTCTGGGTACAGCTAGAATATACTACTCGAAAGTTCTAAGCGGCCAACTTACCTTTCACGATCTTTCACAAATTTTCCGTTTAAATTTGAAACGTGAACTTTGTCTTTCTAAAGAGTGGCCATTCACTCATAATCCTATCTAGTTGTTTTGTAAACTAATGCATCAGTAAATCCTAAAAACGGAATTAAATGCATGTATCCTCAAATTCAAAAGTCACAAAATTGACACTTTTAAGAGAATGTTAATTTTTCGGTACTTTAAAAAACGCAAAGCCTATCAATCTTTTGTACTAAAATCAAGGATACAACGCCTTTGGACTTCCAAAATTAATAAGAAATGTCAAATCTTTCTACATAATCCTTATCCTAACATAGGGCCTTTCCGAAAATATAGAAATGGAGTTATCGAACTTGAATACCCTCCGGTGCATTGAAACAACGAACGGTCGTAACTCTCCGACAAGTCCATTTCCGGGTAGCAAATTTCAGATCGATAATATGGCTGATATAGGAGCGTCTTTGAAATCAACGCGAAATAAAGAGTTTATAGGACTTTCCGAAAATACAGAAACAGAGTAATCGGGCCTAACTACTCTCCAGTGTATTTGAACATGGAGACGGTCGTCAGTCTATTTCTGGGTAGCAAATTTCTGATTCAAAATGGCTGAGAAAAAATCCTTCGGGTCAGGATTAAACAGGGACACTCAATACTGTATAATTAGGGTCCGTGTACAAACTCATTACCAGACCACAAAATTTTAAAGTTAGTCTAAATCCAAAGAGTATGCGAACGATATTTTTAGCAGATAAAACTTTGAATGTCTTTGAAGAACAATTACTCTTCTTTGTTTCATTTAAGTATAACTTGATAATTCAGTCTAATTTGACGTTTAATGGATTAGATTATGGAACCTATATATTTGAAACCAATAATCTATTGTTCCTAGAATTAAATTTGACTTTTTAAATTTTTATTTGATAAAGAAATAAACGAGGAAAGGCGACTTTTGATTTATAAGGTCAAATGTAATATAGTGTTTTCTTTCTTTTTTGTTCTTGATAAAGTGTCGATGTCCGTCCATGAAAATTATTTGACACGTCTTTTGAAAACAACTTTGATTTGATTGTTTGTGTGAATTTCTTTCCGTCATGATGACTATTTATTCTCATTATTTCAATAAAAGTCCTGTCATAATCGTTTGTAACAAAACGAACGCGCTGATTAGCAATAAATCAGACGACAAAAATGAAAGGTGGCCAAATTTTATTCTATACAGATATAAACTTAAAGTGTGGAAATAAAAGACAAATACAGTTAAGTGTAATTTCAAAAATGTAGAAATGATTCCACGCAGTTGGTATTTCATGTCTTAATGATCCAAATTAATATATGTTCTTATAACGAAATTGGCTTTTAAGTACATGTAAAAATGAACTAACAATTTCCGTAAAGACTTTCCTTTTTTTTTAAATCGCCAATAATTATGCATGTCATATTACATACATACATTTCGAGGGTTAACCTTAACTATTCAAGTTGAATAGCTAAATAAAGATTTTTATCTGTTCAGATTTAAGTTTAACACTAACCTCATACGAATCCATGATATTATCCAAATTCTAGTATTATCGAAACGCAGTAATATCCCTTGAATAAAATTTTGTTTTATCTATCTTGATTAAAAAAACACAAAACAATTGCGATTACGTAATGTCATATGCCTCGTGCGCCGCTTCATTGTCAACAGTGCGATGTTTATTTAACACACGTGTTGTAACTTATGTCTGCTACTGTCGTGGTTTACCGCTCTTTGATCCAGATGGGGTCCTTGGTCCATCGAAAACCCTTTCTACAAAATAACACACGCATACATTCAAAAAAAGATATGATCATATTTTTTCTAAAATTATTATTTGTTTTCGGTCACTACAGGCATATTACATGAGTGTCTAATCATTTAAAATAAGCAGGGCATGTCATTTGCATTCATTGCCAAATGTATGCTCTTAGTTCAACCCTGTCATATTTACACTTTAATTTAACACGTATACAACAAAGGAAAAATGAAATTTTGAACATTGCTGAAAGGGGCTCGTGCCGAATAAAACTGCTTGATTCTAAATGAATATTTCATACATGACCCCTATACCGAAAAGAACGTGAAACCAACTTTAACCTAGTCTGACGTATCTATGCAATTAACAGACTGCGCTGACATTTTCTTTGTTCCATACGCGGTGTGAACATTTATTGTGCCTAAACCAATCACTGCTGTGAAAATTAAGTTTTCACACAAAGAAATGAAAAATGTATGTTAAAAATATCGCAAACGCTACCATATCCATAAACATGCTTCATTAACTGAAAGGTCGCATATACGACGGTTTGAGTTCTCCTTTTGCCACGAAGTTTCAATATCGATATACCACCATTTCTTCAACGTACTTGTAAATTGCAATTAGATTAAGCGCCAAATGTTGATTTTTTTTTTTTTTTTTTAATTTTTGTCTCAAGCATATATTTAACTTTTTGTTTTCTAATAAGAAAAAGAAACATCATAGTTATTTTTATTTTGTGATTGGACAACTTTTAAAAATACAAAAATGGGTTAGTTTGAACCGCGAATACGACGTTAGTAGCAACTCGAACAATGATTTATATAGATGAACAATAATTTACTATTGAGCCGGCTACATGTTTTCTGATTTAAGATTATTTGATTACAATTGGATTTTTATCGAAAAATACTTAACTTAATAAATAAAGGATCTAATATAAGAAATGTACAAACAATGAAATATCTGTAAAATAACTTCAATGAAAACGAAAATTACAAAAATAAAACGCTTTTAAACAATTATTAGCGGCATTATCGTCTGCAAACGGACTTTCATCCGTAATCTTTCAATGCTTTCTGTAAAGATTTGCTACCCGAACAAGGGAAATCACTCTAGCGGATTATAGGGGAAAAGGGAGGTAAACCACTTTTTCGGAAAGGCCCAAGTTAACCCTATACGACTTCTCACCTTTTTCAAGTATTTTTATGACACATCCTTTAGGTTGAAGGCTTTCAACATGTACATAAAGGTGAACCAAAGGGCGAATTTCGAAAATGCGCCTGCGCATGACATTTCCGACGGCTTCAAATGTGCGCTGAGCAAAGCTCCTGGACAGCCTGTGCACACTATATAAGGCCTTAGGTCCCAGGAATGGCCTTTTTGTGTTAGGCGTCACATATTTTATAATTTGTCTAGGTCGCCAACCTACATGTACTACACTCTAAAGCTATGGTCACATTTACGGAATTATCGTAGTAAGTCGTACTCCATTTTACCGTAGATGAGCCGTGTCACTAATGCGATTAACTAAGTTGAAGTAAGATAAGGTACATTTTACAAAGGTATCGTCGAACAGTTTCCGTAAAAAGAAGTACGTGCGAGTCGGAACAACCACGAAGAACTGCGTAAAAATAAGAAGTTTAATTAGATTGATTATTAATTTTGATTAATGGAAAATCGCCATTTATCTATTTCCCAAGCCCCGATATCTCTTGTTTGTCATTCTATAGATAAGAATCACGATCTTTTAAATATATCATAAGTTTTAAAACCTAGTATTTCTATCAGTCATCTTCGGGTATTATAATTAATTTGTTGTAAAAACACGCGAGTTTCAAACCATTGAATTCAGGTGCACTTCATGATTAGATTTCATCAATTTCACCCGTTCTATTCGTACTCTGAACGTAGTTTAACCCCACTGTTTCCCTGCTTGGTCGTAGCATTAACTTGGACAGATGTTTATAAAACGGTTTGTACGGTGAACTAGGGTAACCGATACGTTCTAATTCGGCAAGAGTACGATTCAACAATATCTTACTACGTTGAACTACATTCAAACTACGACAGAAAATCCTTTTTTACCGTAGGGATTTTGAACATGCCAAAGATTTGTGCAGCCACTACTGTAGAATTATACGGTAGAAGAACGTTCAGTCCACGGGCGACTAGGTTAAACTACACAGTCTACGGTATGGTACGTTGTAGTACGGCAGTCTTTTCCTACGACGAGACTATGTTAACAACGTGAAATGTGACCGCGATTTTTTACAACGCACTTTTTCCCTACTATGCCGTGCACAAAAATCAGATACACGTACTTCAAGAGTAGTGAATTGCTAGTTCAACCTTGTCTAACCGTATTATCGGGGCCAAACGTTTACGATATCAAAGCGTGCTACTACGGTTAATTTACGGATAAGAAGGGATCAACTACTGTGACAGTACGGCAAAATTAGGGACAAAATAACGTACTACACCGTGAATAGACTTTTGAACATTTTTATAATATCAAAGATACTACGGTCAAACTTACGAGTTTGCACTACGTTAATCACTACGCTTAAGCACGGATAACTTCGACTTACTCCGCAGTATACGCTCAGCTACGTAAATTTTACGGCAGACTACGTTGATCTATAACTACGGCCAACCACGTTAATTAACGTAAATGTGACCAAGCCTTAACAATGGCATGCCTGAAGCATTGTATCTAATGATGGCGATAGTGGAAACATACATAACGACAACAAAAGTTTTGATTAAGATATAATTAACTTTTTATTACCAAGTCTGGGCAGTTCTTTTAAATATTGTTGTAATCCATCAAATTATTTTGATCAAGTATCACATATTCCACAGAAGTTCTTTTTCTGTCGTAATCGTTTATTCAGCGAGCATAAGGCATTTCTGAATTGAGGACAGCTTACACAATATATAAAAGGATTTATTGCACAGTTAAACAGATATGACCGTAAAAAGAAATGATACACCATTTTCCCGACTATCGGCTGGGCATTGTACCATCCCGGCATAGCAAAGAATCGAATATTCGATATGATAAGAAATGGAATGAATGTGAATTCAAACGCTAGCGTTATTAGGAACAACATGAGAGTGGCTTGTCTTTTCTTTTTAGATTCTCTAGCGTTTCTGGCAATCTCGCTGTTTGTTCTAGCAAGCTTGCGTAGCCCAATGATCTTCTTTGCTATATGTATGTATATCACAATTAGCACAAAGAGAATAATCACACTGCCGACTGTTATAATACAGAAATGTAGAAAGGCAAACCAGTGATATCTATAGCGATCATCCAACATGCATCTTTTAGTGACGGTCAGATTGCCTACTCTCTGCAGGGCACGTAATGAGTCCATTTTCTTCCACATAAATTGTGTTTCATTTGTTATCACAGTGCTGTTCAAGTTACCTAGGACGAAACTAAGATGACTGTGGTTGACATGGTGGTCTTCTATAAATATGTCATCCTTTAAGATCAGCAGATCCGTTTGTATACCATATACCCACAACGCTGGTAGAGCCACGATCGCACCGATAATTACTATACATACACACGCAACCTTTATATAATACTTCATGATTCTTGGCTTATGGGGCGTACATATAGTACGGTACCGCTCGAAAGCAATGGCAATGAGAATGAGAGCGGAGGAATTGTTCATGGTATAAGTTATATATCTGGACATTTTACACATCTCGGCCGCCTCGAAACTCCAGTACTTCGTCATTATATAAAGTTCTATAGGAATACTAGTAAAACAATTAATAAGATCACAGATCGCCAGAGTTATAATGGCATAGCGCCCAGTCACCGATCTTAGCTGGAGACCATACACCAAAATGGATATAATATTGCCGGGAATACCGAGGATTAGGAGAATACAGATAAAAACGAACGCGGGCAACAATATATGAAACTGAAACTGATTAACATCTCTCTCATATTTCCCATTATCATAACTCACCATGTATTCGTCCAGTTCAGCCATGGTGAATAATCAATGATGATTTACATCAACTTGTCTCTGTGTACATTGTTTTAATTATTCCGAGATAAAACTGTTTACACGGCTGATAGGTTCCCGAATCTCGGTAATAGGATATTGACTCTAATCATCCTTGGTCTCTCATGGTGACATGGGTCTTCTAATGTAAGATTGGCAAGGGTTTTAGCTGGAATGAGAACAAAAGGAAGTATGAATATGTCAATTACTAAAAAATGTTGAAGATTTTATTCCATGTTTATAAATGTTGGGCTTGATGAATCTTACCTGAAATAAATGAAATGATTCAAAATTTAGTAATGTTTGGTATTTGTGTAGGTTCAAATTTCTCCATTCAAGTATCAAAGTTGGGTGGGGTTCAAACTGTATCGGGTGATCGCTGTGACATGACCTCGTTATGTGACATGTCAAATGGAAAAGCAATCAGCGTGAAAGTATGAAAAAATGATCGAAACCAGCCTGTAATAGCTGCACAAACTGACTAAAGTTGAACATTGTGCTTTTAGTACATTTTCCAATTCTAAAAATATCCAATTTACCCAAAGTTTAATTCTATTTTGAAATACGATGTACTGCTGACCTCATCTGGATCAGGGCCCGAGAACCGAGAATTTTCTCAAACTTAGAATTCAAATTGTATTAGTGTAAAAGCAAAATTAATTAGCTGTTTAATTTCACACCTAGACAATTTAGACCAATGAAATTGCTTATTTTGCATCACGTAAGAGTGAAATGTCTAGATCTATATTGTATGACCAGAGCGAGGCTACTGTACAATGTGGATCTTTTTTCAAAACGAGACAACCTATATTGTACGATGAAAGCGAGGCAAGCTGTATTGTACTTTGAAAGTGAGGCTGTAGTCCCGAATACCGATATCACTACTTTTCGCGGCTGTTTAATTTATTAAATCCTCTGTTCGAAGGTATTGAGTTTGATCTTAAGAAGATTCTAGATATCTACATTTCTTACATAGCTTTCCAAGTAAACGTAGATTGCAAGTGACATTGAGAGACACAAAAATGTTGTTGTTTCTTGATTTTAGAAAGAAAATGTACATTTCAAGCGACGACGGGTAGCCAATCTGTTTTCTGTTGATTACATATTATAATCAGTAGGCATCAATCAACTTGACACTTGAAATAAACATTTAACGTGGATTCCTATATTTGTAACAATTGTTTGTTTCATTTTTTTATTATCATGTTCACAGTGTTTGCATTCTACACCCTTTTCCGGATAATTTTGGATATATTCCCTTTGTCTCGAATGTTGTACTTAATTTTGGAACTTTCAGTGTATGGTGTGAAATAAAGATGCCATTTAACATGATCGAGTACAATACTGAATTCATTTGATGCGTACCCTGCAGAACCAGTCTATATTTTGACTCGGCTATCGCCTCGTCAAATATAGACCGGTTCTGCAGGGTACTTATCCAATAGAATTCAGTATTGTACTCAATAATGTTAAATATTCTCTTAATTAGTATGTAACAAACTATGAGCATTCGCTTTTATGTTCATTGGTTGATTGATTGAATGGAGTTTTATGCCGCTTTCAACATTTTTTCAGTTATATCGCGGAGTACCTAACAATGTATTCCTGTTATTTATCTTACCAGTACCACCATCACATCCCTTCTAGCTTTTATGGTCATACATTCATACCAGTATTACAGCAGAATAACTACTTTAATTTCAACTTGAAATTTGAGAAATTTTTGAGCTGAGAATGAGAAAAGCATTATAATCTCCAACCCTTGACTCTTAATTTAATCTTTTTTTACCGAAAACCCTGGCCAAGGGTGTGGCTTCTTGAAAATAAAGAGAAAGCAATGATATTTTGTAGGGATCCCGACTAAGGCGAAAGCGTCGTTGGGTGGAATGATGTAACCTATGCTTAAACGTAGTCCTCTCTCTGATAAAATAATGGAGGGTCACTCAATCAGCTTATCGGACAGTGGGCTACGCGCTTGCAAATTGAATTTGACATTCTTCTCTCGGAAAATGTTCTGTTATTATTCATTATATTGTCTAGTTAAATATTCTGTGTTGTACAATATTTTTCGGCGTCTTTTTATAGATAGCTATTTCTCGTGGTCTCTTTCCTTTTTCACAATGTGTTCGGCATCTGCGTGTCTGCTTACAGATTAACACGCAAATGCTGCTAGTCATTTTCTCGTGACGGGTCTCGCACACCAAACCTCAGATCTAATCTTCTAAATTGAAATCCTTTCCCGATAACACTTAACATGAAAGTTCACGTTGATAAGCATACACACCTTGTCATTGTATTTCTTCACGTAAGGCACCTTACTGAATGAACTCTCAATGAAATCCTACTATTAACAACATCGTGAAATTGACAAGATGAATGATTTTGGAATGATACTGGAATGAAATTGAATGAGTGTGTGGAGCGAGTTTTGGGTGAATTTAATGGGAGGCAATCCAATATCGCAATTTTTGTTCAGGATGAACAAAATTAGCGATATTGATTAGCTCCCTTTAATAAGATTTGCAAACAAGTTCTATAGCCAGCTTTCTATTTCTTCAAGAACCTTTTAGACGCTTAGAATTTGAATTATGTCAGTGAAATCGCGATTTTTCTCTAACCAAATTTATTTTGAATGACGTTGTTGATTTATATTTTTCAATGGGTTTGATAGTTTTTGGATGGCTTGAATGGGTGTTTGGAATGAATAAAGGGGGCTCTGAGTGAGCGATTCAGATTAGTTTTGATTTAGGCGAATGTCAATTTTACGATTTTGTTAACTGTAGGCTACAAATACACGGAAAAGAAAAACAATTTGAACCTGCCTAAATTCAATATTCCACATTATAGATATAATTCAATATCTCACATAATAGATATAGGCATTTTTCACAAAAGGTTTAGGGGCCCAGCACAATATCTAGGAGCCAAGACCCATGGGCAACTGGACCCCTGCTAGTCTTTTTCCCCGGGATAAACAGCATATATCGACCCTTATCATGCTGTCCATAGCTTATTCCTGCTGTACACGAAGCCTTTGCATAAAGTTAAGATTAATATCAGCCTGTATAGATGTGCAGTCTGATATTAGCCTAGACTGCCACATTTCTACATTATTATTGTCAAAAACCCGTGTCATACATAATGAAGTATCTCAAAAATTGCTGATCTGTTGAAACAAAATTTAAGTTCAAGGGAAAAATTGGTTAAAAACATACAATGAAGATGCGTCGTAAAGCTAAAAGTATCGTTTTTTCATTTCCCAAAAGAAAGTTAGAAAAGAAAATACAGAACATCGAAAACAATTTTTGAAAATGGTCCCCAAGGGACATTCTGGTAGAGATTCAATGAAGTTGGCCAAGTGACCCAGGAGGTGTCTTCCAAAGATTTCGGGCTCGAAATAAGCCCCGCCCTGCCATGACCATATTTATGGACAAATCAAAATTTCGCAAACAATTATTGAAAAAGGTTACCAAAGTTACATGCTAGTAAAGTTTCATTGAAATTGGCCAAGTGTCGACAATCAACGATTTTAAATAATGTTGGTTATAAGAAAATGAATTTCACATTTCTCCTTGCACAGACGTGTTACGCGTAGCTTCAATATTATATTGTGAAATCGTGGTTTATCTGTTTGTTCTAGACTATGTCGCTAAATACTTTTATTCTTTATTGCATAAACACAAATGGTTATAGCAAATAAAATTATATAATATAAATTCACCCATAACATTTATCAGAAGAGCACATGATGTTTGCGTGTATAAGTCTATAATTCAGACAAGAAAATTTTTGACTGTTAAAAGATTGGATTCAATGAAAGAAAACAGCATTGGAGGCGGACGACTTTTCAATTTCTAATTATTTTGATAGGTCCATGGGGTCATGATATGAAACCCACAAAGCTCTATCAAAACGAAACATAGAGCGATGTTTTTCATGCATTTTTTCTTATTGTCAAATATAACGTAAAGTGAGTAAAGCAGTAAGTGAGTAATGCAAACAGGACCCGTGCCGCTCTTGAGAGCAGCCTGGTTCCCAGGAGCATTACTCTAGTTCGAATATACCATCGATAGTTATCCGAACCACAACAACAACAACAAAAAAATAAATGCTGTCGAAATGCATCGGCACTCGCTATTTAAATAAGTAAAATACTGTATTTGATATCATTTTATACGTTGAATATAAGAATAAAAGCATACATGGTAGCTTAGCGGGTAATTTTAGTTTCTGACAATGTTTGCAAAGTATATAAACTTAGATAAATTATGAATTACTGAAGTAGAACTTGATGACATAAGATTAATAAATTTTTGTTTTGTTGGCCAAGTGAAATAATATTTTTTTTTAGAAATTTTGATCTTAGTTCTGAGAACTTTGGACATATAAGAATGAAATGATATTCGTTCTCAATTAATCCTAAATTACAATTTGTGCATAATCTTTCGTTTCTTGGTTTATTGTTACGTCTTCATATTTCAATGTTCAATGAATGAGTTGATGTTCTAAGTCTTGTTAATGCAGTTCTATATTTAGACTGTTCAATGACCTCAAGGTATTTTTCAAGACAAAAATTATGTTTAAAGAAACTATATGTTTCCAAGCGTGATGAATTATTTATAGCTGTGTACCATGACTGATAGTAGATATCTAGTATTCTTTGTTTAATTATATTATAGTCAACCATATATATAGTCTGGTTTAACCAAATACACAATGTATTTGATAAGCCTGATTCATTTAGAATATTCTTTATTTGGTAGGCCCAATTATTGTTATTATAAAGGTTCCCATTATCTACATCTTCTTTTAGCATTTTATAAGTTTTAAATAAAATTGATTGTTGATTTAGTTGTAAAATTTTAATCCAGTATTTTATCATGATAAGTTTACGATGAATGTACATCGGTATTCTGCCAAGTTCACCATAGAGTACGTCGAGATTTGTTGAATTATTTGTAGAAAGTATCCTTCTACAAAATTTAGAGAAGATATTTTCGATGTCAGGACAAGGATGATAACCGAATATTTCCGAAGAGTAGTTGAGTATAGGTAATACTAAGGTATCAAAAAGCTGAAGTTGTTGTTTAATCAGGAGATCTAGTTGGTTAAAGACAATAAAAAGTTTGTGGAGCGAAAACGAAGCGTTTTGCGAAATAATTTTTTGTGTGCGATTCCATTTTCCTTTTTTAAACAGGTTTAATCCTAAATACTTGAAAGAATTGACAATTTCTAATTTTGTATTGTATAAAAAGAAGTCGTAAACAGAAGAACGTCCATTTTCAAAGATCATAATTTTTGTTTTATTTACATTTATTTTAAGATTATATAAGTTACAGTAATACTCTATGTCGTTTAAAATGGATTGCAATGACTGTGGATCTGTTGCAAATACTATTGCATCATCTGCAAAAAGTAGAAGAAATAAGTTAAGATTTTCTATACTTATTATGCCATTAATATTACAATTAATATGTGTTATAATATCATTCAGAAAAAAGAGACATAATATGCTGCTTAGAGGATCTCCTTGCTTGACTCCTATATTTGATATTATTGGATCAGATTTCATCGAATTAAAGTAAACTGTAGATTTTATAGAGGAATACATTGATTGAATCGATTTTATGAGTTTAGTGCTTACTTTTTCATTCATTAGTTTTTGCCACAGCAATAATCGGTCAATTTTATCAAACATTTTCACCCAGTCTAAGAAAGCAGCGTATAACTTTTTTTTGAATGATAAAGTTTTTTGTAATTATTGCATGCAAGATAAATATACAATCTGCAGTTGACTTATTCTTTTGAAATCCGTATTGGTTATCTAGAAAAATTCCATGTTTTTCAGCCCAGTTGGTTAATCTTGCTACTAACATTTTGGAATAAATTTTTGCCAATATGTTGTTAAGAGTTATACCTCTATAGTTTTTTGTTTCGTGAGACCCTCCTTTAAATATTGGTATAATTATGCCTTCATTCAAATTATCTGGAAATTTGCCTTGGTCATATATACGATTAAAAAATTGAATTAGAAAATTCGAAATAATATCGAATGAATTTTTGAAAACCTCGGCTATCAATTTGTCTGTGCCTGGACTTTTAGAATTGTTTTGGGAAAACACGGCATTTTTTACTTCATTTTCTGTAAAAGGGCAATCTAATTCGTCATCGTTGTTAGTGTGTAATATGTTTGGATGTGTTATATTTTCGTTTCTTTGGTTAGAAATTGAGCCGTACAACTCATTAAAATGATCATACATCTCTGTAATTGTGATATCAGTGTTTACTTCTTTATTTTCTGTATATTGTGTTCCAACATTTTTCCAAAATTCTTTTGGGTTCTTTTTTGCCAAGTTGGATATGCGTTTCCCTTCTATCTTTTTAAATTCATTTTTATTTTTACGTTTAACGTTATGAATAATCGTAAAATATCAACATGTGCTAATTGTTTGTCACACCAATACTGAAATCAATGTTTGTGTGATCACACTTTTCTGTGCGACACGCCTCGTTCCCAAGGTCTGATAGCTACTGGTTGCAAAGATATACACTATAATAGTATTTTACAAGCATCAATTAGAAAAGTAAATGAAACCATGGGCAGAATGATACATTTAAAAACAACAACAACCGCACATAGACATCAAATTCCTTTATTGGTTTTAAAAAAAAATCCAGTTATAGGATTATCACCAAGAACATACATACAAGACAGAACGCAAAGGCATATATCAGATGGGTATATTATCTATGAACCGATAAAAATACAAGCATACATAACAAGAGCCATGATATCTTTCTTTGTCATGCAATGAAGCCTGTATTGACCTGATATCACCTATCTGATAACATAACATGATATCAGACAGTCTATTTTTGGAAACAATTTGCATACACTTTCACCTGGATTTCTTTGATTTTTAAGGGTTTATCGCACTTAAGCACTGAAAAATTTATTGCATGATAAATAGAATAACATGTAAGTGGCTTAAAACATCAATGTTATCAGGTCTCGGCTGTGAGAAGTTATCATGACTCGGCAAAGCCTCGTCATGATAAATTCTCCCAACCTCGACCAGATAACATTGTTATTTCAAGACACTAACATGTTATTCTCTACACTACCAACAGACTTATATTCTATTAGGGTCTTTCCCTGTCTATAATTCGAGATGTAACGTCGCATTTTAAGATTTTGAAATAGTAATTACCCTGTTCTGGTATAGACCCGGGTCCGTGACATTTCATCCAAAGACAATTTGTCGAATACGACATATCGTCGAATACAACAATTGGTCGAGATGACATTCCGTTGCGGACATTTCGTCGAAATTGAAAAAAAAACATACACCAAAAGCAGAAGAAACAAAAACAAACAATCAAGCAAAAAAAAAAAAAAAAAAAAAAAAAAAACGTCATTCGGTCGAAATGACAAAGGAAATTTCGACCAATTGTCGTTTCTATGGCCGAGATTTCTTATAGAGATCGAGGTCCGGCGGGGCCTTTTCTTTGAAAATACTGATCAGAATTCAACCAATAGGAGTGATGCCTAGGACATGCTCTTTCATACATTCCTTAAAGTACTCATAATAATAACCAATCGTTTACATTCTGCAGCTCAGTTCAAATAGAGTTGTTTGGAAAGTTTTATCCGTTTGTTTTACAGTTCAAATATAATTTTTGACGAAATTTCGACGAGAATGATTTTGACGAAACGTCGAACTCGACCATATGTCGTTTCGATCAATTGTCGTATTCGACGTATTGTCTTTCGACGAAATATCGTGCACCGTTTTGAATTGAAAGTGGTTGCAAACGACCATTAGGAACAGCGCATATTGGAAGAACCGCCCTTTCTGTTATGAGGTTTTGTGAGAACATGAGAAATTGTCGGTTAAGAAATCTCGTCTTTTCCTTTTTTCTTTCGAGTATAAATTCCGACATGGACCTAACATCCTTGGGGAAATAATTAAACATAAAACAATTGAGCAAATACATGACTTTACGATTTCAAATGTGCGCCAATCAAAGACCCTGGACAACCTGTACATCTGCACAGTTTGATCAGAGTCTCAGCTATGCACATCGTAAATGGACAAGGTCTAAAAGTATCGTTCGACAGAAATAAATCTTCTAATTGTAATTTGTGTAAAACCTACTGTCAAGGCCGCTCATTGTTTGCGCCTCGTGTTTAAAATTGTTGGAAATGTCATGCAGAGGGTCCACGAATCCAGATTATTTCTGTTCCCATCTAGGATATTCAGAGGGATTGAACAGTTATGATTGAAAAATACTATATGCACCAAGCATGATCATGTATATATATGTGACCCGTCACGCGATAAGGGCCCATCTGAGTAGTGCGTAAAGTGTTGATCATAGTCAGACTACGCGGATTGCGCAGACTGACTAGGGTCGACACTTTTCGCACTTAGCTTATTTTGTAAATCTAGAATGATCAATCTACCTTCCTGTGAAATAACTTTTTGACTTTCGACCTCTGGGTGACCTATGCTGGGCCCAATCTCTTTTTCAAATTTTAATCTTGCAGAGTTTCCAGGGGCCCGTTTTACTTTACATCTTACGATCATTTTTTGCGTAAGTCAAAAATTAAAGTTGCTTCTACAGAGGTAACTAAATATGGAATTCTGCCATGCATCGTCCAATTGGAATCGTCATCTAAAGATGATTCCAATGAGATATTGCTTGTCAGATTTTAACAATGAATGAAAACACCAGGTACGATTTGTGATTTTCACTTACGATCATTTTTTTCGTAAGAAGTTAAGTAAAACGGGCCCCAGATGAGCCTTTTTCGCGTGACGGGTCACATATGTAAAAGCTAGAGTGGATTTGATCGTCGGCTCACAAAAGTAAGATAAAATACCCGCATAATTAGCATTCGAAAGCCCGCATTGTATTGGCGCCAGACATTCATATGAGAATTTGAGAACAAAATATTTTGCGTATGAACTCCTTTATATGTTTGTATATTTGAGGACTTCTGCACTAACAGAAGAGAAGGAGTTTGCGAGGAAGGGGGGGGGGGGACTGTGACGTGTAGAAAATATTAATCATCGCAAACTGAAAGAAATAATGACAAAAATCTTGCATACATTTTTCATAAGACTTAATTTGAGACGAGCTATTCCAAATCGAACCCTAGATTAGAAATACCCTGTACCAAATTAACCGAAACTCATCACACTTGACATTTTTTCTTATCTAGACTTATTTCAGACTAGCTTGACTGTTAAAGAAGGGAGAGAGCGAGAGAGAGGGAAAGGGGGAGAGGGAGTAAGTGAGTGAGTGAGTGAGAAGGAGAGAGAGAAAGAGAAAGAGAGAGGGAGAGAGAGAGAGAGAGGAGAGAGAGAGAGAGAGAGAGAGAGAGAGAGAGAGAGAGAGAGAGAGAGAGAGAGAGAGAGAGAGAGAGAGAGAGAGAGAGAGAGAGAGAGTTTTGCATTAAAAAGATAGAGGTATATACCCTGGCTTTGATCACAATAACGTCATTTTCAATTCGAAGACATAAAAATCACCTCTTTTTATTTCGTTATGATTGTGGAGGCACCATGGTGAATGAGCGTGCAAAAATCAGAACTTACGGGTTTATTGGTTGCTCACAGAGTAGATAGAAAGTAGATATGCATATTTGAATGGTCACCAAAGTAAATTGGATCTCCTACATAATGAGGAGATGAGATAATTTCACGGTTTCACACACCATTGTTGCAAC
The DNA here is from genome assembly GCA_948146395.1 of Fragum whitleyi. Classification (NCBI taxonomy): domain Eukaryota; kingdom Metazoa; phylum Mollusca; class Bivalvia; order Cardiida; family Cardiidae; genus Fragum; species Fragum whitleyi. The sequence goes on from OX411545.1 coordinate 14,559,692, forward strand.
TTGATATCCAACGATAATGATTCAATAATTACTACACGATTTCTATTCATCGATATCGAATCTGGATACTTTGCAGAAAAGCTTATTTTACAGCCTTACAGGTTATGTCGACATGATGACTGTTCAGAAATTTTCAAAATGTTGAGATGAAGTTATTAAGTGCATTGATGTACATGAAAGTGATGATACATTCATTGGAATGACAAAAAACTATAGAAAATGTAGAAAAGAATGACTATAGAAATTGCTATTTGCGTTGTATATGTTAAACTACTAAACGATACGTTACAACATTTTGAAAAGATAATCGCCACCCTCAAATTTCATAACTATGCTTAAGTTACATTGACAAAATCGCAAATCAAAACAATTATAAAGAAAAGGTTATAAAATACACGATCTGTTCTCCAGGAAACCCTACCTGAATCAAATTCTAAAATCAAAGCACTGAAAGTACTGTAGGTGAACATTTCTGGTGGCATTGCGGTAGAAATAACGAGATGAAAAAGGAAACCATCCATGTAATATATATAAAAATGTAAAATGTTTCGACCCAAGTTCGGCATGTTTCAAAGTAAATGGAAACTTTCAAAGAATTACACTTTTTTCTAAGCCAATGTTTACGTCTCATTATACGAATGAGATATGACATTCACGCCTAAGTTTTTTATTTAAAGGAATATGTGTGACCTGTCACGCAGAAAAAAGAGAACCACCGAAAAGAATTTGAAAAAGAAAAAAAAATAGATAGGTTCCAGGACCGGTCAACCAGAGGTCGCATTCAAAAAAATCTTTTTCGCAATACCCAGACCGTTCCCTTTTGAATTTCTCTAACATAATTCAAATTGTAAGCGCCAAATAGCTTCTTAAAGGAATAGGAAGCTACGTAAAGAACATGTATGCATATTTTATTTAAGGGAGGTAATCAATATCGCAAATTTTGTTTATCCTAAACAAAAATTGCAATATAGGATTACCTCCCATTAAATTCACTCAAAACTCGATCCTCGCACTCATTCAATTTCATTCCAAAATCATTCCAAAATCACCCACCTTATCAATTTCACGATGTTGTTAACTATATATAATCAGGAATCCTCTTTTTTTCACTGAACTGTTTACTCCAAATGTAATTTAAAAAATACTTTGAGTTTAAAAGTAGCTTAGAATGTGCCAAGTCTCATCAATGATAAATTCGCAACTTTAATATACACATCCACAAAAAGCCCAAACAACTTTATTAATAAGGAACAAATGAAATCTCGCAAATACAGCTGGTTAATGATATACCAAATGTCAAAGTAGGAATATTCCGGATTCAGCATGACAACGGTTGACTGCCGTGTTGTGCAACATCCGAAGTTACAATTACATAACTATGGGCGTTGGTCGTTTTATAATCGTACGTAAATATGATTTCTGATTACGTATTATTACAAACCACTTATTCCAGCTGTGCATGACGCCAATATAACTTGTTATTGCCAAAGAAATATGTTACTAGCATAGGCGTAGCTAGGATTTTTAAATTTTTACGCATTTCGAAGGTGACCACTTAAGAATGAATAGGATAAAGTCGATTTGTGGACTGTGACTAAAGACTAATGCCCTCCACCCGATCCCCATTTATATGATTTGAACGTTGGTGAATAATCAAACATCGTAACTACAGCTTGAATAAGCTGTAGTTTCGATGTTATGATCATTCTTCTGCGAGATTTTTCGAAGGAAGATTCATTTGTATTACGCAATTGCGTAATGTGCGTAATGGGAGCTACGCCCTTGACTAGCATTGTCAATAAGTGAATCTGTGAGTCGAAGCAGGAAACGTACTTGCTGCAACATGATGCTTATTGTTTAACCCTTGTCAGGGTGAATAAAACCCTTGTAAAATTGAATGAAAGCACTGGGTGCACGAATTGAGAGTAAGTATTTAATTTGGAAATACTTATACATGAGTACAATTTACAAACTTTTCTAGTTCAATGGTGGTAAAGACTAACATCAGATTATACTTCTGTGCAGGCTTTTATCTTTACCTTCTACAATAGCAGGAATATTCCGGATTCAGCGTGACGATGGTTTGTTTAAAGAAATAACCCCCTTATAGAAGTACATGTATTTGTTCAATGTAAAGAATGTTATTTCGAGTTCTTTGAAGATGTCTTCGGATAGGTGTGATTTTTCTACGTCATTTTATGAATTGGTACTGATGCATTTTCATTGGCATATAGATCTGTACGCGAAACGCTTTACTTACACAAAGCGACGTCAAAAAGGGGAACAAGAACTGTGTTTGTTTGTTATTTTGTATGGGGTTTAATAACGCTGCTTTAAAGGTCTTTCAAATATATCGCGGCGGCTGGTGCACCTATCAATAGAAAGAGCTTTAATTAGTTTTCTTTCTTCAATAACTTCAGTGATGCCATTAAGTGGAAAGACCTTATTGTAGAGTCTTTGGTACCAAAATTGCGCAAGATCTACTTCATGGATCAGAAATTAATTTTTTGTGATTGTACTAAAAAAAGAAGAAATAGGCTTGTAAACGGTTTCTAGAAGTGCCTGTTTATAATACAGATACAGCAGTCTTAGGAGAGTATGGACGTTTTCCGTATCTGCAAGTTTTTGAGAAACAAATATTGTTCTCCGTCAAAACTAGTTTTATATAAAGAATTGTTTTATTAGAATAAGAATATTATCTTGATGTTATTATTATATTAATTTCGGAAAGCTACGGTCAAAATCACAAATCGTAACCGGTATTTTCATTCATTGTTAGATTCTGCCTGGAGAAGACGATTTCAATGAGATGATGCATGGCAGAATTCCATATTTAGGTACTACAGTAGAAGAAACTTTGTTTTAAAAATGAGCGTAAGATGTTTAGTAAAAAAGGGCCTCCTTAATGTATTGTAGCATTTGTACACATGAGCTACGTCCTAAGAGGCAGCATGTTGTACAGATGGGTGGCGCAAAATACTTGTGAGCTCCGCCAGTTACAGTTAATAACATCGTGAAATTGACAATCATTCCGATCAAAATCATTCTAAATCATTCACTTAGCGCTCCATTCATTCATTCCAAACACTCACTCAAATCGATCAAAAACGCTCCAAACTCACTGAAAAACGTATAACAACAATTTCGTTCAAACTATAATAGCTAGGAAAAAATCGGGATTTCACTTATTCAATTGAAATTGTAGGCGTCTGATAGGTTCTTGAAGAAATAGGGAGCTATCTAATGAACTTGTATGCATATTTAATTAAAGAGAGGTAATCAATATTGCTAATTTTGTTCATCCTGAACAAAATTTGCAATACTTGCTTACCTCCCATTAAATTCACTCAAAAGTCGCTCAACACACTCATTCAATTTCATTCCTACATCATTCCAAAATCATTCACCTTGTCAATTTCACGATGTTATTAACTGTAAGGCGCAAAGTAAAGTGCCCAAGTATCTTTTCGTGATTGACCTATGTTCGACATCGGCTTCAAAGATTTCATTAAGTGACAAATCCTACTAAACAACTATGACAAATTTGCTCCTTTTAAGGTCGCGACCGAATTGAACGACATTTTCGTCGCTCATTTCATTTAAAAATGTATTTTTGTTTAGTATGTGTGACGCATTTAGCTACAGTACTATTTGGGAACCGTACAAGAGATCCGTACAAGCAAGGGTACACCAGAAAGTTGGTATTTTACGCGCTACCCAGATACAGTTAAAAACATCGTGAAATTGACACTCATTCCGATCAGAATCATTCTAAATCATTCACTTAGCGCTCTATTCATTCATTCATTTATTCAAAAACCCTCACTCAAATCGATCAAAAACGTTCCGAAATCATTAGCAAAACATTTCAGACTCGTTCAAGACGATCAACTTTTGATTCAAATCGATCAAATTATTCTACGATTTTATTGTCTGGTATTGATTTTAAAGTTTCTGATTGGTCCACGAAGACACCCAAACAGAAAAATACGTATATTTTTTCAAGGGAAGGTTATAAATACATGAATCACTAATTTTGTTCATCTTAAAAAAATTTGCGATAATGGATTACCTCCCTTAAATTCCACTAAAAACTCGCTCTGCATACTCATTCGATTTCATTCCAAGATGATTCCAAAATCAACCATCTTGTCAATTTCACATTGTTACTAACAATCTCTCCTTTTAGCCTAACGGATTGCATGTACAAAATGTTCATGAACCCTTACTTACAAGAAAGGAGTAAGCGTTGAGACGCACTTCACAAGTAAACAAAATTCCAGCTGAATTAAATCGAACAAACCGTATTCCAAATTAGCTTAAACAAGATCAATTTACATGGCGTTAACTAGTGATTAGCATGTTCTACACGATGGGACCATTGATTTGGGAGAATCTCATTGACAAGCGGCCTTGTACTTTCACTGCTTGAAATTGTATGGATACTCTACTTTTATCGCTGCTATTTTAAAGTTCATGTTTCATGGCCAATTTTTCATGATAATGATTAAAAATTCAGCTGATAAAAATACTAATAATAGTAATGGCGGTAATCATACTATATGTACTAGTTACCACATTTTGCTCGTCTGCTGATTAATTTGATATGGGTGCGCATTTTGGTTGGATATCCCCCACATCCCCACACATACACACCACCACCACTGGAAAAATCTTGACCCCAAAACCAATAATTATTGTGATGTAAAATTGATTAAAACGTGAAATTGACACTTGTGTCGAAAAAAAAACATTCTTCATCACACCCTTTCGCGCTCCATTCGTAATATTCAGAACACCCAATCAAATCGTCCGAAAACGCTCCAACATCGTTAAAATCGCTCCCCAATGTCTTTCAAATCGTTCAAACCATTCCGCGATTTAAATAGCTGACGTGCATTGGGAAGCGTCTGGTTGATTCTTGAAGAGACACAAATCTAATTATAGACCAGTGCGTAAATCTTATCAAAAGAGGTAAAAAAATATCGCTTAATTTCGTTCAACGTGAACGAAATTAGCGATATTTTACATCGTGTTACCCCCCCCCCATTAATGCTATTCAAAATCGCCAATCCCAATCTTTCTATTCTTTTCCCAAATCTTTATAGAACCATTTACTTGTAAATTTCATAATATTCTTAACTGAGCGTATTTTTTTTCTGGAGAAGAAAGTCCCCATTTACTTGTGAAAATCGAATTGAATTATATAAAAGACAGCTCCTCTTTAGAGATAAGATCTATTTTCTCGGATTCACGCTGATTTTCTTTATAACACTCTCATCGCACTTGAGTTTATATCAAAGTGTTCTGTGTATTATCGGTGAAAAACAGGTCTTTGAGAATGTTCCAACAGCTGTGCCCCTGTTATTTAAACGATGCGTTAAATATTGACATCAAGATATGTAATTGGGGGAGTTTTTATATAAGAGGTTGTTCAACCTTGGTGCATGTATTATTGAATTGTGCGTAAGAGTATTGCGCTTTAACGTATTTTCTAATCATTAAATGGTATTCACAATCTAGAAACTGTATGTTTCAACAAGTGCTTGGTTAAGACCATTGTGAAATTGACGGGTAAATGATTTTAGAATGATATTGAAATGAAATGGAATGAGTGGAATGAGCGAGTTTCGGATGAATTAATGGTCAGTTTCGGTCCAATTGAACCAAATTGGCCTGTGTGCATTGCAAATACATTTCCAGTCGAAATAATACCTGCACAAGGATTCAGTTTTGGAACAAAAATCATTAGAAAAATATCTACAGATATCTTTTTTAATGAATTTTGTCCAAAATATGTTTCCAAATATCTAAGAGTTCAAGTAATATTATTTCAAATGTGATTTGAAACTTTCTTGTTCATTTTGAGACAACCCCTAAACAGGGGGGTCGGGGCTGTTTAAGTCAAAACCCTAGCTAACCGATATATTTTCTCACTTGTCAGTAACAGATATTAAATTGATTTTTCATGAGTTTAATGAATATTTTTGCATAAATTGAAAAAAATTTTGTCTTTCGTTAAATGCTTATTTCAGCCAGAATATGAGATTATTTTTCAGAGACCCATTTTTCAGGTGTCTGTAATGGCCTTTCATGCAAGATGCATGTTGAAAAGGTCAAGCGTCTGGAGGAGTTGAATGATATTGTATGCTGGAAAATGTATTTTGTGGGGGAAACATGAAAGGCCTTTGGACAAAAACATATAAATAACTGATATTTCTATTTACAACAGAGATTTTTCAATATACAGTAAAACTTGCGTTAAGCGACCACTAAGGGGACCAATAAAAAGCGGTCGCTAATGGAAATGGTCGCTTAATACAATATCAAACGATAACACGACGTGTTTTTTTTAAGCAAAGAAAGATTGTCACATAATTCTTACTGGATCTTAGGATGTTCGAATCCATAAGAATCGTCTCATTGAGACGATTCAAATGGGTTTTAACGTCTTAAGATTCAATGATAAATATTTTTACGTTTAAGAATGTCCACTTTTTCTGAAATTTTCCTCACGGCGATAGGACTTTTACGATGGTCGCTTAATAGACGTGGTCGCTGGAGCAAGATCGACTGTATTTTACAAAGTTGACCGGAACTGGTCACAGTTCGAAACTGGTTATTTGAGTGCAATTTTGTATCTCTACAAGGACCAGCCGGACCTCCCCAATGCAATGCACACAAGCCAATTTGAGTAAAAGTTTAGAATGTCTTGAATGTTAACGGGGCGTTTTTGAACGATTTGGTTCAGTGTTTTGAATGCTATGATGCTATGAATAGAGCCGCTCCGCGAGTGATTTAGAATTTTTTTATTGGGACTGTTTTCATTTTCACGATGCTATAAACTAATCCCGGGTGAATAGCCGAAGACAAAAAGAATGCTAAAAATGAGAGATTTTAGATGCTGTTAGTCGACTCTTCCCTTTCTTGCATTTAGAAAAATGAATTCCGACACCAAATAATTCAATTATAAACTACACGTGTTTAATGCTAATGACATAGCTACCCCTCACAACCTTAGCTCATCTTCTAATTATTTCTCCCCAGACTACCAATTAGCGCTAATAAATAGTTGAACATTTGGCTTTGCAACTAAATAAAAACAACGCATGTGTTCGGTTGATTTAGTTGGCAAGTTATAAAAAGCGATATTCTGATAAAATCTTATAGTGCACACCGATCTTCATAATTTAAAGCTGTAAATCAAAATGCTACAGTTATCAACATCGTGAAAATGAATTTGGACTGATTATAGATTGAAAATGAATGAGTACGAAGAGTGAGTTTTGAGTGAAGTTAAAGGAAGGTAATCAAACATCGCTAATTTTGTTCTGGATGTTCGGGGGGGGAGGGGGGGGGGGCTGTTGGCCGCCATCATTTCCCGCCATTTTTGCTCTTCCGTTTGTTTGTATGTGGTTTAACACCACTTTCAACATTTTAACAATTAAATCCTGGCGGCTGGTGCACCTATGTTTTCCTGTCGTTTCTCACACCAGTATAACTATAACGTTTCATCCCAGCAACTGGTCGCTTGTCATGATTTTGTTTATGAGATACAGTCCACAAATATAACCAGATTCTCTTGATTTTTTACAGGAAGATTGTAGGGCAAGAAGGATTGAAATTGAGCTATCAAGGGTATTGTTTCGCGTTACTTATAGAGAAATCCATTTCCTGAAATATCAGATCATTTTTAGGGGAAATGTGATCTGTAGAGCAGCTCAGGCCCTTAAGGGCCTCTTGTCACAGTATTGAAATAATTAGGTTGATAGGTTGCCTTAACGTTGTAACTACAGTTTGGATAAGCTGTACTTGCGAGGTTTGGGTGGCCCATCATCGCTTTTTTCCTTTTTTCCCCTTTTTTTTTTGTTTCTTGTCCGCGATCATATACCGGGTGGTTTAATTTAAGGGCGGGATATTGTAATTATTGAAATTGTGATATTTCATTGTAATTTACGTTGTTTTTTTTCTATTTTTTTTCTGCGCTATACAAGTCCTGTTCCCCTATAAAATTCTACATCGCAAATTTTGAAGACAATCCAGATTTAGGAGAAACCATTGTATTAATTGTAACTTTCAGTTTTGGGGAAACAAACAGGTAAACAGCGCGTGCGTAAAAAACATATAAACAAATAAAATAATAATGATAATAGATCTAATAAAAAAAAATACCTTAAAAATCAACGCAAGGTATCGTGAAATACAATGCATTTTTTTTTTTTTCAAAAAATCCTCAATTTCCTTATTTTATCCCAATTCACAGAGGAACAAAGAGAAATAAAATATAAAAAAAAGAAATACAAATAAATGATAAGACAGTTTTACTCACTAATTTTCCATGTATTTTTGTACCGTCAATCATTACGTAACTACCACACTAATTTCCATTTTCTACTTCCACATCCCTAGCTAGCAGCACCAATCATATGTAGCGCGTATAAATTATTGTTTTATTTCGGACCGCAGTTAGACAGCAGAGATATGACATCAAATCGGAAATTCTGCCGATATTCTAGATGAATTGTTTTAAGTGTTGACGTTCCTATTATTGTGGGGATTGAGTTGCAAACCTTTGTTTCGATTTCCCCATTCACACATTTTCGGGAAACGGCACACGTAACATTGTGATACCGCCAGGCGAAAAGGGACAAACAGGGAACTATGATAGACTTGTTAGTTATTTAATTTTAATTTTGTCCATCAAGTTTTGTGGACTTTTAAGGCTGTAAAACTGGTTTTATTTCTCAATGAAAACATTCTTGAGCATGCAGCTATTTTAATGCTTGCACGAAAAGTAGTCCTGCAAAACAAGCATGTCTTATCATGGAGAAACTCTTACAGTTTGGCTTCATGGTATAACGTTATAAGATAAGAAATGTCGAGTTTAATAAATTCGGTATTTTATGAGCACAAATTTAATATTCTATTTTTAATTTGACCCGAATTTTTGCGTAAAATCGTCGAAACTCTTGAAATTCAACATTTCAATTTTCCGCGAAACGTATAACGCCGTTTAAAACTGACGTCACATTAAACGTTATGACGTAATTTAGGCGGTTACAAAATAGCGTCGCTCTGAGCTCATTTGCATAGTTATTCCACTAGTGCAATAGCACTCGTGTAATATCAAAAATATTCAACGGGTTTATTTCACCCCCGCGACGTAGGTCATATTATAGTGTCAAATATTATGTTCACATATGAGCCTGATAGTGACGTTTCCTTCAACTCGACATTTTCGTGAGGCACTAAAACATTTTAGCAGCCTGGACAACAACAAAATGAAATAATGCATTGAAAATTTGATTCGCTGTCAGACTGGCTCTGATAGACCGCGTAACGGTGAAGACTATGGCTAGGGTGAGTGTGCGGGTGCGTAGGCTAGCTAGAGCATTGCTTGCATGTGATATTATAACCAATCTCATGTACACGCTCACGCCCAGGGTTTAAGCAAAGACATGCAGAGGACGCGCTAGTGTTTGAAATTATAGAGTCAATGACCTCTTAACAATGAAATTCTAGAGGTCAACACTGGATTTTAAGGGGATCAAAACCATAGAAAGGGCAAATTGTGAGCCTAGAATTTTCCCGTTTTCGTTGCCATTTGCCATTTCTTGGTCAAGATATGAAGAAAGCAATTAATCTTATCGATTCCAAATTTAGCATAGAATATACATCATCGAAAATTCGAATGACACAACCCTGCTTAGACCCTTAGAAATTTCTCACAAGGGGTCATTTTGACCCCCTATGGAGAAATTTCTCAAGGTCAAAATGGAATATTTTAAGATTTTTTAGGGTCAAAGTCCTGGTCTAAGGGGCAAAAATAAACCCCGGGTGGACATCAATGGTAAATTCTATGTCTTTGATTTAGGTAGCACTGAAACTGCAGAAAAAGAAGTTTTTAAATATCTCTGCAGTGTCTATTCAAGGATTCAAAAAGTAGGTTGGGAATTTTGTTGAAATCGTCAACATTCAAAAAAAAGATGTTAATATTTACTCTTTCTCTATGTAAAAAAAAATCCCCATCACCTTCCAAAACAGGGGGATTTCTCAAAAGTATGTGCTAGCAAGCGCAATCCCCCTTCTAGAATAGACACTGTCTCTGACTTCAAGGTGAAAAAAAAATCAAGTAGAAAATGAAATATTTTGACTTCAGAGCCTAGGTTAGGTGTCGTCTGCTACTGAAGGCCTCTATTAGGTTGCAACACTGACTAAAGGTATCCAAGCAGCCTATTTAATGCAGGGATATTTTTGGACCAATTTCATGACGGACCTTTGAAATGGGCCAATGGTCCATGTCCTGTCCATTTATCTGTAAATAATAAGACGATCATGTGATGGGCCATCAGCAAAATTGATGTGCTATTAGGAAAAAGTGGTGGGCCCAAGAATCCTTAATACCTTTCTAATATTAAGATAAGCACCAGATTTGGACAGACTATATATGGGGCCATCCAAAACTGTATTAGATTAACTATATTTAGCCTTAACAAATAGTTTGTTCCTCAAAATCAGTACGGTCTATCCCAAAATAATCCCTGTACTACCCGTCATCGTGAGACATAGAGGATAATCGTTTGTTTTTCGAGTAAGATCGATTTATATTTCATTGAGTGAACAACAAAAGCTATATTTTCTCGAGTGGCAGAGCCACGAGTGAAAATATAGCTCTTGTTGTTCACGAAATGAAATAATAATCGATCTTACTCGAAAAACAAGCGATTATTCTATTTCTTTAATGCAAAAATGAGACAAAATATGAAATTTCTAGGACATGTTTTCGTAAAGCGCGTCGTTTTGCACGTGATTGCTATGCAACGTTGATTGTGACGTCACTTATTTCGCCCCGCATAGATGACGTCAGATAGAGTGAAATGCACAAAAGCAGGGTGTAAAATTTTGATAATTTCACTGCTTTTGCGGTGAGATTATCAAGTGATAATCCACCCGGTTATTCTCGATAAACCACCGAGAAGCATTAAAGAACTACTACTAATTTAATGAATTAGCTCAGCCAGTCAGTTGCGGGATTACTGATAATGCGGTCAGCAATTAGCCTTTGCATAAAATTCGAAAATAGTTTCACATGTTCCGGCAAAGCAAAGCCTCTCGCCAGCCTGTGTGACCAAAGTAAGCACAAAGCCGTATACCGGGCCTACGTTAGGGTCTACATGGTGATATTTGATGGTGAGATCATTCTTAGGCTGTTCGACCTCTGTGACCACATCAAATTCACCTATGTCGGGCAAAAACTAATTCTTCTATAGATTATGTATATATATGTCTCAGTGACGGATTCAGAAGGGATTTGGGGGTTCAAATGAACCCCTTCTGAAGCCACACAGTAAAGGCAGTTGTGCAGTCTGCCTGTCTTAGAATACACTGCCGCGACCGAATTTCAACTAAATTCATGTTTAAAAGTTGACACAGGCTTGTAAATATGTCAAAAATGGCAAAAAAAAAAAAAAAAAACCTATAGGCATGCGCAGTAGTAGCTTCCTGTGTATCCAACGACTTGATAAACAGAAAACAAATTTTTTAGATGAAGTAAGCATCCGTTTTCGTTGCGTTATTCAGAGCTGTATTCATTTATTGTAATTATAGATAACGAATCGATCAAGAGGTTATTCAAGTTAAACTATCTTAGTCGAAATCTGACAGATTTAAGGGAAATTTGCGGCCGAAAAAAGTCTATTTCCGTAGGTCACAAAATCGGTTACCAGTCAACTCGGCCCATTGAATAGCTCGGCCCAGTCAACTCGGCCCAAATATAAAGTCTATAGTAAGGTAGAATATATTTTATGAAATATGTATAAGTTTTATACAAATGATGCAGTTATACTTGAGTATATTATTTTTTATTATTTTAAAGATATCTTTTTGTGTTTTTGACAATATTATATCTAATCATTGTATAAATGGTGTCCTGTCGGGGTACGGACAAAAGCCCACTAGGTCAAAAGCCCACTGGGACAAAACCCCAGCGGACATAAGCCCACTGGACAAAAGCCCACCCAACATAGGACAAAAGCCCACTCAATATATAAATTATTCTTAAGAATAAGTCTTATCTTAATACTTTCCAAGATACATTTTCTATTGTTTTTTAATTTATTTATGTTGTACTTAACAGCATTTCATTTATATTTTGTCTACTCATGACTTCCTCAATCACTTTTATTCACCAAATTCTGAAATTAACATGGACGTAAAGCCCATCAAAGTATAATTAAATTGAATTTTTGGTTTAGAAATTGATAATGTATGGATTAATTTATTTATAAATAATTCATTTTTTTCAGTCATCCAATAAATAAATCATTTAACTTCATTCAGAATAGTGTCTCAACATTGTATAGATATTGTGGTGTTTTATCCTCTATAAGGCCTGTAATATTTTGGTAGTGGGGTTTTGTTTGTTTATGAGTTGAAATTTTGTCCATTTCTTTGCAAAGAGTAACATATACATATTTTGTTTAAACTCTTACTTTGATTTATTGAGTATGTGGCATAATGTTTTAACAAGTTATCTTTAATGAAAACTTTTGTAAAACTCTGTGAAAGTGTATAAAGGGAGATAAAAGTATTCAACACCTATATGACATCTACTCTTCTTCAACACTATATGACACCATACCTTGTATATCTATAACTTGTCAAATTCAATTTGTAGACAGAATGGAAAATGATACAATAAAGTGTCAATCACACTTAGATACTAAGAGAAAAAGTAGTTAAATTGGCAAGAGTAACTAAATGAAAATTTATAATTGTACACAAAAAGTTAAAAAACAAAAACAAAATTATGATAAAAAACATTCTACAACATTAAAATATATAATGAGTGGGCTTTTGTCCTATAGGGGGTGGGGTAATGTCCCAGTGGGCTTTTGTCCGCTGGGGTTTGTCCCAGTGGGCTTTTGACCTAGTGGGCTTTTGTCCTACACTCGTCCTGTCACCTCGGCCTGTTAAAAACTCGGCCAGCGTAAAACTCGGCCCGTCAACTCGGCCTTTATATAACTTATATAGCGTTTAGCCTAGTAAACGGATATATAAGCTCACTTATCAGATAGTTAATCAATGTGTGAAATGCAGTACTTAAAGGAGGTGCGAATTCACAAATGATGACTAAAATCTACGATCTTCATATCTAATACGCACATATCTTGTCATCTTCTTTTGTGCTTAGAAAAAAATAATTGAAAAATAAATTTGAATAAAAGGTGAATTATGTATTTAATAATATCTTTGTTTATCTTATACTTACACAAATGCCAAATAATAGTTGAATAAGATTATTATTATGATTAAAAACCCTTTTAACGAGCGATTATTTATTAATTAATATTTATCATTTATCAAAAAAGCACATAAGGTACCCAAAATATTTACATTGCATCGTCATACATAATACATAAACAGGCCGAGTTGACGGGCCGAGTTGACGGACCGAGTAAATGGGCCGAGTTATTCACAGGCCGAGTTGACTGTGAACCGTATAAATATGTGTAATTCTCTTAATGATTTCTAAAATTCATTTTATCCTTTTTAATTTGCGGATGCATACGAAAATTTCATCAAGACAGAATGAAGATTAAATTATTATGTATTTGTTAAATCAATGCATAATAAATAAACAATTATAAAGGAGTTTTGGCATAAAATGATATTTGGGCCGAGTTATACATTGGGCCGAGTTGCCGATGGGACGAGTTGAAAATGGGCCGAGTTGACCAGTCACCACAAAATCAAGGTTAGAACATCAGTATCGACGTTTCTGGCAGTTTGTAAATCATGCATTTCTGGCCATAGATCTTTCTGATTTATAACAATGTGATATATTGCTTTATACTTTATCGCTGATGACAGCTGTGAGGTTGTCACTTAAGTTGTTCTGCTTCTTAAATCCAGTTTGGATTTTTTATACTAGACCCCTTTGTTTTCCCCAACTTATATGGTTGATATGCTTAAAGCTGTGGGTTGTCTTTAATCCTTAAAAGAATATTGAACAAAGAAAGTAAACGTTAACAGGGACGTGGAATTCCCATGCCCGACTTGTCCGACATGGGCTTTTCCTGTAGCGGGCGATTACATTTTCCTAGGCCACTTGTCAGTGGACAATTTATACCAGATCAAATCTTGAAACAGTACTAAAAAGATCTAGGACGAAAGTCATCCAATTGTTTCTATCAAAGGGGAGAAAACATTGTCGATAATGAAGAAAATGCTGAGTTACAGCATTTTCTTCATTAAAAACCACAGGGAAATGTTCCGCTGATTTTTTGTAGAACATATATGATAATAAAGACAAGGGGTTGAACTCCATTTTGGGGCGAAAATCACCCGGCACGAATCGAGAGTCCATTTCTAAGTCAGTTTTCCACTATCTGAATGCCTAATACATCATTTCATAGCTTAATGGATAAACTACCAATGAGTACTTAATTTGATGACCAAACAAACTTGGTTTACGAAAGCCAAACAAAAATGTCCTGCAATTCGACGTCAATTTCGCATCTTTTATCAAAAATTTTGGGAATTTCTGAATGTAAAAATGGGAGTCTTCTAAAATGAACTGATTCGAGTATTTGTTTTCATTTTTTAAAAGTCCAAGTTTAAGGACAAGGCTTAAGACATAGTTATGCATGTGTAGCATCCAATTTTTTCATGTGTCATCCCAGTATTGTTCTTAATTCCTTATCAAAATACTCAATTATTCCTAAAGCAAGGAAGTAACACAAAAGTGGACTGTGTCAACACAAACACAAAATGAGCAATTTATTTTCTAGCTCCTAATTTCTTTGTTTTGATGACGTTATCACAGTTGTCTAGAGCTATGTTTAGAAATACCTACGGAATGAGAGAATTGAATTGAACTTGGGAATTGAGCTGCAATTTAAAATATTCACTGAGTGTGCAGATACACAATCATCTGACAAATTCTTCCAAAGGTCAATGGTTCTATTTGAAAAACTATTCAGACGTATGTTTGTACCTTGACGGTGAAATCTTTGATACTCGGTGATGAGTTCATATCTAGACTGCTGCTAATAGTAAAATATAAATAGCTTTTGTTATCCTCTCTATAAAATATAAATGATTACACGGAAACAAACAATTATCCTCTTACTAATTTCAGATGATCACTGCTTGAAAAGAAAAAAACAGCAATGGATCGACAGTACAGTGCCCCAGCTGGCATGGTAAGATATGGGGACAAGAAGCAACAACAACCCACCTCTAAATTGGGCCGTATTGGAAGGTATTACAATTATTCATTGAAATTCCAAGGTTTGACACTAACCGGTTTTTGCCACCAGCCAAAAGGACCTGTAAGCCCTGAATATTAATGGCCCTCCATCCCCTATTGAAATAAGTGCTCCAGGCAAACTATGCTTATTTTTATACCCCCACCTACAAAGTAAAGGTGGGTATACTTGATTTGCCATGGATGTCTGTCCGTCCCTCTGTCTGTCTGTGGACATAATTTTGTCCGGAAGGTTTCTCAGACACCATTACAGCTAAAGCTTTGAAATTTATGCAAGATGTATATCTGCATATAAAGTTGCGCACCTGCAATTTTGAAAGACCTACTATTATTGGTTGCAGAATTATTTTCCCTTGTACTTGTAAATTTCACTATTTTTTATTAGCTCACCTGAGCACGAAGTGCTCAAGGTGAGCTATTGTTATCATGCAATGTTAGGCGTCTGTCGTCAGTCGTGCAGCATCCGGCGTCCACAGTTTCTTTAAACATCATCTCCTCTGAAACCACTGGGCCAATCCTATTGTAACTTGGCAGGGATATTCCTTGGGTCAAGCTCTACCAAAATAAATGAAATCCACCATTAACTTTCCCTTTACCCTTAACAAAAAGGGTGAAAATTGGACAATCTTCAAAAATTTTCTTCTCTGAAACTAAAAGGCAGACAGCTTTCATATTAGATTTGTAGCATCATCTAGTGGACCTCTACTAAGTTTGTTCAAATCAAGAACCTGGGGTCACATTTGGGCTCCACCCGGGCCCAACCCTTTTTACATAGAATCAAAGAGCAAAATTCTTCTAAAATCTTCTCTGAAACCAGAAGCCAGAAAGCTTTCATATTTGCTATGTAAAGCATGATCTAGTAGACCTCTTCATAGTTTGTTCATATCAAGGCCCTGGGGTCAAATATGGGCTCCACCCGGGCACAACCCTTTTTACATAGAATCAAAAAGCGAAAATCTTCGAAAACCTTCTTTTCTGAAACCAGAAGGCAGACAGCTTTCATATTTGGTATGTAGCATGATCTAGTGGACCTCTACCAAGTTTGTTCATTTCAAGACTCTGGGGTAATATTTTGGCTTTGACGTGGCACATCCATTTTTGCTCTTCTGAGCAGGAAGCGTATAAAAGGAAAATCTTCGAAAATCTTCTTCTCTGAAACCAAAAGGCAGACAGCTTTCATATTTGATATGTAGCACGATCTAGTGGACCTCTACCAAGTTTGTTCATATCTAGACCCTGGGGTCATAAATTGGCTCCACTTGGGCACAACTCTTTTTACATAGAATCAAAGAGCAAAAAGCCATATCCTGAAGATGTACCATTGTATTGATCTGATATAGAAATTATCGCCTTGTTGACATCTGTGTATTGAATTAATATGGTGTCCCTGGGGTCAAGAGACTCAGGTGAGCAATCTAGGACCATCATGGTCCTCTTGTTATCTGAAGCATAGCTGTGCTTGAATTGATGCAATTCTATGTGAATTACGTACTGTACTGTAGTACGTAAATGGGCACCCTGAAGGAAGGGGGAGTGTATATTGATATCTCTCTACCTTAAAAGCATAGCTTCAAAAAGGGTTTAAATGAAATGTTTGACAACTTACTGTTATAGGGAAGATCTTCTTTGGCTCAGTGATAAGCGTGGTCAGTGTAAACCTAGAGTTTGAATATTTTTATTCAGCATGGGTTCTTCCCGGGCTTGTGTTTGATTACGTTCAGCTATGCTTAGTTACTAATAGTTGTAAAAATATATCAAAGATAGCCAGGGATTTGTAATCAACCCTTTGCATGATGTTAAAGAAATATACTTGCTGTACACAAAACTCTGACAGATAGTATCAGCATGCACAATTCTTATCTTGTCTGATCATAGCTTAAACTGCCTACTTTCTGAGCAATTTATTTTGTGGGAACAACTTGAGCCAGATAGTTTGATATTATAAGTTGCCAGTTCAGAGCTACAGATAGAGGGTTTATTAAGATTTCAAATTAAGCGAGCCTGTGTGTGACATTTCCAAGAATTTTACATGTGTGCGAGGACCAAACTTTGGGTAGCTTAGACAACATCACCATGCAATAAAAATAAATGCTGACCACCTGAGGAGTGATTAAGACCATATATATCCCTCAGGCTCTTATTTATACTTCCAAATTTATTTGACATAAAAGTTAAACTCAGCAGGACAGGGGTTAAGTACATTATGTACAATATTTTTCAGGGCCATGAAGAACAGTGTAGCAGATTTCTTTGGAGTCGGGGAGGAAGAATGTCCGCAGCAGTCAAAATGGCAGAACCGTCATATGAGGTACTACAAGGGAAAGGTCAAAGACGGATATTTGAGTAAAACCACCGACTTTGATGAGCTGGACTCGTCCATGAGGTATATCCATGACCCTCTCAAACCCCCTGGAAGTCGGTATAGTGCAGGAGGGATGTCACGACGCACAACTCCATTGTCTAGTACCAGTACGTACACTGCTAGTACCAGGGGTTTTCCACAGAGAAGGACCAGGAAGGATTCTGTGTTAAAAATGACATGGAAAGGGATGCAGACCATTGCTGTGAGTATTCAGTTATAATATGAGACTACTGAATAATATCTTTTTTCAAAAGATAAAAAGAAACAGGCTCAAAAGTGTGTTGCTGCGGATAGAAGTAATATTTAGCCTTTGTTGGACTTTGTGTTTTTGCATGAACATATATGTCTTTCCTTTTGTTGAAAAGGTGTTTTATGGACATGAATGTTTTTAAAATAATCTCTGAAGGTTTAATTAATCTATGATTTTGAACAGAATCATTTAAAAAGCAATGTTTCATAGGCCAAGATTGGTGTTAGATCATATTGATGGCTTAGTGGAAAACAGTTGTAACTGCCTATAAACATAAATTGTTTGCACTGAGCCATTGATATGGTACAGATGTAATGCACAATTTTGACATCAGCCCGACATCAGTATCTATTGGTTTACTTCATAAACTTCTTAAGCCACTATGAGTGGAAATCTTTGATGTAGTGAATTTGTCAACCCAACACCTGAAAAGGTAATGTTTGGAAATCTTGATAGGTTTCTACTTCATAAGAGGAATCCCAAAATTAGACCAGCTCAAAAATGGTACATTTTATGCAGTTTCTACAACAATTATGAATTACTTGGTATTTTTGATATCCTAACTTGCTGATACTGCATTATTTCAGGGTACAAGGAAGAAGTTGAGGACCCACAAGATGAGCCAAAGTGCACGCAGCTATGCCCCTGCTAGTCTAGTGGGGGATGTCCCCGACTCCAGGAGTGATCTAGGAGATAGCTACTTTAATGCAGTAAGATATCTGTTCTTGACTCATACAACGTTACAAAATGCATAACTTTGGTTGAAGGGAAATAGAAGTGGATGCTTTCAACGTTATGAATGTTATTTTTAGCTCGACTGATTTTGGAGAAAACCCGAGGTATTGTGATCACCTTGGGGCTTTTGCTTTGGTGTTGGTGTTGGCATTGGCGTGACAAACTTTAACATTGTTCATGTCTCTGATGTTACTGAAGATATCTTCATGAAACTTGGCATGTGTGTTCATCATCACAAGAGCCGTCTAGAATATCAAGGGAGATAACTCTGGAAGCATTCTTGGTAGAGTTATGCCCCTTCTTCAACTTAGATTTTTAGCTTACCTGAGCACATCGTGCTCAAGGTGAGCTTTTGTGATCATTGAATGTCCCTTGTCTGTCGTCCGTGGCGTGTCATCTGTCGTCATGCATCAACAATTTAAGTGTTTACACTCTAGAGGCCACAATTATGATCCAATCTTCATGAAACTTGGTCAGAATGTTGGTAAGGTCACAAGGATGAACCCTATTGAAAATGGGAAGGATCCATGCCATATCACGGGAAAAGGGGCATTAAAGACAATTTTCTTGTTTACACTCTAGAGGCCACAAATATGGCCCAATCTTCATGAAACTTGGTCAGAATGTTGGTCAGGTCACAAGGATGAACCCTATTGAAAATGGGAAGGATCCATGCCATATCACGGGAAATGGGGCCTTAAAGACAATTTTCTTGTTTACACTCTAAAAGGCCACAAATATGGCCCAATCATCATGAAACTTAATCAGAATGTTTGTTAGGTCATGAGGATGAACTCTTTTGAAAATGGGAAGGATCTATGCCATATCACCGAAAAAGGGGCCTTTATGACAATTTTCTTGTATACCTTTTATACCTGTTCCGAGACCATAGGAAAGCCTTCGGCTTGTATTGGCCCATCTCTTCTTTGATTTCTTTGATATACATCCAAGTAAAAACTTGTAAGAGCTCCAGATGCCAGAAATATGGTCCAATCTTCATGAAACTTGGTTAAAATGTTTGCCAGGTCACAAGAATGAACTCTCTTGAAAATGGGATGGATTCATGCCATATCACAGGAAAAGGAGTCTTAATGATAATTTACTTGAAATAACTCTCATGGCCTCAAATACGGCCAAAACTTAGAGAAACTTGGTTTTATGTAGAAATTATCTTTTTTATGACATCTGCCTTTTTACTTGATGTGATGTCCAAGTGATCAAAGAGAGTCAGGTGAGCGATCTAGGACCATCATGGTCCTCTTGTTTGCATTATCCAGCTCCTGCAGCATAGCATTGCACATGTAGGCGGTGCTCTTGTTATATCTTTGTCATAAGTTGAGAGCCTTAACTAGGATTATACATATCATAAAGAAGTACTTTTGGCAACATTCTCTGAACACATTTTTTGGATGTTTCATAATGCTGTTTGTAGTGAAGTGAATGATAAATTATCAAAGTTTCAACCATGGTCAATATTGGTTCTGTTTGACATATAATCATTTGTCTCTCACCTGTGAATTGGTGAATAAATGTATTTACTTTAGAAAAAAGAACAACTTGAGGCCTAAATAGAAGCGTTGGGCTGATTAATTGATAATCAGTCGATTTGGACTTACGATGACAACTATCGATTAAGAAATCTCATAATCGATTAAACAATTTGTATTATGAAAATGGAAACCATTTCATGTTATTGAAGATAAATGTCACTTTTTTGGTCTGGGTTTCTTCTATTTGTTCTGGGAAAATCCTTTTACTGGAGAAAACATTTTTTTAACCAACCAAAAGAATGGACCATCAGTGGTTAGTGGCTTGCATAACTTGCTTAACTTGCCTAAAGATTACACACATACCAATTGATTGTCAATATCTATATCAAACAATTAAGCTGAGAAGTTTTAAAACATCCCAGAAAATTATCAATGCATAGATTTTAAGAAAATAGAATCACGAGTAGCTTTGTTATGTCATAGGAGTCCATGGTTAGGTGATGAAAGTGGCATTTAAACTGTACAATTTCTCAAACAGTCAATGTCCAGGCAACAGGATTTTAGTCTTTGCCAAACTGGTAAATTACCCGAAAAGAATTTCTTGCAGAGATTTTTAAATAAACCTTTATCAAGGTACATGTAGTAAACATTGAGAATACAGTCAATCTTGCTCCAGCCACCACGTCTATTAAGCGACCACTTCTATTAAGCAACTGTTTTCAAAATCCCCCTCTTTAAATCAAAATATCTTAAAAAGTAGGAAATGATGGCCTGAAGAATATGGAAAATTAATCCTATGTTGTTAAAACTATCCAGAATAGTCTCAATGAGATGTTTCAATTATCAATAAGGGATTATCTTGAAATTTACAATATTATGCATATACAATCAGAAAGTATGCTTCTTATCTGTAAACAAAACATGTATTAAGCAGCTATTTCTTTCAACGACTGCTTTTTGGTGGGCCCATCAGTGGTCTCTTTAAACAAGTTTTACTGTATGTTTTTTTGTTCATGGACATACAAAAGTGAGATGTTCTCAGGTGTGTGAATTTGCCAATATGATGTTTAATCCCTGCTTTTTACGTGCCTGTGATTTTATGATTGAGAAAACATTGTGAAAAAAGAAGAAATTGCTTCTGACAAGCAATTTCTTCGTTTTCCACACTCTCTTTTACCCTACTGAATGGTTATTTTCCAAATAAAATCCACTTTAAATTTTTCTCTGCAAAACCTTTGAAATTGGACAGGTTTAAAATTTTGTAAAACAGGAAAGGGTTAAAACAATGAGCAACAGTCTGTGTTCTTGAATATCAAGCTGAAAATTAAACTAAGAGAAGAACTAGAAATTTCCTTTTGATTTTATATTTTAGTCAACCATAGTCAGTACAATTATTGTAGATATTCCTGTTAGACTTCATTTTACCATCCATTACAGTACCATGAAGATCAAGTCAGTCTAGTCGATGATGTATTTTATGATGAACCTGCAGCCTATCAAGAGAAACAGTTAGCTAAGATACGAGAAGAAACTACAGCAGAACTAGCTGAAACTTCACCAGTCTCGTAAGTTTGATTACCCTAATTACACCAATTATTTTGGATATTCAAAAGACATAGAGAATAATTGATTGTTTCATTGTAAGATCAATCTATATTTCATTGAGTGAGAAACAAAAGCTATATTTTCAGAAGTGGCAGAGCCACAAGTGAAAATATAGATTTTGTTGTTCACGAAATGAAATATCTATCAATCTTACTCGAAAAACAAACAATTATTCTATTTATTTAATGCAAATATGAGGCAAAATGTGAAAGTTTTAGGAAAATTTTCCGAAAGTATATGTGTTTGCTATGTAATGTACAGGATGACATTACTTATTGAGCTTTGCTTAGATGATGTCATAAAAGGATGAAAATAATGAAAGCAGGGTATAAGTTTCTGATGAATTCACTGGTTCAGCAGTGAGTTTATCAAGTGATAATCTACCATTTATTCTTGACAATCAACAAAAAAAAAACTTAAGAAAGACAATTGTTATTATAAAATTGATAGAGAGGGGAATCACATGTTATTTCATCCAGATGATACTAAATGAAAGACAAAATTGTAGACCCTGAAAAGACTGCTCCTTGAGGAGCAGGTTGATCAGCGTCTACAATGTTTGTTTGGACTTGGGCACACCTCCAACATACAATCCCTGACAGGGGCACTCATTCTTTCGGACTATTTGTCTTCCACAAATTGGTCGATAATTGTAGACCCATGTGTGATAGCAGCTGGAGGCTAGGAAAGGATGTGATGATAAATCTGGTGTTAATAATACCTGGTTTCCAATGTTTGTCTCTCACCAATGGGTAGATAATTGAAAACCTATGTGAGATAGCAGTCGGAGGCTAGGAAAGGGTGTAATGGTAGTACAGGTGAAAGAAATACCAGTAATCCATTGTTAAATGCCCCAGCCACAGCAATATTACTGCGAAATTGTTGAAAGCGGCGTAAAACCCATTCAAACAAGCAAACAAAGTAATACCTGAAATCCATTGTAAGGTGCTCCAGCCGCCACAATATAACTGAAAAATCTTGAAAATGGTGTAAAACTCCATTCAAACAAAAAATCCAACATACCTCTGTTCAAAGGAAGGGCAGGTTCTGCTAGGATTATGAAATGTAAACAAATTCACAAAAAACTCGGAAGTTCTTCTCTAGCCAAGGGATAATTGTACCAGCTTTTTTATTTGATTTGGTAAATCCAGTATAACTTGAAGCTGTAACACACTCACCTGTGCTTAATTTCTAGGTTTAAATACCTGTGGTGGTTCTACCTTGATAGAACACTGGCCGTTTCAATACTTTAAGTAATCTGCAGGCTGAAAGCTCAAATGTTATGCTGTTTCATAATCAAAGCAAGTTAATGGTTGCTATATTTCAATATTTGTGTTATTTCAGGAGAACTGGTCCTCAGGGTGGATGGAGGAGACCAGGGGCCCAGCCCAAACCTGCCCCAGGGACACCAGACCCTGGCTTTGACCTCCCTGATTTTGGGATGCGGAGAATTCGACAAGAGGTGGTGAACTCAATAACAGAGAGGGACAAGAGGGGTGTGGGGATGGGGTTTGTTGGGCGACTACTGAAGAGAAACTATCGACCCGACAGAATGAATTCTTATGTGAAGAAACAGATCGATGAAATTGATGACCATAGGTAAATAAATGTATACATATCTGGGTTGTTTCAAAACAAAAAATGAAGATATTGTTTTGTTGCCGTAATGTTAGTGTTGGCATTGATTGCAAAAATTCAAGTCATATCATCAATAGAATATCAAACTTGTGCTCATAAAATACAGAATTTATTTAACTCATCATCTAAAATAGATAAAAACTCGGCGCAGACTCGTCTTTATCGGTTTATAGATGACTCGTTTAATAAATTCAATATTTATTGACCACTCATTAAATATCCTCTATTTATATCTGTGTTGTTGTTGTAAATATTGAGATAGAATTAATAATTCTGTAAACTATCAAAGGACCACCATTGTTCTTTACTAGCAACAAACTGCAGTTAGACTCCATTACTTGCGTTTGTTGATATGATTTTAATGATTTTGTAAAGTTGTTGCATCACATATTATAATGTGTTTTAGTAAACACATTATCAACTTCAAAGAAAGTTCAAAGAATTGCTTTAAAAAACTTAAGAGATTATTTTGGAAAAGCTGGTTTTAAGTTTTGTTAAATAAAAAGGGGATGTGTTTATGAAATCTAAATTTTTAGCTCACCTGAGCACGAAGTGCTCAAGGGAGCTATTGTGATCGATCGTTGTCCGGCGTCCGTCTGTCCGTCACGTCATCAACATTTTCTTTAAACGACATCTCCTCCTGAACTTATGGGTCAAAATCAACCAAACTTTGCAGAAATATTCCTTGGGTGGTCCCTTATGGAAATTGCTTAAATTGAAAGGATTTGTGCCATATCACGGAAAAAGGGGCCTTAATGAAAAATTTCTTGTTTACACTCTAGAAGCCACAAGTATGGTCCAACCTTCATGAAACTTGGTCAGAATGTGTGGGAGGTCATGAGGATGAAGTCTATTGAAAATGGGAAGGATCCGTGCCATATCATGGAAAGAGGGGCCTTAATGACAATTTTGTCAACAATTTCTTTAAACAACATCTCCTCCTAAACTTATGGGTCAAAATCAACCAAACTTGGAAGAAATATTCCTTGGGTGGTCCCTTATGAAAATTGCTCAAATGGAAAGGATCTGAGCCATATCACGGGAAAAGGGGCCTTAATGACAAATTTCTTGTTTACACTCTAGAAGCCACAAGTATGGTCCAATCTTCATGAAACTTGGTCAGAATGTGTGTGAGGTCATGAGGATGAAGTCTATTGAAAATGGGAAGGATCCTTGCCATATCACAGAAAAAGGGGCCTTAATGACAATTTTGTCAACAATTTCTTTAAACAACATCTCCTCCTAAACTTATGGGTCAAAATCAACCAAACTTGACGGAAATATTCCTTGGGTGGTCCCTTGTAAAAATTGCTTAATTGGAATGGATCGGTGCCATATCATGGGAAAAGGGGCCTTAATGACAAATTTCTTGTTTACACTCTAGAAGCCACAAGTATGGTCCAATCTTCATGAAACTTGGTCAGAATATTTATTAGGTCATCAGGATGAAGTCTATTGAAAATGGGAAGGATCCTTGCCATATCATGGGAAAAGGGGTCTTAATGACTTTTTTTTTTGTTTACTCTCTAGAAGCCACAAATATGGTCCAATCATCATGAAACTTTGTCAAAATGTTTGTTAGGCCATGAGGATGAACTCATTTGAAAATGGGAAGTATCCGTGCCATTTCACTGGAAAAGGGACCTTAATGACAATTTTCTCGTAAGAGCTCCAATTGCCACAAATATAATCCAATCTTCATGAAACTTGATCAAAATGTTTGCCATGTCACAAGAATGAACTCTGTTGAAAATGGGAAGGTTCATGCCATATCATAGGAAATGGAGTCTTAATGATTATTTACTTGAAATATCATGTGAGCAATTTAGGGCCCTCAGGGTCCTCTTGTTCTGTTAGGTGCATGTTTTGAATTGAACAAAGGGTCAATCTGTTTAACTACAACAATTTTGGATGAATGCTGTCATTTCAAACAACTGATTAATGGAATCAATGTTATATTTCAGACCCTATTTCACATACTGGGTGACATTCATACAAGTTGTTATATTTATTGTGTCTGTGGCCGTGTATGGAATAGCTCCGATAGGATCCTCTCAAACAGAATACTCAAAAGCAGTAAGTATTCATGGTATAAAATAAGTTCAGCCTGAACGTACAGTTACCAATATTATAAAATATACTAGGTGAAACTGACTGGTTTTGGAGTGAATATTTAACCTCCCTTATATTTGAAAAATTCATCATGTTCTCTTTACAATTTTGTATTTCTTCACAGATCAATCATAAGCTTCAAAATCCAGGTTGTCAAATTAATGAAATGTTTCGAACGAACTGAAATAAAATTGTTTGGGAATATTTCCTTGAAGTTCCCTGTTATCTGCTAATTATTTGGTCAAGGACATTCAACTAGGTCAGGGGTGTGGAATTCCCATGCCTGACTTTGTCCAACATGGGCTTTCTATCTGCAGTAAAGTACATTTTCAAGGCAAGTTGTCCATGGAATTTAAATAATGGAATGGTATTAAATTCATCTAATAGATTAAATAAACCTATGTTTGTATCATAGGGTAAAAAGCTTTGTTTTTAATGAAGAAAATGGTAGACTCCAGTGTTTTTTTCATTAAAAACAATGTTTTCTTAATATTCATGTATTTTCTTTTTAATAGACAAGTTCATTTTGATTGTGGTCAAGAAGAAAATCATCCAGTTGAGAAAATCTGTATTTCCAGACCTCTGTATGACACAGTCAAACTTATTAAAAAATTGCATAATCACATATGTGTATTGTTCCCTCATTATACTTTTGTATCATCAGAGCTTTCTTATGTACCGGTATATATAATACAGTATAATCACCTTAAGTCATGACTACAATTTTGTAAAATGACTTTTGTGACCATGAAATACACTTAATTTGAAGTTAGAATTCATGTTTTAAAGACATATTTTTATCAGAGCTTTCTTTATATTTATTTATGGACACTATTCCTTACAGATAATGAAGCCAAACCTAGCATATGAACACACTAGATATGTGGAGCCAGATAATTTATGGATAGGGCCTAGACAGGTGAGATAATTAGGGTGGGATGAATTCTGTGTTATTTCTTGTGATATGTTTATGATTCATCTTTCAAGCTCATAACAAATTAATGTATTTGATAGGGGGTCATATTCCGAAACAGTTTAATAGATAACTTTCTGTTGTTTTTTAGAGGAACAAATCTGAACTTTAGACAACAAAATTACAGGTAATCAATATTGAAAAAAATCTAGAAAATCTGCTCTCTAGTCAGGCCAGATGATGCTTTAGTTTGACTTGAGTTGATACCTTTTGCAGTTTTGAATAAATTACATTTGTGTCACTGCTCTGTAAGAAAAAAGACCCCAAACATTTTATCGGGAAAGAAAATGTAATATCTTCCCTTGATCAAAATCATGAAAGATTTGACTTAGATTTTGTAAAATTTTCAAAAAGATGACTTACTAACAAGCAATGAAAGTAATGTTAAAATAAAATCTTTGTTTCATTGAGCTTTCACTTTTCATGTGTTCTCACGTAAAGGCTGACTTGATCCATCTTGGAGCAAAGTATTCCCCATGTATGAGAAAAGATCAGGGTATACAGAAAGGTTTAGACAAGGATCGAGCCCAGGAGCGAGAGTCAGCTTGTTGTATCAGGGATGACGGGTCTGGATGTGTACAAACAACAGAGAGTAGATGTTCTGTAAGGTTATTTTTGAGGCTGTCCATTTCATTTCACAACAATTGCAAATTAAGACAATTATGATATTTACTTTTTAGGATGACCAAATGTTTTGCAATAATTTGTTTAGTCTTAATATTCATTTACTTAAAGTATTCCACACAAAGTGTTTATTGTTAAATGTATTATGATGCAATTTTAATGTAAAAAAGAAATTGGTTTCACCCTACGCATTTTAGTCTGTTTGATAAGTGACTTCACCCGTGATATATCATCCACATTAAAAGAGAAATATTCAACAGGTTATCTTCATCCCTGACATTGTTTATCTGATAAATAAGCCTTGCCTTGCTAATAAAAAAACAACCATTTGAAATATTATCATGTCAGTCACAAACTAGCCTTGCATTCAGAATGACAAAACACTGCAAACTGTTTGCAAACTGTACCTAGCTTGGCATGTGCACTTGATCATTTTTCAGAATACTTTGAACACCTGGGAAAAATGGAACACCACAAACCCTGGTCATGGTAAATGGACGTCCGGTACAGTGTGTGGCCAGGATCCTAAGTAAGGATTATTGTTACGTAATAAAACCACTAATCTGAGTAAACAGTTTATATACATACTTTATTTCCTCTATTATTAGCCCCCTTCATTTCTTATTAAGAAAACCCACTTCAAATGCCTAAATTTTAAGAACTTGTTGGCACTTTTTCTATAATTTTTCACTAATTTGATGTGAAGTTCCTCTAAACAATCATTTAAATGATTGTTTGGAGGAAATTTACCCCAAATTAAAGGGAAAGGGGCATAAAAGACATAAGTTTAATGATATTTTTAAATCAGAAAATGCATACTAAATAAAACCTCTCTGGCCATGTTACATATAGCTCCCAGGAGCATTAATTAGGAGAAATATGCATGATGATTTAATTCTAATTGTGCCCATTTAGATTCATTCATTCTGATGGCTTAAAAAATTGGTTTCATTACTCAATGAAAACAGTTTTGAGTATCAGCAGCTATTTTTGCAAGCTTCTGTAAAAAGTAGTTTCCTTTATAGATATATTTTGTCCTGAATAATTTTTTACATTTTTGCTTCAATATATTGAATTATATGGTATGGAAAGAATATTTGTTGACTTCATAGGAGCATGAAACTAAAAACGTTATCACTCTCGAGGCTATGCCAATACAATTATCAATTCCCACATCCAAGTTAGATATTTTTTACATACAATACACTAAAAACATATTATGTTTATCTTTTAACCTCTATTGGCATTGTTTTCGTCGATAAATCTAAGAAGAAATGCAAGTTTCTTAAAATAACCGCATTATGTCATTGTTAAAAAAATATCTATGTGATATCATAAAAAAATATCATATTGGATGTTATCACACAGGCATTTGTATAGTTATAGGATAAAGATTTATATCTTACAATTGTTTTGCACTGACCCTCAATTGAAGCATTAAAATTCATACCTGATATTTGACAAATGACAGATTATTTGTTATGCCGCCACTATTATGATTAATAAGATATAAAAAACATTATTTTGCATGTTGTAACTACTGCTTTTATTAGCTTTAGTCAGACATTTAAGGCAAAATGTTTGGTATAAATGGCATTAAATGTTAGAGAACAACATTTTCACTTCTTTTAAATAACTGTTTTGATTTTTATGCCCCCGTATCGAGAGATCGGGGGCATATTGTTTTACTCATGTCCGTCTGTCCGTCCGTCTGTCTGTCAGTCTGTTTGTCTGTCCGAAAACTTAACCCGAAAACCTAACCTTTGCCTTTTCTCCAAAAGTATTAGACATACAAAGCTGTACACCAAAGTCAAGGTCATGTGACAAGGTCAAGGTCATGTGACAAGGTCAAGGTCATCTGTCAAGGTCAAACTTTAAAAAAAAATGCTGTTCCGGGGGCATTTGTGTTTCACAAACACATCTTGTTCAATTCAAAATCAACCCTTGTCATGCTGTTCAAGACATATATAAATCTAACTCTTTGGCAGACAGTATAGTATAGAATAAGATCAGCCAGCTCATCTGTACAGTCGGAGCTTAGCCTTACTTGCCGGCTTTGTACTTAATTAAGGTGGAAAATTTGAGCCATGCTGGTAAAAATGTAAAATGGCAATTTGCTTGAATCAAAATTTAATTTCAGCAAGATAAGAGTAAATTGGGTCTTATGGTTGTTATCAAAGGTTAATTCTTCAAAAAGATTATATTTCATTGTTCCAGATATTGTCGAGAACCTGCCTCAGCAGCACCATTTGAGTGGGCTAATGACATTCTTCAGTGGGAGGTATATGTTTAAACATTCTTATGCTGTTAACATTACAGGGCTACAGATAGAGGGGGGTATTTTGGATTTCAAACTTCAATATTTTACTTGTAGTTCCCTCAAACCCTATTTTGTGGGTACTCGTTTGAACTGTCTCGATGCAACAATTCAAAGGAGTACCAACAAGATAGTTTTTTTTGAGAAATAAAGATTTTAGACAGTATTACCCCCTCTAATCCTTACTACCTCTGCATCATATTTATTGCTTTGGCATACAATATAGTCCCAGATCAGCCTGTAAAAGATTCTCTTGCTAACATGAACAATACTTATGGGATTTATATTATGACATTAATTTAGTGTAAACCTACATATGTTTAAGTTAGTGGACCTGTAATAATTCCTCTTTTGCAAGAACTTTTATTTGAATTGAACAGGATATGCTACTTAGAAACTATTAGTATAGGCTTGTGAAAATGGTAAACACATACAAAAATACTCTGTTTTTCATTTCAACATTGAGGCATAATTAAGGAAAATCCCTAATTCTATCTTGTTATAAACAAAACATTCTGTTTGGCTCATTAGTTCCAGGGTTTTAAGGGATGCACTGCAACAGGTTTTGCGAGTTTTGAGAGGCACAAATAAGTAGCCTGGACCCTCAAAACTATCTGATGTGAGTCCCATTGACCCTCTGTGGATCAACTTCAGAAAAGAATTGAAGACTGTTTTAAAACAGTCTGCAATTCTATTCTGAAGTTAAGCCTCAAATATTCATATATGTCCAACACTTATCCAACCCTTAATTAGGAAATAGCACTTAATTCACCAAAAAACATAACTGCTGCTTAAAAGAAAAAGACTTTATTTAAAGCACATCTCCCTAACATTTAGAAAGGACCCCTAAAATCCTACTTGTTGAGTCCTTTGGACCCCATTTCGTTGAAGACAGACTTAAACCCGGAGTTGAATATTATTCTCATTGAAACTCCTTTCAGATCTGTACATCCACTGCCACACCTAATATTACGGAGAGAATTGACCGTCACATGTCATGTAAAATATCTGGGCGTCCATGTTGTCATGGGATACAGGGAGAATGTATGATAACTACAAGAGAACATTGTGATTTTGTACGAGGTTACTTTCATGAAGATGCCTTCCTCTGTTCTCAGGTACACCTTTTAATATTTCAAGGATTACAAATTCCCAATAAGAAAAGATTTAACCCCTGCCATGCTGAATTTAAGCTTGCGGCAAAATTGCATAAAATATAAGTGCTGAAAACACTGGTTCATTTATTAAGACTCAATTTTTTTTTTGAAAATATAATTTCTAAATGTTTGTGATTTGAATAGTGATAATGTACATGTTGAGCCTTGTCTTTACCTCCTGCAAAAGGGCAAATATTTCGGGGTCAGTATGACAAGGGTTAAAATGAAAGTGTTTAGTTAATCAATTACTTATTTATCAAGCAATTTCTTCATTTCTCTCATTTTATTTTAAGAAGGCAAAAGTTGTTCATAATTCTTCTATTATATTTTGTCATCTGCTTCTGAAACCAGTTTCAAATTTCATAGCTATTAATATCTTAATGAACAATTAAAGGGAAATTTATAGTTCACTGAAGGGCTTTTGACTAAAAATATATTTCATCTAGGTTCCCTGTATGAAGGATATCTGTGGAATGATTCCATTCACCAATGAGGATTATCCTGACCAATTTTACAGACTCTGGACTTCACTGTTTCTTCATGGAGGGTAGGTTACAGTTAATAGCATCGTGAAATTGACACTCAGCGCTCCATTCATTCATTCCAAACACTCACTCAAATCGATCAAAAACGCTCCAAACTCACTGAAAAACATATAACAACAACTTTGTTCAAACTAATAATGGCTAGGAAAAAAATCGGGATTTCACTTATTTATTTGAAATTGTAGGCGTCTGATAGGTTCTTGAAGAAATAGGGAGCTATCTAATGAACTTGTATGCATATTTTATTAAAGGGAGGTAATCAATATTGCTAATTTTGTTCATCCTGAACAAAATTTGCAATACTTGATTACCACCCATTAAATTCACTCAAAAGTCGCTCCAAACACTCATTCAATTTCATTCCTACATCATTCCAAAATCATTCACCTTGTCAATTTCAGGATGTTTTTAACTGTACCTTCAATATTATATGGAGATGTCATATATTTTACAGACAAACAGACATCAGTAAATTTGCCCATCATTGAACTGAGAAAGAATAGTAGATAATTTGATTGATTTATTTAATGTATATATATCAAATTCACATGCACAGCTAATTATCATGCAGATTCATTGGGGCAAAATTGATCATCTTCAGATATATGTTTGTCAATGAAACTTCCATCAGACAGAGGGACAGGCAGAACTATTGACTGAGGGATGGAAATCCTTGGCTATAAATAATACAGACTCATTTAACCAAAGACACAGTTTATTCTGCCCTTTATTTTTAGGCTATTTAGATGAATCACTCATATTTGGTATAATGAGAGATATTGATATGCATCTACTGATAATTAACTCATATGGCAAAGTCAAGGTCATCTTTCAGGGTCAATTATTTGCAGTTTGAAAAAAAAGAAAGAAAAGAAATCCTTTGAGCTTAAGACACAGTGTTCATAATATGCATGATATTAAAGTACAGAGATACATGAATTGAATTGATGTTATTAAGGTGAAGGTGGTCTGCCAAGGTCATGATTATCTATCAAGGTCATAATTATGCCCCCGATAGGGAGGCATCATAAATTTGACTTGTCCATCCGTCCGTCTGTCCGTCTGTCTGTCCGTCCGTCCGTCCGTCCGTCATTCCGTCCAAAAACTTTAACATTGGCCATAACTTCTAAATCAAAGCGGTGTCGGGGGCATTGTCATCTTACAGTGACAGCTCTTGTTTTGAAAATTGTCTTAGTATATTTTTGTGATACCATTTTTAAAGATACTTTAATACATGATATCATTCCTTTGTCTTAAAATGCTTATTATTCCATCAAATAGTCTGACTTAAAAAATATACTGAGAAATGACAATATTTTCTCATCACCACGGATATGTTATTGTAAATGAGTACAATTCTCTACTTTCTAGTTTATTTCACCTGGTGATTACCTTGGGTTTCCAAATTTTGATCATGAGAGATATGGAAAAACTAACTGGGGCGACTAGAATGGCCATCATATATATAGGAGCAGGTGTATGTGGAAATCTGGCTAGTTGTATATTTGTGCCTTATCTTGTAGAGGTATGTATCCTTACCTAAATTAGTATTGCCATCATTTATATAGCAGGGTTTGATGATTAGGGAAGTCCAAGAGGCTAAGACTCCTTATTGCCTTTGCAAAACTCCTTCACTTTGCAAGTAAGAGTCAAATGGACTCATTGTTATGGACTCATATCAATGACTCTGTGCAAAACAATTGTAACTACCTATAAGTTTATAGTTAATTGTAACCATTTCAATCTGAGCCATTTATATGGGAATATGAAGGGTTTTTTTTATAAAAATTTAGAAATTTTCAATATAATTGTCATTTCATATGAAAACAGTTTAATTGGGATTTTTTAACGGAAAAATTCTTTATTTGGGGAGAAGTATTGTGGAAAAGAAGAAATAACTTGTTACATGCAATTTCTTCTTTGCTACAATTTTCTCCACAGTTAATTACCCTGGACGCCTGCTTATATTTTCTGAGTGCTTATTCCTATAGCCATTAAACTTAATATATATCCTTACTCAACAGATGATAGGCTTTCTCCCCTGATCAAGTCCCTTGACTTTTGAAACTGGCATACTGCTTTAAACATGCATATATTTTCTGTATGTATATATCAGATCATGGACTTGATCATAGAAAAATTGACCTTAAAGTTTGATCGTTGGTCAAGTGCTGTTTGTGACAAGCAGCAGTTTGGGCGAGCTACGTTTTCTGCGGACAACTCTTGTTGTCTATACAGTGTAAAACCATTTAGCTTAGATTTGTAGCAACTAATGTCAATGGCTTAGTGAAATACTAATGTATATGCCTTAGATTTATAGTAACAAAAGTTTTGCACTAATGTCTTGATGTCAAGACAATGTTACAATCAGGGTTCATGTTTGACCCTGAAACCATGGTTTTGACCCCCCCCCTCCCAATAATTCTGTTTTGACCCTTAAAAAAAATTCCTTTTAGGGGTCATTTTGGCCTTCATTACATCATTGCAACCTATGCAAGATTATATTAATCAATTGTATTCTTCATATTATAAGAAGAGATCTATATAAATGAGTCGACATAAACAATAATGTGTCTGAGGACACTTTATTGATTATTTTGATTCATTAATGTAGATCATTTCAAACTGTAAAATTGATTTTGTGAATTAGTTTGCACCCTTTTTGACCCTCCTAAAAACTAGTTTTTTCCCCCTAAATATTATGATTATAAAATTGAAAAACTATCACAAGCCACTTCTCAAATGTCCTCTATTCCAGGTTGGGCCAGCTGGTTCTCAGTTTGGTATTCTAGCCTGTCTATTGGTGGAGGTGTTACAGAGTTGGCAGATGTTAGAAAGACCCAGTATAGCTTTACTCAAAGTCACAATACCCATCGTATTATTGTTTTTACTTGGACTCTTACCCTGGATTGATAACTGGGCGCATCTTAGTGGGTTTTTGTTTGGGTTTCTTTTGGCATTTGCGTTACTACCGTATGTTTCATTTGGACAATGGGATCGACGGAGAAAGTTGATTGGTATTTTACTGTCTCTGGGAGGGGCTATATTTTTGTTTACGCTGTTGGTGATATTGTTCTATGTGCTGCCTTTGTATAATTGTCCAGGATGCGAGTATTTTAACTGTATACCCTTTACTGCTGATTTCTGTAAAAACATGGAAATTGATATAAACAGGGATACGACGTATAATAATGTATAAGCTGACTGTGATCTGTAAATCCATTTTTACTAGCAAATCTTATCATTCGTTCATATCCCCAAAATAGATTTTATTTGGGAGGAATACTAGGTATATTGTTTTACTATTATCGGTCTGTCTATTTTTCTCAAACATATCAGCATAGTTAAACATGACCCTGTAACCTGGAAACTGTTAGTACAGCCCTTTGTGCCCCGTCATACGAAAAGGGACCATCTGGAAACTATTTAAATAACAAATTGAAAAAATAATAGGATCCATCAAAGGTCAACCAGAAGGCATATTTCGGAAATAATTACATAGGAAGGTCGAATAATTCTTGATTCAGTAAATTCTATATTTGCAAAAAAAATTGATCATGGTCTGTCTTCGCAGATTGATTGTGCAGTCTGTGCAAGATTGACACTTTTTGCGTTTCCAGGGTTGTCCCTTTTTGAGTGACTGGTCACATTTGTAAAGGTTTAAAAAATTGTGCTCTACTCTGTATATGTTCAGATGCAAAAATGGGTACCATTTCTCAAACATTTTATGAAAATTTCATCTTGAATAAACAGCAAATGATCTTGCTTGAGCAACCACCTCTATGGAAAAGCACCCCAAAAAACAAACCAAAATCTCTTAAAATTTAATCTTTTGCTTTAAAACTTGAAATTCTGAGCCTGGAATATTCCTCTCTTTGCAGGAGTCATAGACAAAGATTAGCCTGCACATGATAAGTGCGGTATGATCTTGGTCTATACTACCTGTTTTCCTTATGAAAACCAAATAAGTGTGAATAAATGAATAATTATTGCATCCAGTGCTTCCAGCATTTTGATTTTAATACAATTTTGCCAAGGTTCAGCATGATAAGGGTAAAAAAAATGTATCTCATTTGTTGGCGGAACTCTTGGGAATCGTCAGTTAAAGATGATTTATGTGTAAACAACAAAGGGTTTCGGTGAGAATTATATTGACCCTTTTCCTGGTGAATATTAATTTTATTTCAAAACAAATTGTCAATTTTCAAAACATTTTACTGCATTGGTTCAAGTTATCCCTTTAAAAATAAAGCAGAAAGGAGTCTGTATAGTATAGGATCAGATTGCACATGACACTTCTGAAAAGTAAAGATTTGAGGGCTTTAGTGTTTCTGAATTAAATTTTGATTTTTTGCAATTTACTCAATTTGTTTATGCAAGTTCAAAGCAATATTAAGACTCAAATCTAAAAGTCACATGACCAATTTGTATTGATATATATTGACCTAACATGTGCAAAATGTTTTTTCTGTGGTCAAACTGCTCAAACTAAAAAGGGTACAAATACGCCTCCATTTTGATGAAATACAATGGTATTTAATTTATTTAACAGATATTTTTGAGGAACTCTGTAAAATGATGGTTATAGGAGAGGTTTGTTTCAGCAGGTGTGTGATAATGACAAATCAAAGGATCAGCAAAAAAATTTTGCATGATATTTTGCTAAAACGTTTTTTGTGTGCATGATATATTGTGCAAAAATTTATTGTGTGTGCATGATATGAAGGCAGGTACAATAGATTTTTATGGACCTATATAAACATAAGCACGCACAATAGTTTTGTGTTGACTTGTTGAAATGTTCGCCTTTTGAAAAGACTTACTTAGGAACTAAAGATTGTCTTTCTTGATAAATAAAAATATGCCAAATAAAAAGAAGTTTCCACAACCTATGGAACAAACAAATTAATTGTTTACTTCATGCATTTGTGACCCAATTTGCAAAAAGGGACCTTTTGGGAACTTTGTAAATTGAATATTTGAAAAAGAGATTTGGTCCAGCATAGGTTAACCAGAGGTTGCATTTAAAAAATTCTTTTGATAGAAGGTAGATTGATCCTTCTAGATTCAGAAAATAAGCACATCGCGAAAAATTTAGACCTTAGCTAGTCTGCGCAGTCAGACTAGTGACTACACCTCACACACTACCAAGATGGTCCCTTTTAGTTTGACGGGTCACATATGTAAAAGCTTTGGAAAGGCATTTGCTGAATTGGGTGAATTATTAAGAATATAAATGTGATAAAGTATCGGACACAATATTTTTTCTTTCAAGGTAAAAGAATAAATAGGAATTGATATACTTATTTAGATTATGGGATTTGCTTTGCTGTATAGAAAAGTGCTGTGTTGCCTAGTTTGATAAAAGCAGGGCATAATGTTTTTGTCTGGTAACTGCCTGTCTTTGAATATGTCTGTCTGTCTATAACATTTTTCCTGTGAATTCAAATTCATCCTGTTGAATGTAAATTTTGTTTCAAACAATTTGCAAATTCTTTGGATATTTCATTCTGTCTGGCTCCATTTTTACCACAATGATGAAGTACCAAGCAGGTAGTGTAGGCTTAGATCAGTCTATACTGTCTGCCAAATGACAGGAATTAAGACATCTTGGAAGTGTTAAAGGAAAGTTTAGACTTCAGTTTGTAAGAGTGTACAGTCAATGTTGCTCAAGCAAACACGTCTATAAAGTGACCATTTTTATTGAGCGACCGTTTTCAAATTTCACATTTTTAAATCCAAAAATATTTATCTTAAAAAGCAGATATATTTGTCTAAAAATAAATATAAATGAATCCTATGAGGTTATAACTTGTTAGAATCATCTCATGAAGATGATTCTTTGGAGTTTTAACAATATAGCATTATTGAAAAATTTGCAATAGCATACATATTCGATCAAAAACATATTTCTTAATTGTATACAAAACATATACTAAGCGACCATTCTCTTAATCGTTTTTTAGGGGCCTGTAAGTGGTTGCTTAATACACATTTTACCGTAATAAACTAAAAGCTACCGGTATTCAGGACTGAAATATGATTTCGAGGATTTTTGTACCCTTTCCAAGCAGATTTCCCTTTCATCTTTTTTTATGCCCCCGCATCGATAGATCAGGGGCATATTGTTTTACTCATGTCCGTCTGTCTGTCTGTCCGTCCGTCAGCCTGTCTGTACGTCTGTCCGTCCGTCTGTCCGAAAACTTAACATTGCCAATATCTTCAAGCCTATTCAAGATACAAAGCTAATATTTGGCATGATGATAGATCTCAATGATCCGCATCCCCTGGTACCAAAGTCAAGGTCATGTGACAAGGCCAAGGTCATCTGTCAAGGTCAAACGTCCGAAAACTTAACCCGAAAACTTAACCTTGCCAATATCTTCAAGCCTATTCAAGAAACAAAGCTAATATTTGGCATGATGATAGATATCAATGATCCGCATCCCCTGGTACCAAAGTCAAGGTCATGTGACAAGGTCAAGGTCATCTGTCAGGGTCAAACTTTGAAAAAAAATGATGTTAGGAGGGCATTCATGTTTCACAAACACATCTTGTTTTTACTCTAAACATATTTCTAATAGGCTTGAAAACAAGAACAAGTCAAGTCAGAATTTATTATTCATATAAGTAGAATTAAGTGTTTTAAAGAAATATTCAATATTAGATTAGCTTTGAAATGCTCAAAATCAAAATATGCATTTACTAAGGTGTAATATTGTTATGTTTATACATTATTTTCTTAAGTTTTAATTAGGAATTAGTATCATAACCATTGCAGGTCTTTATCCCTGAAATTTTGAAAGATTCATTTGTGTATTACATACAACTCAGAAAACAAGTAGCAGATCAGTGGAACTGAGAAAACCAAGATGTATCTGCTATTTCAAGTGCGTAATTGTGGAAAAATGCTATTGATGGTAAATAAAGCCATTAAACAATTTGGATGGCACCTGTCAGTGTTAAATAATTTAATGTTAGGTGTGTCTGTCAACATTTCTGCTTTCTGATTGGCTGAAAGTAAGTTTTATTCCCGAATGAAAAAAATTTTGAGTATGAGGCTGTTTTGTTAGCTTCTGCAAAAAGTAGTCCTGTAAGAAATCTGCTTATTAATTGACAAATCTTTACATTTTTTCTTTATGATTGTAAATTATAAGATATGAAGATAATATATTGTGAGTTCATAGAGGTATGAAACTAAAAACCTAATCATGCTCATGTATGAATCAGCTCTGCATATTCATACAGTGTGATTAGGTTTTTAGTTTCATACCTCAATGAAATCAACTATTGCTCTCTTCATTTCTTAATTGTAAAAGAATTCGAAAAAAAAACTTACCTTGTATCCATGCCATGCTTTGATTTTATTCTTTATTTTTTGTATTGGCTGATGGTTAGAATGGCTTTTGTGATATCATGGTTTCCCTATAACTCACAGAAATGGGCCTTTGAAAATTTAGGGAACTTAATGTCTAGTAGAGCATCTAGGCTCCCCATTGACCTCTTGTATCACATCCTGCACATTTACAGCAAAATGTTTAGAAGTGTTATTAAATGTCTTCTGGGTCCGAGGTTTTAAAACTTTTCTTGTTCTCAATTCAAAATTTTCTCAAATTTAGATTTGAGATTAAAGACCCAAATCTGTATTAGTACTCATTTTAATGTATTCACATAAAAGATAATATCGATAAGTTGTTATAAATAACAACCTATTAATATTATCTTTTATTTTCATACATTAATTTAAATTTAAAATTTGAGACAATTCTCAGTTGAGCCTGAGAAAAGTTTTATAACCTCGGGCCCAGATCTTAAGTATACATAAACTATCTTCAAAACTTGAAGCACATTTTAGTCTCATTTAAGAATACCCAGTCACACCTTTTATAAGAACTTTTAGATGGATTTAGATTACATTTTATTTTTTTCACAGGGATCTTTTTTATCTATTTAAGTATTTCATTTATATTTTGGTCGTATTACATCTGCATAACTCAAGGGAAATGGAATAATAGTGTCAATCAACGATTTAAACATGCTCTCTAGTTTTAAGGGGTCAGTTCAATACTACTGTAAGTGCCTATAGACATATAGGCACTTCCAGTAGGTTACTATTTTAAGTGCCTATATGTCTATAGGCATTTACAATAGGTTTACACTTAACCTCTTGATTTGTTTTATTCAGTGGTTAAAGAACTGTTCTGAAAAATAGTAGGTTGATATTCTTATTGATCAAAATGGATTTTTTAATCAAAACAGTTTAAGAAGTTTTCAAGGACATTTTTTCAAGGACTAATTGTGTTGAATGGTTCTATTGCTGATCTAAAGATTCTAGGATCTAGATTACATAAGGTAGTGGACCCGTAATAGTTCTGCAATATTTTTGTAGGTAATGAATGTTAACAGTGTTAACAGAGGTTTCCAAATGATTTTCATTAGGAAACCTCGGTCAACCTTGTGAAAGTTCATGAGGTCCAAAATTTTGTGGAACTATTACAGGTCCAGTTCCTTAAGACAGCTCACCAGATAAATACCTAAGCCTTGCCCTATAAACTTTTCCAGCTCATATCACCTATTATCTACATAATTATGTTTTCTATATATTTAACCCATGGTGAATAAGATTCTGAAGTCTTCTGAAATTTTACTACCCTTAGTCTTAGAGATTCCATATTTGCACACTCTTTATTTCACAAAAAAAGAGATGAAAATAGATAAGCTGAGGCATTTGGGTACTATTTTTTATGTGGCATTGATGATTATTCTTTATGAATATTGGTATCTATACTACCCATGTATAACACCATTTAGAACATCCTTCAGCTATTTCTGTGAACCGTAACAGCCCCAAGATGTATGTAAGGCAGATGGGTATGTAACAAAACAGTGTAGTAAAAACTAGTACTTCAACGAGGGCATGTTTTTTTTAGATTTATTTTTTTAAGGATCAAATTGAAACATTTTAGACAAAGCATTGTCAAAACTTAAGAACTTTAAGCAGTTGTACAAGAAAATTAAGATAGTTAGATTGTCTGTGTGATGTTCTGTATGGTATAATACGCCAGGAATCCATGTGAATTCTGGTCGGGAGACCATATCTTACATTTAAACAACAAAGGGGATGTCTTCACATCTTGGATTATAATTTTTGCTCTTCTAGAGTACAATTATTTTTGCCACGAATGTGATTTAGGTCGACATTCTAGGACATTTAAGCTCCTCTTCTTTTTATTATTTAACTTATTTGTAACTTGAACGATACTTGTTTTTGTTGACTTTCTTTGAGATAGTGTAGAAGGTTTATTTAATCTTTTGTTGAGTTTTATTCTAATCCAAAAGTATTTGTATTTTTTGTTATTTTGAATATTTTTTACCTATTGATATACATTTGTAGTAAAAATCTACGACAACATAGTACTTGTGCTCTTTATTTTTCTGACCATAAGTGAAATTATTGAATCACAAATTGATGGCTCAGTGCAAAAAAAAGTTGTAACTGCCTATATCTTTAAAGTCAGTTATAACTATTTCACACTGAGCCATTGATATGCATCAGCATTTTACATTGCATAAACCTCTTTATAACATAAAGAGGTTTATGCAATGTAAAATTTAATGCATATCGATGGCTCAGTGTTAAACAGTTGTAACTGCCATAAACATATATGTGACCCGTCAAGCTTAAAGGGACCATCTGGGAAGTATGCAAAGTGTCGACCATTGTCAGACTGCGCGGACTGCACAGACTGACTAGGGTCAAAACTTGTTGCACTTGGACAATTTTCTATATCTATAATAATCATTCTGCCTCCCTGTGAAAGAATATTTGAAATACGACCTCTGGTTGACCTGTTCTAGAATCAATCTCTTTCAAATATTTATTTTAGGAAGTTCCCAGATGGTCCCTTTTCATGTGACGTTTCACATATTATGAATAAGGTAAATGAAATGTAATCGAGCTTTCATGCAAACTGTAGATACTTTTGGTAGCCAAACGACGAATTCTTGTACCAATCTTCAAGCAACATCTCGTAAACCTACAAAACAGTGAAAAGTATGATCATTATTTCAGACATTCGAAGCTGGTCGGGTCAGTCATGTACATTTCGTATGACATACAAATCGGTATGGTCATTTTACCCAACCTTACAATTGCTTTTAAATTAATTTGTATTTTGTGTTTCCCCAGATGGAACTAATGATGGTGTAAGACTTTTATTTATTTGTCAACCAAGATTATAATCTTTGGTATTTAAAAGTTCGGTGTGGTATTATCTCAGTTTATTCCGATTTCCAAATCCTAGATTTATTTGGCGTCGATGTACAACTAAAAACATAAAAGGCCAAAGGAAATCGACAATGTAAATGGTTTTGGAATGAAATTTAATGAATGTGATTCGAGTTTTGAATGATTTTCAAGGGAGGTAAAAAATAGTCAATAATTTCGTCCGAAATAAGCTAAGCGATATTTTTCATAAAATCTTCACACTTTTCTGTTTATGTGTCTTCATGAACAAATCAGCGCGTAAAACCAACACCAGCCATTTAAGTGATGCAATTATTGGGTCGATTTGACACAAATATTTATCAGTTAAAACGATTTCAAAGCGGGTTTTTTTTTGTTGTTTTTTTTTTAAATAAATTCGAAGCGTTTTTAGTGAATGTTTGGATGAATGATTGGAGCGAGTGATTTTGGATGGTTTTGATCGAGATGAGTGGCAATTTAACACTGATGTTTTCTGTACCTATGTCAACAAAGCGTCTCCTGGCCTTGGATGGGTATCGCACCGTACAATACTCCCCCGTCGAAGTAGAGCTACAGATAAAGAGGGTATTTTGGATTTTAGATCAAAGTATTTTAATAATAATTATACAATCCATATACTGTTGATACGCATTGGAGTCGTCTTGTCGGTAGTACCATAACATAGAGTTTTGGAGACTTTTTAGACGGGCTTTACCCCCGCTTATCCGTAGCTCTCAAAGAGCGTAGTATATGTATAACACCATGTCTGTCTGTTTGTCTATCCATCTGTTCATTTTGCTACCGGAATATAGATAACACAAGAAACAAGCGACCTTGCACGCAAAACAACTACATGTATATACAATTGTTGTTCTTACCTTAAAAGGTCATATTGGTTTGGGT
This sequence comes from Fragum whitleyi, assembly GCA_948146395.1. Lineage (NCBI taxonomy): Eukaryota > Metazoa > Mollusca > Bivalvia > Cardiida > Cardiidae > Fragum > Fragum whitleyi. Next base: position 14,601,920 of record OX411545.1, read on the forward strand.
CACTAAGGTCAATGTCGCAATTGAACTTGGTCCAAAAAATTTTCCGGACTCGCATTAAAGGTAGCCGTGGACAGATAACATTGTAGAATTTTCGAATTTCTTAAAATCTCACAAAAATTGCCGAGATTTATCTTCGAAGTGTGGGCATTAGCTAACACGCAATGAAAAGGGTCTGAAGCTCGTTCATTTGACGTCGTGACATCAGTAAGGGGCCAACCCCCGCCAAAATGAGTATTTGCAAATATTTTCCGAATTAATCGAACGATTTTTACGAAAAAGGTTTACTTAGAAAGTCCAAAAATGCCCGCGCTAGTCGTTTAATTTCTGTGCACATTCAAAAAGAAAGGCATGAAACGCTATCTATTTCGCGATTTTTAAGATTTGACGCTCATTCTTTATTTCATTTTTTGTAAATAAATAAAAAATTCTCATAATTTTGTCCGGTGACCTAGGCTATTTTTTTGTTATTTTGTAACGAAAAGATAATGCTTTGCATTAAAAAAAGATACGTATTCGGGTTAAATTTTTTTTTTTTTTTTTTTTTTTTTTTTTTTTTTTTTATAAAATTCGGTTTTGTGAAATTCTTGCAACTTTTTTCGTCGAATTCGACGACGCACCAAAACCATCGTTACTATTCTTATATGACGCCAATCTCCGTGCAACAACGTATTCTGAAATATTTGAAATTAAGGTTTATTGTAAATATAGGCTACAGAAGTATTAAATATGAATGTAATTTTAAGAAATACAAAGAATCACTTTTGTGAGCATTTGACGCGACGTTGAAATATCCTTTGATTTGCGAAATCTTCGCGGAATCGAATTTTACAAAAAAAAAAAAAAAAAAAAAAAATCTAACTGGAAGACACATGTTTTTTTATTTCAAAAATCTTCAGCGGAAAGATTTTGGCAGCAACATAATTAAATTTCAGCATAGGTAACCTGACAAATTTTCGAAAAAAAAATAAATAATTTCAGTAACAGTACTCAATAAGTTACACTTAATCGTATTTCTTACATTTACATCTTCATATCAATCAAAGCATAACATCACGCGTCTTCATACAAAGTAAATGGCGTTTTAGGGATTAAAATCGGTTAATTATTTCCGAAAAAAAATGACAATTACTGCATTTGGTCCCTAAAAGAGGGGTCGGACCCTAGATGACGTCATGACGTCAACTCTACGTTATGAAATCCCTTTATATGACCAACATATGAAAGTGGGTGTTGCAAAGTTAAGTGTCCGCAGCTACCTTAAATACCGGTACCACGTGACGTAGAAATTGGGAACATTTTTACCATTGAAGCCACAGGTAGCCAACGCGGGTGGGGATAGTATAATTTTACCAAAACTTGGCCACAAAAAATTATTATACTAATTTTTTTTATCATAATGTATAATATAGACAAGGTCCCGAACTATCCTCTTTAATGCAGAAAATCTAGTCGGTCGAGATCGCGCAACTCAACTTTACACCTATAAACCCAGGTTAAATATGATGCTCTACTTAAATCACTTGTTGCATTCTATAGAAAACATTTTTCCCTGTCTCTCACGATCTAATTCTTTTCAGAAATGCCAACAATACAATTAATATTTACTCATCAATTTGGAATCGGGAAGAAAACATTTCTGCAACGGCCATTTTTGTTTATAAGCTCTCGACCAATCAGATAGCCTGATTCTACTGTTTAGTTGTAACAGGCTCTCTGATTGGTCGATTCTACAGTCCGACCGACCAACATAGCAAGTGACGTCATGATTTGTTTATTATTTTATTGCTATGTGAAATATATGGTTTAATAAATAGTATAAACACTTAATTTGACAAGGAAAAATAGCTCAGGTAGTAAGTGTGTCCGGACCTACGTCTCCGCCCCTCGAAAGTAAAGTAATCGAAGCTCTGTCAGCATACATATTTTTTTGTAATTTTATGATCTTTTAGTGTATAATATAGAAAACAATTCAATTCATTATTTTAAAATTGACTTTGGTGTGTCAGTATTTCCATATTTTTCTATTTTAAACTCATACACATGTATTCACAAATATCACAAAAATGGAAAGCGATTTTTTTCAAAATCGTTTCGTGTAAAATTGCTAATTCAATGCATTAAGTTTTGAATCTTGAATTTACGGAAAAAAAAACAATAAAAAAAACAAACAAACAGACAAACAAAAAATTCTTTGCGACGATACGAACCTTTGAAGTATATTACTTAGAGTAGGGTGCGTTACCAACTACGCTGACTACGACAGTTATTTTAGTGTGGGTTGAATGAAAATTTAATTTCAACCTTGCCTTTCAAAAGTAAACAAAACGTGACGTCACTTGCATGGGGTGGTTGATTTGTAGTTGGTGTAACGGGTCTCGACTTCAACATTATACGTAAAATACCAATAATTGAAACGCTCTTATGACAGAAGTACCGCGAAAACGTGCATAAGATGACGTCATTTAGAAAGTGATTTTACATAATGTGAAGGACAAGCTTGTCTCAGATGTCTGTACGTTATAGAAAACACCATTTATCATGTGAGACGTTTTGTTCGTAAAAGTCAAACTTCTATCGTATGTTAGTGTAGCGTCAACGTGAAATCAAATACGATTACATTATCCTTAAGTAGAAAACTGACTGTAATCTTCTGAGTAAGAAAAAATACAGAATATATGCTAAAGACGTTTGTTCGATACGATACGAAAATTTCATTTGTAAATAAAGGCCTCAGGCCCATGATTCATCATACAATACAACATCCTAATAGAAAGAAGAGTTGCAGTTACAATTTTCATATAGAGTACAATATTTCACAAGTTATCTTGATTGTATCTTGCTACTTTTTTATGATGAACTCATTTTCACTTTTTATTAAACTTCTATCGTATGTCAGTGTAGCGTCAACGTGAAATCAAATACGATTACATTATCCTAAGGAAGAAAACTGACCGTAATCTTCTGATTAAGAAAAAGTATAGAATATACGGTATAGACGTGTTGTTCGAAAAAGTCAAACTTCTATCGTACGTTAGTGTAGCGTCAACGTGCAATCAAATACGATTAACTTATCCTAAAGTAGAAAACTGTCCGTAATATTCTGATTAAGAAGAAATAAAGAGTTTAAGAATTACCAACTATTCCGATGGTTTATAAAGATAGGCCATGTTCATTGTTAAAGTCTTAATTGATTTCAATCTTTACACACATACATATTTAATACATGTATAAGAAAGACCTCATTTATTTATTTATTTATTTATTTTTTTAAAAAAAATCGTTTTTTGAAAGTGAATGTGTTTTTTAAGCTATGGTAGTCATTTTGTCTACCAAAAGGTCTTCTTCATTAACAAGTATTGACCTTTTCATCTCCAAATCCCATTGCATTATGAGAGATCAATCTAAATCATGTGAAGCATACCAATTCTGTCATCTCATACCGATCATCTCCTGAATATGAATAGTAAGAAATAGTGAAGGATATGCCGTGTGGTGTGTTGCAAAAATGTATTAAAAAAATTGTTCGAAAAAATACTATGATGTAAAATATATATTGACTAAATAAAAATAATGATATTTACACATTATATATCTATGAGGTAGAACATTCTACTGATGCTTTAAAAAATGGTAAAAAAAATAATTCAACAAAAATGTAGAAAAAATAAAAATAACTTTATTCATTAGAAAAAAATTGACGCAAAACATGTTGTAAAAAATATGTAGTAAAAAAATATATATGTGAACAATAATTAGAATAGTGGGATAGCCAAATTAGTTTGTCATGACGAATTCCATTGCTTCCTCTATTATTCAAATGTGAAGGCCCGCCTAGGCAGAGTAATAAAATACGCCATCCCTTACGTCATCGGATATCCTTTACCGCTAGCTCTTGCAATAACTCCAATAATTATTTCAGCTAGTGGAAATATATTTATAATATGACCTACGTCGCCGGAGTGAAATAACCGCGTTGAATATTTTTGATATTACACGGGTGTTATTACACTAGTGGAATAACTATGCAAATGAGATCAGAGCGAATAGCAACGCTATTTTGTAATCGCGAAAATGACGTCATAATGTATATATTTTGACGTCAATTTCAATCGGCGTTATAAGTTTCTCGGAAAATTGAAATGTTGAATTTTAAGAATTTTGACGACTTTTCGAGAAAATTCGGGTCATATTATAAATGGAATATAAAATTTGTGCTCATAAAATACCGAATTAATTAAACTCGACATTAAAAACAGATGAAAAACTCGGCACAGCCTCGTTTTTATCTGTTTACAGATGACTCGTTTAATAAATTCAGTGTTACATGACGACTCATTCGATATCCTCTATGTCTACCGACGCCGGCTCTGACTCACTTTTTACGGATATCGAGGCCGTGGCTATATCGGACTTGATACTGTTTGAATAGGATATACAATGCCACCTTTTTAAGTTTGGTTGTCATATAAGGTAGACAGGGGCACCTAACCACGAATTCCTTGTAGGCCTATATTTCTCCCAGTAAATCTTCGGGAAGTCTATTTTGCCGATTACTTTCGTGAGTAGTGTCGCTGGCGAAAATAAATGTTCTATGACGTAGATTACTACTAAGCTATCCTAACAATTCTAATTTTTGAATAAATACATCTTTTTAACAAAATGAATATTTTTTTAACCCATAAATATTTTCTATTGAACAAAACTATTTTTATGCCAATTAAATATTTTTTTTTTCAACCCAGACACTTTTATTTAACGAACATTTTTAATACCAGATACATAGCCAAAATATAGATATAAACTTTGACGCCATTATAATTATTTTATTGAACAAATATTTTTATACGATTGAGCAATACATTACACGCAATAGACTATACACTATAGATTTTCTTATAAACGCCCAATTGTTCATTTGTACCGTTTTTCTATTTTAGAAGGAATAGTTTATAAGAAGCTGCAAGGTTAGAAAACCAAGATATTGGTCATCTAATATTACCTATCCAAGAAATAGAGTCAGACCCCAGGGTTTGCGAAGATTAATGTAGACTTATTCAAAATATCTTGGCGCTACCCCCCCCCCCCCCCCCCCCCCCCATTTCATATTTTAGTCAAATTGCCTTGAACAACAACCAGGTCGGTTTAGAAAGCATGGTTAATGGTTGCCCACACCATAACCCCGCCACCAACGAAGCAGTTATTCTCTAGAACATTCTTCATATTTTGGTATTAACCTTTTCCCGCCCCGTGGTTCAGGAGATTTCATTCAAAGATTTCAAAGTGAAAAAATGCCACGCCCGGTCACGCCCTTAATAATGTATAAATTAAAATTTTGCGAACAATTTCACCCAAGGTTCACCAAAGGAACATTCTGGTAAAGTTTCATTGAAATCGGCACAGTGGTTCAGGAGAAGAAGTTTTTAAGATTCTTGACGACGGACGACGCACTCAGGGTGATCCTAAAAGCTCCCATTGAGTACGTTGTGCTCAGGTGAGCTAATAAATAAAAAAGAAAATATAGCTTACAATTTTCGTTTTTACACACGATATTCTTTATAAGTTTCACAAAATTGCTTGATTATCAATGCACCCTAAAATTATTTCAACGGTAAGATCGATAGTTTTTTGCACTTTTGCAAAGTTATTTGACAGTAAATATATAATACGTACTTAGTGTATTATATGAAAAAAAATATCTAACGAGGTTGGGAGAATTGAAAATTGTCGAGGCTCTGCCGAGACAATTATCAATTCTCACAACCGAGTTAGATATTTTTTCATATAATACACTTAGTACGTATTATATTTATCTTATAACCTCTATTTGTCTTGTTTTCGACGATGTTTCTTACTGAAATGCAAGTTTCTAAAAATAACCACATTATATCTTTGTTCTAAAAATAACTATGTGATATCATAAAAAATATCATACGGGATGTTATCATACAGATATTGGTATAGTTATAAGATAAATGATAATAACGAAATACCACGGAATCATTTTAAAAACGAATTATTCAACAAGATGTGTATGTTAAACACGAATGCCCCCGGAACAGCATTTTTTTAAAGTTTGACCTTGACCTTGTCAGATGACCTTGACCTTGTCACATGACATTGACTTTGGTGTACAGCTTTGTATGTCAAATACTTTTGGAGAAAAGGCAAAGGTTAAGTTTTCAGGTTAAGTTTTCGGACAGACGGACGGACAGACAGACATACAGACGGACATGAGTAAAACAATATGCCCCCGATCTCTCGATACGGGGGCATAAAAATAAACTAAAAGTGGGCAACGCTTGCCTTCTATAGAGACCATTGGTACGCTACGAAATTTTCAAAATATACCTTAAAGAAATCATTTGCTAAACTGTCATACCTGAAAGTATCTTAAATTGCTAAAATTGAACAATGGGCCATAATGGCCATAAATCACTCACCTTGGTTTACTGAAAATTACAATGAGAAATCATGACTCATTTGCATAGTAAAAAAGTATATCATTATTTTATTTATTGTAATGTTTAGTTAAATAATTTTAAATAATCGTCATCAAAGGAAGAATCATGTTAAGTTCCATTGATATTGGCTATTGGTTCGGGAGAAAAGGATTTTTAAAGATTTAAAGTGACAATAAGCCATGCCCAAATTGGGAGTTAATCATACTTTCTTTAACGATTGAAGAAGAGGACCGCCAAATAAATATTTATGCCTTGTTTCGTCAAAATTTGCCCGAGAGTAAGGAGGAGGGGATTTTTAAAATAAGCCTCGCCCTTCCACGCTAATATTTGTAGGGTCAATCAAAATTTCTTGAACAGCTTAAGAAGATGATATCCAATGAACATGTCTGCAATGGTTCGTCAAAATTGAACCATTGGTTTGGGAGAAGATTTTTAAAGAATTCAAAGTAAAATTAAGCCACACCATGTAACACCCATATTTGGGGGTCAACAAAAATTCTTGAACAACTAAAGAAAAGGGTCACCAAAGGAATGTTTCTGACAAGTTTCGATAAAATTAACCCATTGGTTGTTTGAGATATTCAAAGAAAAGCCCGCATTCGCCAAGAGACACGCATCCCGCCGTGACAATAGCTCGTTGGAGCTAAAAACAAATACATCGTATACAATATTCAAAATTAGACAAATGTATCACCTATCCTTTCCGACATTTTTCTCCCACCCACTTGGTTCAAGATAGTTGCATGAGGCTTAGATAAATTGAACGGTGTACATATGCAAGAATAACTGACAAGAATTTATTGTTAGGTACTCAAGACGCCATGACTGAAGACTGTGTTTCCTATGCATTCAAACAAACGCACCCAGAAAATTCTTTTATTGATTGATTGATTGAATGGAGTTAAACGTCACTTTCAACATTTTTTTCAGTTATATCGCGGCGGCTGGAGCACCTAACAATGGAGTCCTGGTATTTCTCTCACCAGTACAACCATCACATCCTTTCCTAAACAAACCTTTGTTAACAAAGCCCCGGGTTAGTGCTTAAGGGCCAATGAAACTCTTGTTTTTTGAGCATACAAACATCAGTGATCAAACATTGACACAATGACAGTTCAGTGTTTAAGAGTCTGATTCTGTCTTGAACATAAAGGAACTCTAAGTAATTTGGTACTACTGTTCTCCACGGCGAAGAGATGTCCTTTTGACATGACTTTATAGATCTGTAGCTCAAATGTAACTGTCAGGTCAAGGTCAAACATTGAAATTGAACCTTTCGAAAGCATAGCTCAATTAATATGATTCTAAATTGACATTACGTTGCTAGTATTGTCTATCGGGAAAAGGCGTGTCCTTTAAAAAAAAATACTCGTGTGTATATGTAAAGATTTGAGTTCAATCTCACAGCTCATACAAGTAAAATTAACTTATCTGGGGCATAGCTTGTAAATACCGACGTATCTTCTAAAAAGATACATTTTAAAGCGCAAATGTTTCGGAGGAAACCCGAGATATTGATAAAGCCTTGTCTACGCCTTCGTCGTTGTGAGACATTTTGTGATATCTCTTGTTCTACTAAAGACATTCACTTGAAACTTAGCACATATTTTTACTTTCAAAAGAGCAACCACTTGGCTCACTTCAATGAAATTTTGTTAAGAGATGTTCCTTGGTGACCCTTTTCAACCATTCTTCGCAAAATTCTGATTGGCCAATAAATGCTGGTATCGAAGGGCAGGGCATTCTTTTACTATGAAATCTTTGGACGCCATCTCCTAAACCAATAGACCAATTCCATTGAAATTTTGTCAGAAAGTTTCTTGTGCGACGTCAACTAAACCAATAAATTTCAGGTTTGCGGAACCCTTTTGTTAGTTTGCCTAAATACATGTGATATATTCTGATAGAGCAATATCCCTTATAGTAATAATCAAGAATAAAAATATTGCACACTTAAACATCAACGATACCCAAAGAGAATACTGGGCAATTGTCAGAAGCATGGTACAAAGTCTTTAATTGAATAATAAAAGAAACATTTAAAAAAAAAGTTTATCTAAAATGAATTGAGAGAACACAAATACACCTTTTTAAGCATGCTCCCTATCTTTTTTACTTTCTTTTTTGTCAATTTTGACTATTTGTCCCTTTTTCACATTACACACACAAAAAAATTGCTTTTGATTCATCATTTTCAGAGAAAAGGTAATAATGAATTGGGTTGATGAAAAATGTTAAGAAACGATTCTTTTCATTTATGTTGAAAAAATAAATGATAATTGTTGAGTTTTGTTCTGGAACCTCATCCTTTACAATAAGGAAACAGGTTATTTAAATTTGGTTTTATTTCTGAATGAAGCGAGCTATTGTCATGGCGGATTGTCCGTCGTGCTTCCTTCCGTGCGTAAACGTTTTCTTCAATCATCTTCTCCCAAACCAAAGGGCGTATTTTAACGAAACTTGGTAGAAATGATCCTTGGGTGCCCATCTTCTTAAATTGTTCAAGAAATTTTGATTCACCCCCAAATATGGGCGTGGCAAATTTTCATAACAAAGTCTTAAAAAAACTTCTCCTCCCAAACCATTGGGTCAATTTCAATGAAACTCGGCATAGATGTTCCTTGGGAGATCCTTAAGTTTTAAAAATTGTTCACGGAATTTTGATTGGCTAATAAATATGAGCCTTGCAGGGTTGGGCATTTCATCACATTAAAATCTTTAAAAAAAAATCTCATCCCAAACCATTTAGCCGATTTAAATGAAACTTTGTATGGATGTTCCTCTGAAGACCCTTTACTTAAATTGTATAAGACATTTTGATTGACCCCCAAATATGGGCGTTGGAGGGTGGGGCATTTTTTCCACGTTTAAGTCTTTTTTTATTAGACTTTTTTTATTTAAAAATCTTCTCATTGGGCGAATTCCAATGGAACTTTGCATGGCTGTTCCTTGGGTGACCCTTTACTTAAAGCTGCTCTTTCACATTTCTTCATAGAAAAAATACAAAACTGGTTCTTAGATACGGAATGATGTTTAAGAAACGCACATGAGTACGGTACTAACAACAACTAATTTCAAAGAATTAGCTTAAATGTTCGAAGCGACAAGGTCAGTGAGAGACCCAGTCTATTTACATCCACTTTTTAAATTACGAAATTGTTTTTTTTTTCATGTAAAGTTTCTTTTTATTTGCATGTATCGATATGTAGTTTCCCAACTGACAAATACTTTGACCTTGACCTTTGCTAGAATGGGACAAACAGGTGGAATTGCATGTTTAAATAGTTGGTTAAAAATTTCAGAATAATCTTTATGGCGTTAGTAGTTGCTTTACTTTTCAGAAAGGAATTCCGCTAAATTCAGGAAAATCTGTCTTTTTTCCCGTGTCTTACCAGATCGAATAATATTATTGTAGAGTTTTCTGCACAACGAAGTCATAATTTAAGATTAATTTTACAAAAAAAATCAAAAGTCGCATTTTCCAAATCTGTGAAAGAGCAGCTTTAAATTGTTAAAAAATGATTGACCTCCAAACATGGGTGCGGCAGTGTGGGGCATTTTTTTCTCGAAAAAATCTTAAAAATCCGTCTCCTCCCTAACCTTTGGGCTGTTTTCAGTGAAACTTGGCATGGATGTTCTATGGGTGACCCTTTACTTATTTTTTTCAAGGAATTTTGATTGACACCCCCTCCCCCAATATGGGCAGGGCGAAACTCTACGGTTATTGAAGCCAGTGGAGCGATACAGGCCCTCTTGGGCATCTTCTTAATGACGTGAGTTTCAACCGTCGAAATAACGTTGTTTTTGTTAAAAAATATTTGCTTAAAATCAAACAGATGGATACTATGTCTATATATACACGATTAAGGGTAAAAAAATATTGTCCTTGCATATTAAGGGCAAATTGTAACTTTCGAAACTAACGTTTGTCATCTTTTGACGTATTATTCGTTGGCCGTTAATCAAACCTTAAAAAACTCAGTTTGAAAGCTTTAAAATGATATCTCATTCATTGGTTGTTGATTTCTTAAAAAAAAGACTTCACCTCATTTGTTTATTCACGAATCTTTTAAAGACTTTTGTTCTTCAGTATATTTCAGGTCAAGCAAAAGTATTTAGCCATCAACTTTAGAAAAGGACATTGAATGCTTCCAAAATTACCCGGAGGGTTGAAATTGGGTTGCTAAATCATACTGATGAAAAATCAACTAACAGTGAAAAGATCTTCCATTTTGGTCGAACTTTTATTTTGGGAAAAAAAACTCAATTTCCGTAAAACAAATACGTAACAAAGCAATTGAATTTTTTTTGCCAAAACTTGGTCGCAGGAATAATTGCATTTGATTTGCATGATTTCAAAAGATATACGGTGTACGAGTCCATGACCGTTGAAAAATTGTATGTGAGAAGCAAACTAAGAATACTTAAGTTGTTAAAAGTCTTCAAAAGTAGTTCCTGAATCAACCACTTCATTAACGATCAGTACGTATGAATCTCTTGCGCCTAATTCATAAACACGATTTTAAATTTTTCAGCACCCAAATTAGATATCAGAGATTTACGTAGAATTTCTGCTGAACCTGTTTTAAATGTGTAGCACGCAAAATTTACAAAAGACATTCGATAAGACATTTGACTAAATATGCATTTGAATGTCAAATTCGACTTAGACAATAGATATTTATTACAATCGACAAATCCTTCTTTGAACGTTTAAGCGCCGAGCTTTGAATGTTTCACATCATAATTAAACATATGTTTTTTTTCATTTCGATTTTATTTTGTAACACACGAATTCGACATTCGATAAGACATTCGACTAAGAGAATTTCTGAACGACTAACACTCGAATTAATACATTAGACGGAATCCGGGTTGAATTTCTTAAATATGGGGTTTAAAGGAATATAGTTGAGTTAGACCCCTGAATTTGCGAAGATGTTTCCATTAGTACAAATTATGACAAAAAATGAGCATTGCTGTCCATGAATCTTTTTTACCAATTCAATTCAATTCGTTTATTGATACATTTCAGGCCTCCAGCCTATTGTACATATATGTTACAAACAAGTTACATAAACATGTGTACCATTCTATCCACACTTTATTAACACTTGACCAAACCTCGGGTTGATTAAGGTTCATGTAAAGTGTTTGAGACCCAATTTTAAGGGCATTCATTTGCCAAGAAAAATCAGTATGTCCAGGAATATTATATATCAAAATGAAGCTATTTATGAGCACAAGCACTTGAAAAACATAAGACTGTTATTACTATAGCGGTATAGCCAAAACGTTGTGGAAAAGGGTCATTTTGTACAGAACAAGCAACTGCATGACTGTTGGATAAAATTGGCTCATATTTTAACAAAGTCTAGCTTAAAGTACCATCCAGGTAGTGCTACAACCATTAGTAGAAAACTCGGCCGCAAAACGTAGTTATGCAAGCAATTTATTTTGACTTATTTTATAAACACATATGCCATATATGTAGTTCTAATTTTGTAAACGTGTAGATCTTTTTAGGGTATGGTGTGTTATCAAGACATCAATAGACAATAATTGTTTATATACCTGTAAGGTTGTTTAGCAATATATCATTTTCTATTTCACTGAATGATAAATATATAGTTATACTGTAGATCATTGAATTAAAAAAACTATAATTTGAAATAAATCGCGGAAAATATTTCACAATATAATGGTGTGATGTTGCACCATACCTTACATCTATTTTGAAAACAGGCCAAACCGGTTTGACATGTATGTTGACAAAATAAATGGAAATTGGTTGTTTCAAAAGAGCCTTTTGAGACTAAGTTTTATATCTGAGGTTGTAGCACTACCTGGATGGTACTTCAGACTGAACTTTGTTAAAATACGGTGCAATTTTATGCAACCGTCATGCAGTTGCTTGTTCTGTACAAAATGACCCTATTCCACAATGCTTTGGCTATACCGCTATAGGCTATGGCGGTCTTATGTTGCCTAACTGCTTGTGCTCATGAAAAGCTTCATTTTGATATATAAATTACCTGGACAAACTGCTTTTTCTTGGCTAATGAAGTGCCCTAAATATTGGGTCTCAAACACTTTACATGAACCTTAAGCAAAGCAAAGCATAGATGTTTTCTCTGATATTAGACCCACTGACCTAGTTTAATACCCCAGTTGAGCAAATTTCAAACTTGTCCAAGGTTTCTTCAACACTATCATTCTAACCATTTTTTAAGGTTCATGTAAAGTGTTTGAGACCCAATTTAAGGGCGCTTCATTAGCCTAGAAAAAGCAGTATGTCCAGGTTTATTGTATATCAAAATGAAGCTATTTTTGAACACAAGCAGTTGAGCAACATAAGTACGCCATAACTATAGCGGTAAAGCCAAAACATTGTGGAAAAAGGGTCATTTTGTACAGATCAAGCAACTGCAGGATGGTTTGATAAAACTGGCTCATATTTTAACATAGTAGAGTCTAAAGTACTATCCAGGTAGTGCTACAACCGTTGATATAAAACGCGGTCTCAATAAGCTCCTTTGAAACAATCAATTTCCATTTATTTTGTCAACGTACTTGTCAAACCGGTTTGGTCTGTTTTCAAAATAGATGCTAGGTATGGTGCAATAGCACACCATAATATTGTGAAATATTTTTTGCAATTTATTTCAAATTAAAGTTTTTGAAATCACAGATCTATAATAAATTACTTTATATTTATGATTCCGTGAAATAGAAATAGATATATTGCTAAACAACCTTACAGGTAAATAAACTATTAATGTCTATTCATGATGTGATAACACACCATACCTTAAAAAGATCTACACGTTTTCAAAATTAGAATGACATATATGACATATGTGTTTATAAAATAAGTCAAAATAAGATGCTTGCATAACTACGTTTTGGGCTCGAGTTTTAAACTAACGTTTGTAGTAGTACCTGGGTCGTACTTTTTTAGACTGTAATTTGTTAAAATATGAGCTAATTTTATCCAACAGTCATGCAGTTGCTTGTTCTGTACAAAATGACCCTTTTCCACAATGTTTTGCTATACCGCTATAGGCTATGGCAGACTTATGTTGCTTAATTCCGTGTGCTCATAATTAGCTTCAATTTGATATATAATATACCTGGACATGTGCCTTTTTCTTGGCAAATGAAGTGTTTTAAAATTGGGCCTCAAACACTTTTCATGAACCTTAAGGTTGACCGGGATAAAATAAGGCTTCATGGTTTTCTAAGAACTCTGATTTTTTTTTGTCACCAGATCACCAAATTATCACCTTTGACATTTTTTCAAGACGATCACTTTAGCTTTCAAATGTGGTCTTTAGAGAGTCTACAATCATTTTCTACGATTTTTTACCATGTTTTTGACCTTAAATGACCATAGTTGGAAATTAAATGAGATTTTATCATTGCATGCATTAATTTTAATGTTAATTTGGCCAAAAATGTGGTTGTTTGGGTCTAAACAACTAATATGTAAGGAGTTAAATCCTATTAAGTTACAAATTCATTATTTTACAAAGATGTCCCCAAGCCTAGTTACGGTATTGAAAATCTAAAAGAGTACAAACAAGAGGACCATGATCGTATATCGCTCTTCTTAGTTAGTCAACTTATAATTTGTCAACCATGTTATAAAAAACCAGTGATTGATTGATGTACGTTTAGGTTGGTTTTGAAAGCAATAGACTTAAATTTCATTTTACTGCATTTTTTTTTTTAATTTTGGTAAGTTTTCAACTTTTCTATTATCATGGCATCCAAAGTTATTGAAAACTGCATTCTTTTAACACCCCTACCAAGTTTAAAACTGATTGGCCTAATGATTTAAGAGAAGATAATTTTCCTAAGATTTTCAACATTTTTTTCACATTCAGTTACCATGGAAACCAGAGTTTTTGATTGAATGGAATTCTTTATACAACTTTGGAAGAGATTTACCCAAGGATCACCCTTACCAAGTTTCAGCTTAATTGACCGCTGGTTTAGAAGAAGATGAATCTGTTCCAAGACTTTCGGCATTTAATGGCCTTTCTGTCACAATGGAGTTTTTGATAGAATTAAATTCTTAAACAACTTTTGTACAGCTTTATCCTATGAACAACCCTGCCAAGTTTCAGCTTGATTGGCCTATTGGTTTAGGAGATGATGATTTTAGTCTAGGATTTCGGCCATTTTTGAAGCTTTTCTGTTGCATAAACTTTTGAAAAGATTCTACGCTGCAAAGTTTCAGCATGATAAGCCAAATGATTAAGAGAAGAAGAGTTTTCTAAGATGGCCACTTTTTCTGCAATTCCGTGACCATGGAAACCAGAGGTTTTTTTTATGAAATTAAAATGTTTTAACAACCTATGAAGAACTTCACCAATTCCAGCAAATTTTCAGCTTGATTGGCCTGTTGATTTAGGAGGAGAATATTTTTCTAACATTTTCGGCAAATGTTTAGCCTTTCCGTTACCATTTCCGTTTCATTTTTAATGAAATTAAAATGTTTTAACAACTTATGAAGAACTTCACAAATTCCAGCAAATTTTCAGCTTGATTGGCCTGTTGATTTAGGAGGAGAATATTTTTCTAACATTTTCGGCAAATTTTTAGCCTTTCCGTTACCATTTTTACAGTTTTTTTTAAGAAATTAACTTCTTTAAGCAATTTTGAAGAGCATTAACTTAGAAACATCCCTGCCAAGTTTGAACTTGATTGGCCTTGTGGTTAAGGAGAAAAATTTTTCGATGATTTTTGGCTTTTCCATTACCATGGCAATCAGAGTTTTTGATGAAATTACATTATTTTAACAACTTTTGCAGAGCTTCACCCAAGGAACATCCCTGCCAAGCTTTGGCTTGATTGGTCGAGTGGTTTAGGAGGAGAAGATGTTTAAAGAAATTGTTGACGGATGGAAGATGACCGGACGACGGACGGTGAGTGATCACAATAGCTTACCTAGAGCACTATGCCCAGGTGAGCTAAAATATTCAATATTTGTATAGATTTTTTTCAAAGATTCCTGTATTAGATGCAATAAAGAGAGGGAGAGCTACAGACAATTCTGCAACTAGTTTCGGATAGTACATTCGTGTTTTGGTTTTCAGTAGACAACGTTGTCAAAAATGATCTTTTAAACATCGATGCTATAAATGCTATTTTGGAAGATGACTAGGACACACCATAAGAAGCTGCAGGACAGTGGAATTTTTCAATTCAACTAGTTGTCTTCTGGTTACTGCTATGATCAATGATGTTTGGTTTCACTGTGTTATTGGGGATTTACGCCAAATAGTCAAAAAAAGGGGGTAGATAACATGTCCACATACACCATGGGCGTAACAAGAATTTTGAAATTTATACGCACCCAGATGGCAACAAACATAGAATACTAGGAGGTATCAAAAGTTCCGAGACAAATGCGAGTACTTATTTGTTATTAGCTCGATTGAAATAATATTTCGACAAAAGCGCCAGGTGGGTATTTGCCCTTATTTGACAAATTTTTAACACTGTGCAATTATTCATTTGCTTTAAATTCGTTGAAAAGAAGCCATGCATTGCCGTTTCAAGGGCACTGCAAAGGTTTTTGACATTGGGTTTCATTTAGGTCTCATAAAATCTGTATTTCAAGACGATTTTGAAAATTCGAATTTTTGCGTAATAAGTATTTAATTTTCATGAAAAAGTACGCGAAATCGACGTTCTCTCAATTCACATGATCATGATGTCATTTCAAACAACGTCTCGGGATGTTCTTTTTTTTTTTTTTTTTTTTTTGAAAACAACGTTACGTCGGGGCACTTTGAAATGGCGACTCAAACAGAGATTCGCGGTTCGATTAGATTTTGTGCTGGGTCTCAGACACAAAAACATATTTCAACATCTTACAGTCAATAGTTTCCAGATCATTGGTTTTTCGATGGCACACGAGATTTCGCGATGGTTTCTAGTCGATTGAAGACAATGAACGATGTTGAAGACTAAAATCTGCTATTAGTCAACAGACAATTGGTGAGGTAAAGGGAATGGTAGAAATTGAAAGAAGATTAAGTATCCACGAAATCATAGAGGGGGTGACAAATGACATTAGTTATGGGTCATACATTGCATTTTGACGAATTATCTCGAGATGCGAAGAGTTTGTGCACGATGGATCCCACGATTGTTAAGTTCGGAGCAAGAGGAACAAAACATGGATCTGGAGTAGGACTTTCTTCGAACTGTTCAAAGACAAGGTGAAAGATATTGTGCTAATTTTATAACAATCGGTGAAACCTGGCTTCACATGTTCGATCCGGAGACCAAACAAGAGTCGAGCTTTTTAAACATACGGACTCGCCTCGACCAAAAAGGCTCGGGAGACAAAGTCAAGTTCGTTTTCTTCGATGTGTCTTGAGTCATCCTGTCACATAAGGTCCCAAAAGGGCAGACTGTCACAGCTGCTTATTTCTCGCAGGTAACTCAAAAAGCATCTTTCAATTACAATCTAACTAATTTACTTATAATAGGGTCTTATGAGATTGCATACGGTTCTCTTTTCTTCGGGTTATTCGGAAACATTTTCGCCTTATCGTTGCGGTGGAGAAACCACAACTTACAGACATGGTACTGCACATGGACAATGCACCTTCTCATACAGCTGATCTGACTCCGGAAACACTGCGTATGTGCAGAATAAACACTATTGCCCATCCACCATACATCCA
Organism: Fragum whitleyi; assembly: GCA_948146395.1. Taxonomy (NCBI): domain Eukaryota; kingdom Metazoa; phylum Mollusca; class Bivalvia; order Cardiida; family Cardiidae; genus Fragum; species Fragum whitleyi. Next base: position 14,619,087 of record OX411545.1, read on the forward strand.
AGATATGGCCCCGTGTGTTTTTGCCGTATTACCGCACATCAAAATGGAACTGCGAGGTCGACACTTGGATTCACTTGAAGAATTGAGATTATCACTTAAGGCAACTATAGAAAACATGCAAGACTATTATTTTCGAGATGTTATTTATAGACAATGGACCGCCTGAATGCAGAAATGTATAGAACACTCTGGAGAATTTTGAATTTTGAAAAGGAATAACTATGTTTGGGTGTCCGATAAGCTAACGCTAAAAGACTTGCGCACGCTGACGTTAAACGGACGTCATTATTTTTGCCCCGAAACTCTGTATATGCCCTTATACAATTTTGTGTAAAATTGTTTATGCTTTTGGTATTTTGAATAAATGTAATATTCTAGTCGCATAAAAATAGACCTCAAAGGGATTCAATTTTTTGTATTTCTTACTCATTAAAGGAAAAAAATTACGTCACTAGTCCCAAAACCTTTTGATAGTCTCTTGTGTATCGGAAAAAGGCGATATGTGGACTGTTACAAAATATGAATGTCTTCCGCCCGTCCCCCTTTTCTATCATTTGAACGTTGGTAAGTGATCGAAACAACGGTACTACAGCTCTCAGTAGAGCCAGGCAAGCTCAACAGGTTGGTCGACGCAAAAAACCCAGAATATGGATTGGCAACATAATGTGTATGTCAAATGTGAACCAGTGCAAAACTCCCAACAGCGCAGAAAAAGAAAGACTTTATCAGGCTGGATTCACACATAGATGTTTTATATTCATGTATTGAAGTTTTATAAACACACATTAATACTTTATCTTCACGAATATTCAAACTTTGATGCATGATATTCGTGTGTTAAAGTTTTATATTCACGCATTGATGTTTTATCTTCACGTATTGATGTTTTATATTCACTAATTGATTTTTTTTGTTCACGCATTGCTGGTTTTTCTTCATGTAGTGAAGTTTTATATTCACTTATTGGTGAATTATCTGCACGTATTGCAGTTATACATTCACATATTGATGTGTTATATTCATGTTTTGAAGTTTTATAAACACGCATAAATATTTTATCTTCACGAATTGAAGAGTTATATTCCTGCATTGATATATTATCTTCGTATATTGAAGTTTTATATTCACGAATTAATGCTTTATCTACATGTATTGAAGTTTTATATTCACATATTATTGTTTTATCTTCATGTATTGACGTTTTATAATCACGCATTGATGTTTTATCTTCGCGCATTTAAGTTTTATATTTACCCATTCATTTTTTATCTTCGTGTATTGGAATTTGATATTCACGCATTGATGTTTCATCTGCATGTATTATAATTATATCTTGCTGCCTTGTTATTTTACCTGTTTATGTAACATATTTTTGGCATATATGACTGCTCTGGCGCTCCATAGAGGTTACCCGAAGAAAAGTTTTACAATAATTTAACAAAATTTCTTTCGTTTTGACATACTTAGTACCGTCCTGACTTGCCAAACGCTAACTCAATTAAATACAAAATTAAATACAAACACTGGTCCAACATTGAGTCATCAAGTAAAATAAGCAAAGGAGAAACCAATTATTTCATACCGAAGAACTAAGACCTTTTGGGCCGCCCTTTAAGCGCAGTTTGTAGCGCGTCGGACAATAATTCAAAAGGTCTCGGGTTCGATTTTCAACGGCGACACTTATATTTCCGACTATTTGTCTTCCACCAATTGGCTAATTATCAAAGACCTATGATGTGGGGTAGCGGCTGGGAAAGCATGTAATGGTACAGTTGACAACATCGCGGAATTTACAAGGTGAACGATTTTGGAATGATGTTGAATGAGTGAGAGGGGCGAGTTTTGAGTGAATTTTAAGGTAATCCATTATCACTTATTTTGTTCATGATAAACAAAATAAGCGGTATGTATTATCTCCCTTTAATAAAATATGCAAAAACGTTCTGTAAATACCTTCCCATTTCTGCCAGAACCAATGAGAAGCTTAAAAATTCAATTATTAGTATATCGCTATTTGGTTCTTGCTTTATTCATTTTGAAGGAAGTTGTTGATCTTAGATTTTTTGGTCATTTTGAGCGTTTTTGAACGGTCTGAGTGAGTGTTTGAAGTGAATGTTTCGAGTGCTGATTGGGCCATTTAGAGTTGTTTTGTTTGAGATGACTGTCAATTTCACGATGTAAATAACTAGTACTTTGGGACATTTTGTGAGAGCCAAAACAAGAACTGCAGCAACAAATGACAGGGTTCGACATTAAGGGGAGTCTGGGACTCCTTATTTTCGTGTTAGGACTCCCTTATTTTGTAAGTCAGAAGTCCAATGGACTCCCTTGGTCATAGGAGAGTAATTCAACAAACAAATTAACTTTCGATTTTTTAGCTCTCTTCACAACAAGAGATGTTATAGATAACATTTCAGAAGGAACCGGTGGAAAAGAAGAAATTGCTTAAAACAAGCAATTTCTTCTTTTTCACAATGTTTTAAATACATCGTATGACAGTTATAACTCCTTACTTTTAGGTTGGACTCCATGATTCTTATGGTGGGAGTCAACTGGACTCTTTATCCACAAAAAATAGTTTCAAACCCTGAATGACTCTCTCGAAAATTGTGGACCATGTTAAACAGCCAGGTGTCGAACTCGAAATATCATGCAAAGACACACACAGACTTTCAATTCGCATCTTGACGCTGTTTTTGCAATGTAAGGCTCACACAATGCAAAACTTTAATTGTTTGATGTGCATATCTCTTGAGACGTATGATATGCCAAAAACAATATGTTGGTGAATCTAAGAAGCAGATAAACAAGCGCATTTATTTGGACCGATCTGACTGGAAAACCCGTAGATTCAATGGGTCTCTAGTTGCAGAAGTTTTGTTGCTTTGAAGCAAACAACAATGTTTCGACAAACAACGCAAAATACTGGAGAAATATTTGATTGTGGATTATTTTGAGAATGGCTATTGCGTGTGCGTCGTTTTCGGGTGGGTAACGAACTTGACATATTTGCGCGTGGACTGCATTTCGACGGCGGATGTTGCAACATTTAGCCAATTTGCTTCGAAACTGAATTTTTGAGAGACAAAATGTGGTTAATTTTTTTCATATCCCTCGTAAATATAAAGTGTCGGTGTCAAAGATATCTTCAGATGGATAAAAAGACGTCCGTTGCTCCCCCTTTTTTGTTGTTGGGGGGGGGGGGGATTAAGCATTTGTTTTATAGGTTTGAAACATTATTAATTGAGTGCAGTCAATCAGTCAATTATTTTTCAAAGCGAACTACAAAAAAGTTGAGAGTGATACATTGTTGTAATAGGTAACATGCACTTGTTGACCTTTAATCTCTTTAATTTACATAAAAGACATTTCCTCGACTAAAATTATTTCTAGATGTCTCCTCAAAAATAATTAATTTTTACTCGGATTCAAGATGGCTGCCGCGGCTGACAATACTAAATGTGATTTCAATTCGAAATATTCACAGATACCTCGCTTGAAAATTAAGTGTTAAGTAATCTATGGCTTCCGAAAATCAAACACAGGTAGCAACATTTAACAGTGTCTGTGAAAACCAAATTAAGACAAAGTATAAACAAATACATCATCCCTCGTCCACATATTACCATGCCCGATTCGTAAATTACATATTCATTCGAATTTCTAATCGATTGCCTCATATCTAAATGAGAAATGAGACATTAAAAACGGGTCAGATAAATGTCTATTATTAATGTATAAAATTCAGGGCGAGGTGTCATATATTCATAAATTTATTTGATCGAATGACTGACTTGGAATTTAGACATTCAAAAATGGGCCCTGTAAAACGGCTGATCGAAAGACTAAGTATTATTCGGGTTTCACCGAAAGTCTATCAAAATTGCGAATGTTCTAGTGTCTAATCAAATGCCTTAAAATTCCTTTGATAAAATACCTGATATGTAACTCGTTTGTTAGACATTCATTTCTTTGTTAGTGAATGTCAAATCTAATGTCTCGCTCTGGTTATAGATATTCAACATTGTTTTGGTCGAATGTCTATTCGAATGATCTATTGTAAATCTGCATTTAGAAATTGCTTTTTTCGAATGTCTTGTGACTAATTTGGGTTAAGAATTTCATAGAATTTGCTTTAATTGAATGTCTAATCGAACGTAAAATTTAGATTTTATTCATTAGAGGATTAAATCGAATGCCTAACTAATTTCAGTCCATTTTCGGCGTTACACTTTGAAAACTGCTTTTGACGTACGTATACTTTGGTCGTGAAATCGAAAGTAAGCATGCATCCGGTAGATTTTATGTACCACTCGAGCGATAAAGGCCCTATTGAGCTTCTTGTGTCCCCACAAAGGTCGTCGAGACTTAGTTATATAGACGATTTGGTGTCATTTTCAGATAAATGGCCAGCCTGCTCTCAACTGATATAAGATTGACTTGTCAATCATTCCGGACGTATTGGAGCTAGGAGGTCGATGTTTGGTCAACGGTTTTTTCATATTTGTAATGAACCTGTGGATGGAATTTCAGATGATATCTCGATTGTGACCCGTTACACGAAAATCAACTTTAAATGGACTCAGTAAAAGTGTACACAGCAGCGGGTCAGCTTATGAATACGCTATGTTGGATCAGAGTGTTCGCTTTGCATTCTGCAGAAAGCTAATATCAATTGGTCACGTACAGTTTTTACAGTCTGTAAAAGCCCTGTCATAACCATATTTTGGGGGTAAATCAAACTTTTGAGAACAAATTTGAGGGCGATCACCCAAGGAACATTTCTGCTGTGCTTTGCTAAATCCGCCCATTGGCTACTGAGGATAACATGTATTTAAGAATTCCTGACGAATACCATGGCGGACAAAGAGCAGACCTTCAGCACGCTATGCGCAGATGACCTTAAATAAGTTGCAAGTGATGTTAAATATCCAAAATATTAATGAAGTAAAAACAGGCTATGTATCCTTTACCATTCGATATACCTTTACCGTGGGTATACTTCAACTGTATTTTGGCATACTGTTTGCGCCATGCCAGCATCTCTCACTCGCTGTAGAACAAACGTAGACCAAACGTAAAGTGGACGGCATTTTTGGTAAAACTGGATCCTAACTCAATGGTTTAACCGAAATATATACATCAAAGGGCAAGATATGGACTAATTTGGAAGAAGGGTTCTTGATGATGCTTACAAAAAACAAAGATGATTGCCTTCTGATATTTGAGATCAAATTTAACCCTAGAAAAATGATATGAAAAAAGTTTAAAGCAATCCATTAGATGATACTGGATACTTTTATGTTTGCCTTCTTGCTTTAACGAGATTTTTAAAGCCTTGTAACTTCTGTATTCCTAGTAGAATGAGAAGAAGTCAGGAAGAGCCTATATTCAACCCCAGGGACATGATATGAACGAACTTGATTGAGGTCAACGAGATACCTCTTAGCACGAAAACCAATCAATGCATCAGAAGAAAGTTATAATAGACATCATTCTAAGGGTAGATTGGTAATTGAAAAGACTTTTTAAGTGTTTAAGTCAAGATTCAAGTAAGAATTTTATCCTGAATTATAAATACTTATATGACATCTATGTGTATAAATTGTCTGTCTAAAGCAGGTATCAAATCTTTTGATTTCACATTTTGGTCGCCTAACAACAGTTCCATATACCACACACTCCAACATTTCTACATTCTTGGAAAAAGGGGTAAGGAAATATTGAACATTACTTCTTGTCATTCTACAATTTACACTTGTTAATCTTTAATATTTTCTTAAATTACAGAAAAAGTCTAAATTCAAGTATACTCGACACCATCAGAAACATATATAGGCCCATAAAATATCAATATTATTGACAATAAAATTGTCATTAGTGTTGGACAATCGCTTTAAAATCACAATCGATAATCGTTTTTTAGTTGGAAGAGTAAATCAACTAATGATCCGGGTTGTATAATCGTTTCTTAGAAAATAATACAGCTCTCCCAGTATCATTCCTTTGAAGAAAATAATATGATAGTTAAGTTAAATCTCTCGATCCAAAGACTCGTCCTGCAGTTTTTTCTATCAAGATCATTGCTCAGCATGAAACAGTAGTAATTGCCTATAAACATATAGGCAGTTACAACTGTTTCATGTTGAGCCATTGAACTAATGTCGGTTCCGTAAACAAAATAGAAATATATGGCTTTCATTTAATATTAGAAAATGATTAATCAATTATGAAATTTCTTAGTCGATTATCACAATTGAAGCCCAAACCAACTGATTATCGATTATAATTGATTAATCTGCCCATCACTACTTGTCATTGATATTAATTTAATTCAAAATAATCTATATAACTGCATACTCCTGATCAAAATCATACTTATCTAGTATGATATTGTAAATCAGGTACGGGCACAATTGAAGATAGATAGATAGATTTATTTCGGTAAAAAAGTACATACAACTATAGAGTAGTACACTATAAGGGTAACAAAATGCAATTCCAATTTAAATGACACAATTTAGTTACAATATTAAAATACATACGTAAGACAATGCTGTAACTATTAAAAAATAACAAGCATCTCAAAGAGTGATAGTACCCACTATATGCACCCAGACCCAGGATAACACGAAAAAGAGAAAACTCTTATTTCCATCGTGGTCCTGATCAAAAACAAAAAAAAAAAACAATAAAAGGGCGGCATGACACCATGAAAGGCTTGTTCAACGTTATTTTTCAACAATATATCAATATAGAAAGCATGTTTTAAAGATTGACATCACAGTAATAAATTTATCACACGTTTAAAGCTATACATATCACAGTATTTGAATCACAGAAAGAGACAAGAAATATCTTTATTTTTTAAAATATCTTTGATCATTTAATAAAACATGTTTAACTGCTTGCTTAAAGGACTGTACTTTGATATATTAATGACGTCCGCTGGAAGAGCGTTCCATAATTTGGAAGCATTATAACAAGACGATTTTGACCCAAAAGATTTAACTTTTGGAATACGATAGCCCCGTTTTGAGCTTAGCCTTGTGTTGTGGTTATGGACAGAGGCTTGCGATACGAAAAAATGCTTCAGATATTCAGGTGCCATATTATTATTGATTTTAAAGATATGACACAGCATTATTTGATCAACTCTGCTCTGGACAGGTAACCAGTTTAATTGCCTAAAATGTTCCATGGTAACTTTTGATTTTACATCTAGGTTAAATATAAACCTGATTAACCTGTTTTGCGTAGTTTGTAACTTATTTTTATACACTGTCGTGAGACCCTGAAACCATACTGAACAGGCGTAGTCGAAATGACACTGAATAAGAGAAGTAACCAAAAGTTTCTTTGTGCGTTGACATAAAAATTGTTTCTTGCGTAACAAGAACTTTAAGCGGGAGTTTGCTTTCTTTAAAACCGACTCTGCTAGTGAAGAAAAAGTTAAGGATTGGTCAATGGTGACACCTAAGTAATTCACAGAAGAAGATTGACTGATGGGCGTTCCATTACAAGATACGTAAAGAGATGGTTGGGACTTGAGTTTCTGTCTGGAACCGAAAAGTATGGATTCTGTTTTACCAAGGTGTAAAGATAACTTATCATCTACCAACCAATGGCTGACTTCTTGAAGATCATCATTCAGAGCCTCTTCAACGTCTCTGGCATTTTTGCCAGAGACTAATATGGCGGAATCATCAGCATATAATAACAGCTTGTTTTTAACAACGCCTGGCATGTCATTGACATAAATCAAGAAAAGTTAAGGACCAAGTATCGACCCTTCAGGAACCCCACAAGATATTGGGGAGCTTGTAGAAAAGTTTCCAGACACATCAACAAGTTGGTGCCTGTCAGCAAGGTATGATTTAAACCAGTTGCAAATATTGTCGCCTAGGCCACATGCTTTCAGCTTCATCAAAAGAATTTTATGGGCGACTGTATCAGACGCCTTTTGCAGATCTAAAAGTACCATTCCAAGTACGTTACCCTTATCTATTTCAAATTTTATGTAGTCCGTTAAATAAATCAGACAAGTATCTGTAGAGAAAGTACTCCTAAAACCAGATTGAAAATTATACAACAAATGTTTTTCTTTAAAATAGCATTCAACTTGATCGAAAACGACCTTTTCAAGAACTTTAAAGAAAACATTGAGTATAGATACAGGTCTATAATTACCAACGGACAGCCTATCATTTTTCTTGAAAAGGGGGACAACTCTTGCAGTTTTCAGGCCATCGGGTACTGTACCTTGGATAAGAGAAAGATTAGTAATATGGGTAAGGGGTTCAACAACGATAGGTGCAGCATCTTTTATAAAACGTGATGGAAGACCATCTAGACCTGTTGCTTTGTTAGGGCTGAGCTTATGGAGGTATTTTAGAACTTTACTTTCAGACATTAAGGCAAAAGAGTAACTATTCAACCGAATGCCCAATTTCCTATAAAAGACATTAACAAATTGCTCACCATACTTTCCGGTGCAGGCTGGTAGTCTTTCAACAAGTTTACTGGCAACAGATGTGTAAAAATGATTAAATGACTCTGCAATAAGATTTTTATCGAAACAAACATCACCATCAATATTCAAGCATTTAAGCTTATATTAGCTTATATTAGATCAATATATCTTCATGCAAATTAAATGTCAATAACATTTATTGTGTATTAGCTGTCTAATATGTGTGTGTGTGTGTGTTTATTTATTTATTTATAATATTTATTTATTTATTTATTTTGCTTTTATTATCCACGTTCATATGTGTGTGGGGGTCTTATGTGTTGTTTTTATATGAATTTTGTCATATTTCAGGCGTCTTCATACAAGTGGTTGGCATCTTCCATCTAATAAGGGAAAATGCTGCAGGGTAGTGTTTGCCTGCATGAAATCGAACAACTTATACATTTCAAATGGGATTCCAGCACCTATTTTAGTTAATGAAGACAATGATGATGATGTACCTTTCATTAGAAATGTGGACCTTAATGATCAAATTACAGACAACAATACATAAGCCTTTACTAACAGGTTGATTTTCATAAACCTTGGTTGTATAAGCAGCTGGAGGCTCCTGTGTACAAAGTTCCCTCTACTCCCCCTTCCCGGGTTCCAAGTAGCCAAATGTCTATAATACGGAAATTTCAGATGTTAAACGCAATTTTATAAATTGCTCAAGGCTGTACGATATTCGTCATTTGGGTATGAATATGTAATAAGGTCACAAAACAAAGCGAAGAATGGTAAGATATATTATCTCTATCTAGCAGACTAGTTTTAATACGGGCGAAAGACCGGGCCGAAGGCCCGGTCTGAAGACCGCCTATAGCTTACAGGTATATATAGAGAGAAAAGAAGTAAAATAAAAAACAATAAAATTAGAACTCATATACCGTTCAACCCAAATCGTCCATTTTGATTTCCCCATAAAAAGCTCCTATGTCAGGCCGCGTCCGTTTATCTCCTTCCGGTCACTCACTTTCTTATACCCTGAATAGGTGTTTCGAGACACAGTCTAATTTTTTGCAACAACAACAACAAGATTCGGACTGGTTATCAAAAATTGTTGTAAAGAAGGTTTTTAGATCTAGAAATCGTATATTACAGTCAACCTACATTCAAGAAAATCCTTTTTAAATAAGGAAAACAAAATTTAGCAGTCATTTCTTTAATTATTCGTCAAAAAGTGATTTTATGTAACCTCTTCGACGGCAGAAAATTCAAGTTCAAAAAATGTTTACATTTAAAACACTGACGTCACCGAGCCTCATTCTGAATATTGATGCAGAGGTGGCACTCCAGTATTCCTGTACTTCCAGGTAGAAAGGTTACCTTTAGACTAGAAGACATATCTTCAGTCTATGCATATTTAGACAAAAAAGACAGCTTCTGTCTTCAAGAAATTTAAAATCACCCATTATTAAAGTGATTTCAGTATTTTCAAAAATTATTAAATTCATAAATTTCAATACTGATCTATAATAAAAAAAAATTACTAAGAAAACACATTATCCTATAATTTTTTAGATTGGTTCCATTTTTTAATGTCTAGAACAGGCACTTAAGTCTGGAAAAATGTTAGAAGGGGAAAATTGCTTGCTCAAGGAAACCAAACTATTTGTACTTACAAAGGATGAAAGGATTGTTTGTTTTGGTCTTTTTTTATGTTTACATAGAAAGCTAATATGAGCAATGGCCATGGATTTAAAGTCTTTCTGCATTGCTTCTGAACTCGGCAATTTTAAGGCTAAAGCTTATAGTAACCTGGTGCATTAGATCTACTTAGTTTTAGCAATAACCATGGACAATTAAGCATTGACTCAAAATAAGGGGTTGTTTTAAAGTGCTGTATGAAGCAATTTACAGATGAACAAATTCTAATTTTTTCAAAATTAGAAAAAAGATGTAGACGTACAAAAACATAGATATATTTTAATATCAGTTACTTACATAAAAAATGTTGTCTAAAATAAAGAAATTGTATATCTAAAGTTTTCTCATTCTCCTGATTTTAATTGCTTTGCTATATAGCAACAAATAGCAGTATTTTGTAGGTAAGGGTTAAACCCAATAAAAGGAAACAATGCAAATAGGATCAATTGACATTGGTTAATTTCATTTAATCATACTAATACTGTTTACCTAAAAATTTGTCCCGCTTTTTGTGTTTCAAATTTCAACTTTGTACAAGGTACAATTAAAAATATATACATGTACTGGTATAATCAAACAAGAGCATTGCATATGGGTGCCCAAAACCACAACAACAACACCAAAGAGTGAAGACACCAAGGTGATGACTGGACCTTGGCGTATTGTTTAAACAGGTCCTCTAATATAAAGGAACAAAACAAAGAAGATACATTAATCATAGCTTTTAATGCAGATGATAACATCTTTATTCAATTTTGACAAATCTGGAGAAATTTAGAACAACTAAGAAAGACAGACATATTGGTGAACAACAGTTTCTGTTTATATGTGAAGCCAACTACTTTGAGGCTTCCTTTTCACTACTGTCTTGATTCAATGTGACCAAACAGTTAACAACCTCTAGAATTTATGGTCAATTATCCTTGGTTGGAAGCCATTTATTAACAAGAAAAAAAATGTTATCCTATGTATCAAAATATTGTCTTCCAATATTTTTTTTCTACTGTAAATCTAAAATAGCAATTCAATATACTATAGATGTATATTTATATTTCTTGTATGAAAAATTGTGTTAACACATTGCTGTATTTCTTACTGAGTTGTTAGTGTGCTTATACTCATAAACAGATGGTTGTGGCTTCATTAAAAGCGAATTTCATGTGTTTGCCATGTCTTTTAAGTTGACATGCTTATCTTAGTTGCACAGCAGTGCCACCACTCACAATATATTTCACATTTTCTTATTGTGGCGTAGATCTGCCACTATTTACCTGATAGTTATTAAGAACAATAACTTCTTTCTTATAATAAGTCATTTAAGGTGCTCTTGATGTGTTCGCACAACATTCACAAAGTTTTCTAGTGGTCCCAATACATAAATATATAGATGATTAATCTAGATCTAAATAAGAGAATTCAGCAATTTAAGATAACTACCGGTATACAGGGACCATAGGTTGTTCAAATATATACAAGAAAAATATTGTATGGTTTTGTGTGATGTCTCTGTAATGTAAATGAGATTAAAGTATCTACATGGTGCCTCCTCCTTTAAAACTTGCTATTTACAAAAAGTGCTATTTTTTAAAAGTTATACTTAATTAGATATAAATGGCAATGTCAATTACACCAATAAAACTGTGTGATAATTCAATGGACACTGTAAGCTGCCACATAGACACCAACTGGAGTTGTGGAAATGGCAAACTGACAGGCACCCTTAACAGAAAAGACAGAAAAAAACTAAGGCCTACTAGCTGGGGAGGGATTATCAGTGCATACCATTTCTGAAACAGTTTAATTTGCAAGAAATGGTATGTGGCAAGAAGTGGTCGCCAGTCAGTAAATGTCTCATTACAATTTTTTTTTCTTTCGCCCGTTTTCTAGGCTTTGCCTAATTTCATATTACTAGTATATCATCGACGTTAAACTTGCCTTGTATAAAGAAAATTGGCTAGCGAATTTTGTCCGATGACGTAAGTTAACACGTATTTGTCATGTATGTAAGCAAAGAAAGCTCCGATGCGACCATTTGACTTTAAAACAAGTCTTAAAAAGTCTAAAAAAAAAGGGGGGGGGGAGAATAGAAACTACGAAATGCAGACTAAATTTGATCAATTTTCCTCACAATAACGACTGGTAGCTTGAAAATATTTTATATCTGAACAGTTTCAAACACTTATTTTGGTTTTAATAAACGGATTTTCTGTCTTTCCTGCGAGTGTAATAATAATTCAAATCAAGGGTGAATTTTCAAAGAACTTCAAATGCAAGAACTAAAGGACACTAAATTTTTTTGGTACCTATTTCCATACGGCTCTGAGAAAAAAATTAAGCACGGTGACCCCTTTTTTCTTTTCAAAATTGGAAATAAAACATTTAGATCTTTCTAAAAAACAGGTTAAAAGAAAAGTTGAATAGTAGGAAAAAGCCGAGCGAACTTCCATATGGTTGGGCTTTTGTTTGACCTTGAAAACCTGATACTTAAAGACGTGAAATTTCATTTGTTTATACCGACTCCTTTCAAAAGCAATATAATTCAGCAAAAATACTTGCAATCATTTTTATTCAGTTAATACTAGAGCCGTGTGGTTAAAGAGGTGTGTAATTGCTTCTTGTGTAGTACATGTAAATAAAATTGCATGAAGTCAAACAGCCTCGAGAATTATAGTGATACTCGTATCATAAAAATAACAAAGCGCTAAAAGTCAATTATTTATTCATTTTATTACCCGGATTAATCAACCAAAATGTAATCTACGTAACAAAATTATTAAAATTCATCATTTTAAATAGATATATGAATTATAATAAAAAAAAAACAAAAAAAAAACAATTTGACTGATTGTGTTATGTCATGTATTGACTCAAAGAGATGAATTGCACATATTTTCATGTTTTGCCATTATTTTTTAGCGTAAGTTGTGATTAAACTCGGAATTGAGGATACAAAACAATACTCTTTGTACTAAAATATTCAATATAACTGCCATTAGATTGTTAAAATTTTGATGAAGTAACCATGGTTGTTAATAATAACACGTGGAACCTATCATATGGCATAGGGTAACTCACCCTTGAGACGAATTAGCCCTTAAGTCGAACAACTTTCGGATGATTTTTCTATACAGTACAATCACCGTAAACCGCTTTGAAGGTAATTTTTAGATTCCGATGGGTTTCGGCTGTTTAAAGTACGTGCGGTTCTTTCGGTAATCACAAACTCCCTTTCAACGAGGCGCTTCAATAACACGTGGTAAGGTCATGCGCAGCGCGGGAATTTTTAAAATATTTGAAAATCACAATTGGCGAAAAGGAAAAAAATACATGAAAAGAACTTCTTTTACCCACAAGGAATGTGAATGCGGTATTGACTAACGACATTGAATTTACATGTTGTTGTTTATGTGATATACTGTAGATAAGTTTAAGGTCATATGGATGGTTTGCCGATAAGACAAACACGTTTAGCCCTGAAGGCGAACGGTGTTCGACTTTAGGGCACTGTTGTTTTATTGGCCATATTAATGTTAGAAAGGATAGGGTAATTCATTCCCCTAGATAAAAAAAACATAATTACACAATTTTACTAATCAAATCATTACGATCATATTTGTTATCATCATTATTAAGGTTAACACTATTTTCTAAATTATCAAAGCTTCAAAATTTTTCTACTTAAAAATGAAGTACTTTTAAATACAAGTAATTGGTTAAATAATCTTCTCTGACGCATCTGTTTTAAGACAAAAAATATATATAGACCAGAATCATGCATAAACAATACTTTTTCTTATTTTTATAGTAAAAATGGCTTGCCTATTAAGAGGGAAATTGGTTTGCTGAGCAAAAAGGAACTTAAAATTTTCATAGAAACAATTGGAACAACTTTTGTACAACGAATATATCTTCAATACTCCTTTATTATTGATGTTATACGAACAAGTTCTCATGGTTGTACAAAGTAACGTAGATGTTAGAAAGAAATGTCTGGAAGTTCTTAATTCATTGGGTGTTGGCGAGCGGTCAAAGTGCCAAGATTACAGTTATGTGTTTTTAATGTTTCTTATCCGCGAACTTTTGACAGAAAAGGAAAAATCAGTTATAGATGATTTAGTTGATGAATTAAGACATCTTCTTTATAGATTGGTAATCATAGAATGAATAGAATTAAATTAAAATACATTATGCCATTTTGATTTAAGAGAATTCTAGTACTGATATAGATTTTTTTTTTTTCATCTGTTCGATATAAGATGAGACCTTATATAGAGGAATCAATAAGTGAGGCATTTGCTGAAATTCGCCAAGGAACGCTTTCTCTAAGAAAGGCATCAAAAAAGTACAGCGTTCCTGTTACCACGTTACATGATAGGAAAAGTGGTAAAGTTACATGTACAGAAGGGCAACGTGGGGAATGCCCACACTTCTACCCAAAATCCAAAGAAAGAACTCATAGACTATGCAACGAAAAGAGCCGATCTTGGAATAGGTTATTCAAAAGGCAACTTTCTGAGGTTCGCAGGCGACTTCGCCAAGTCAGAAGGTAAACCTTTTCAAGGTGGGGTTGCTACAGAAAAGTGGTGGCGTGGCCTACGAAAAAGGCACCCGGAGTTCTTTTTGAAAACTCCAGAGCCTACTTCAGCGGGGCGACATACCTCGATGAAAAGGCTACACGTCACTCGACTCTTTTCCGAGTTAAAAACTGTTCTACTAGAAAATGACCTATTCGATCAACCAGACAAAATTTGGAACATGGACGAGACTCGGCTCAACCTCTCACCTAAGAGGACGAGGATAATTGCAAGAAAAGGGATCGACAGTAATTCATGCATAATTATCCCAATCCAGAGAACTGGTCACCATCATTGCATGTGGAAATGCGGCTGGGAAAGTGATCCCACCGCATGTCATTGTTCAGGGTAAAACCAAAAAGGTTTTACAAGGATATGACACAGAGAACGCACCAAATGGTGAGAAATTTGTTGTTTTTGTTTGTTTAACACGGATTTGAACTGGGAACCAAAACATCGGAACTACACCATACTCAATCCGTTCAAAGTTTAAAAAGTTTCAAGATTGATTATGAATTATCGTTTAATATTTGTTGTCGTCGTTGGTGTTGGCGTGACAAACTTTAACCTTGCTCATAACTTTTTAATGGTTAGTCATAGATCCTTCATATTTCACATTATCATTGCTTGGGACAAGACCTTTCTGTAAATACCAAGTTCATATATTTGCATTTTTCAGAAAATGGAATACACATAGGTAATGCATATTTCTAGCAGTTTCCAGTGAACAAGAGCTTTTTGGACAACTTTCGCTTGAATTGTACCAAAGGAAAAAGACCATTCATAAGCCTGGTATTTGGTTGTTAACCCACTCTTTTGTTCATATTTTGGAAGAAAAAATATTCTTGATACATTCAAATTTAGTACAAATTGTCAGGGGTCAGTAAACAGTATCTATCTTGTAACTAATGTTACGTGCCAATGTAACAAGAACAAAGAAGCCAGCAACAAACTTTACGATAAACAATATTTATTGACAATAATAACAGAATTATTGACAATATAAAATTAACAAAAAAACAAATTACAATACCTTGAATGTTTCAACCTAAAGTTTTAATTTTCAGATCCAATTGAATTAAGTTCCTGGTCCACAAATAATAAGTCCAATCATATCCGAATTTGAAATTAAACACACTTTTAATCACAGTTTTTAGATAACGAGAAATCCCCTTTTAGTTTAACACAGTACTTTTAAATGAAACCATTAGTCTAAACCAAGTGAACCAAGAAAGCTGTAGGAATCCCTTTATATAATACCATAGAACAGTCTAGAATAGCATAGAACATAAGAAGACTCTAAAGTTTGAATCACCTTCTAAAAGTCCTTTCTAGAAAGATCTAAAATATTCCACATACATGTTTACCTATCAGTCAAGGGATCGGAAATTTCCAGACTAGTTCTAAAAATAGACACGGGAAAATACATAAGGATTATTTATATATACCACTAAACAAACCCCGTGTGATAACATCCCATATGATAATTTTTTTAAATATCACATGGATATTTTTAGAACAATGAAATAATGCTATTTTTAAAAAAAATGAATTTCTGTGAGAAACATCGACAAAGGCAAGGCAAATAGATGTTATGGGATAAATATGATACGTTCGTAGTGTATTGTATGAAAAAAATATCTTACGAGGATGTCGAAATTGAAAATTGTCTCGGAAGAGCCTCGACAATTATCTGTTCTCCCCACATCGTTAGATACACCCGAGTAAGGACCGGACGAAACCCAGTAACGTTGATTACCCACTTCAAAGCGTTAAATGCACGTGATACTTTCTAGGGGTCCTATCAGCTGATAAGCCCCAAAATTCAGTTTTATGACTTTTTGATTATTTATTCAAGATGTTACATTAGTAACATTGTGAAATTGACATTCACCTCAATCAAAACTATTCTTAATAAATCACTCAGCGCTCCAACCTTTCGTTCAAAACACTCACTCAAACCATTCAAAAACGCTCAAACCCATTGAAACTATAGAATCAACAACGTCATTCAAAAAAATTTTGATAGAGAAAACTCGCGCTTTCACTGACATAGTGCAAATTGTTAGCGTCTCATAGTTTCTTGAAGAAATAGGAAGCGATGTATAAGACCTGTATGCATTTTTTATTAAAGCTAGGTAATCAATGATGCTCATTTTCTTCGTCCTGGCCAAAATTTGCGATATAGGTTTACATTCATTCATTGCTCGCTCCACACACTCATTCAATGTCATTCCTAAATCATTCCAAAATCATTCACCTTGTCAATTTCACGATTTTGTTAACTTAATAATGATTGACCATGCAGCAATTAGATATATCAGCTTTCTGTGTAACTGATGCGAACAGAAAAATCTGACATTGCGAAAACAAATTCTTCCGAAAAAAGTATCCCATAATGCAAACAAGCGGTGAGCCTGATGCTACATATCAAACGGTAAATGAAATCTATCGCCCTTAATGATCAGCTTATTGAGATTTTGGCCTGATAATGCAGAGCACTATTATGGTGCTGTTTCTTCACCTAGAGTTTAGACTGTAATGGTCATATTTTTAATATAACTAATGATTAAAATCTACGCTTTATCTCAAAACTGTCATACCCTAGCATACTAAGATACAAATCAAAGTACTGACAGTACTGAAAGCCAGGTCTTGAGTACATGTAAATGGTTGAACTCGTTCTCCTTTCAGGGAGAAAACAAACATAATAAAGTACAAAAAAGTAATTGTAACCTCAAATTTTAGAGACTTGCATAAAATCTCACAAAAGAAAAAAAAAAAAGCATTACAAAAATATACATACGCAATATCATGAGTTTTGGTTTAAACCTATTTATTTTACATCGATTGGGAAACAAGTTCTTACTGCTTAGATTAATCCCTCTCGATTCTGCTTCCTGGAAAATTCACCAGTATTCGCGCCGAATGTGTGGGCCAATGAAAGACCCAAGATCGATAGCCGCTCCCGGGAATCGAACTGGGTCAAGAGGCAGACGCTCTACCTCTAGACCACGGACACCACACAGTGTGTGAGTACATTGTATTGGTCAGAGGATATGAAACACATCTAAAATAATAAAAAATATTTCAAACGATAGAAAATTGTTTTCCTTTTTCTCTTGATGATATGCAGTACTTCCGAAATGATTGGTTGAGATAACCCTATATCACCCCATTAACTATTCAACGCCAGCATCTTGTATCCTGTAGCAGACGACTTTAAAATAGATTGATTCAAAAGCAAAATATGCTCCTAATGAGTCATTTGGTATAAAAAATCCAAAGATATTATAAAAATTGCAGACGTATCAGCCCAGCAAAGCACACCGCTGTTGCGAAGGTCATGCTTATTGCTTAAAGACGTCGCATATGTTGCGTCTCAAATTATAAAAAAAAATAATAAAAGAAAAAAGAAAAATAGAAATAATAGAAAAATGAGAGAACTTCTCAATATCTTGCCCCAAAATGATCCCTGGATCGGATCTTTGTTGAAGTTTTTAGGGTGTTACAGACGTTAAAAAACTAAAAAAAAAATAAAAAAAAAAAACAAAAAAAAACAACATGATTCGCCGATTGTGCGTCTCGAACCCACGCCGCGAATGTACAAAAGTTTATGGGCTTCAGACGTATACGTTAGGCTATGGCCACTCCGACTAAATGTCAGCGAATTGTAAGACTATATATTATTGATTTCCTAAAATAGGATCCTTTCCTACGCGATTTACGATTGTGTAAAAAATATTCATATAGTTTACGGACCCAAAAGAATTGTCTTGTCTTAATTTTGATTTAACTAAAATGGCAGTTAAGTTAAAGCCGAAATGATACAGCAATTAGCGGTTTTCGGTCTGTACACACGAGGAACTACTTTTTGATTTTGGCGGTGAAGAGGTCAACAATTTCCATCCCGTCTGGCAGCAATAAAGCCAGTATACTGAAAGTATACCTGGCTTTAAAAACGATATACTGTGAAATCTTGTACGAGTGTACTATTTGAAATGTCTCAGTAGGTACTGTGAGGTCATTTTTAGTGAAAACTTTTACATTTTTTTAATTAAGGTTACCTGAGAGTAACTGGCAAAATTCAAATAAATTAACGAATTTCTTTGTCGAATTACGCTTAGAAACCAGCAAATATGATTTTCATATGACATTTTATAAATTCTAACATGGGAATATACTAAAATTTATTTTGAAAGGTTTTCTTCGGGGTTAATGAACTTTTTCTGATTTACTGATTCTTTGTCACGTTGATAACTTTTTAGGTTCGTAGTGTTGAACAAGAGTTATATAGGTATTAGCCAATTTCCATGTAAATTATACACACATTTTGCGAAAATAAAATTTTCATCAAAATATTTGCTCAAATTTGATCTATCTTGGAAGAATAGGTGAAGAGCTCTCTGTTGGACTCTGTATTTCGGTTTGGCTCTATTCTTACATGGAAATCTGATTAAGAATCACACAAAGTTTACTTTTTTGAAAATTGATAGAAATAATTCCTGTAATTTGTAATGGGAACTTTTTCAAATTAATGGTTCGCGACTGAATACACTGAGGTATCCACAACAGGTACTTTTTATTGACTATTGTAGCCCAAATCCTTTTTGACAAAATGTGCAATGGTCCTCTCAATACGTATGCATGCGTTGTTGAATGAAAATCTCTAAGATAATACGTTCACATAATTTGGTCGTGCGTTAGCACGTAGTTGGAGATGCTGACGAACTTTTCTATTGTGATGCCGAATAGCGAGTAGATGAGGGGAATGTCGTTGTTGGGATGGTAATGACGCTTGGTAGCGGGGTTGGTGTAAACCGACCATGATTCAAACAGTAAGCGATCGTTTCAGACCTTGACGTTAGCCCAAGACTGTTGTATTAGTCTAAGAGCGTCTAACACTGTCAAGTGAACACTGGCAGGTGGATTAAGATTTTGGTCTAATTGACAACGCACTTTTTTCTGTATTGCATTTTCTGTGACCGTATTACGCACTGGTTCATTGGCTATGTTGCACATGTCGTGTTTGGAGTATTAAAAACCGGGTTAGACCAGGGACGTTTAAGTATGCGGGACAGTTGACAGTTTTATTTCCAGAATAATTTAGTAAGCAGGTCTAACGCCATCAACAATAATTATTTGTCGTGTATTCCGTAGGCAGTGATTTGATATTTGAAGCACCTGTGATTTTTGGATCACGAATTAATGTCATATCTGGACTAACCGTTACGGTCAAACGCTCTTTACTTTATTTTCCGCCGTGACATTCCAGATCATGAAATTCAATGTTTGTTTTAACTGTGTAAGTGGTGAAACAGACCGGTTTTGTCAGCATTAAAAATATTTTCAGGGCTGAATAGCAACATAATGGTCTCTGGTCTCAGACACTCTTTCATGCTATTCGGACAGGAATCAACTCCACAGTTGTGTTTAACACAATCCAGATTTGTATAAAATGTGAACATGTGATATTTGAAATTCAGATAACCGGACGAAATGATAGTGCTTTAATTTCGCGGAGGGATTGGGGTGGTGTGTGTGTGTGTGTGGGGGGGGGGGTCTTTTATTTTGTTTTTATCAAAGTTTGTATAATAATCCACATTGCAACATGAAATAAACAACGTACAACATCCTTGTACATGGATAACCTTGAATTAAGTCTTTTATCAGGGCTTAACCATTTAAGTTGCTATTTTACTGTGCCGTCGATTCACTCGGAATTATAAAGGATTCGTTTTATGTATACGTAGCCAGTATTTCAAAATGCGTTACGAAGGAGGGGGGGGGGAATACTGCAATCGCAATTTATTGAACAGTGCAGCATATGCCAAAAGCAAGTCAAGTTTATAACCGAGGTGGTAAATCTATTGACTATTATTTTTTGTTTTTGTTTTCTATAAGATAAAAAAGCTTTAAGGTATAGTCTCAAAACGTATATTTCCTTTTTAGCTCACCTGAGCACAACGTGCTCAATGGGAGCTTTTAGGATCACCCCGAGTCCGTCGTCCGTGGTCATCAATCTTAAAAACTTCGTCTTCTCCTGAACCACTGGGCGGTTTTCAATGAAAATTTACCATAATGTTCCTTGGGTGACCCTTTCAATATTGTTCGCGAAATTTTGATTGGTTCATAAATATGGGCGTGGCAGGGCAGGGCAATTTTTTACTTTAGAATCATTGAACGACATCCCCTCCTAAAGCCCAGGGTCGATTTCAATGAACTTTTACCATAATGATCCTTGAGTGACCCTTTTTAAAAAAATGGTTGGGGCAATATTGATTGGACCATGAATATGGGCGCGGTTGTGCGTGGCATTTTTTTCACTTTGAAATCTTAAAACGACATTTCCTCCTGAACCACTGGGCCGATTTTAATGAAACTTTACCAGAATGTTCTTTGGGTGACCCTGTTCAAAAATTATTCGCAAACTTTTGATTGGCCTTTAAATATAGGCGGGGCTTATTTTTAGCCCGAAATCTTTGAACATCTCCTCCTGAACCTCCTGACTGATTTCAATGAAACTTTACCAGAATGTTCCTTTGGTGACCCTTTTCAAAAATTGTCTACGAAATTTTAATTGGCCTATAAATATTGGCGTGGTAGGGAAAGGCTTATTTTGAGCCCGGAATCTTTGAACGACATGTCCTCCAGGACCACTGGGCTGATTTCAATCAAACTTTAAAAGAATGTTTCTTTGGCAACCCTTTTAAAAGATTTGCGAAATTTTGATTGGCCCATATATATGGGCGTGTCAGGGCGAGCCTTATTTTGAGCCCGAAATCTTTGAACGACATCTCCTCCTGATCCACTGGGGCGAATTCAATGACACTTTACCAGAATGTACCTTGGGTGACGCTTTTCAAAAGTTGAACATTTGGATGCCTCTGATCATTGTATTATTCGGAAAGTGAATGGTTAAACTGTTGTAACTCGTTTGCTAGAGTTAGTTTTATCCTGAAATTTACATTAATCTCAGTCAAAACCAAAATCACTCACTCGGCGCTTCATTCATTTATTCAAAACACTTAAACCATTCAAAAAAGCTCAAAAATCGCAAAAATGGTAAGATTAACAACTAGAAACAAAATTAAAACAGCTTGAATTAAATTGCAATTTCAGTAACACAATTGAAATTATAAGCGTCTGATTTGTCCTTGAAGAGATAGGACGCTTTTTAGAAATCTTGTTTAAATATTATATTACAGGAGGGAATATTATCGCTTATTTTGTTCATCCTGAACAAAATTAGCGACATTAGTTTACCTCCCATTAATTACGCTCAAAACCGACATATCGCACTCATTCAATTTAATTCTAAAATCATTCACATTGTCAATTTCACGGTGTTCCTAACTGTATTAGTCATGTAACATATTTCGATAATTAGACAATTGTGTATGGATTTCTGTATACAACTTGCGTGTATTTTAATATGACAGAAAGTCAACAATATTTTTTCGTGAAAATCTTCAGAAAATTAAAACAAACAAGGCGTTAAAATACCGGTGAATCAAAACGAGAAAATATTTTATCTGTTTACGCGTGTGAGTCAAAATAAGCACAGCGTTCTTTAACCCTTTGCTGTTAATCCCTGCTTTTTACGTGCCTGTGATTTTATGATTAAGAAAACATTGTGAAAAAAGAAGAAATTGCTTCTGACAAGCATTTTCCTCTTTTTTCCAAACTTTTTTCTACCCTACTGAATGGTTATTTTTCAAATTAAACCCATTTTAAATTTTCGTCTGCAAAACCTTTGAATTTGGACAGATCCAAAATATTGTAAAACAGGAAAGGGTTAAATAATGTGCAGTTTAATTTAACGACTTGATAGTTATGTCTCCACCAAATAGTCGGAAGGGAATTATTATCTTTTGAGATACCAATTAGTTTAGATAAATTTGGTGCCTGAGAGAATCACCAAGGTAGCTATTAAAAATGAAACAACTAGAGTGCAATTATAGAAAATTGCTAAAGAAAACTCTTGAGTTATTTTTCCTAATACTACAGCCAGTAATTGGACTGACTTCAAGCAGTTAGTTAAAAAGGAAATTTAGCATTTTCGTTTGACTTAAATATTCGAGTATTAGTATCGATATACATACCAAATGATGCATTTTAGCTGGACACGTAATGCTCAAGGTGAGCCTTTGTGATTAGGTGGAAGATTGCCGTCCGTCGTCAACATATACCTTGTATGCACTCTCTAAATTAAATTTTTGCTCGATAAACCTGGAATTTGGCAAGAATAATTGTTTTGACAAATCTTGGACGGGTTCGAAATTGGGTGAACGTGAGCTAAAAACTAGGTCACGAGGTCAAATCTTAGAAAAAAAGAACATTAAATGCATTTCAGAGGCCACATTTTTTGTCCCAATTAACCTGAAAATTGGTCAGTACAATTGTTTTGATAAAATCTTGGATATTTACCATGCACCAGTGCTTACCACACAAAGGACATATTTTTCACCGAGTTTTCAATGCACATGTTTACAAAATACAAAATATTCCTCAGTGCATGCTGATCAAATTCTCTTAAAAGTTTGATGCAAGTTCTACTTCTTCTTTGTGATTTACGCCATACTAGACAACACACGTAAACCTCAACGATAACATTTCTTCAAACGTCTTATGTAGCTTCGAAGTACAATACTTGCAATACACGCAAGATTATACAACTCATTGTGTTCGACAGAAGTGCAGATCTTCGAGCCTTTTTGTCAATCTTCTTTCTTTCGTACCTTACGGTAAAAAAGCGACTCATACGTAAACTACAACGATAACATTTCGTCAAGCGTCACTACTTCGAAGTGCAAGTTCAATACTTGCAATACACGCCAGACTATATTACTCATTGTGTGCAGGTCTTTCAGCCTTTTCTTCATTCTTCTTACAAAAGCGTAGAGTTATTTCGTACCTCACGGTAAAAGTTCGACTCGCCTGAAAAGTAAATCGCGTGCCCGCTAAAATTTTCATGCGACAACGCCTAGTCTGCCATGCAAACCAAGGAAACATGACCTGTAATCACGCCTGGCGACTTGTAAAAGAGCCAACTACTGTTCCTGTTAAAGGCTGCCGTGTAATAACCATACTTAAAAAGAGCGTGGTAAGTTTCACTGGAAAATACATATAAGACATAATATGAAACATATATTAAAAGTTTAAATTATACTGAGGAAGTGTCGCCGTCATAGCGCAGTTGGTAGTGCGTCAGCCTCCGAATCACGAGGCACCGGGTTCGATTCCCGACCGGCACTCATCCTTGCAGACAATTTGTCTCGAACCAATCGGATGTTAATTGTAGACCTAAGTGGAAAAGCAGATTGAGACTAAGAAAAAATGTGATGGTAGTACTGATGCAAGAAATTTCAGGAAATCATTGTAAGTGCTCTAGCCGCCGAGATATAATTTAACTTTTATTGAAAGCTGCGTTTAGCTTCTTTCAAACAAACAAAAACAACAAGTTAAAAAGAATAATTTATGTAAAATTTCAAGGAATCTTGAGCAAAGAAAAACAACTCTTGCTTCTTTCCCCTTGTTCAACACTCTGGCTCACGTTTGTTTGTCCCATTCCTTTTGTCAAAAAATTGTCGATCGCTGTATCTTCAGACTGCATTACTTAACCAAATAACAAACCATCGAGGGCATGTTGCTTTACCGTTGATCGTCTGTCCATACATCTGTCCGTCTTCAAATCTAAACCAAAACACTGAAAACTGCCAATTACTTAAAGCCCTTTCAAGATACAGTCATGTTGATAGCTCTCAATGACACGCATCTGCTTGTAACAAGGTCAATGTAATGTGACAAGGTCAAGGTTCTGGAAAAAAAACCACGCTCGTTTCGGGGCATTCGCTTTTCACAAACACACAGCATGCCTACTTTGAAACCTTTGAATGACATCTCTTGAACCACTAGTCTAATCTCAATGAAGCTTTGTCAGACTGATCCTGAGGTGACCTCTTCAAATAGTGTATTCGAAAGTTTGATTGACCGTTATTTATGGGCGTGATAAAGGAGTGTTTCAGAATATTTCATATCGGTCGGTATTTTTATAGGATGTAGTTAATTGAATTTGAAGCTGTGATAAGTTGTAAAAAAAAAAATCTTCATTTTAATCTGATATTGTGATGATGCATTTAGATATTTGTGGGTCAGTTTCTATATTGATTTCAAAAGAAAGCATCGGCGGTACTAATTTAATACAGAATATTCGAGTGAGATATATTGTAGATTTTACTGTTTTTAACTACATTGATTCGCAAAATTATCCCTCAAATGAGGAACTCTGGAGTGAAATCGTCTTTATATGCATAAATTAAAAACCATCGCCATGATTATTTCTGTCATTTCTATAAGGTACATCGAAGGATTGTGATCAATGTTATTTTCAGTAGAGACATCGTTTAGGTGAGAAGAGTCCATCGTTGATAAAATCAAATTTAATGCTTATGCTTTGTGTGCTGCAATTGAGAATTGGCAATCATTAATTTCTTGTAGTAATAAGGCCTTAGTTAACCTCAACAGCTCTAGCTTGTAAAATTATATGCCAAATGAGTATGGAAAATCTGATGGATCAAATATACCTTTACAAAATGGGCTTTTTTACGAAAAATGATCCTCGGTTATAATCCACGATTTTCCCCTGGCAGGGTGGAGCTTAAATTACGGGTCGATGCATTTAAGCTTAAGGTAAATCAGCCATTATTCAATATTATTTACTTAAAAGATAATCGACATAATTAACTTGAGACCGTTAAGCGTAGGTAAGTAACCAAACCCTCTTAACTGAAGTACCGAGGATTTGGTAACCGAACGGATGAAATGTGTTCATTTTCTCTAAGCACACGAATCCTTTTGGCTTTAGGATACAGTTATTTACACGCGTTCACGACTATTACCGACTAACTTTTCAATGAACCCAAACTATTTCAAAGTTAACTAACCAAATTACGTCACGGCTAAGCCCCGCCCTGCTACTTCAGTTATAACGCAGAATATGTGGTAAGAAAATGCTGATTAGGGTAAATAAACAAGAATCACATGAGGGATGAGATGCTCTACAGACTGTCAAGTTATTTTCTTAATTTAATCAGATTTTTTGGAACTACATTTCTTAAAGCAGGATGTATAAAGTGGAAATAACCAAGTGCACTGTCTTGCCTCCAATTAATTTTTGCAACAAGCCTATGGGCTCTTTTTCGCGTGTTTTTAAATTATTTTACACAGAAACTTTCTTAGTTAAACCTTAGAATAACTCAAAGCTTCAGGCGTATATTCTGCATTACTGTTGGGTGCTGGATAGAGGATAAAAATCTATGTCGACAACGGGGTGTAATTCGCACAAAATGCAAAAAAGGCAATCCTCCTTAATTGGTTAATAGTACACATTTCTCTTTAGACATTGAATATGTGTACAAAGTGAATGCCTTACGTAGAACAAAAGATATGACGAATGTGAACGTTTTCGCTCGACGACCGCGTTGCTGAGGCAAAATGGCCCTATTCCAGTATTTTCTGACGGTTAAGTCTATTTTCGAGAAGAAACTGTCATGTGACCCTACAATCAATTTGTGAAAGTTCCAAGTAAATCTTATAACACCGTGTAAACAGGAATTGTTTACGGACGAACGGGAACTACCACATCGCTATGGATCTTCTTACCTCCGGTCAGTCGAACTAAAATAAACATAAAATAACACTGAACCAGCCACGAGGGTGAATCAAAAATGAAGTAGACTAGCGTTGCAGAAATTTTGATTTCACAGACTTTGAAGAGAAAACTACATTGCTATTAAATTGCGGCATTTTTCGTTATGTAGTGTAAATTTGTGTGAAATCGAACTAGTTGGTCACTTGTAGCAACCATTCTAAAACATGTAGTCATTTGGTACCGGCGCACGGTAACGACGTTCATATGACGCTGATAAGTTCCGTCTCGAAATACTCAACTCAACAATAATCACAATTTCTGCATCGCCTATCCATTGGATAAGTACTACTTTCATATCCATCTGTCCAAAATGATGAACTTAAATGTGTAATGTGTCTAAACGATTCTGAAATGATGTTTGTCTGTGACAATTACAGATTAAACGCCGAGGAGAAGTTTTTCATTCTCCGAGTTTCATCCTTCAGAAACACTCTTTATTCTTATACAAACCTTTTAAACCATTTAAAAAGAAAGTATCTGCTTACAATTGAAGACCTTTTAGCATATTTTATCAATTAACCTCTCGTTTAGGTTTTCCATAGGTCCAGTAGAACTTTATTATTGTCTGGTTGTCTCTGGCTGCGCCGGTGCCGTCGTTTCGAAGTTCAAAAATTGACGTGTACCTAGCTTACTGACTTTATAATAATAATAATAATAATAATAATAATAATAATATCTTTATTTAAAGAAGGTAAAAACATTAAGACAATCTATTTCAATTAACAATGAGATGAAAAAGTGTCTTTTTTACAATGTTGCCTTCTCTCTCTATCTATCTCTCTCACTCTCTTTATCTCTCCCCTCTCTCACTCTCTAACTCTCTCTCTATCACACACACAAACAAAAAAACAAACAAACAAAAAACAAACTTACACACACATTTAAAATATATTAATCATTGAGCATAAATATTAGTAATGCAATTGATAAAGACAAAATTCAGCACGACATTTTGTTTAGAAATTGATAGAATCACGTACGGACAGACACACTGTATAACTTACCAAAGCTATATTTGAAATAAAATCAGGCAGAAACAGTTATGTTTTTCTTGGTTCAGTAAATAAGCCTTTATTCTTTTTTTAAAAATGTGAACTGTGTTCGATTCTCTTATGAAAGTGGGAATTTTATTCCACACTTACATACTGGCATAAGAGAACGGCCGTTTCTTAAAAGATGTCTTATATCTTGAGTTAGTTATATCATGGCGGGAAGCAGATCTTAAGTTATATGTACAGTTTTTAGAGAATGAAATAATGTCTTTAATATATTTAGGCGTGAGATTGTTTAGAGATTTAAATATTAGTAGCGCAGTATGATAATTGCACCTGTTATCAAAACTCAACCATTTCAGGTTGGTAAAAAGAGTTTTTGAAGGAGTTCTAATTGAGGCGCCAAGTATGATGCGAGCAGCCCTTTTCTGGAGCATGTTAATTCTAGATAAATTTCGTTTGTTATTCCGTCCCCAAACATGACAACAATAATTAAAATATGGGAGTAAATAGGAAGTATAAAATAGTTGTTTCATTTCAAATGTAAGGTAAAAAGATATTCTTTTAAGCAAAGCAATTTTACTGTTTATTTTTAGGCATGTTTTATCAATATGATCAGTCCAGTGTAAGTGTTTGTCTACGTTCACACCTAAAATCTTATGGGTCTCAACGTTTTCTATCGGAACATTTTTGATTCGTAAATCAAGGTTACAAGATGTAGTTTTATTTCTTGGTCCTATTATCATACATTTTGTTTTACTGGGGTTAACAAGCATGTTGTTGTTCGCGCACCAATTGAGAATACAATCTAAACTACTCTGAAGATTTGTTTGAACTTCTGATAATTCAGTTCAAGATGCGTAAAGCGTTGAATCATCAGCATAAAGATCAAGGTTAGAGTTTTTGATAAATAAGCTTAGATCATTGATATATATTAGGAATAGTATCGGACCTAATATAGAGCCTTGCGGAACACCGCTTGTTAACTTTTGTGAAGACGAAAAAGTAGTTTTGTGTTTAATACATTGAGTTCTTTCACTTAAGTATGACTTAAAAAGTGCCAATGATTTCTCAGAAAAATTATGCAGTTTTAATTTGTGCAACAGAACTTCATGGTCAACCAAATCAAAAGCTTTTTTGAGATCTACGAAAATTGAACCAATAATCTTTCCGGAATCAATCTCATTTAGCCATTCATCTATTAATCGAATGAGCGCTGATTGACATGAATTTTTTTCCTCTAAATCCAGACTGAAGAGTTTCTAAGACGTTATGTTTGCTTAAAAAATAGTTTAACTGGTTTGCCAAATGTCGTTCGAAAATTTTTGACAAAGTCGGCAAAACGGAAATAGGTCGATAGTTATTTTGGTCATCTTTGGCTGACCCTTTATGAAAAGGAAGCACATATGCGTGTTTCAACGCTCTAGGAAAAATACCTTTAGCAATGCTGTTATTTATGATTGATAATTTATGAACTATAGAGTCACCACATTGTTTTAAAACATTTGCACTTATTTCATCTATTCCGGTAGCTTTAGAGGTGTCTAATTCCTTTATCATTTTACTTACTTCTAAAGGTGTTATAAAGTTAACATCAAAATATTGATTTTTTTAATTTATCATGTAAACATGACTTTATATAAGAAAATGAACTTTCATTGAATTCTACGCTATCTACAATTTTCGCCACGTTAATAAAATGGTCATTCAAACAATTTAATATTATACGAGTGTCATCAACTTCAGATCCATGGTACGTTAATCTAGAGGGAATGCAAGATGTTTCAACGAGGCCATTATCACTATTTTTTTATTTTTCGGAAATTTCGCCATAGCTCCTTTGAGTTTGCACCTATTTGAATAGCATTTTTATAAAAATTTCGTTTACTTTTGCGAATTAGATGTGTTGTTTTATTTCGCATTAGCTTGTAGTTTTTCCAGTCCTTTAATTTGTGAAACCGATCACGTTCAAACAAAGTTTGTTTGATTTCATCATTAAACCAATTTGGCAGATGGTCAGTTTTTATTCTTTTGTGTTTGATTGGTGCATGTTGCGATAAAATATCATTGATGATTTTATAAAAGAAGTCCAAAGCCTTATCAAGATCTATCTCTGTTTCAATTAGATGGAGCGGAGATGTACTTAAATCTCTATGAAAATTAGTTTATTTAAAGTTTTTAAAGCTCCTATATTTTAGAGTTGAATGTGTTTTCTTGTGAAAATTTCTATTGGCAACCTTCCTTGTTAAACATACAGGAAAATGGTCACTCAATGATAAAGTTGGAATTGATATTTCACAAATCCTTTCGTCCCTGTTGGAGTAAATATGATCTATTATAGAGGAATATTTCTTTGATATCCTGTTAGGATGACGAACCAGCTGCTGAAAACCGGTCTTCGTAACAAATCTTGACCATTTTTTTACATTCAAAAGTATTTTTCACCGGAATGAATTTAAAATTGAAATCACCGAGAAAAAGTATTTCTGCTTGTAAATATTCAAGACTTTGAATCTGAGCTTCAAAACTTGTGATCCAATCTTTAATTTCGAAAAAAGCGAATGGATTATGCTTAAATTTCAAATAATTATCCTAACTCATAACGTCAACACGCAATAAGGCGAAGTTTGGAAGTGTTTGGTCCATATTTAGGGGACAATTACGGGTAGTAACACTAGGAAGTAGCGTTACAAAATGGGTTGCGCCGGTAGCACCTACCCAGGCATATCAAAGGTTGGATTTTTACGCCAGAGTCATAGCAGACTCTTGTAAATTTAATGTTGTGTCAACATTAGATGATTTTAGACGTGTACAAAATTTCATTTATTTCCGTCGGGTAACACCAAAGTTATAGTAAAAATCCACGCATTTTGACCCACCCTCATATTTACCTAACCATGATACAGTTCATAGAATAAAGCCCAATTAAATCGCTCAAGGAAAGGATCGTGTTGTAATATATGGGATCGTACCTGGGACCCTTTAACATAGACTTGACAGCATGTTCTGACTTCAACGCTCAATGCAGCATTGCCTGTGGCGACAAATAATTTTTTTACAGTTTTTTTTCAAGGATCATCAGATCCATTACATAGAGGATATTGAATGAGTGGTCATTGAATACCGAATTTATTAAACGAGTCATCTATAAACAGATAAAAACGAGGCTGCGCCGAGTTTTTTATCTGTTTTAGATGACGAGTTTAATAAATTCGGTATTTTATGAGCACAAATTTTATATTCTATTTATAATATGACCCGAATTTTTGCAAGAATATTAAACGGGATAATTTGATTCCCGCGACGTAGGTCCTATTATAAATTTTCCTTTCACAACTCTTTCACAGTTGATATAGTATTGCCGAGATTGATGTGTCTGCTCGAAAATATTGATGATTAACCCCGAACGCTAGATTTACCATAGACTGGTCAACCGTAATGCCAAGGAAAGGCATGAGTTATTGGCTTTAATATAAGATCTCCAGTGAGAAACCGATCCCTGTGAGACACTTATATTTATCCCATATATTTCTTTTTGTTCTTTTTCCCTTTGTTTCTGACGGGCCGTAAAGCACCATTAAAAAAGAAAGAATTTACAAAGAATCATTTCGTAGTAAGGACTTCCTTCTAAAATGTGGAGACTGTGTTTGAATTTTATACAGATACTTTGAATTCAAATGAAATTGCTATTTAAATCTCTTTTACTCAGAATTATCAAGATTAAACTTAGAGTTGGTTTATTAACAAAGGGTCAATAGTTCCTCTTTGTATCTCATCTGAATTTAAAATTTGAGACCTACTTTGAGCAAGCAGCTGATTAAATTATCATTATTATTATTATTTTATCTCTTCTTTTTTTTTTTTTTTTTTTTGGGGGGGGGGGGGGGGGGGCTCATATTTAATACCTTCTTTATAATGCCAGCCATTTGATTCAAATTCGAAATTGTACGAAATTGTACAATAATTCTGTCCAATATACTGGATGGATGAGAAAAACTTTGTGCCCCTGACATTGCCTATTAGAGTCTCCTTAGGTTATCGAATGGTTTGTAAATAATACTTATCGTAAGGGCCTAAGTTTAAGTTACATTTCAATTTTTGTTTGATTGTTTGTATGGGGCTTTACGCCGCTTTCAACAATCTTACTGTTATTTCGCGGCGGCTGGAACACCCAACAATGGATTCCTGGTATTTCTCACACCAGTAAGTACTACCATAACATCTTTTCCTACCCTCTAGCTGCAATCCGACATAGGTCTACCTCAATCAATATTGTTTTGGGGAGAGTGAAATGTGTGTTATTTGTCAAACGTTGTTTAATATACGTTAAACCAGACCAGCTTTCAAAAGAACAAGGCAAAAGCGACCACCCATGTTCGAACGATCATAAGATACGCTTCACTTGGAAATACATGTACAGTCAATTTTGCTCGAGCGACCACGTCTATTAAGCGAACATTTTATTAAACGATCGTTTTCAAAACCCCCCTTTTTGAATCAAATATACAGTGGTCTCGCATTATCTCGAGAGGGCAAAAACTCGAATTAATGCGAAAGCTCGAGCTGGCCTTCCGGTCCCGACACGTCTTTCTCTATTTTCATGTTGGCTATTACTGCACTAACTCGAACGCGCGATTGCTCGATCGCTCGAGCAGCAATCTCAGTCCCATTGTCAAATTTTACTGCATTTCCTCGAGCAAAGGGGTTCGCACCTTTCTGACATCTATTGTTTTGCATCAAAATCAACTTACAGTGCGTATTTTTTGTTTCGTCCAATCGTTAAGAAAAACTTTAGGCCCCTTTTCACGGGATTTCGACAAGTCAGACAACTTGTTTTCACACCACTTTGTATGCCACACCTTTTCGATTTTAGGGTGTAAATGACGGGAATTAAAAGATCAGAAAATAATTAAGAGACTTTAAAACAATCATAAAACAAATGAACATTTTTGTCGAGTTAATACTCGTTATTTTCTTAAATTTCTTTCGAAAATCACCCTCGTGAGTAATTCAGCAAAATATTCATCTTTATAACGAAAGATATTGACGATTGCCCAACGAAACATCATTACTCCTTTTTTTTCAGCTGTAGTTTGAATGTTTCGGTCGCCAATCGACATAGTTCGGCATAAAAACGTGGTTAAAGTAAAATGCGTCTATTTTAATTTGTCTTGTATCCCGCTTCACCTAAAATTTTGTTATCTGCCGAAAAAAACCTTTTTGAAACATTCCAGAAAAAAAATCATAAAAAGTTTGTAAACTTCTTTCTTCGTTTATAGATGCCATTTAAGGAAACGCCCTTACAATTTGATTATTTGAGGTACCGAGGAAATTAGCTCTTCTAAGGAAAACATTGTGAGAAAGGAAGGAAATGCTTGCGACCTCGCCTATCTTCTGACTGACATAACACTTAAAATTTTGTCATTCAGCAACGATAACTACGAAAGTATTAAAAGGAAGAAATGTTATGCCTGTCATAGTGCCTCTCATTAAAATTACCAAATCTAACCTTTTGTCATTCCAATGGCCCATGAACTGAGAACAGACAATACTTGACGCCGACGCCCTCATCGACTTTTGTGGATCTTTTTCTTTGAACCCTTGCGATTTGATCAAATCAAAAGAAGCCCTGCCCTGCCCTTATTTATAGGCCATTTAAATTTTAGCGAGCAATTTTTGGACAGGGTCACCCAATGAATATTATATTAAAGTTTCATTGAAATCGGCCTATTGGCTCAGGAGGAGATGTCGTTCAAAGATTTCAGGATCAAATAAGCCCCCCCCCTCCCCCCTGCTACACCCATATTTATGGGCTGATCAAAAATCGCGAGCAATATTTGGACAGGGTACATTCTGGTATTGTTTCATTGAAAATGGCCCATAGGTTCAGGAGGAGATGTCCTTCAAAGATTTCGGGCTCTTAATCAGCCCTACCCTGCAACGCCCATATTTATGGGCCAATCACAATATAGAGAAAATTTTTGAAAAGGGTCACCCAAGGAACATTCTGGTAAATTTTCATTGAAGTCTGTTCAGTGGTTCAGGAGGAGATGTCCTTCAAAGATTTTGGGCTCAAAATAAGCTCTGCCCTGCCACGCCCATATGTTTGGGCCAATCAAAATTTTGTGATAATTTTTTTTAAATGGTCACCCAAGGAACATTCTGGTAAAGTTTCATTAAAATCTGCTGTGTGGTGAAGGAAGAGATCGCCCAGTTCTGGGCCAGTCAAATTGTTTGAACAATTTAAGTAAAGGGCCACCCAAGGAACACCCATGCCAAGTTTCATTGAAATTGGCCCAATGGTTTGGAAGGAGAAGATTTTTTAAGATTTCGAAATGAAAAAAATGCAACGTCCTGACACGCCCATATTTTTGGGTCAATCAAAATTTCTTGGACAATTTAAGAAGAGGGTCACCCAAGGAACATTTCTACCAAGTTTCATTAAAATCCAAATTGATTTGGGAGGAGAAGATGTTTGAAGAAAAAGTTTACGGACGTACACAGGATTATTGAGAATTTCGCAATTATATGCGTATTCAATAAAATAAATGTTTCTTATTAGTAAACAAAACGTGCTTTAACCGGCCATTTTCTGTAACGACCGATTTTTTGTGGTCACGTTAGTGGTCGCTGAAAACAAGTTCTACTGTACAAGAAACCAATTCTAGTGCGATATCACGAACTCAGGGCTGGTCGACTGGATTGATATTGAATTACCTTCCGTTAATTTCACTCAAAACTCTTTCATCGCACTCATTCCATTTCATTCTGAAATCATTCCAAAATCACTCGTCTTGTGAATTGTCAATTTGTTATTAACTGTATCAGCTACTTTTTCTCCAAAAAAATCAGGTTGAAAAGGGCTGGATTCGTTTCAAACAACAATAAAATAGCATAGAGGTTCCCCTCCTTACATGTATTCTAAATTTACGAAAATTTCAAACAGTCTTGCTTAAGTTTATCTGATAAAAAATTTAGTAGTAGAATGCAGGCATTGAAGGCTTAGGTCTGACTGCACGTATGCCATAGCTATTCGTGAATAGTAGCAGAAGGGTTGATATTATCGCAACATAGAATAAGCAAGTTCAAGAAATGTTCGTCCTTTTATTTTTTGTTATAATTTACTTGTTATTGAAAATTGTACGTGTATCTTGTGAGGGATACATCACAGTTTAAAATCCTATCGTGTAAGTTTATTACTTTTACTCAGAATAAAAATATCAGATATTTTGCTTGCAGATTCAAAATTTACGAGTCCTTATAGACTCTTTTTTATTGTAGCCTTAAAGAATAATGATCAGATTTAACAGTCTTTTTTGTTTTCACACATCTGTTTGATGTCATCGGCGCCGCAACGCCGTTTAATGTATTAAGAACATAAACAGTTGAACATTTAATAAAAGCCCTCGAATTCAATATTTCGGCAAAGTTGCCTTTTTCAAGAAAAATGAAACAAATCTAAACACTACTACATTATAATGTAAATCGATGCAGCCATTTCATTTTATCCCATAAAGGATATTCTTCCGAATGGACCCCCCCCCCCCCCCGAAACAACTGGATGGAAATCAACCAGCGAGCTATTGTCATTGCAGTGTGTCCGTCGTGCGTACGTGCGTCCGTAAACTTTTCCTTTAAATATATTCTCCTCCTAAACCAAATGGCGGATTTTAAAGAAAGTTGGTAGAAATGTTTCGTATACGACCCTCTTCTTAAATCATTAAAGAATTTTGATTGACCACCTCATATGGGCGTGGCAGGGCGGGGCTTATTTTTACTTTCAAATCTTTAAAAATCTTCTCCTCCCGAACCATTCAAACAAACGTGGCATTGATGTTTCTTGTGTGATCCTTTACCTAAATTGTTAAAGAAACATGGTTTGGCCCCCTAGATATGGGCGTGGCAGGGCGGGGCTTATTTACACTTGAAACTCTTTAAGAATCTTCTCATCCTAAACAAATAGTCGAATTTTAACGAAACTTGGTAGAATTGTTTCTTAGGTGACCCTCTTCTTTTCTTTGCCACCATAGCGCAGTTGGTTAGGCATAAGACTTCCAATCTGGAAGTCGTGGGTTCGATCCCCGGTGGCGGCAAATATCCTATCCGACGTTTGTCTCTCACCAATGGGTAGATAATCGTAAACCTATGTGAGATAGCAGTCGGAGGCTAGGAAAGGGTGTGATGGTAGTACAGGTGAAAGAAATACCAGGAATCCATTGTTAGGTGCTCCGGCCGCCGCGATATAACTGCAAAATTGTTGAAAGCGGCGTTAAACCCATTCAAACAAACAAACAAATCTTCTTTTCTTGAATTGTTAAAGAAATTTTGATTGACCCCCAAATATGGGCTTGGCAGGGCATGGCTTATAGTCCGGCAGAAAAACGGCATATTTTACTTGAACCTAGTAGTGTGGTATAAAGTTTTTTTCTTGGCTGATTCTTGTAGCCCAAGTCTTACTCATCAAGAATCTGCCTGATGACACCTTGTCATCATTGAGCATTTTGAGAAAATCGAGATGGCAGCCAGGACCCCTTGAACGAGTACAAGTTGCCACTTAACTTATCTTGATGATAGGTTTTTATGTATTTTTGAGCTAAGTTTTGTCGTAATGATAATACTTTTAAGTATTATGATGAAATTAACCCATAAAACGAAAGAAACAATAACTATTGTACACAACATGGCAGCCAAACAGTAATATAACACTGCATTTAGAGAACAATAGATTGTATTTGACAAACCAAACTTTGGAATTGGTTCAATTATAGCTGCACTCCTTCCTTTTTATAGTTAGATTGATAGCCAAATCACTACTTGTAAATTGACGTCTTATCTAGATGGCAGTAAGGAATGCAGAATTGAGAGTAATACCATTTTGGTTAACTACAAATGTTAAATGATCTTTATTCCTGTATTCAAAATTACTATTAATCTGCTTACTTGCCATTTTTTGATAAAGCAAATACCAGTTTTAGATTGATAATCAAAATTGTGTTTGTCAGTTAAGATGGTTGCCAAACAGAACGGTTGATTGTTTGGCAACATTGAACTGTGAATAGGAGTTTACACAGCTTTTCTAATTCTTTTCAAATTCATATCAAATTTTATTCTCTTTTCATCCGCTTTTCATCAAACGGATTGTATATGCCACATAAGTCATTTTCTTAGTTTGAGGATGTAGCCAGGAATGTGGACGATAGCATCTTTAACCATATCTTTATGCTGACCACTTGTTTTGCCCTTAGATCTTGTAATCTTAAATGAAGTCATACCAAAAAGTACATAATGTAAATGTCCTTATTTAGGCTCAGAGAGGTTCAATGAACAAATAAATATCACTCTTCCAACTTTTCTTAGTGGTTATATGGTGATTCTTAGTGATCCACAGACTAAAAGAAAAAGAGAGACATTTTTTGTTTTAAAACTGGCTGTTATCTCGAAATTTTGATTGACCTTGATTTATTATGATGCCTTAAAGAATTCAAAAAAAGATGTTTGAGTCATAAAATTTAGAAACAAATGTGGTAGGAAATCTACAAAAGTGTTTCTTACACATAAGTTATTTGGCTGCCATCTTGAAATTTACACTAAAATACCATGCCGACCAGAGAAAAACGCATATTAACATCTTGGATCTGCTTAACAGAGGTCAAATGATGAATAATTCCATACCTTAATTCGCGATATCGCCTCGAGGAGTGTATGATGCCCCCTCCTGGTCTAATGATTATACAACATGTATTTGAATTTAAGCAAATTTCGTTTTTATGACTGGCTGCCAACTCCCATTGAGAATGCTGTGATCTTAGAATTAGCACTTAATAGGTGAAATGAATATTGAAATTCTAAAAAAAGATGCATGTGCCACTATGATTAGACAAAAGATAATGAGAAGCATAGACAGTGTCTTTCAGCCATTTTTTAAATTCGCTGGTGGATATCTTGAGACCGCTCAGAACAACAAGTAGAGCCCAAAATATCCAATGTTGACATCTTGAGTCTTACTTAGGAAGGTCTAATGATCGTTTCATTCGATTGCCTTTTAGGCTGTCATTCCACATTTACAATAATTATTAACATTTGCCAATTAAAATTTAATGTTTGTCTGAGCTTGGCAGAAAGCTTAATGACCAAAGGAATGTAAGGTGAGGGACAGCTGCAAAAATCAGTAGAGTTTTTTTTTCATTGGATTTACTACCACTTTTATCAATATTTCAGTAAAACTGCGTGGCTTTGATTAATGGTTGACACACGTTTATACGATATTTGCATTGGCCGGAGATCAAACCATGGTACCTTTGGTTGAGTCGGACACTGTGTAATGGTCTAGGTCAAAAAAGTTAACTGTGATAAACATTCTAAACTTTTCCTCTGTTCAGATGTATTACTATCATACTTTAAATAGCCTGTACTGTAATCGACATCATAACAAGATTCCGATGAATAGTCTGCATCTTTAAAAGGGAAGTTCTATAAGAAAATCTAGAGCAAATACAGTGTAAAAGGCTTGAAATAAACTGATAAAAAAACTTTTTTTTACATTCGTGGCTGCTATCTTGAATATCAAAAACCAAAAGGCATTTTTTTAATATTTTGTTTCATTTAGAGAAATACATTATTGTTCACATTTCTGACTTTTTTTTGGTTTAACGACAAAAATACACACGATAAAGGCTTTAATCCATCCAAGTTTTAAATAAGCACGATCTTAGATTTAAAATCAGCTAGGAACAATATATTTTAATTTTTAAATAGCATGGGCATAATATTAGAATTTATTTAGAGCTATTGCCTTTAACTTTTATGAAGAGCTCAACTTACTGAACACTATCCTTATAAGTAAGTAAGTAAGTAAATGTTTATTTATTATAGTGACATGTGTTTTACATTTTAATGTTAACAATTAAACTGTCATAAATAATGAACACCCGGCCCCATGGGCCTATAAATCACCTTGAATAACTAATACATACGACATAGTTTTTGACCTTGTAGTAGGTAGTAAGCATTAATCGTTCCATATCGTACGACAGAGTCGTACGCTTAGGCCAGAGTAAAGCTTCGTATTATTCTCTTATTCTTAAATAGCTTTAATCGTTAAACAAATTATGGGTAAATAATTAAAAACTAACTAAAATCAATTTCAGTTTATTTATGGCAGTCGTTTTCTCACCTTTTTCGGCAGGGTATGTTAACAAAACTGGCTTGTGAAAGGTTTATTTGTTTTAAGGTGGAAATCCAGATTTCATTTTTCCTGGCTGAATTCCAATTTCAGAAAAAATCAAGAAAAAGAAATTCAAATTTGAGGTTGGTTTTATGAGCCTATTTTCAAAATTAGTTTCCAGATCAAATAACTTGCGTACTAAATGTTTAAAGTTTTTCAAAGGCTTTAGATGGTTTCAACTTGTCTTTCAGAATCCCACTTGGCTACCATCTTTATTACAATTCTAAATGTATATTTAAAATGGTGAGCATGTTTTGTTTTTCCAGTTCTTTTAACTCATAAAACAAGAAATGATATGTTAAGAAATATGTAGAAATCATGCTTATCCCGAGCCTGTATATTGTATGAAAGTCCTGGCTGCCATCTTCATTTTAAAAAAAAAAATCTCAATAGTTACAATATGTAATCAATAAATTATTGATATGTTATGCCTGGTTGGAGGAATCTATCAAGAAATAAGCTTAACTGGCCTTAAAAATCTTTCAGATTGACAATTTATTTTGAACACAAATTTGCATCTATGCATTCCTGGCTGCCAAGTTCAATTTCCGATAAAAAGCAAATCAGATGACTAGATTTATTTACCCGTTTTTAAAAACAAAATGGTTTCAGCCCTTTAACAAAATGGTTTAAATCATTCTGAGGTTGAAGTCTGTAAATAATATGGCTTTTTACACTGTTTACTAATCCGGAATTCCATTTGGCTGCCATCTTAATTACAAATCAAAATCCAAATTTCAAATCAAATATTTATTTATTTTGTGAGTTCTAACAAGCATCTTAATGACCAGAAAAAGTGGAAAAATAGTTTCAGAAAAAAAAATATAGCAAGTTAATGATCAGTTTGTATATTTTACGATAACCCTGGCTGCCATCTCCATTTTCTCAAAATGCTCAATGATGACAAGATGTCATCAGCCAGATTCTTGATGTAAAATGTCTAAGCTACCAGAATCAATCAAGAAAAAAACTTTATACCACACTACTAGGTCCAGCTTAATTTCTGCCGGACTATTATTTTCATTTTCAAATCTTTAAAAATCTTCGTCTACCAAACCGGCCCAATTTAAGTAAAACTTGGAGCGGATATTTCTTGGGTCACTTTTTACTTAAATTGATTTATAAGTTTGGTTTACCCCCAAAAATGAGTATGGCAGGGCGGGGCTTATTTCTTATTTAAAAACCTTTAAATTCTTCTTCTAATCAATAGGGCCGATTTCAATGAATCTTGGAATGGAAGTTCCTGGGGGTTAACCTTTACTAAAATTGTTTAGAAACTATGATTGACCACCAAATGTTGGAGTGACAGAGCGGGGCTTATCTTAACTTTAAAATCATTAAAGATCTTCTCCTCCCTGCTCAAATTGGCCAAAATTCAATAAAACATAGCATGTATATTCCTTTGTAGCACTTTCACTTAAATTGTTCAAGACTTTTAGATGAGCCCATAAATGTGGGTGTGGCAGGGCTAGGCTAAATCCCACTTTAAATTCTCAAAAAATCTTCACCTCCCAATCAATTTGACTAAGTTCATTAAATCTTGGTATGAATATTCCATGAAAGACCTTTCACTAAATTTTTTTTCTCGAAACAGTGTTAAGAATGATCTACTTATTGTAATCACTTTTATATTGGCAATAAAATGGGCAAGTGCTATGCAGATTGGTAGGGATTGAGTATTTTGGTGCAATGCGGACCAGGCCAAGTAAATCATTATAATATAAGAGACTCAAAAAGTGCTGTTTTCAGTCAAAGCAAGCTTTGTTTAATGAAATATTTGAGATGTAAAAGCTAGCGGAGCGATACAGGCCCTCTATGGCCTCTTGTTTTATGATAACGATTACGTAAACCTGAATTACGTAACTATTCAGCCACTCCCTGCCGGGTTGGAAATAATAGTGAACACAATCAGTATGTCAAAAAAGGTAGACTGATAACTTTCTAGGAATCAATCCCAAAATACAATCTTTCAGACATTTTATGCATTTTCTCAATATTTAGCTGTCATTTTGTTTTCCTTCAAATAGATGTTGCAATTTCACACAACAGTAAATTTCTATTATTTCTGGCTACAAATCAAATGTCTGGCGGACTTCTCTGAACAGTTTTGTCTCTCTACGTATAATAATGTTATAAACGATCTTGTTTGCACCGTATACAGTTAATTACACCGTGAAATTGAAATTTGCATCAATCAAAACCATTCTTAATCGCTCACTCAGCGCCCCATTCATTCATTCAAAACACTCACTCATACCATTCAAAAACGCTCAAACCAATTGAAAAATATAGAATCAACAACGTCATTCAAAATAGATTTTTGATAGAGAAAAATCGCGATTTCACTGATATAATTTAAAATTGTTAGCGCCTTATAGGTTCTTGAAGAAATAGGAAGCTATTTATAGAACTTGTGTGCATATTTTATTAAAGGAAGGTAATCAATATTGCTAATTTTGTTCAACCTGAACAAAATATGCAATACTGGATTACCTCCCATAAAATTCACTCAAAAGTCGCTCC
Organism: Fragum whitleyi; assembly: GCA_948146395.1. Lineage (NCBI taxonomy): Eukaryota > Metazoa > Mollusca > Bivalvia > Cardiida > Cardiidae > Fragum > Fragum whitleyi. Next base: position 14,660,275 of record OX411545.1, read on the forward strand.
ACAAACTCATTCAAATTCATTCCATAATCATTCCATAATAATTCATCTTGTAAATTTCACGATGTTGTTAACTATATTCATTGATTTTACCCTGGAAGGGCTTAGGCTTACTAACGGGTCGTTGCATTGAAGTTACTCGAGGATCTGCCTTTCGTATGATTTTGGAATGGATTGTATAATGGTGATTTGAGTATTGAGTGAAATTCAAGGTAGGAAATACATTATCGATAATTTCGTCCAAATTGAACGAAATTATCGATATTTATTACCTCCCTTTAATGAAATTTACGCTGTTTTTGTGTCTTTGCGGAGTAAACGAACGCTTTGAAATAACATCGAATAAAATTGTGTTATAATTTGATAATTTTAATGAAGCATTGGCAGTTTTCAACGATTTCGAAGTTTTTTTAGCGATTTCGGAGCGTTTTGAATACTTTCAGAGAGTTTTTGGAACGAATGAATGGCGCACTGAACGAGTGATTTAGAATGGTTTTGACCGAAATGGTGGCTATTTCACTATGCTACTAACTGTACCTACCTATACTTTATCTTGTATTGATGGCGTTTTTGTTACAGTTACAGCACTCCATTTATAGCACCCCTCCTACCGATCATTCAAAGACTTCAAAAATGCTCTAGGAAGACACATAAATGTGACCCGTCACGCAGAAAGGGACCATCTGGGAACTTTGTACAATGAATATTTGAAAAAGAGATTGGATCCAGCATTGGTCAACCAGAGGTCTCATTTCAAAATTTCTTTCACTGGTAGGTAGATTGAACATTCTAAGTTCAGAAAATAAGCCCATTGCGAAATGTTTCGACCCTAGTCAGTCTGCGCAAACCGCGCAGTCTGACTAGGGTCGACACTTTACGCAATACCGAGATAGTCCATTGTCGGGTGATAGGTCACAAATATTTTTATATGAGAGTGCGAAGATATTTCTGAATGGGTGGTAATTTAACATGGCTTTTTAGCGACATTAGCGATAGTGTTCTAACTGCCGTTAATATCATCGAAGCCTCGCTTATCTTACTCATTCAATTTCTCAATCAACTCATTTCAAAATCAGTCGTAAATTATTTACATTGTCAATTTCATGATAATGTCATCTGTAATAGTTTAAATCTTTGGGGGGGGGGGGGGGGGGGGGAGGAGGTTCAGTACAATTGGTAGCTACTCAGTCAGAATTATTGTCTTCCCAATAACGAAGACTTAGCGCAGCGCGTTTTCCTCTATGAATTGTCTTCCGTGAGATGTTTATGGCCAAAGGCCATCTAGTTTTTTTTGAAACTAGTCAAACAATTAAAAAGCTATGCAAGCACATATTTTTAACCATTTTATAACACTAAAATAAAAATATATTTAAAAAATAACTCAATACTAGATTTGATTCAATCATGTGTTAAGGTAACTGCGGATAGATAACATTGTCGAACTTTCGACTTTCTTAAATTCTCACAATAATTGATGAGATTTATCTTTGAAGTGCGGGCATTAGATAACACGCAATGTAAAGGGGCTCAAATCTGTTCATTTAACGTCGTGACGTCATTAAGGGGCCAACCCCTTTTCGACCCGCCTAAATCAGTATTTGCAAATATTTTCTGAATTAATCGGCCGATTTTTACAAAAAAAAAACAAATAAACAAAAAAAAAAAAAAAAAACATAGAAAATCCAAGCACGCCTGAGCTAGTCGTTTAAATTCTGTGCACATTCAAAAAGAAAAAAAACAGGCCTGAAACGCGTTTTATTTCGCAATTTTTATGATTTGACGTTCCCTTTTTTCATTTCATTTATTTGAAAATAAATAGAAATTTCTCAAAATTTTGTCCGGTGACATATGCTGATTTTTTGTTATTTTGTAGCGAAAAGAATATGCATTGCATTAATCAAATAAAAAAAGATATGTCTTTCAGTCATTTTTTTTTTATTCGATTTTGTGAAGTTGAGCAACATTTTTCGACGTCGCACCAAAAACCATCGTTACTATGCCTATGTGACGCCAATCTCCGTGTAATAATGCGTTCTGAAATATTGAAATTAAGGTTTATTGTCAAATATAGGCTTCAGAAGTATTAAATCTGTATGTGATTTTAGGAAAAAACAAAAAATCACTAGATTTTTCATTCGTTTAAAAAGACAGCTTTTGTGAACATTTGACGTTGAAATATCCTTTGGTTTGCGATATATTCGTGGAATCGAATTTTAAACACACAAAAACGAGAAAAAAAAATATCGGAAGACACATGGTTTTTACTAAAAAAATCTCTTCAGCAAAATGGTTTGGCAGAAACAAATTTCAGCATAGGTCACCGCACAAATTTTCGAGAAAATAGTCAATATTTTCAGTAAGTATACTCGAAAACAGCAACGCAAAAGGCATAAACATTTAATACGTTATCATATTTCTTACACTTACATCTTCATATCAATCAAAACAACACTTCAGGTTTATTTATACGAATCAAAGGGCGTTTTCGGGATATAAATCGGTTAATCATTTTCGATAAAAAAAGATTACTGAATTTGGTCCCTAAAAAAGGGGTCGGCCCCTTGATGACGTGATAACGTTAGCTCTACGCCATGAAACCCCTTTTTATGACTGACATTTGAAAGCAGGCATTTCAAAGTTAAGTTTTATCGTATTAGGCAAGATTTGCAAACAATTTAAAATTTGAACCTAAAATGGCCCTCTATGTGTCCGCAATTACCTTATATAATTATGGAATTTACGTCTCATCGCACAAAATCTACCTATAGTACTAATGTTATGAAGTTCGTCAACCTTAGCGTATGCAGTAAACAACATGATGGAATTCCCGAGGACTAAGATTTTGGAATGGTTTTAGAAAGGATTTGAAATGATTGGCAGTAGCGCATTTAAATGAACTTAAGGGGAGGGAGTGGTACTATCATATCGATAATTTCGTCCAATAAGCGATATTTTGTCAACACCCATTGATAAAATCTACATATATTTTTTTTTCTTTTAAACTGTCTTCTCTGATCAATCCAACGCTTTGAAATTCACGCAGATCAAATAAAAAGATGGAATGATTCGATCGATTTTAGTGAAAATTTATCATTTCATAAAAAATATTCGACACGCTTTCGTAGCGATTTCGGTTCGCTTTTGAGTAATTTTAGTGAGTTTTTTTTAACAGATTGAGTAGACTGATAAGCGAGCGAGTCAAAATGGTTTTATCGAGGTGAATGCACATTCCACAATGTTATAGAGGATAATCGTTTGTTTCAGTGTAAGATCGATTTATATTTTATTGAGTGAAAAACAAAAGCTATATTTTCACGAGTGGCAGAGCCACGAGTGAAAATATAGCTTTTGTTGTTCACGAAAAACAAACGATTATTCTATTTCTTTAATGCAAATATGACCCAAAATATGAAATTTCAAGGACATATTTTCGTTTGGCGCGTCATTTTGCACGTGATTGCTATGCAACGTTCATTGTGACGTCACATATTTCGCCCCGCATAGATGACGTCAGAAAGGGTGAAATGCACAAGAGCAGGGTATAAAATTTTGATAATTTCACTGTTTTTGCGGTGAGATTATCAGGTGATAATCTACCGTTATTTCTCGATAAACCACCGAAAAGCATTAAAGAAACTGTCATAATTCAATTCTCAAAGTAAGAATATGCCGATGGAGTGATGGGACTTTCTACGTCCAAACTGTGAACCTGTGTTCAGGATGCTAAAATGTTTGCGAACTTTTGAAAATTGTTCTCCACTTTGCACGTACGCACATGTGCAAAGCGGGGAAAACTGTAAAACGTTACGCGTTTTTTGCTTTAAAGAACTCATTCACTTTTAGGGAAAGCGGCTCTTTCCAGTATTCTTTTTTTTTTTAATCATTTATATGGACATACTCCATAAGCGATGGATTTCAGATTCATTCAAGCGGTATTTAAGATCTTTTATACTTCGGGTCGCATTAAGGGGTATTGTTTCCCAAATTTTGTATTTAAGCCTAAAGCAAATGGAATTCTCATGAAATATTCATGACAGAGAAATGAAACCTTTTATCCCATGAAATTAATGGCCACCGAGATTGTAAGATTTATGGGTGTATTTCTGACCCGATAAACGAAAAAGGGACCATCTAGGAACTCGGTAAAATTCATTTTTGCAAGTTCTATTAGAGGTCAACCAGAGGCGGCTTTTTTAAAAAATTATCTCACATCAAGCTTGAATGTCCATTCTAAATTCAGATATCAGAAATCTTCGAAATGCTTGAAGTATAGACCCCAATCAACAATCCACCGAGGCTTACTTGGATTACAGTTAAGAAAATCGCGAAATGAACAAGGTGAATGATTTCGATGTGATTTGGAGTGAAGTTGAATGAGTGCAATGAGTTGGCTTTGAGTAAAATTCAAAGGAGGTAATACACTTTCGATAATTTTATCCAAATTGGACGAAATTATTGATAAACTTTACCTCCCTTCAATGAAATAAACACAGCCTCACGGACCAATCACATGCTATAAAAGCCATAACAGCGAATAAAATTGTGTAATAATTCGACCAATTTGAATGAAATGATTACAGCGTGTTACTTCGGTTACTTATATTGGGTTTACGGATAAGCAGGGATCAACTACTGTGACAGTACGGTCATTTTAGCGACAATTAGCGTACTAAACCGTGAACCGTGACTTTTGAAACATTTTTAAATACCCAAGACACTACGGTCAAACTCACAAGTTTGCACTACGTCACTCACTACTCGTAAGCACGGCTTCCTGCGACTTACTGCGCAGTATACGCTAAGCTACGTGAATTTTACTGCTGACTACTTTGATGCCTAACTACGGACAACCTTATTAATTAGCATAAATGTGACCAAGCCTTAAAGCTTTATGATTTCGTTAAGGGTGTACTGAGTGACCTACATGAGATGGTAGAGCTTGAAGACCAAAATATACGTAGTTATTCATAAGTTATTAAGGCTAAACTTCTAAGCCTGTACCTTGTGTGTCAGCCTGTGTTAGCTCAGTTGGTAGAGCACCGGACTTCAAAACTATTGAAGTTCGAAGGTATGGGTTCAAACCCGGGCTGGCACACTAACAAACTATTTGTCTTTCGGATGAGCCGTTAAACAGAGGTCTCGTGAGACGGTGCTTTACACCGAGCACATTAAAGAACCATGGCGGATATCAGCAGAAGTTTCGTCATGTATCCTTGCACTATCCCCCATAACAACTAACCGTCTTCTGGGGGCTTCGCTCATATGGACAAGTGCTACGGTGGCGACGATAAATAAACGGAAATACACACACTGTACCTTGTATTGGGCTTTGACTTACTTTAACGCAGTTGATCGTATATAGGCCACAGCGTACTTACGGTAAAAACGAAGTACGACAGACTACGTAGATTGCTGTAAATGTGAACATAACTTTAGCCTCAATACAGCAGAAGACAACGTCGTTGAATGAATGATCGTTTCCATGAAAATGTCCAGCTACAGGAGATCTATTGAAACGGCGTGTTTTCCAAACGGATCGATGCAAATTCATGCGTTTGTAGTTTTGTTTCGTTTCGCCTACATATTGTTTGTGGCATTTGAACAGGAGATAGGCTGCGTTTGTAGTTTTCAGGTGTAATTACCCCTTATGTCGAGATTGGATGAAGTTGAGACTTGAAGGTCTGCATATCGTACATGATTCGACATGTTTGGCATCTTGCTGCCTGGCAAGGGCCAGAGGGTCCAGACGAAGCGATGGATTTCGAATGGCCGATGTTTGCTTTTACAAGGATGTCTCTGAAGTATTTTTGCCTGCGGTAGGCGGCAACTGGTTTCTCAGGGAAAATTTTGTTGATTTTCCTCAAGGTTAAGGTATAGTTGTAATACCTCTTGTTGTGTACAGAAGTAATGAAAATTAATTGTTAAGTGATAGCAAATGGTCACTGAATTCGTTGATCAATATGCCCGATATAGACTAGGCATTAATAATGGTCATTTATGGAGTCAGCTGAGGTCTCAGTTTAGCCACAACACATTTAGTTTCACCCGTCACGCGAAAACAGGCAACAACATGTTACAATACAACACGTCATGAAATTGTGAAATTTTGAAAGATTTTTGAATTACTTTGGAATGGAATTGAATGTATCCGATGAGTAAGATTTTGAGTGAAATTAAAGGGGGGAATCCAATATCGCTATTTTTGTTCAGGAATAACAAATTAAGCGATATTGATAACTTACCTTAATAAAAGATGTAAACAAGTTCTATGAATAGCTTCCTTTTTTCTTCAAGAACCACTGAGGCGTTTATAATTTCAAGTATGTCAGTGAAAGCGTTATTTTTATCTAGCTCTATTTATTTTGAATGTAGCTGTTTTTTTTTTTATCTTTTTTCATTTTTTACCTTAGCGTTATTGAATGTTTTCAAGAGTGAATGTTTGGAATGATTGAATGAATTGAGCGCTGATGGAGCGATATAGAATGGTTTTGATCAGAATGACTGTCAATTTCATGATTTTCTTACGGTAGTACTTCGAACTTTTTGTTCCTTGTTTTAATGTGCAGATAGGGCAGACTGATAAATAGCAAAACGTTTAGATTCAGCTGCATTTTAGAAAATTCGCTCAATGCAACTTAAATTTATTACTTGAAATACAGCCCTTGATTGAACTTTTCGAACTCAAAATTTATTTTCAACGTATTATATATAAATCAATTCTGCCGTTTACCGTTGCTCACTTATTTAAACTCGTACATCTACACAATAGGCGGATGTTGATATAAGTTTTTCTCAACAATAAACATTTGTGCATGGTGTACGTAGGTGTTATCTTATTTAACCAGGAAGCGTTACAAGTTCAGCTATAAGCAATGTTTCACAGATACAAATACAATTGTGTGGTTAATTAAGACAAATGGTATGAAATAATGAAATATTAGCATTTAGTTGCTTGGTAACGCCAATAAATTCTCGGAAGAATTTTATCTTCGAAATAAGCTTAATGTTGTCTTATCTTTGTCACCCGACATTATTTTATTGACTCAAAAATCGTTTTTCTTGCAGCATCTCAACACCTTTGTACACCTTGTTGATTTCATCTTTTTCTAAACTTTTCGTATAGAAATCAAGAATCCTAAAGAAATCGTGATACACGATGCCCAATTATTCTATATAAACTCTGAATAAAAAAGGATGTTGTATGTTTAGTTGTACTTTTGCTAGCATACTCTGATTCTGCGAATTAAGTGGTAATAAGCAAGCGGATTTTAATCGAATTAAGAGAAGATTACTCATGGGTAGATCTAGGCTCGAGCTTATTATACTTTTTTCATTCTCAACTCGAAATTTTCTCAAATTTCAACTTAAGATTTAAGCCGCATTTCTGCTGTAAAACTAATATAAATGTATGAACATCAAATATAACGTTATTTTAATAACAACTCATTGATATTATCTTTTATGTTTATATATTTATGTTAGTTCTAGATTTAAGATAATTCTCAGTTGAGCACGAAAAAAACTCGAGCCCTGACCCAAATGTTTAAAGGGGTAAGGTACCAGTGATTCCATTCCACATCTTACAAAACTCGCATATTTGTTAAACCAGTTTTAAAAGCTCCTAGATTCTAGTCAAATTTAATGGCAAAATCTTAGATATTATCATTCAAATGTCTCTTCCTTTTAACGGTATAAGACAATCTTCCTAAATTAGATCCAATCAAGACAAAATCAAACCCTTGTTTGTTGTTGTTGTTCTTGTTGTAAGTGAGAAAGAAAAGAAGAAGCTCTTTAAAAAACTGTGTTGCGCAATAACCAATCAACGCCTATGAATTTACTACACGTGTTTTGTAGCAGGTTTTCTTATGACTTTCTTTTTTGCCAAAATTCAACACGTATAAGCTGGGAATCGATGACCATAATATTCAGTCGGAATAAAAAACACTTCCAGGGTAAGGAGTAAGTTTTCTTTCGGCATTCAGTATACACAATAATTTTTAATTTCAAATTCTGTATAAAAGGAAACCAGTATTTAAATCAATGATAGCAGCTTCATTTGAACTTTTTAGAGATAATAATTATACCGCGCCTACGGTTAATAAAATCATGTTCCTAATTTAAAAAGGGCAATTTCCTCAAATATAGATTAATCTTGATTTCTTTCTATCTTACGTAAGAGGTTCAAACAGTATCATAAAGTTGCTATCGTTAAACAGTTCTTATGTTGAAAATATTGAAAATGTATTTGAGTCTGTGCGTGACATTTCCAACAATCTCACATGTGCACAAAGAAAAGACACAAATCTGCACAGTCTGAACAGAGTATACGCTGTATGCGCTATGTACATATATGTACTTATAGATTCCGTGCATGAATTGAGAACTTTCTGTATGCTCCATGCGTCTTTCAAAGTAGCAAAATATCTGTTCCTCACGTACATGGGAAATAGTTGAAAATATCACGCACATATTCAATTCAGAGATGACGATAAACAAATTCCATCTTCATCTCATTTCTAATCAAGAAGTAAAGATTCGAAGATTTCTGCACAAAGAGACAAATTTATTACGGAAAAATCCTCTATGCGAGCTTACAAAATAACCGCGTATGAAGTTAACAAAATTTTCAAGTATTACACTCGTATAAATTTCTATCATGAGATTTTTTTTGAAATAGGCAATACTTGTCCGAGTTTAGCGAGCTATTCTTATTTTGAACTATTCCTTGTTTTTAACTCGTATTGTCTAAGAATAAATCTAATAACAGATTCTTTGCCAACATGCCACTTTTTGCCATGACAAAGCATAGTTCACTTATTCAAGACAATATGAACATGGCCACAATGTTGACAATATGCACATGGCCATATGATAATGAACAGCTATAAAAAGAAATTTTACATTACTGCCCTTTTTTTCTGTGACACAAGTGAATATCACCAAAATCCAGACTATACGAGGGTTGATCTAGAAATTCGTATGTGCAACGCAAGGCGAATAGGAACATTCTAAAGATTAGAAAGTACAGACATACAAAAATAAAGACACAAAGGCCATATTTTCTCTGACACATGAGAATTTTACAAGACCCCTACAACATGCACAAGGTCTAGTGACTAGGAATATTTTGTGAAATTTTCACCCAAATCGGTCCTTCAAATGAAGGAGAAGTTTCTTTCACGAGATCTGGACGTCTATGACGTCGGGACGGACAAACATAGGAGGTGATACCAATATACGTCCGCCTTCGGCGACATATAAAAAAAACAATTACCTGAAGCCGTGTGAAAAAGGCAACACTTTAATTTATTCCTGACATAACACGAGAATGAAATATCTAAAGATTCCGAGGTGTACCTATAACATTTGATTTTTACAGGTACATGTATTATTGAAATGTTTCTAATCTAAAGTTAAAGGATATCCCCTTTATCTGTAGCCGTGTGAACAAAAGTCAGCACATTACGTCGTTATTCCTGACATGAGAATTAAGTAATGGTAGGCGACATTGAACCTGACAGCCTGCGCGTGTCATCCATCTTTTTATTGAATAGAATGCCTCATCTCTTAATGCATCTTGCATGTTTACAAACTGAAATTCCATTATGTTTTGAAAACAGACTTTACCAACTTTCTATAAAATTTTCTTGCGTAGAATAGTGAATTTGTCATTTATCTTATAATTGTACAAATATCCGTGTGATAACATCCCATATATTTTTTATGATAATACATGGATATTTTTATAACAATGACATAATGCGGTTATTTTTAGAAAGTTGCATTTCTGTGAGAAACATCGACGAAAGCAAGGCAAACATAAGATAAATATAAAACGTCCTTGGTGTATTGTATGAAAAATATCTAACTCGGTTGTGGGAATTAATTATTGTCTCGGCAGAGCCTCGACAATTATTAATTCCCCCAACCTCGTTAGATAGTTTTTTATTCAATGCACTAAGTACGTATTATGTATTGTCGTTTTGTTAGTTTATACTAATTTATTTTAGTTCGATTGCGACGAAAGCTTAAGCTTATAGAATCGCTCTCGAACATTCAACCCTGATGTTTTCACGTCCCCGAAAGAGAGGCAGTGGTTTAAACCCGCTGCTACCCATTTTTACAGCTGGGTGAACTAGGGCTGGCTATTAAGTGTTTTGCCCATAAACACACCCCGTCGACAGTGGGGCTCGAACCACGGACCTCCAGGTCACGGGTCGAGTGCATTTACCACTAGGCCACCGAGGCAGTCGTTTGTCAATTGTCGTTTTGTTCTTTATGTTGTCCTGGACCCTAAACATAAGACATATTTTCTCTCTCTAGGAAAGTTTTGTTGATTTTCCTCAAGATTAAGGTATTGTTGTAGGGTCTCTTGTTGTGTACAGAAGTAATGAAAATTAATTGTTAAGTGATTGCAAATGGTCACTGAATTCGTTGATCAATATTGCCGATATAGACTAGGCGTTAATAATGATCATTTATGGAGTCATACCAGCTGAGGTCTCGTTTTAGCCACAACACATTTAGTTTGACCCGTCACGGGAAAACAGGCAACAACGTGTTACAATACAACACGTCATGAAATTATGAAAGATTTTGGAATTACTTTGGAATGGAATTGAATGTGTCCGATGAGTGAGTTTTGAGTGAAATTAAAGGGAGGTAATCCAATATCGCTAATTTTGTTCAGGCTGAACAAATTAAGCGATATTGATCACTTCCCGAAATACATCTTGAACGGTGCAGCATATGCCAAAAACAAGTCCAGTTTATAACCGAGTTGGCAAATCAATTGACTTTTATTTTTTGTTCTTTTTTTTTGATTGAGTTAAATGTCAATTTCACGATGTAATTAACTGCACAACGATAAGATTTCGTCAAACTCCATATGTAGCTTCAAAGTACAGGTTCAATACTTGCAATACACGCCAGATTATACTTTTCATTGTGTTCGACTGAAGTGCAGATCTTCGAGCCTTTTCGTCATTCTTCTTCCAAAAGCGTAGAGTTCTTTCGTACCTCACGGTCAAAGTTCGACTCGCCTAAAAAGTCATTCGCGTGCACGCTCAAATTTTCATGCAACAACGCCTAGCCTGCCATGCAAACCATGAAGGCATGTATGAATTTCAGTGTGTACAACTTGCATGTATTATAATTTATGAAAGTCAACAATATTTTTTTCATAAAAATCTTTAGAAAACTAAAATAAACAAGGCGTTAAAAATACCGGTGAATCAAAACGAGAAAATATTTTATCTGTTTACGCGTGTGCGAGTCATAATAAGCACAGCGTTCTTTAACCCTTGCTGTTTAATCCCTGCTTTTTACGTGCCTGTGATTTTATGATTGAGAAAACATTGTGAAAAAAGAAGAAATTGCTTCTGACAAGCAATTTCCTCTTTTTCCACACTTTTTTCTACCCTACTGAATGGTTATTTTTCAAATTAAACCCATTTCAAATTTTCGTCTGCAAAACCTTTAAATTTGGACAGGTCCAAAATATTGTAAAACAGGAAAGGGTTAAATAATGTGCAGTTTATTTTAACGACTTGATAGTTATGTCTCCACCAGAGAGTCGGAAGGGAATAATTATCTTTTGAGATACCAATTAGTTTAGATAAATTTGGTGCCTGAGAGAATCACCAAGGTAGCTATTAAAAATGAAACAACTAGAGTGCAATTATAGAATATTGCCAAAGAAAACTCTTGTGTTATTTTTCCTTATACTACAGCTAGTAATTGGACTGACTTCAAGCTACAAAGATTAGTTTAAAAAGACACTTAGAATTTTCGTTTGACTTGAATACTTGAGTATTCGATATACCTGCCAAATGATGCATTTTAGTTCACCCGGGCATGTGTTGCTCAAGGTGGGCGTTTGTGATTAGGCGGAAGACTGCCCAGTACTGTCCGTCGTCAACATATACCCTGTATGCACTAAGTGATATTTTTTGCTCGATAAACCTGAAATTTGGCAAGAATAATTGTTTTGACGAATCTCGGACGGGTTCGAAATTGGATCAACGTGTCAAAAATAAATTAGGTTCTTTCGAACCTCTCGGTCAAAGTTCGACTCGCTTGAAAAGTAATTCGCGTGCCCGCTAAAATTTCAAGTAACAACGCCTAGCCTGCCATGCAAACCAAGGAAGCATGACCTGTTATCACGCCTGACGACTTGTAAAAGAGCCAGCCATTGTTCCTTTTACAGGCTGTCGTGTGATAACCATACTGAAGAGTGTGGTATCTCTCCCTTGAAATGCATAAATTTCATAATATGAACATTTGTTAAAAGTTTAATTTAAACTGAGGAAGTGTCGCCGTCATAGCGCAGTTGGTAGTGTGTCAGCCCCCTAATCACGAGACCCCAGGTTTGATTCCCGACCGGCACTCATCCTTTCAGACAGTTTATCTCGAGCCAATCGGTTGATAATCGTAGACCTAAATGGAATAGCAGATTGAGGCAAGGAAAAAAATGTAATGGTAGTACTGATGCGAGAAATACCAGAAATGCATTGTTAGGTGCTCCAGCCGCCGAGATTTAACTGAACGATTGATGAAAGTGGAGTTAAAAAGAATAATTTATGTAACATTTCAAGGAATCTTGACAAAGAAAAGCCACTCTTGCTTCTTTCCCCTTGTTCAACACTCTGGCTCTAGTTTGATTGTCATATTCCTTTTGTCAAAACGTTGCCGATCTTTTTTTTTAGACTGCAAGACTTAACCAAAACCAAGGACTAGAATAGTATCCCTTTTACCTGATTTAGTGAAATCAATTAGATGGTTAAAATTGCAAAGGCTGATAAACATGTATTACATACAGGACAATTGTTTGTTTCAGTATAAGATCAAGATATCTTTCATTGATGAGCAACAAAGGTCATATTTTGATGAGCGTCAAAGTCACGAGTGAAAATTTAGCTTTTGTCATTCATGAAATGATAGATTTATTTATCTTAAGTCGAAAAACCATCATTATCCCAGCTTGTAAAATTATACGCCAAATGAGCATGGAAAATGTGATGGATCAATTATACCATTACAAAGTAGGTTATTTACGAGAAATAAACCTCGGTTATGTGGCAATAAACTGCTGAATATGGTAAATAAACAAGAAGCCCATGAGGGCTTGAGATGCTCTACAGTTTTTTTCTCTCATTTTAATCAATTTTTGGAACTGTATTTTTCTTAAAGCAGGAAGTATAAAGTGGAAATAGCCAAGTGCACTGGCTTGCCTCAATTGATTTTTGCAACAATCATATGGGCTCTTTTTCGCGTGTTTTCATATTATTTTACACAGACACGAGTAGTAGGTGGGTCTCTATGACCCCACTTAATTGGTTAATTAAGCCAATTAAGATTAATTAAGGTAATTAGCCAGGAGGGTCGATTTTGGTACTATCTAGTAGTGGAAAAACTTTGATCCCAATTAATTTTTAATTGGCATTAATTAGTTTCAATGGATTGTATATATGTATTAATTAATAACTCTATTAAAGTAATTAACGAGTTAATGGACGATCATGACGTAATCGGTTGGGGTCATAGTTTTCGGGGGTGTTCTGGGATCAAAGTTTTCGAGGAGAATTGAACGCGTTTCGACACGTTGCGCAAGATCGGTGATGTAAGAGTCTAACGTTTTTGATCAAGATAGGGTGTTCTCCCTTCCCCTTGATACCGTTAAGATAGTGGACCCGTAATAGTTCCGCAACGTTTCGAAATTAATTTACTTTAACGGTGTTAACCGAGGATTCCTAATGATTTTCATTGGGAAACCTTGGTCAACATTATAAAAGATCACGAGTGCCGAAACGTTGCGGATCTATTACGGCTCCACGACCTTAAAACGACGGAGGTTTTAGAAGAAGCGTTGTTCTTAGATAACATCAATGTTTCCCATTTTTCTTTTTTTTCCTTCAACGGTATGCATTTTTCACAAACTGACATACATTTTTATGTTTTTGTAAAACATTTTTCGCAAAAGGAGAGACATTTTTGTGTTCGCGTAGAACATTTTCCCAAAAGATACCATATGAAATGAAAGAATGAATTGTACAAAAACGCGAAAGCTTATAACATATTTCGAAATAAGGTTAACATATTTATATTTCTGAGAAACAGTTATGATAAAAGCGTTTCTGCTTTTCGAGCAATGTCGCAAATCTATATCTAATGCTTTCTAATTTTTCACTGTTGTCAATACTTATTTTAGTATCAACGCCATGTTAACTATTTTTACGTTCAATGCAATTTTTAAGCTGGACAGCGTAAAAAAAAAATCATCATGACTTGACGATGATGTCATGCTGTCTTATTCCGAAATCGAGTTTAGACATGTTAACATTTCTGCAATTTGTAAATCAAGTCTCGATGGATGTAAAAGCACTTAGATTCTATGTTAAGCCATGGATACAAAGTTTAATCTTTCCTCTCACTTGCTTGAAAAGCATTTAGATAAAGATAACTCTCAATCGTCCGTATTTTATAATATGCGAACGATGCGTGATTCGATTGCGAGATGTTTGCGAGAACCAGACTATTGTACCCAGATTGGAAAACGCTTTGAATCTACAAAGACATTTTCTTATTACATCGGAATAGTGAGATATACCCAAGAACCGAGTAATACAATAAAGGTGATCTATTCGAGGACTAAATACAATATTTTTGTGGTGACGGCTTACCCAGTGTCGTAGTGTGCAAATAGGTGTGAGGTGTTAGTTTTTTTTTCCCAATATTTACAAATAAAGAAGACAGTGGAACCTTAAACAAAAAAGTATGTTCAGGGTGAACATGCTGGTGTGACCTAAGTCACTAAAATAGCGACCAATGGAACATCAGAAGATAAATTAATTGTGCAATAAGTTTGTGCAATCGTTTATTAGTGTGCTAATTTACTGCGAGTCATTATCAATTTACCCAGATAACAATGAACACGTATAGAGTACGATTTGAGCTCGGAAATGACCGTTTCATACAAATAACTGAATGGAAAGGCGAACTAAAGATTGACATTAGACAATATACCGACGGTTATCCCACAAGAAAGGGCATAAGTTTGACTTTGATGCGTTGGAAAAACTTTGTGAACCAGTTACATTTCGTAGATCAAGCCCTTACAGACAGGAAAAAACACAGTTGGCATTTAGGCGGGAATGTCTTTTGCAGTAAAAGCGAAAACAGCGTTTGTATTGATGTAAGACAGTACTGGAAACCGGAAGAAGAAATTGTACCTACGAGAAAGGGGCTTTGTTTGAGACCATCGGAATATTCGCGGCTAAAAGAAGTCGTGTGCGATATAGGTAAAGCCTTACCGGAATTGGACTGTATTGTCCCGTGTTTTCTTCAGTCAGACCATTGCGGCCAATTAGGATTTTTGAAATGTTCTGAGTGCAACCCAAACGATTGTGAGAATTGGTAACAATGTTGGGTCTCTTACATGTAACCGTATTGTTTTTACGCGATTGGTTGTATTATAGACGATTGAAAAGTGAGATTGAAATTGAAATAGAACGTTTGATATTGCTTATAGATGTCTATTTATTTTATGAGAGACCTTTGTATTCGATATTATTGTAATATGTTGTATGAAATTGTTTGTTGTAAGAATATTTTATGTAAATAAAATCGTAGTATAAGAAGAAATAATAAAAACAAATGAGTGACTGGAAAAAATACTTGAGTTCTGTTTATTACGACCCCAGTTCACCCTCGAGCTTTAGCGGTCCTGAAAAATTGTATCAGTTTGTTAAATCCCAGAATAAATTTAAAATTGGAAAAAATCGAATACGTAAATGGTTGCAAGATCAAGAGACATATTCCATAACGAAAGGCGCTCGTCGTTCCTATACAAGGTCTCGAGTCATTGTTGAAGGGTTAGACTGCCAATGGCAACTCGATTTAATGGATATGTTCGAATTACATAGCCAAAATGATGGCGTGAAATACGTGCTTATGGCTATAGACGTCTTTTCACGTTTTTTTATTTACCGAGCCTTTAAAAAGCAAACGGGGTGATGAGGTGGTAACTGCCCTAAAACGCATACTCTCTGGTTCGAGAAAGCCGAAATCGATTCGTACCGATCGTGGAATGGAATTTCGAAGCAAAGAACTCAATAAGTATTTACAGAGTCTTGATATACATCACACATACGCTTTAAACACCGAGACTAAATGCAATTACGTAGAACGTAGTGTGAAAACTATTAAGCAGAAAATCTTTCGCTATTTACTAAAAAACAATACTAAAAGGTATATAGATGTTTTACGCTCGATTACACAAAGTTATAACAATACTGTTCATCGAAGTATCGGCGATAAACCGGTACACATTTCGAAGGAAAATGAGGGAGAAAGTCGGCTTCAACAATATTTAATCAGAAATAAGGGAATATCAAAGAAGAGGAAACCAAAGGTTAGGCAATTCAAGTATAAAATAGGGCAAACTGTGCGTATTTCGCATATTAAATCCGTTTTCGATAGGGAATACACGCAATCTTGGAGTTCAGAAATCTTCAGAATAAGTACTCGCTACAAAAGGGAAGGTGTTCCAATCTACAGAATTGTAGACTGGGACGGTGAAAATATTGAGGGTACTTTTTATGAACAGGAATTGCAAGCTATTACTGTTGACGAAAATACCGAATACAGAATAGAAAAAATATTAAAGAGGCGTACACGAAATAAAATACCCGAAGTGCTGATAAAGTGGTTCCGGTGGCCCAACAAGTACAACTCTTGGATTCCGGCGGCAAATGTACAGAATTACTCGTAATCACGTGATCTAACATTATTTGGTAGTGGGGGTGTATGAAACTAATTAAATCAGTTTTATCGTTCTCACCGAGTTATAAACAAGCATGGCAGTTACAAACGTTATATATAGCGCAGACCTTAACTGTTCTTTCAACCTCAGACAATTGTGTTATAAATTAGCCTTTGCACGGTATGAGCCGAATAAATTCCCAGGACTGATTTGGCAACACCGTAAAATAGGAGGTAACTGTTTGGTTTTTTCGAGTGGCGTAATAAATTGTAATGGAAAGGCTGCCAGTAAATTAGATGGATATACGCGTCTTAGAAGATATGCAAGATTACTCCAAAAATACGGTTACGCAGTTAATTTGACACGCGTGAAGCTAATAAGCATGTCCATGTGTCATACACTTAGTTCCGGCTTGAACCTACGCAAGCTGGCTGAAGATCAGCACGTGACTTACGAGCCGGAACTGTTTCCGGCACTTAATTTCAAAAGAAAGGGCGTAAACTTTTGCTGTTTTCATACCGGTAAAATAATTATAACTGGAATAACTGCTACGAAACTGAAAAATGACATAGTTTACCCCACACTGATTGAATTAGAACTGTATACTGTGTAAGAACTGATCAATAGTAGGAAAGGGAAAAATGCGAAAGTATGGACAATTTCTATCTCTATCTTAACATAAGTGATGCATTGACACTGCGTAAGAACGGCGATTATTTGTTTCATTTTCCAAAGTATTATACATTGAAAGGAAACTGGTGTTGTGCCCTCATAGAATCGACGATAAGCTGTGAATTTAAACCTCAAAGTAAACGATTATATCTATATTGTGACATTATAAGGGAAACGTATGTAAAAAGCAAGTTACAACCCGTTTTAAGTAATATCGAAATAGACCAGTACGGCGTATTGAAATACAGTCAGTGTCTGAACCCTCGTTATATACCAGTATTTGTCGATCAATTCAATTCTATCAAACTGTCACTTAAAGACGAGGATCTGAACCCAATTCAGCTATTATCGAACGAATTTCACTGTATCCTCCATTTAAAGAAAGTATGAACACGGTACAAGTCTATGACCCGAAAATACAAAATTGGCGCCCATATGAGGAAGATGTTGAATACTGGATGGACTATATCGCTCCACAAAATGACACCGCCCAAAAATTGAGAGAGATGAGAGAAGTTCTAGAGCAAAAAGACACACAAATAAAGGGTTTAGAGGAAAAATTGAAAAATATACAAACCCCGAAAGTAACCATGGTGTCGCCTGTTGCTGAAGCAATAGACAGGACGAAATCAGAAATGCAGCGTGAAATGTTGGAAGAAAGCCAACCAAGAAAACGTAAGAAGACCTTCAATTACCATCCGCGAAATCCTGATAATGCTTTTTAGTTATCCAGTAATCATGAATTCATCGTCCATTAAGCAAAGTGAGTTACCCTTATTTAGCGAGACCCCTAGCCATGCGCAGTTCTTATCCCAGGATTGGATCGAATACAGACCCTCTAATCCCGTGACAGATTCAACCTCGGTCTTAGAATTCAACATACCTCCACAAGCTATAGCCTACATCAATTTAAAAGAATGTAAGCTTCGCTTGAAATTAAGGTTAACTACAGGTGACGGTAAACCGGTGGATGACAATGAGTCTATTGCCTTGATTAATCTACCCCTTCACACGATTTTCAGACAGGTAGATATCCATTTGCAGCAAAAACCGCTCCCTAATAGCGGTACGACGCAGCCGTACAAGGCGTACATTGACACTATTTTGAGAACAAATGATTCGACGCAAAACAATATACTATTCAACCAAATGTTTCATAAAGACTCAACTGATTTAAATTCTTCTGATGTTAGGACGGGTCCGAATAATGGATTATTTCTACGCTATAAGCGAACAAAAGGAGGTAAAATTGTTGATCTAGAAGGTCGAATCCCCGTTGACCTTTTCCAACAACATAGGTTACTCATAAACGGAGTACAAATGGGATTGAAGTTTTGGCAAGCCACCGACGCATTCAGAATTATAACGGATTCACTCTCCCCAGATTTCAAGGTTCAAATTATAGATGCGCGGTTCAAACTCTGTATTCAAAGACTACAGAACGACTTATTGATGGCTAACGAAAGGGCATTACAAACCACCCCCGCGCTTTATACGTATTTAAGATCGGAAATCAAATCAACCTCTATCAGTCAAGGTCAATATAGCTTTCAAGCAGATGACATATTTCAAGGCAAGGTCCCGAACTCGATAATAATCGGGATGGTTCCCAGCGCAGCTTATAACGGCGAATTTAAATCAAACCCGTTTAATTTCAAAACATATGACTGCAACTATGTAGGATTCTTTGTTGATGGACAATCCGTGCCGACACAGCCTTATCAACCTAATTTTGAAACAAACGAATATGCAGATTGCTACAGTACTTTGACTGCGTTTAGGGAAGATGTCAACATTACGTACGGCGAGTATAAAAAGGGATATTGCCTCTACTTTTTAAACACGGATCCTTTCTTTTCATTCGGGGCTAAAAAATCGGGACTGTGCCGACTGGAATTAAAGTTTGCAAAGGCGTTGCCAGAAAGTGTAACATTGCTGCTGTATGCGACATTTCCGGAAGTAATTGGAATTGATAAATCGAGAAACGTTTTTATTCGATAGAACAACAAAAACATTTATGCCGTGTTTCAAGTTTTAATACATAATTTATACACATGCATGACAAATATATATATATATATTTCTTTTTGCATATTATGTACAAGCATACATCATGTTAAATAAAGCTGTAAAACTGTATTATTCACGTGTTGTATTTTTTTATATTTAAACTATTCCCGTATACTGATGCCGCCTGCGGTGAATCAAAACCTTGTAACTACAGCTTTGTCAAGCTGTAGTTACGAGGTTTTGACTTACCACTAGCGATGTAATGACTTGTTTTGACACGATCCACAGAGTAAGGATCGTTTGAAACGCGATGAAAAATTAAAAAAAATTGTTTGTATAGATCCACAAGTTTGAGTGACAAAAGATCAATTTTTGCCTTTACCTGTATAGAACTTGAACTTGTGGATCTATAACAAGCGATTATTTTTTATCTCCCGCGACGTGTTCAATCTTAAAATGCATTCAATTTTTTTGTCTACAATATCCTTGAATTTTGAGCAGTCTGAGTTTTTTGTCATCAAGAAATGTTCTAGAAAGATATCCAGTCAATTTGCTTTGGTTTTTTATTATCCCTTAGACCTGGCGGAATACCCTGGCGTTTTTTGGCAGTTTTCTGTGCACTGTCCGTCTGTACGATGTCCGTCTGTGCAGCCCGTTCTTCAATTTTAGGTGCTTCGGAAAGTCGTTGTAAACGCTCGTATTTTGAATAAGGGATTAATATATATTTATCCATTCTATAATTGATATTGTAAATAATCTAAAACGAGCCTTGTCAGCACATAGATAGTACGTTGCTTAGTCTGAATCGCCCTTTTTTTCTCAGCAAATCCTACAGTTCGATCCCCGAGTAAATACACAAACCGTCTTTGACGCTTTAGCCGTTTTTTATCCGTCAAGGACAAATTAACTTTTGACCTAATGACGTTGTAAGCAATTTGGCATAGTACTTTTAACTGTTGACGAGTTATAGTTTTCAAAAGCGCCTTTCTTTGATTTGCAGTTGTATTCACCAACAAATGTAAAAAGAATCGATTTTGTTTGATAAGCTCGACCATTTTTTCTGTTTTCTGCTTGTTCTTACAAAAAAATGAATGAGATTTGTGGCGACGGGCTTTATCTTACATCAACCGGTAAATGATTGCATCCTCATCACACAATGTCTTAGTTCTTAATCGGTATTTATCAACGGTATGAGGGCACATGTCGACCAATAAATAACCACCTGATAAGATGGCATCTTGGTAAACCTGCATGAAACCCTTTGTTTTCCCGGGATACATTTGTCTACCCAATATTCCGATTTGAGAAATATCTCGTATGTTTTTCATGAGAATTAAGTAACTGGTATTTAGAGCTATTGTTCTGGCATGTTTACCCCTGGGGTAAAGATTTTGGGTAATATTCATAACAGACAATCTTTTATGATGACACGCGCGTGTCCAAAGTGTATGCATATACTCATTGTCCATAACAGCGGTTTGCTGGTCGTCGATTATGAGTAGGGAATGCTGTCTATCACTAGTAAATTCGTCGATTTCTTCCCTACTAGGAAGACCTTGTTTACTGGTAAAATTTGGAATAGTATTTTCCATTTCGTCGAACAAATCCTGATGAACACCGTAGCAATACATTACTTTTTTGGGTGGGTCATCTATATAAAGGCGAGACATTTGCTTTATAAAACGATACACAAATCTTGTTTTCCCGGCACAAGTCTGCCCACTAATCGTGAAACTTTTACATGGTTCAAAGGGTATTGCAATGTTTTCGCTCATCTTTTCAAATCTTTGGACTCGGAAGCGCATACCCGACCGCGCTGCTTAATAAAGAAACCCAGAGCTCTGTCGATCCGTTCTGTATTGATAAGTTTACAATAGAAGTAATAAGAATGACAAACACAAGACACATCTGGGTTACGTAAACTATCTCAGATTTCGGAATACGTCGACCCAAAAAATGCCATTTATCGCTAATAATGTCTATATTCTCGTCGGGTGAGTCTACAAAAGTCTCATTTTCTACATGTTCAGTCATATTCTTACTTTCTTTTTTAAACATCCGGAATTTCTTTACAAATTAAGGAAAATGGTAGACATTCTTACAATTTCAGTGCATGAGATGTGTTATCACGGGATAAGACCAACGATCAGGATCGGCCAGTCTAAATTGAAAAGGCAAAATATGTACCCGTACTTTCGCTTTTTTTTTTACGAAGAAGCATTAATGCCCCCGTCTTATCTTCGAATGTAAACCTATCTGACAACGACACCCATCAAAACTAATTATTGCAATTAATTTGACAGTGCGTTGTTTAATTTAAACAAATGGGGGTCTGATAAACAAATCAGGAATCAATGGTTTCCAATGTAAAGTCATTAATATATAAAGGCAGCTGAGAAATTCATAGTCATTCTATATTTGTGTCGGTTAAAAGATGTCAAAGCCAAGAGGAGGATTTGGAATGCCGGAATTCACTAAAGAATATTTATTATATAGGAAGTATCTATCCAAACCTCACTGGATACGAAAGCATGTCTACGGAGCTGAGATGTTCCAAGACAAGTGCTCCCTTTTCTGGCCTTTGAACAACGAATGTGTGGCTACATCGTTTGTCAGGCAAACGATTGAGCACGGATTCGTGGTTGATTTCGACCCAGCCAGGCGACGGCTGTATTTAAAGAAAACGTTTGCAGAACAAGTCGGAATTGGACTTTCAGGGGAGCCAGTCTATGTTTGCTTTGTAGTTTTATATTGCGATACATTTACTGTCCCTGAAACGCTTTCCTTTGGCGACGGATTAGATATAATAACGGCATATCCGATCGAAGGTTGAGACATCTTTCGACATGACCAGCGGCCCAACGGGCACAAAACGGCCCTTTTCAGGGCCAACCAAATTACACGAAAGTTGACACGCAAAATATAAAGTCAAGTCTCTGTACAATAACCCCCTGTACCCCTCCAAGAAAAGTCTGGCCCTTTCTCTAGTCCCCTTTTTTTTTCTTTCTTTTTTTTTTTTTTTGTGTGTGTGTACTGGTGTTTAAACCAGGACTTTTTTTAAAATGCAAAAAAGAGGGTGTTTCTGCCTAACATTTAAAGAGTGGCTAAAAGCGATCCGCGTGAATCAGCAGCTCGGAAAATAGTTGGGAGAAAGGAGAAAAAAAATGGTGACTACGGTATTTTCGGATAATTATTCTCAAGCGGTTCACAGATAAGTCAAAAATTGTTTAGAAAAGGACTAAATTGCACCTAGTAGATGTAGAAATGGCGTTTGATAATTTGTGGAAAAATGTTCTCAATCTTTTCCCGCAATGTTGTTGTACGCAGAAAGACAAAACAATGTACAGTTCCATTCACTAGAGATAGCAGCTGGTGGTAGGAAAAGGATGTGATGGTTGTACTGGTGTGAGAAATACTAGGAAACCATTGTTAGGCGCTCCAGCCGAAAGTGTAAAATTGTTGAAAGTGACGTAAAACTCCGTTTAATCAATATATTCACTTGATATTATCTACCGCAACACTACTTTAGACAAAATGTAAAACTTCAGTGTGTCGACTGGTTATGGGTTATTCCGGCTGTATTGAGAACAAACACCGATTCTTAACATGCCAAACATGTCATACGTTAACCTTTATTTTGTTTTCAGAGTCAGAGCTAAATATATATAAATATATATAGAACTACCACGTTATTCAGATTCCCGCTAAATAATAAAAGCTGTATCCATTTATTAATTATAGGGAATACTGATCAAAACGAAATCATATCGATGAAAATCAATATTTTGATGTTATATTGATAAGGCAATTTGCACGCGAGTCTCTATAATAAAGTGATTTTATAGGTTAATCACAGATTAGCGTGGGAGCACTGTACACATATGTAATTGACATAATTGATATCATTAGCGATTTGTAAACAACAAGAGCGTGTCCAGTCTTGACCAATGCAGATTAATCATTACATCCCATGATCGCGGAAGGAAATGTTTGAAAGTCAGAAATGTTATTAGTAAAAATGAATTATTTGGAGTTTTAAGGAAGGTAAGCGACTTAAACTTTTTAATCTATGCATTTTTTTATAAACAATTTAAAGAGAAATAATTTTGTATTTTGGTATTTGTAGATGCGTATAGTAACATTTGTATTTGTAATTTAAAAGAAAAGACCAGTCCCATTGCCACTCACTCTTAAATTACGCATAAATATGGTGTGGTTTTTTTTTTTTTTTTGCGTGATTATTCGTGGAGAAATTGGTATTGTTGTTTTGCGTGTTGCGTGCATTAATATTTTTTAGTGAATGATTGTAAATGGAACACACGTTGATTGTGCGTGTTTTGTAAGTAATATAAGTGTGTGCTGCAAGAGATTCGACAGTGATGCGCGTGTTAGGAGCCAGTTTCTGACACACAAGCACTGACGGAACACTGTCAGAACACGAACATATCAATCACCTTCCACGCCCAAACTTCGCACAAATTTTACATAAACTGCGTATAATCGCGCGCGTTGTGCGTTGATTTTTTTTTTTTGTACCGTTCAAAACCGAGGATAGCGCACAAACCCTCATCCATGTACAATCATTTACAAAAAGTGATGCTCCGCGTGTGATTTTCGCGCATCACTGACGCATCA
Organism: Fragum whitleyi; assembly: GCA_948146395.1. Lineage (NCBI taxonomy): Eukaryota > Metazoa > Mollusca > Bivalvia > Cardiida > Cardiidae > Fragum > Fragum whitleyi. The sequence goes on from OX411545.1 coordinate 14,684,351, forward strand.
CGCACAAATCAAAACTTATGCGCGATTCATTTGTAATTCGGCCGCAAATGTAGTGGATTGAAGTAACACAACATTTAAGATTTTTTTCTCTCGTTTTCACAGGTTATTGGTATACACGCATTATCGGTCATCATGGCAGAAAAACGAGACATTCTAGCAGAGGCTAGAGATTGGTGGATAAGCTATTGCACCAATATAGCGGAATTACTAGAGTTCGCTGATTTAATGAATATTCGAGATTCTGATGTGGTCAGGAACCGTTTGTCAGAGCTTCAGCGAATGAATGATCCAAAAGTGTACGAGCCGGCTCCGCCAAATCCTTATGAAGGTCGTGACATTCTACAAGAGGCGATAGAATGGTGCGTCAACTACAGTACGAGTAGCCAGGAATTGATAGATTTTGCGGAAGACATGGGTATAAGGAACTCGGAACTTGTGAATAACCGTTTGTTCGATGTTCGAAACCCGCGTGGACTAGAGTTTTTGGAGACCTCGTACGCAGACATTAATGACTTAATGGATAGTCAGCCCGAAAGTGTAGAATTCAGGGTAAATTCTTTCGATAATGCCGATGAGTTGATGAACTATGCGACAGTAATGGGCATCCAGGAATCACCTATGGTAATAAATAGGCTACGACATTTACAAAGACCCGATAAATACAATGACTCATTGGGTGCAATTGTAGAAAGCTTCGCATACTACACAGGTGGATCATTGATCACGTTGGCTGATAAGAGTAGACCCCCGCCGTTTAACGATGTAAGAACGACGGATATCTCTCAAGAAAGTGATTATATCTGTTTCACGAATGACCAAACAATGGAGAATTCGGAGAATATCGAAGATGAGCCTCTACCTGGTACTTCACATCACCATGGCAAACTCAATTTCACGATGAGAGAAAAGTCAAAAAGAACATACAAAAAGTATATGGCAGTGGACACCTGTTACGAGGTAAAAATTGACGAGCGATATAATGGCCAAAATTTAATGGATATTCAAGAGGGACTTGAAGACATGCTGGAAACGGTGTTGGAGAGAGCCAGGGGCGACTTGGCTGACAACGATTTGGTCCGCGTTATTATTGAGCACCAAGCGCTTCAAGACGCCATAGTTGTCCCGTTACAGAGATGGGACGAACTCACCGTTCAAAAACTGTTGGAACATATTATGAGAGTTTTGAACAGTAATCAACAGTTGACCATAGATCACAGTTTCGTAATCTTCATTGGGACAATTAATCTACCCAAAGGCGGAAAAAGGAGGCGGATTACAAATATCGCAGGTAAAAAACGTAAAAACTCGTTATATCTTAAACGATCTGTTGTCACAATTGAAAACAATGATAATTTATGTATGGCTAGAGCAATAGGTGTTAGTTGGTCGAAGCTAAATAGATGCAGTCAATTGGAGTGGAATGCAATAACTAGGAACAGGCAGGGAAAAAGTAATCTAGAATTGATTCTCGATCACAAAATGGTACCTCGCTCTTATTACTGTAAACTAACAGATAAGAAAAGACAGGCTCAGGCAAATCTAGCCTTAGCGCTTTGTCAGAAAGCTGGGGTAAACACTCACCAACCCCTCGGTCTAAATGATGTCGAGGCATTTGAAAAACTTCTTGGTGTCCGTGTCATGGTAGTAAGTGCTCGTCTAGGGAACAAATTCGTCACGAGCGGTGCTTCTGACGAAAGACCGTGCATATACATTTATCTTGTTGATGACGAGCACTTCCATGCTATAACCAGTATAACTGGCTTTTTCAGCTCTATATACTTTTGCCAAAAATGCCTAAAACATTACAATGAGAAAAAAAATCACTCGTGCGAAATAAAATGTATCGTGTGCAAAAGGGACTCGTGCTCAATGAAAGAATCCGTGCGTTGCAGCGACTGCAATATGACGTGTAGATCAGCGGATTGTTACATTGAGCACAAGAAACGGCCTGTTACAAAAAAGGGACCACATAAGGGGAAACCCTGTGGTCTTTCGCAGTGTAGTACATGGTGGAAATGTCCAACTTGCTGTAAGGTTGTGGATCTCAGAAACAGGTTAAAAGAATCGCATGAATGTGGTGAATACTGGTGCCAATCTTGTAATCTATTTGTATTTGATGATCATCAATGTTATTTGAGACCTATCCTCTGTAAAGAAGAACACATACCGAAATTCATCTTTTTTGATTTTGAGTGTTCTCAAGATGAAAAAAGCTTTTGCGAAGATGGGTACTTGCCTTCAAAAAAGGCTGACTGTCAGCATTGCAACTTACCCGATCTGTGTCAATCTTGCTCTAAATGTAGTCACTGTAAAACGTCTTGGTGCGGTAAAAACACTCACCGCCCAAACTTTGTCGTCGCGCACACGGTCTGTCAAAAATGTATTGAAAAAGATGTCAAGCCGGAATCAAGGTGCAAGAGTTGCGGTACTCGTTGTGAGTTATGCGAAAAGACCGATGAGAATAAGGGCAGCGATCCTTGTCCGGATACATGCGGATTCAGAGAGGTCATTTTTCAAGGTTCGGACACTGCCGAACAGTTTGGAGAATGGCTATTTTCTGACCAACACAAGTATTTCACGGTCATTGCGCATAACATGAGGGCGTATGATGGTTTCCCGCTTCTCGAATATCTTATCAATCAATCGATTAGACCCGAGAAAGTAATTTACAATGGATGTAAAATTATGCTATTAATGGCTGAACGAGGCTTACACATAAAGGTCCTTGACAGTCTAAATTTTTTACCAATGAAATTGGCAAAACTGCCCGAAGCTTTCGGCTTAACCGAGTTGAAAAAGGGATGGTTTCCACATTTTTTCAATACATTGGAAAATCAAAATTACGTGGGCCCTTACCCTGCTGCGAAATATTATGGGGCAGATTCAATGAGTAATAAAGAAAGGGGGAAATTGATCAAATGGCTTAAAGCGAAGAGAAGAACGAACTCTGTATTTAATTTTAGGAAAGAAATGGAAGAGTATTGTAGGAGCGATGTAGACATATTGAGAAAGGCCTGTCTAAAGTTTAGACATCTTTTAATGAGCGTGACAGGGGAGCAAATAGAGTATTTAAATGACAAAGGTAAAACAGAATTAAAATGGGTGGGCGCCGTCGATCCTTTCCACTCGGTAACACTTGCCGGTGTTGACATGAATTTAATCAGACAAAAATTTTTGGACGAAGAGTGGAGGGTACGGTTCAAAGGTAGTGAAGACTGGGTTCCGGCGAAAAAAGTCAACGGAACATTGTACATACAAAGAGAGTCCGAATGGGTTCGTGAATCGACTTTTAAGGATCAAGAGGTGGAAAGCAAAGAGTTTGTCAGTACACACATAGCTAAAATAACACCCCACGGTTCAAAAGATCAGTTTAGCAAGATTTCAATTGCGTGGTTAGAGTGGGTGTCGCGTACTCAAAACATAAGTATCCAACACGGGTTGAATTCGGGTGAAAAAACTATCCCGGGAACGCGTTATAAGTTAGACGGCTTTTGCGCCGAAACCAATACCTGCTACGAATATCATTCGTGTTTTTGGCACGGCTGCGTACTTTGTTACGACACAAACCGCTCAGAAACATATCACCCAGTCACACAACAGTCAGTAGAAGAATTGTATACTCTTACTATGAAAAAGAAAAGTTACTTAGAGAATATGGGAATGAACTATATTTGTATTTGGGATCATGATTTTAAAAAACAAATTGATGAAAATCCGGATCTAAAACAATTTGTCTCCGAATTGGACATAACGGAGAGGTTGGATCCAAGGGATAGTTTTTTGGGGGGTCGAACCAATGCATGCCGACTCTATTACAAGGCGGGTGAAAATGAGAAAATAAGGTATGTCGATTTTACTAGCCTTTACCCGTGGGTGAATAAGTACTCCAAGTATCCCTCGGGACACCCTACAATAATAACCAATGATTTCGAGGATATCAAAAATTACTTTGGAATTGCCAAGATTAGAATCCTTCCCCCAAAAGGTCTTTATCACCCGGTTCTGCCTTATCGGTCAAACGGTAAACTAAAATTCCCACTGTGTAGGCAGTGTGCTGATACCGAAAGTCAGTTACCGTGCAAATGCGCTGATAAAAATAGGGAGTTAATTGGCACCTGGTGCACGCCCGAAATTGAAACCGCCGTTCGTTTAGGGTATAAGATTACAAAGATATACGAAATTTATCACTGGGACAAAACAACTCAGTACGACCCGGAAACCCGCGAAGGAGGTCTGTTTGCAAAATTCATCGATACATTTTTGAAATTAAAACAAGAAGCAAGTGGATTTCCAGATTGGGTTAAAAGTCCCGCAGATCAGGAAAGGTATGTGCGCGAGTATTTTGAAAAAGAGGGAATTTGTCTGGACGATCAAAATATCGCCCGAAATCCGGGACTCAGGGCTCTGGCCAAATTAGTCCTGAACAGTTGTTGGGGAAAATTTGGACAAAGACTGAACATGAAACAGACATCATTTTTCCACGAAAGTGAAGCAGACTTGTTTTTTCAATTGTTATCGTGTCCGCTGAAAAATCCTCTCGATTTTCATATAATGACCGACGACATAATCCAAGTTGAATGGGAATACCAATCTCAATGCCAACCCTCGGACGAAAAGACAAATATCTATTTGGCAACATTTACAACGTGTTGGGCCAGACTCAAACTCTATGATGTACTCGAAAAGCTTCAAAGAAAAATAATTTATTTCGATACTGACAGTGTGGTCTATATTAGTCGCCCAGGAGAATATGACCCACCCTTGGGCGATTTCTTGGGTGAACTAACGAACGAACTCGGACAGGATGAGCCAGCCATACATCTCCAACATGTCGAGTCGGAAAATGACGAGTCGGAAAATGACGAGTCGGAAAATGACGAGTCGGAAAAAAACGGGTCGGAAAACAATCTCGAAAATAATCAAACTCACTTGACAGTCCAACAAACGAACGATAACGAAATAGAAGAGTACATCACAGAATTTGTGTCGGGTGGGCCGAAAAATTATGCCTATAGAACAAACAAAGATAAAGAGTCGTGCAAAGTGAGGGGGTTCACGTTAAATTTTGTAAACAGTCGATTAATCAATTTTGAAACCGTAAAGCGAATGGTCACGGGCGAGGGCGACTCCTCCGAATCGCAAACAACTTCCTCGCAAACCAATCTTGCTACCGATAATGCAAAGCGTTCGACCATAACAGTCACTAATCCCAATAAAATGTGTAGGAATAAAAGAAAATGCGTCATTTACAATAGGAAAGAAGAGAAAAATTACCAAGTCGTTTACACAAAAAGGCGACGTATAGACAATTTTGACACAGAGCCGTACGGGTATTAAAATTGTGTTCTACAATGGCAATTAATTTTGAAACTAAAGAGTCCGGGTGTACTCTTATATTTTGATAAGCTGATGTTATTAAATCTCGTAACTACGGTTTCAATCAAACTGCAGTTACGGGGTTTTAGAATTACATCAACGAAGCACCTATTTTTGTCCGAAATAATACATATCATTGTTTATTGGTTAAAATCAAATCCATTTGTATATATATCTCTGTAACGATGCTTTTCAACAAAAACCCGTAACTGCAGCTTTATACAAGCTTCAGTTACCAGGTTAATGTTGAAAAGCAACGAAATGTAAAATTATGAGACCCTTCTCGCGAACAAGGACCCTCGAGGAAGTACCGTTATTGTTTAAAGTCGATCAAACATCTCATGGTTCTTTTTTCGTGTGACAGGGTCTCACTTGATGCTCAAATATTACTTTTACTCTGTTCAATATGTATCGTTGTATCTATATGTTTATTTCATTGATTGTTCACGATTTTCTGTCATTTCATTTCACTATACATATATATACGAAAACAATATCTTATCATAAAATCTGTTTTTACGTTATTTCTACTACCCCAAATTATTTTACCATTTTTACCAAACGGCAAATAGTTGGCCTGTTCTAATTCCAATGGCGATCAAAACGAGAAAATGATTTTTGTCTGTTTTCCAAAGTGCGACAAATATTGAGGAACAGGCGGAGAAAATACTGATTGTTTGATGTTATCTAAGAACAACGCTTCTTCTAAAACCTCCGTCGTTTTAAGGTCGTGGAGCCGTAATAGATCCGCAACGTTTCGGCACTCGTGATCTTTTATAATGTTGACCAAGGTTTCCCAATGAAAATCATTAGGAATCCTCGGTTAACACCGTTAAAGTAAATTAATTTCGAAACGTTGCGGAACTATTACGGGTCCACTATCTTAACGGTATCAAGGGGAAGGGAGAACACCCTATCTTGATCAAAAACGTTAGACTCTTACATCACCGATCTTGCGCAACGTGTCGAAACGCGTTCAATTCTCCTCGAAAACTTTGATCCCAGAACACCCCCGAAAACTATGACCCCAACCGATTACGTCATGATCGTCCATTAACTCGTTAATTACTTTAATAGAGTTATTAATTAATACATATAAACAATCCATTGACACTAATTAATGCCAATTAAAAATTAATTGGGATCAAAGTTTTTCCACTACTAGATAGTACCAAAATCGACCCTCCTGGCTAATTACCTTAATTAATCTTAATTGGCTTAATTAACCAATTAAGTGGGGTCATAGAGACCCACCTACTACTGACACGTACTAAGTTAAATCGTAGAATAATTCTGTGAAAGCTTCAAGAGAATTTTCTGCTCGACTGTTGGGTGCTTAATAGGGGATACAAATCTATGTCGAAAACGGGGCATAATTCGCACAAAATGCAAAAAGGGCAATCCTCCTTCATTGATTAATAGTACACGTTTCTCTTTAGACAGTGAACAAGTGTACAAAGTGAATGCCTTAAGTAGAACCAAAGATATCATAAAATGTCAAAGTTTTCGCTCGACAACCGCGATGCTATGGCAATATGGCCCTTTTCCAGTTTTTCTAACGGAAAAGTCGATTTTTGAGAAGAAACTTCCATGAGACCCTCTAATCAACTTGTGAAAGTTTCAGGTAAATCTAATAATATAAGTGGACTTCATCGTGTAAACAAGAATTGTTTACGGACGGACGAACGAGAAACACCACCTCGCTATGGATCTATAAACATGAAATAACATCGAACCACTTTTTTACCTAACCCTTATACAGTTCATAGACAAAAGCCCAAATAAATCGCTCAAGGAAAGGATCGTGTCGTAATATATGGGATCGAACCTGAACATAGACTTGACAGTATGTTCTGACTTCAACGCTCAATGCAGCATTGCCTGTGGCAACAAATTATTTTCTACAGTTTTTGTCAAGGATTAGGGCCCGTCTTACGATCAATTTTTGCGTTAGTCAAAAATTAAAGTTGCTTCTAGATAAGTTACTGCCATGCAGCATCTCATTAAAAGACGATTCAGATGAAATAGTGCAAGGCGAAATTTACCAATGAATGAAAAGACCGAGTACGATTTGTAATTTTGACCTACGATTAATTTTTTCGTAAGAAGCTTAGTAAAACGGGCCCCAGATCAATTACATTTTTCTTTCAAAACTCTTTCACAGTTGATATAGTATTGTCGTGATTGATGTGTCTGCTCGAAAATATTGATGATTAACCCCGAACGCTAAATTTACCATAGACTGGTCAACCGTAATGCCAAGGAAAGACATGAGTTATTGACTTTAATATAAGAACTCCATGTGAGAAACCGATCCCTGTGAGACACTAATATTTACCCATTTATTTCTTTTTGTTCTTTTTTCCCTTTGTTTCTGACGGGCCGTAAAGCACCATTAAAAAAGAAAAGAATTTACAAAGAAATCATTTACTAGTAGGGACTTCCTTCTAAAATGTGTGAAGACTGTGTTTGAATTTAATACAGATACTTTGAATTCAAATGAAATTGCTATTTAAAACTCGTTTGCTCAGAATTATCAAGATTAAACTTTTTGTTGGTTTCTTAACAAAGGGTCAATAGTTCCTCTTGATATCTCGACTTAATTGAAAATTTGCGACATGCCTTGAGCTAAAAGCTTATTAAATTATTATTGATTTGTTGTTTGTTTGTTTGTTTGTTGGTTTTTTTTTTCTTTTGGGGGGGGGGGGGGGGGAGTCATATTTATCAACTTCTTTATAATGCCATTTGACACAAATTCGAAATTGTACAAAGACAATAATTCTGTCCAATATACAGGTTTGATGAGCAGAACATTGTGTCCCTTACATTGCCTCTGAACGCAGGGCTGGTCAACTGGATTGGATTACCTCACTTAAAACTCACTCATTCAAATTCATTCTGAAATCGTTCCAAAATCACCTTGTAAATCTGGTCTTGGCCTTCAATGACTGCATTTCTGAACGGCTGATCTTAGTCTTAACTGTATACCATAGCTATTCGTGAATAGTAGCAGATGGATTGATATTATCGCAACATAAAAATAAGCAAATTCAAGAAATGATCGTCTTCTTTATGATTTTCCGTATAATTTACTTTTTATTGAAAATGTACATGTATCTTGGGAGGAATACATCGTAGTTTAAAATCATATCGTGTAAGTTTATTACATTTACTTAGAATAAAAAAATCTGATATTTTGCCTGCAGTTCAAAATTAACGACTCCTTATAGACTCTTTTTAATGTTGCCTTAAAGAATATTCTCCAGATTTAACAGTCTGTTAGTTTTCACGAGTCTGTTTGACGTCATAGGCGCCACAATGCCTTTTAATGTAATCAGAACATATACAGATAATCTATATATATAGATGTACTTCATCAGACTTCCAATCTTCAATTACGGGGTGTCGATCCCCGGCGGTAGCACAGCCTCTTTCCGACATTTGCCTCCCGCCAATGAGTGGATACTCGTAAACCTTTGTGGGGTAGCTTCTTGTGGCTAGGAAAGGATGAAATGGTATAACTGATGCCAGGAACCAGGATGCTCTGGCCTCCGAGATGTGACTTTACAATTATTGAAAGTGGTGCTTAACCCCACTAAGACAAAGCAAATTGGCAACAAAATGTACAAACACTATCAACTGGACGCCTTCATGGCGAATGTTCTACATTCCTCTGAGCCACAAATATACTAAATCTGTTTCAAACGAGATTATTTTCTGTGAGAAATGGAAATCGAGCATGCCCGAAGTATTTCTTCCATTTGTATATGGCACCAATCTCCATAAGATTGATTCTGCTGTGACGTCGCGCACGGTAATGCGGCACTAAAATGTAAAGTCAAAATAGCCGACGTCGATTGTAAGCGTCAAGGTTTTTTTTTTCTTTTTTTTGGGGGGGGGGGGATGTCGGAAAAAGTTAACGTTATTATATTGCTCACTCTCTCTATTGCAATAGGGATGTCAGAATAAATAGTTATCTTTTTAAAAACAATATAAAACAAAACCCTATTCGAGAGGGATGAAAAAAATGCGTAATGAGTTTCAACTTTGAATACATGTGTAGACATGCGATTACTGGATGGTCGCTTTCGACATTCCGTAGAGTTGGTGTTAATTTCACTCTAAACCTGAATATGTCATTGGTTTGACGCTTTTTTTGAATATCATTAATATTATAATGCAGAGGTAAATCTGAAATTGTAAATTGTTATTTCGATGATCAATTCGCTTCAACAGCAGTTTGTTTATATAGTAATGTCATCATTATTTTATACACTCCTATTTGTAGAAGAAATATGACGCATCCCATTTTTTTTTTGAATGTATGAATAAAAAGTTGTTAAACTTTGCTGAGTTTGCTTTGCACGGACTTTTCTTGGGTCAATAGAATAGCGAGTTACAGTCTGAGAGTACATGTTTCGCGAAAAATCGTTTTGAATAATCAATATTGCTATCAAATGCAGATGAGCCATTCGGGCCAATTAGACCCTCTTGTTTATTTCTTGTTATTCCCCCCCCCCCCACACACACACACTCTCACCCCGACTTCCGTACAGATATCCTTCTCTCATTGTTTTACGCTTTCTTATTCTCTCTGAATTGTGGTTTTGCCAACTCTGTCTTCGTCTGAAGGCGCGTCAATGTTAAAGTAAAACAAAACAAACATAACGTCGCTATACGAAAATGCGCGTTTTTTAGAAATCGTTCCACACGAACTAATATCAATATCTCTTTTATTTGTAAATATTTTTCCTTGAAATTTTAAGATGATCATCAGGAGAAAAATGATATTTCTTTACTTAATTTTAATTCTCGTAAAAGAAACGGAACTGCTATTTTGAGCGTATTAAGAATAGAAAAACCAGTTTAATAACGGCCTGAAAAAAAAAACAAAAAAACACGAATTCCACACGAATTTCAGCTTATATTTTTCCGTTTAAAACTCAAATTGGTATTCATTTACATATTCAAGAAATACAGAAAAATAATTTATTTGATATAAAGGTTATAAAGGTGCAATTAAACCATGCTTAATGAAAATATTACAGAAAATCGAATCATTTCTGCGTCTTAATGTTTGGTGTTACGCCTCAATTTTTCTTAAACATTAGACAATATTTTTCTTATTTGTTGTTAAAATTCGGTCTCCGTTGGTAAAATTGTTGGATGTCATACCAGTTTAAATTAGATGCATTTTCAAGTAGTTTAAACATTATTTAACTGAATAATTTAAAAGGTGTTGATCTTTCGGTGATGTTTTCATGTTACATGTTACCAGACCTAGGGCCGATTACATGCCAATGTAATCGATTACAATTACAATTACTTGCAGATTCTATGATTACTGATTACATTATGATTACATAGTTTTTCATTGTAATCAATTACAATTACAATTACTTTTGTAATGTAATCACATTTACATCTGATTACATGTGATTACATTTCTATTTCAACCTTACTCACAACCAATTTTTTTGTCTTTTGGTATTTTTTTTTCATTCTAGTTAGGTTTGTAAACAAATAACCAACTGTGGAAGGATGGACAATACATAAATCATACCTACAGTTCTTTTATATTAACCATGGTGCTCTTTATGAATTTAGATATACCCGAAGCTTTAATATTCTCTTACATTTGCCTTCACAGCTATGGAAAGCAGTGAGCACCTATAGCCTAGGTTGTCTTTTATAAATGCTCTTTTTGGTATTTTTGAATATTTGATTCAACAATAAAAGACAAGATTTAGAAACTGTTCATGAGAGAATTTTCCTAATTTTACATTTCCTCAATCCTTTCTTTCTACTTGTTTGAGCTTTCAAATTTCAGAAAATATAAGTTTTTGCTAAAAAGAAAATCAGTATGATTAGCATTGTGATAAAAAAGTAGTTGAGGGATTAGACAGAGTCAACAATTCTTTTTTTTTTCAAATCATGGAAACGGCATGTCAAACTGTAAAACAATATGGGTATGTCGGATGTCTTTTAGGCTCATTAAACTTTGTTACAAAACTTCAAAAGATAGTGTGATAACTATCCCATGTTTTGCAGTACTTTATTGAATTTTGCCTAATGTGACTTTAACATTACCCAAATGAACCATCATCAAGATTCCTGCATGGCATTGTAATGGAACAATCATGGAATAGATTCATTTCCGTAGGACTTTTGTCATGTTATTTGGATTTGAGAAAAAATATCAGACAAATGAGAATCATTATAAGAAAAGAAGATTAAGTTGTTTTGCCAATATATAAATGATTATCAAAATATAACTATCATGGGCTGTCAAATACTAGTAAAGGGTTATTAACAGGTAATTGTTTAATAAGTGTTAGAGGCTATAGATTTTCTTAGATGAGACTGACACTTCTTTAATCCCTTAACACCTTTAACATTATCATTATAACACTTCATGTTCATTAGACATTTTGACTAGTTTGAATTTTCAACACTTAAAGCTAGAATCCGGAATGTTCTAAACTAGGAAAAAAAACAACAACAACAAAAAAAAAAACAGCTTGGGTGTAAGACAATAATAGAAATGTCCTATAAAGCCAAATGAAAATTTAACTACTTGATTATTTTTCCCAAAACATTATCTGTTTTGGGAAAATTCTTTTTCTCAATTAAAGTTCTATCTAGTCACACCAATTACTTTAAAAGTATTTTCATTTGTCATATTTGTATTCAAGACTAAAAGCTACGACCATTATTTTAGTTTAAATAAAACATTAACAAATATGACCATCATAGAATTTTTTTTTTTCAAAGCTTGTACGTGCAAATACAACAATTGTAATCATAATGTAATCGAGATGTAATTATGATTACAGGCCATTTTGCAATGTAATCGATTAAATTATGATTACATGTAATCAGAAATGCTCCGATTACTGATTACAATATGATTACCTGATAATTGTAATCGATTACATGTAATCATGATTACCGATTACGATTACCACAGGTCTGCATGTTACACGCGTTTTTTCGCTAAAAATACGAATCGAAAATTCCTGAAACGAAATTATACCAATATAGTTTGCAATAAATGTTTGATGTATAAATTGGCAGGGGCTTAAGCGTTATTTTGATATAAGATAAAATAATGATGAGATTAAGGAGTCTTGTAAAGCTTAGTTTTAAAACACAGGGGGTGACGTTTTTTTTTTTTTTTTTTTTTTTTTTTTTTTTTTTTTTTAAGTGACGCATTACCGTGCGCGACGTCTTTGTGTTCCTCCGATAAATAAACTTTTGAAGACCCTTCTCCCCCCTCCCCCAATAGGGAAACCCTCGGCTGTTCTACGGGATTGACCTTGGGAAAAATACGAGCGCAGCCATGACAGCGCGTCATTTCGCACGTGAGCTTATATGACGAAACAAACATGAACGATCCCGCTGTGGATAAAACGAAAGAATAAAAATAGGCATATTGTAATTTGATAACAAAACGCAGTGTTTTACTGTGTTTTGACATCTAATTACAAAATGCCAAGGAGATCTTAACAGACAATCGGGAAGAATGAACAAATGCTTTTTCCTTCAAGGGTATTGAATAGCCAAATACCACCAGAACCGAATAACCTAAAAAAATGACTCAAATTTACTACACTTACATCCGAGGTACTTTTCAGTTTACGGAAAGTCCGAGCGATGTTCCGAATGAACCTCCACTCCCCCCCGAAACAACTGATTGAAAAACAACAAGCGAGCTATTTTCATGGTTGTATGTCCGTCGTGCGTCCGTCCGTGCGTCAACTTTTCCTTTCAATTACTCTCCTCCTTAACCAATGGGCGGAATTTAACGAAACTTGGAAGAAATCTTTCTTATTCGACCCTCTTCTTAAATTGTCAAGGAAGTTTTGATTGACCGCAACATATAGGCGAGGCAGGGCGGGGCTCATTTTCACTTTCAAATCTTTTTAAGATCTCCCCCCAAACTATTGCGCCGATTTCATCGAAACTTGCCAAGGATGTTTCTTGGGTGACCCTTTTAGCCAAATTATTAAAGAAACTTTGATTGATCCTCACATAAAGGCGTTGCCGGGTGGGGCTTATTTTCACTTAAAACTCTTTAAAAATCTCCTCTTCCTAAACAAATGGGCGAGTTTTAACGATACTTGATAGAAATATTCTTTAGGCGACCCTCTTCTTATATTGTTAAAGAAATTTTGATTGACTCAGAAACTTGGGCGTGGCAGTTTGGGGCTTATGTTTACTTTCGATTCTTTGAAAATCATCTTCTCCCAAACCATTGGGCCAATTTCAATGAAACCTTGCTTGAGTGACCATTTACCTAATTGTTAAAGAATTTTTTATTGGGCCCCAAACATGGGCGTGGTAGGGCGAGGCTCAATTTCACTTTTAAATCTTTGAAGTCTTCGTCTACCAAACCATTTAGCCAATTTAAATAAAACTTGGCGCGGATGTTTCTTGGGTCGCCCTTTAATCAAATTGTTTTGTGAATTTTATTTAACTCCAAAACTTGGGCGGGGCGGGCTGGAGCTTATTTTTTATTTAAAAAAAAATAAAAAATATTTTTTCTTCTTAACCATTGGGCCGATTTCAATGAATCTTGGCATGGGAGGTCCTTGGGTTTCCCATTACTTAATTTTTTAAAGAAACTTTGATTGACCACCAAATGTGGGCGTGACAGAGCAGGACTTATCGTTATCTTTCAAATCTTTAACAATCTTATCCTCGCTACTCATTTTGGCGAAATTCAATAAAACTTTGCATCAATATTCCTCGGGCAAACCTTCACTTAAATTGGACATGAATTTTGGATGAGCCCATAAATGTGGGTGTGATAGGGCTAGGCCAATTTTCACTTTAAAGTATCAAAAAATCTTCAGCCCCCGATCAATTTGACCAATTGCATTGAATATTGGAATAAATGTTCCACGAATGACCTTTTGCTCATTTTTTTCTCGAAACTGTGTTTAGAATGGTCTACTAATTGCAATCACCTTTATGTTGGTAATAACATGGGTAAAGGTTATGCAGGTTGATAGTTATTGAGTATTTTGGTGCAATGCGGGTCAGGACCAGTAAATCAATACAAAAAAAGTTCTAAAGAGACTTAAAAGTGTTGTTTCAGTCCGAGTAAGCTTTGATTTATGTGAGATGTTAAAGTCAGTGGAGCAAGACAGGCCCTCTTTGGCCTCTTGTTTTATGATAAATATTACCTAAACCTAGATTACGTCACGGTTAAGCCACTCCCTGTCGGGTTTGAAATAATAGTGACCACAATATGTCAAAAAAGGTAGACTGATAACTTTCTAGGAATCAATCCCAAAATACAATCTTTCAGACATTTTATGCATTTTCTCAATATTTAGCTGTCATTTTGTATTCCTTCAAATAGATGTTGCAATTTCACACAACAGTAAATTTCTATTATTTCTGGCTACAAATCAGATGTCTGGCGGACTTCTCTGAACAGTTTTGTCTCTCTACGTATAATAATGTTATAAACGATCTTGTTTGCACCGTATATTCATTGATTTTACCCTGGGAGGACTAAGCCTTACTAACGGGTTTGCATTAAAGTTACTCGAACATCTGCCTTTCGTATAATTTGGAATGGATTGAATAAGGGTTATTTGAGTACATTTATATTGTATTGTGTGAAATTCAAGGAAGGAAATACATTATCGATAATTTCGTCAAAATTGAACGGAATTGACTATATTTATTACCTCCCTTTAATGAAATTAACGATATTTAATGAAATTCAATGAAATTAACGCGTTTTTTTTTTTGAGTTTGTGTCTTTGCGGAGTAAACGAACGCTTTAAAATCCATAACATCGAATAAAATTGTGTATTATTTTGATAAATTTTCAATGAAATATTGGCCGTTTTCAACGATTTCGAAGTGATTTTTTAAACGATTTCGGAGCGTTTTTAATAGTTTGAGAGAGGTTTCGGAATTAATGAAAAGCGCGATGAACGAGTGATTTAGAATGGTTTTGACCGAGATGAGTGTCTATTTCACTATGTGACTTACTGAACCTACCTTTACTTATCTTGTATTAATGGCGGGTTTATTACAGTTACAGCACTCTATTTATAGCATTTCTCCTACCAATCATTCAAAGACTTCAAAAACTTCAAAAAAGGGTCCATCTGGGAACTTTGTAAAATGACTATTTGAAAAATAGATTCGGTCCAACATTGGTCAACCAAGAGGTCGTATTTCAAAAATTCTTTCACTTGTAGGTAGATTGAACATTCTAGATTCAGCAAATAAACCCATTGCGAAAAGTTTCGACCCAAGTCAGTCTGCGCAAGCACATGTGTTTTAATCATTTAATTACACAGAAAAAATAAAAAATATTAGACTTTATTTAACAATGCGCTAAATTTGGTGCATAATTGAAATTTACATGAAAGACAGCTCAAATTACCCTTTATGATAGCACGAAATTCCATTAGCTTTTTTCAAATCGTTTTCGTGTATGATAAATTCAATGGCGAACACCGTTAGTACTAATAATTTGAAGTTCATAAATCTTTACGTGTAGTATGTAGTAAACAACGTGATGAAATTAAGAAGGAAAAAGATTTGGAATTGTTTTAGAATAAATTTGAAATGAGTAGTAGGAGCGCATTTTGAAAGAAATTAAGGGGGGTACTAAAATATCGATAATTTTGTCCAATAAGCAATACCCCAATTAATACAATCTACGTATTTTTCTTTTAAACTGTCATCTCTGATCTATCCGACGCTTTTAAATTCACGCAAGCCAATATGGAATGAAGGACCTGTATTCATGATGCTAAAATGTTTGCGAACGTCTGAAAATTGTTTTTCCACTTTGCATGTGAGCACATGTGCAAAGCGGGGAAAATTATCAAACGTTTCGCGATTTTGTAATTCTGAACGAGGAACTGTTTTTATACAACTCATGTATTTTTAAGAAAAGCGGCTCTTTTCAATGTTATTTTTTAAAATCACTCAATTGGACGTAGTTCATTAACGATGGATTTCTGATTCATTCAAGTGGTATTGAAGATCTTTTTATACTTCGGGACGAATAAAAGGGTATTGTTTCCCGAATTTTGTATTTAAGCCTAAAGCAAATGGAATTCTCATGAAATATTCATGACAGAGAAATGAAACCTTTTATCCCATGAAATTAATGGCCACCGAGATTGTAAGATTTATGGTTGCATTTCTGACCCGATAAACGAAAAAGGGACCATCTGGGAGCTCGGTAAAATTCATTTTTGCAAGTTCTACATGTATTAGAGGTCAACCGGAGGCGGCTTTTTTTTAAATTTATTTCACATCAAGGTTGAATGACCATTCTAAATTCAGATATCAGAAATCTTCGAAGTGCTTCAAGTTTCTACCCTTATCCACAATCCACTAAGGCTTACTAAGATTACAGTTAAGAAAATCGTGAAATTGACAAGGTGAATGATTTCAATGTGATTTGGAGTGAAACTGAATGAGTGCAATGAGTTGTATTTTAGTAAAATTCAAGGGATGTAATACACTTTCGCTAATTTCATCCGAATTGGACGAAATTATTGATATATTTGACCTCCCTTTAATGAAATAAACGCAATCTTACGGACCAATCATAACAGTGAATAAATAGAGGATAATCGTTTGTTTAAGTGTAAGATCGATTTATATTTCATTGAGTGAACAACAAAAACTATATTTTCACGAGTGGCAGAGCCGCGAGTGAAAATAAAGCTTTTG
This sequence comes from Fragum whitleyi, assembly GCA_948146395.1. Classification (NCBI taxonomy): domain Eukaryota; kingdom Metazoa; phylum Mollusca; class Bivalvia; order Cardiida; family Cardiidae; genus Fragum; species Fragum whitleyi. Next base: position 14,701,448 of record OX411545.1, read on the forward strand.
TTTTTCACGAAATGAAATATTAATCGATCTTACACTTAAACAAACGATTATTCTATTTCTTTAATGCAAAAATGAGACAAAATGTGAAATTTCTAGGACATATTTTCGTAAAGCGCATCATTTTGCGCGTGATTGCTATGCAACGTTCATTGTGACGTCACTTTTTTCGCCCCGCATAGATGACGTCAGATAGGATGAAATGCACAAAAGCAGGGTATAAGTTTTTGATAATTTCACTGCTTTTGCGGTGAGTTTATGAAGTAATAATCTACCGTTATTTCTCGATAAACCACCGAAAAGCATTAAAGAAAATTGTGTAATTATTCGGCCAATTTGAATGAAATGATGATCGTTTGTATTGTTTTCAAAGTTTTTTCTTTACCGATTTCAAAAGGATTTTGAATATTTTGAGTGAGATTTCGGAATGAATGAATTGAATACTAAGCAAGTGATTTGGAATAGTTTTGTCCGGGATGCGTGTCAATTTCACATTGTAACTTTTCGCCTGACGAGTCATAATTATTTGATGTATGACAAAATTGTTTAATATATGTATGTAAATATGTTTAAATAGTTTAAAAAGCTATTTTCTGCACTGAAATTTAGATGATTCTGACAACATGTTCGGTATACTTATTCTTTTGAAACGTAAAACAAGAGGAAATAATTACCCTAAAACGCTCCCCTATCTTAAGATGAAAAAAAAAAGAAAAATAAATTGCTTTTTAAGGGATTTCGTCATTTTATGATTTGTTTAAGTCTTATCCTACACGACGAAAATGCGAGAGGACCCTTAATCGCTCACCTGGTTTATCATAAAATGTCAACAAATGTGAAAATGAAGCTTAATCTGCCTCAACAAAATCTATGGTCTCTAAAAATTCACCGATATCTATGGTCTATAAAAATCACCAATATCTTTGGTTTATAAAATTTCACCAATATCTTTAGACTATAAAAATTTACCAATGTCTATAGTCTATAAAAACTCACCAATATCTATGGACTATAAAATTCAAAAATATCTATTGACTATAAAAAAAAACAACATAAAAAACACCAATATCTAAGGTCTATAAAAGCATCACCAATATCAATGATCTATAAATATTCCTTAATCCAAGAAATCCCTGGACGTCCCTGCGTCCTTTTGCTTTTAATTTTAACATAATTGGTTTGAGAGAAAAACATGCTTGTTTTTTTCCGCCTAAGCCCCTTCCTGCTACGCCCACAATTATGGACAAATAAAAAATCCAGAATAAATTGGCAGAGTTCGGTTAATGTTGAGCCGTGGTTTGCAGAGAGTGGATAAAAGATAAAAGATAAAGAGAAAAATATGCTAGTGTCTCAAAAGATCAATGTTATCTAGTCTAGGTTGGGAGAAGTCATCATGACGAGGCTTTGCCGATATATCGCTGCCGAGATCAGATATCATTGATATTGTAAGACACTTTCATTTTATTCTATCTATCATGCAATCATCTTTCAGCGCCGAATCATTAAAAAAAATCTGGTGAAAGTGTACGCAAATTGTTTCTTAAAATAGACTGCCTGATATCATTTTATGTTATCAGGGAAATGATATCAATTCAATGATTAATTCCATGCTAAAAAGTGACACTGTGACAAATCGGACAGAAACTTAATGTGGATTGTCGTTATGTCAAGGTCTTCTGAACGTTATGTTATTGCATAATAAGGAATCTTAAATCACGCCACGGGGGGGGGGGGGGGGGGGGGGGTAATTGTGTTAGAAGGTAGTTTTGTTTAAAGCCCCTGTCTGTGTTCGCAAACAATTCCGAAACGCAAGACAATGATCTAAGACGACTATGTACACAAAAATTAGACATTTATTCTAAAAAATAAGCTTAAATTTGTCATTCCAGTATTCGGTGCTGCAAATTATTTTGACGCGAATATCTAAATATAGGCTTAACTTTGTGAATATTTATGACCCGCAACATTTTAGACTCCAATTCGAATACCGCTCCTTTATCGCTCCTGCACGTGAGCGTATTTCACGAGACCAAAATCTCATTTATATATTTTACGTTATACGACAGTTTATGCGTTTCACGAAAAAGCTGCCGTTTGTCGATTGTGTTTTTTTTTTTCTTTTATGTAACTCATCGTTCATAAGACTAAATTCAGAAAAAATATTCAAAGAATATTCACGAAAGAGCGATTTTTTAACTCTAAATGCAGACTGGGGCTTTAAGCTAGATTCATAGCCTTAGTCGATCAGGTCCTGCGGTATCTCCAATGTCTTAGCTGTTCATTGACCTTCTTAAAAGCTGTTTACTAGAGTAGGCAAAAAATTTATAACAAAACGAGGTAGAGGAAAACACCAACGTAATACCTTTCTTAAACACTGGATCCCTAAGGATATATGAATACGGAATATATAAATACTCTTCAAAAAAGTTCTTTGACAACGATTGAAATTAGATTTTTTTTATTCAAGACAAATTCTTCGATGGAACTTGATTGGTTTGTTAACAGTGATTGTACTTTAAGAAAATCAAGCATATTGCGATGAATTACTTGATCGCGTTTCTGCATAACGACGTCAACGTCTAATTACGCAAAATCTGCCCTTCTCACACAGCATTTGTAGTTTCGGATTCAACAGAGAGCACTGAAAGTTCTCAATTGTGCTGTGTATGAAATGCCATTTCTAAATTGAATTTGGAATCAATCATCTTTGCACAGATTTGAACTCAAATATTGTTACATATACGATGGAACAAAGTCATAATGCGAAAGGTCGCTTTAAGGCATGATTAATGAGATAAACCGTTGTAAATGACTTTGCTGTTTCGGGGCACACTTTCTCCACCACACTACGTGATTCAATGCTTTATGTGTAATGCAAGATAAGTCTGACACGTAAAACAAGGTTCGTCCAGCAAGATGTAAACCGCAACGACGTTTGATTAATTTCGCTGTTACCGCAACCTCAAAGACAATCTTAACTTCTTGACGGAATAAAATCTCCGGATTAAAAAGTGTAGAGCAAGATTCAAGACGTCTGGCCTGCGACACTTTCCATGTAACTGTCTTAATCGACGTCGCCATTTTTAATGTTTGATCAGGAAGCGTTCATTCTGATTTTGGGCCTGGTTAAGCAGGCCATAGGAAACAACCCTGTATCCTGTAAATCGCATAGGAAAAAGATAATCGAGTCAAAAACCGAACAACATGTGTACTACCTATTTTTTTGTGCTCATGCGTGAAAAAAATGGGTCTAGTATACGTCATGAACTTTTGTGCGACGCGAAGTGCTTTGTGTGTTCAAAGCAGTGCTTGCATATCACTACACTGTAATAAAATCAAAGTACTGATAGTACTGAAGGCGAGGAAACTGAATAGACGAAACAACACACGAGGTCAATTTTCTTGTTCTAACCTTGATTATTCACCTTGTCCTTAGTATGTATACTAGATATTTTCTTACTTATCACTGTCAAAATCACTGCTGTGTTAAAAATAAATAGCTTTTATATTTGATCTTGACGCATGACCTTGCTTATAGGGAAAAGAAGACGCTGCTAACTAACACTTTCTCCCTCATAATATCTACCCTTTCTGCTACAAATTTTACTAATTTACCCACAAATTGTATGTAATCTGAAACTCTTTACAATTTGGACCAGTCTAAACATTTGTTGTCTTGTAATGGATTAATCTGAATTAGAAAAAAATGAAAAGCCTTGTCCAATCCTTAAACCCTTAAACTTTAGACTGGGCCAACTTGGAACAGGTTACATACAATAAACCAACATGAGTGTAATTTGATATATATCTAGGGTAGAAATTAAAAAATAATTGGGTAGGAGTATAGGATCGAACCATACTGTTGAAAAGGGAGAAGTTGACTCTATCAATTACTTGTGTTCCCACAGTAAATACAACTTCTTTATGGAATTCAAGTCAATGTAAAAGAAAGAGCCGACGAGCTTATGCCCCTAGAAAAACAGCATTAGTGCGATTGTTAGACGGAATGATCGAATGGGTAAACTGACTGACTAGTAGCAAACCAATCAAATCAAGTAAAGTTATAAAAACGCGAGATGCGCCTGTCTGCAAAGCGGTAACGAGCGTAGTAATCTATACCTTGGGAATAAAATGTTTTTTTGCGGACTCAGCGCTATATAGTGAGCATACCGTTCGACATTTTTCCTTTTGAAGTGAGTTTGGAACCCTTTTGCTTCCCTTGCATAAAAAGCCTTGCTAAAAAGATTAAAAAATTGGAGTGCATGCTTCAAACGTCACCTTGCCTCTTTATAAACCAGGCATTCAGCGCTTTGATTATTAACAGGAAACAAGCCTGAGCTCTACCTTACGATATATAAAGATGTTTTTGTCTAAATTTTAAATATGTATTAAATGTCAAAGAGCTTTTTTGAAGAGTATACACGAACAATATAATTTGCACAAACAGTGCTGGAATTTAAGGATTATTAAATATAACTCAAACGCTTTCGAATTATGATGTTTCTTCTTCTGGGATTCTAGTTAAACTGAATTATACTTAATTTGACCTACGCATTTACGCTAGTCATTAAACGTAAAAAACTAGCAATTATTTGACCACGAGACTAATTAATCGTTTCTGTGACCTAAATTTGACCTGCGCGCTACCGCTAGTGAACGAAAGTAAAATGTGGCAAATATTTGAGCTGAATGGTTTTCATGACCTTGTTTGACCCGAATTATCTACTTGACCTAGTTTATCTAAAAGAGACATGAATTATCCTTTCTATCTACTTTAGTCGACCATCCTGAGGTGTTGCTAATATATTACACGAACTATCGTTGTGACGTAGTAAAGCCATTGGGAACATCACTCGGCCATTTCCGTAAACTGCAACAGACCTCGGATGTATGTAAGGCGGATAGGTATGTAACAAAATCGTGCATTTTGTTAGGCAGAAAAAGTGTAAGAAAATAGCACTGTAGATCTACTTCTTTTACAGTAAATAAAGGCTAAAAAATCTTAGTATTTGAGAAAGACGAATCATTCTCAAAAATAAGATTTTTTCAGCCGTTATTTAAAAATCTAAAGATATTTATTTTACGATACTTAAACGAGTAGCGTTGACGACGTCGAATGTTTTCACTCACAGTTTCGAGGGCTAACGCCATTTTGTCTGGCGTCATCGAGTTTTTCCAAGGTTTTCCCGTACTTTTTAAAAATAGTCCGTCTATATACATCCGAGGTTGTTCGTGAGATTGGCCGAGTGATGTTCCGAATGCTAGTAAAGCGTCACTTTTTTTATTCCGAATGACTGGATCGTGGTTCAACCTATTTAACCGTGATTTGAACGTTCTTCTGTCGTATTACTTTGCCGTAGTAGTCGCATATATATTGGACATGTTCGAATTGCCTACGTTTTGCTTCGGTTCAAAATAAATTTCTATCGTTGTTCGAATGAAGTTCAACGTAGTTAATTACAGTCAACTCTCGTTACAACGACCACGTTTGTTCCCGACAAAAATGTCGTTATAACGAAAATGTCGGTGTATTGAAAATCAAACCTTTAGGTCGGTAGTTGATGCCATTTATTTACAACATACACTGAAGAACTGTAATATGATCTTATTTTACCTTGGAATATTAATTGAAAGTCTACAAGGCTTAAAACTGAATATTGAAACTTGTTAATTATCACTTTTTGCAGAAATCTATGATACATCTCTGTTTTTGATTGTGAACATTGTTATCTGCTGGATGATAAAGTTTTCGTGCACTCTCTCGTGGTATTTGTATTCTAAATCGTCTGTTTTTTTTTTCAAAAGAGAGTAGGGTTCGACGTCTCTTTGCTGATGGCTCAGCCATTTTTCAATCAAAGTCGATCAACGCAAAATGTACGATCAAGATGTTTGCATAACAATCAAACAAAGTAAAAAGCCGAGCAAAAGATGGTCAAATTGAACTCATCGAATGCAGAGTGGTGTAACTATACCTTTTTTGTAAATAAAGTACAACAATATCATCCTCAACTAACTAAACATTAACTGACGAGGATATTGCGTTCTATCGTTCTATTTAAGTCCCGATTTCCCTAGTTTGTCCTACCAACTATATAGCTGCCATGTTGGTTCTACGGCCTAGTAGGAACACATGAGGGTTGAACAACGTTTGCACTAAGCAGGAGACATTTTCAATCTCATTATGTCGTGAAGTGCACGTGAAATCAATGGTTTGTAACTCGTATATTTTACGATATTTATACATGGATGACTTATATCGACTTGCTCGTTAGAAATTTTTGTAAAGCTTCATGATTATGTTATATGTGTATTGAGTTACCTTCACGAGATGGCAGAGCTTGAAGAACAAAATATAATGTACTTATTTATAAGCAATTATAGCTATAGCTAAATTATTACCGACATTAAACTCAATATTCTAACGCAGCTCCCCGTAGTTGCTCCGACCTATACGTACTAGTATTTACAGAAACTTCTTACCTTGTACCTTGTTTATCGTGCTTTTACTTACTTTAACGCAGTTGATCGTATATAGGCCACAGCGTACTAACCCTAAGAACGAAATACCACGGACTACGTAGATTACCGTAAATGTGACCATAGGTTTATCTTCATTACAGCACAAGGCAACGTCGTTGGTCGTTTCCGTGAAAATGTTCAGCTACGGGAGATCTGTTGAAACATTTTGTGGCATTTTGAACATGCTAGGAAATCGACTGCGTTTGTAGTTTTTCAGGTGTATGTACCCTGACACGAAGTTGAGACTTGAAGTTCTGCATATCGTTCATGATTCGGCATGTTTGGCATCTTGCTGCCTGACAAGGGCCAGAGGGTCCAGACAAAGCGATGGGTTTCTAATGGCCGATTTTTGCTTTTACTAGGATGTCTCTGAAGTATTTTTGCCTGCGGTAGGCGACAACTGTTTTCTCAGGGAACATTTTGTTGTGTTCCTCATGGTTAAGGTATTGTTGTAAGGTCTCTTGTTGTGTACAGAAGTAATGAAAATTAATTGTCAAGTGATTGCAAATAGAGTTTTATCATTTAACTCGACAACGACTGTGAACAGTGAAGTGTGAACAAACTAAGGGGGTAATCTCGAAATGCTCACATCGAGTAAGGCTAAGCAAAACAGATATTGAGGTTTACGCTCTAAGTCACACCCTAATAAAGATAATGTAACATCTTTAATTCATTATAAATAACATTATCTTAATAAAAAAGTATTTATGATTAGGCCCTCAGACAACATTTGTGCAAATATACACGCGCGCGCATGCACATACGCAAAGCCCCAGACATACGTACGCAAATAAGAATTTGAAAATATTTCTATGTACTTGTCAAAAACTGAGATATACAAAATAGTCACACAAAATTTTTACACGTTAAATCAAACAAATGCAACAAATGGGGATTCATTTTATGCTGCCATATAGTTTATATCAAAAGTTTCAGAAAGTTTATAGAAATTCTGCCATCATATTGTTTCGTGCAATCGATGAACCTAAGAATATTTTCCCCTCATTTCTAACATCAGCTGACCTTCGTTTAGGTACGAATAGGTTGCCATCTATTCCCCGTTGTGTACACAAGTGCACGTGCAAACCGGGGTAAAATTGGCAAACTGTTTGCACTATTTGGGGCCAACTTATTTCTGACCCTGGGCGGGTACTGTTGCCCGCAACATCAGAGTATTTCTCAGAAAGCGGGATACCAGCTCCAGACTGGTCCACATATCGAGAATAGGCTATTCTGATAGACGACAGTGAGACCAGTCTACACCCGACCCGAAAGCGGGCGAGAAATAAGTTGGCCCTTAGTGTTTCTGAACGCGGGACAGGTTCTTAAACAGTATTCATTGTCTACTGTTCTTTAATCTACATTTTTTTCTAATAGTTTCCCCTCCTATTTTCGAATCGATGTATCGTTTCCAACTAATTTGCAGTAATCAAAGCCTAAAATGGGGATTCATTTTATGCTGCCATATAGTTTATATCAAAAGTTTCAGAAAGTTTATAGAAATTCTGCCATCATATTGTTTCGTGCAATCGATGAACCTAAGAATATTTTCCCCTCATTTCTAACATCAGCTGACCTTCGTTTAGGTACGAATAGGTTGCCATCTATTCCCCGTTGTGTACACAAGTGCACGTGCAAACCGGGGTAAAATTGGCAAACTGTTTGCACTATTTAGGGCCAACTTATTTCTGACCCTGGGCGGGTACTGTTGCCCGCAACATCAGAGTATTTCTCAGAAAGCGGGATACCAGCTCCAGACTGGTCCACATATCGAGAATAGGCTATTCTGATAGACGACAGTGAGACCAGTCTACACCCGACCCGAAAGCGGGCGAGAAATAAGTTGGCCCTTAGTGTTTCTGAACGCGGGACAGGTTCTTAAACAGTATTCATTGTCTACTGTTCTTTAATCTACATTTTTTTTCTAATAGTTTCCCCTCCTATTTTCGAATCGATGTATCGTTTCCAACTAATTTGCAGTAATCAAAGCCTAAAATTTTGAATTGAATTATTTAGAGGTTTACTGATCTAATAACAAACGGGACATCACAAAGGTTTAATTTTTTTCCGAAGATACAATCAACGTAAGTTAGATTCCAGATTTATCGACAATGATTATAACAGTCCCCTTGAAGATACTGGAAAGAAAAGGAACTGCATTCCTTATCGTTTCGCCAAATATTCCTACTCAATAATAGATACAAACGATAGCAATTACTTTAAGTCTCTGTAAGTCTATGCGGTATATATAAATATACTAAAATCAACTTCAACTATTCAAAGCGTTAAAGTTCAACAATACTTGAAAAAGTATTCAAATCAATTCTTAACCTTTCGTCATTGATATTAAAGAGTAGCATCCCCTTTCTTTTAATCTTTTTGGACAGTGTATAAACGAAACAGCTTAATTTTGAAAGCGAACGTGTTATCTTAATCTTCTCTTGAAAAAACAATCATTCTCTATAGCAAGGAATTTTTGTATGGTCTATTAAATACCTTGACAGACAAATAAAGGTCCTGAAATTGAGAAATCTAATACTAAATGATTAAGGCCCAACTGTACGTCTGTGAATATTTCAAATTGATAAAGTCACACTTACCTTTAGATATTTGGCTCAAGATCAAGAATCAGAACTGAAATATCTGGATGGTTCAGTTTTACTGCATGAAAAATATTTCGAAAACCGATTTACAACGATTAAGTTCCCTCGCGATAACAGAAGAAATCAACGAGACCTTGTTGAAATGAGTCTCAGAACGTTCGTACTATCAAAATCAGAGTAAAGTCATTAAAATACAGTTAGGTGAAACACAATACCTTAATACATTTTTTTAGGGGAATCAACAATGACACACTCCTTATTTGTCTTCAGAAAAACGCAAGAAACTACATTGAAAATTGGCTATTAAGTTGTGTTGCCTTAACAGGCATATAGAGGCTACAGTAAAATAGTTTGATTCTTAAATTTCATAAGATATGTGGGCGCTCTAAATGAAATAACCGAATATGCACAAGCTCCCTTTGAGACGACCCCTTTTTGTTCACAGTTCACACTCCAGGTTCAGAGTCGCAGTAAATAATAAAACTCTAATGGTCACTGAATTCGTTGATCAATATGCCTGATATAGACTAGGCGTTAATAATGGTCATAAACGGAGTCATACATGTACGGAGAAAAGTTTTCATCTGGCCAGATATAAAACATATGTTCACCTAACTGGGGAGAAAATCTTTCATTTGGCTGTGATTAGAAATTTTTCACCTTTCTTTGGAAATTTTTTTTATCTGATGTAGCCGGGATGTGTATAAGGGGTGTTTGTACTGCCCACCATACAAGCTAGCCTTAATAGCGACGTGGTAGAGCACTCGCTTTGGGATGTAGAGGTCCCGGGTTCGTATCCCACTGGAGCCGAATTGGGTAGAAATTTTTCCATTGGCTGTCATTAGAAATTTTTCACCTTGGTTACGAAGAAAATTTTTCATCTGGCTAGATAGAAAAAAATTCACCTGACTGGGTAGAAATTTTTCAATTGGCTGTCATTAGAAATTTTTCACCTAGGTTACGAAGAAAATTTTTCATCTGGCCAGGTAAAAAAATTTTTTACCTGACCGGGGACAAAATTTATCCATCGGCGGTAATAAGAAATTTTCCACCATGGTTACAAAGAAATTTTTTCAACTGGCCAGGTAAAAAAATGATTTTTACCTAACCGGTGACAAAATTTTTCCATTGGCTGTCATTAGAAATTTTTCACCTTGGTTAGGAAGAAAATTTTTCATCTGGCCAGGTAGATTTTTTTTTTTACCTGACCGGGGAAAAATTTTTCAAGTGGCTGTAATTAGAAAATTTTCACCTTGGTTACGAAGAAAAGTTTTCATCTAGCCAGATAAAAAACATATTTCTACCTTACTGGGTGGAAAATCTTTGATTACTGAGAAATTTTTCATCTGGCCAGGTAGAAAATTTTTTTTACCTGACCGGTGACAAAATTTTTCCATCGGCTGTTATTAAAATTTTCCATCTTGCTTCCGAAGAAATTTTTCATCTGGCCAGATAGAAAAAAAAAATTCACCTGACTGGGTTGAAAATTGTTCCATTGGCTGTCATTAGAAATTTCTCACCTTGGTTACAAAGAAAATTTTTCATCTGGCCAGGTAGAACATTTTTTTAACCTTACCGGGATCAAAATTTTTCCATTGGCTGTAATTAGAAATTTTTCACCTTGGTTACGAAGAAAAGTTTTCATCTGGCCAGATAAAAAAACATTTTCACCTGACTGAGTAGAAATTTTTCAATTGGCTGTCATCAGCAATTTTTCACCTTGGTTACGAAGAAATTTTTCATCTGGCCAGGTAGAAAATTTTTTTTACCTGACCGGGGACAAAATTTTTCCATTGGCTGTAATTAGAAAATTTTCACCTAGGTTGCGAAGAAAAGTTTTCATCTGGCCAGATAGAAAACATATTTTCATCTTACTGGGGAGAAAATCTTTCACTTGGCTGTGGCTGTAATTAGAAATTTTTCACCTTTCTTTGGAAATTTTTTTTTTATCTGATGTAGCCGGGATGTGTATAAAAGTTTCCATCTGGCCAGATAGAAAACATATTTTCACGTTACTTGGGAGAAAATCTTTCATTTGGCTGTAATTAGAAATTTTTTACCTTTCTTTGAAAAAAAAAATTATATCTGATGTAGCCGGGATGTGTAATAGGGGTGTTTGTACTGCCCACCATACAAGCTAGCCTTAATGGCGACGTGGTAAGGCACTCGCTTTGGGATGTAGAGGTCCCGGGTTCGAAAAATACTGGAGTCGAACATATAATTTTTCATCTGGCCAGGGAGGAATTTTCTTTACCTAATTTGGTAGAAATTTTTCCATTGGCTGTCATTAGAAATTTTTCACCTTGGTTACGAAGAAAACTTTCATCTGGCCAGATAGAAAAACATTTTCATCTGACTGGGTAGAAATTTTTCAATTGGCTGTCATTAGAAATTTTTCACCTAGGTTACGAAGAAAATTTTTCATCTGGCCAGGTAAAAAATGTTTTTTACCTGACCGGGGACAAAATTTTTCCATCGGCTGTAATTAGAAATTTGCCATCTTGGTTACGAAGAAAATTTTCATCTGGCCAGGTGAAAAATGTTTTTTACCTGACCGGGGACAAAATTTTTCCATTGGCTGTCATTAGAAATTTTTCACCTTGGTTAGGAAGAAAATTTTTCATCTGGCCAGTTTTTACCTGACCGGGGAAATTTTTTTCAATTGGCTGTAATTAGAAAATTTTCACCTTTGTAACGAAGAAAAGTTTTCATCTAGCCAGATAAAAAACATGTTTTCACCTAACTGGGGAGAAAATCTTTGATTACGAAGAAATTTTTCATCTGGCCAGGCAGAATTTTTTTTTTAACCTGACCAGGGACAAAATTTTTCCATCGGCTGTAATTAAATTTTCCACCTTTGTTACGAAGAATTTTTTCACCTGTCCAGATAGAAAAAAATTTCACCTGACTGGGTAGAAATTTTTCCATTGGCTGTCATTAGAAATTTCTCACCTTGGTAACAAAGAAAATTTTTCATCTGGCCAGGTAGAACATTTTTTTTACCTGACCAGGGACGAAATTTTTCACTTGGCTGTAATTAGAAATTTTTCACTTTGGTTACGAAAAAATTTTTTCATCTGGCAAGATAGAAAAACATTTTCACCTGACTGGGTAGAAATTTTTCAATTGGCTGTCATCAGAAATTTTTCACCTTGGTTACGTAAAAAATATTTTTCATCTGGCCAGGTAGAAAATTTTTTTTACCTGACCGGGGACAAAATTTTTCCAATGGCTGTAATTAGAAAATTTTCACCTTGTATACGAAGAAAAGTTTTCATCTGGCCAGATAGAAAACATATTTTCATCTAACTGGGGTGAAAATCTTTCATTTGGCTGTAATTAGAAATTTTTCATCTTTGTTTGGAAAAATTTTTTTTATCTGATGAAGCCGGGATGTGTATGAGGGGTGTTTGTACTGCCCACCATACAAGCTAGCCTTAATAGCGACGTGGCAGAGCACTCGCTTTGGGATGTAGAGGTCCCGGGTTCGATTCCCACTGGAGTCGAATATTTAATTTTTCATCTGGCCAGGTAAGAAATTTTTTTACCGGACTGGGTAGAAATTTTTCCATCGGCTGTAATATGAAATTTTTCACCTTCGTTACGAAGAAAATTTTTCATCTAGCCAGATAGAAAAAAAATCACCTGACTAGGTAGAAATTTTTCCATTGGCTGTCTTTAGAAATTTTTCACCTTGGTTACAAGGAAAGTTTTTCATCTGGCCAGGTAGAACTTTTTTTTTACCTGACCGGGGACAAATTTTTTCCATTGGCTTTCATTAGAAGTTTTTCACCTTGGTTACGAAGAAAATTTTTCATCTGGACAGAAAGAAATTTTTTTCACCTAACTGGGTAGAAAAATTTTCCATTGGCTGTCATTAGAAATTTTTCACCTTGGTTACGAAGAAAATTTTTCATCTGGCCAGGCAGAAAATCTTTTATACCTTACCAGGGACAAATTTTTTCCATTGGCTGTAATTAGAAAATTTTCAACTTGTATACGAAGAAAAGTTTTCATCTGGTTTAGATAGAAAACATATTTTCACCTAACCGGGGAGAAAATCTTTCATTTGGCTGTAATTAGAAATTTTTCACCTTTCTTTGGAAAACATCTTTTCATCTGATGTAGCCGGGATGTGTATATGGGGTGTTTGTACTGCCCACCATACAAGCTAGCCTTAATAGCGACGTGGTAGAGCACTCGCTTTGGGATGTAGAGGTCCCGGGTTCGAATCCCACTGGAGTCGATTATTTAATTTTTCATCGGGCCAGGGAGGATTTTTTTTACCGAATTGGGTAGAAATTATTCCATTTGCTTTCATTAGAAATCTTTAACCTAGGTTACAAGGAAAATTTTTCATCTGGCCAGATAGAAAAAAATTCACCTGACTGGGTAGAAATTTTTCAATTGGCTGTCATTAGAAATTTTTCACCTAGGTTACGAAGAAAATTTTTCATCTGGCCAGGTAAAAAAAATTTTTTACCTGACCGGGGACAAAACTTTTCCATTGGCTGTAATTAGAAATTTTCCACCTAGGTTACAAAGAAATTTTTTCATCTGGCCAGGTAAAAAAATGTTTTTTACCTGACCGGGGACAAAGCTTTTCCATTGGCTGTCATTAGAAATTTTTCACCTTGGTTAGGAAGAAAATTTTTCATCTGGCCAGGTAGAAATTTTTTTTTACCTGACAAGGGAAAATTTTTCAATTGACTGTAATTTGAAAATTTTCACCTGGGTTACGAAGAAAAGTTTTCATCTAGCCAGATAAAAAACATATTTTCACCTTTTGGGGAGAAAATCTTTGATTACGAAGAAATTTTTCATCTAGCCAGGTAGAATTTTTATTTTACCTGACCGGGGACAAAATTTTTCAATCGGCTGTACTTAGAAATTTTCCACCTTGGTTACGAAGAAATTTTCATCTGGCCAGATAGAAAAAAAATTTCACCTGCCTTGGTAGAGAATTTTTCCATTGGCTGTCATTAGAAATTTCTCACCTTGGTTACAAAGAAAATTTTTCATCTGGCAAGGTAGAACATTTTTTTTACCTGACCGGGGACAAATTTTTCCATTGGCTGTAATTAGAATATTTTCACCTTGGTTACGAAGAAAATTTTCATCTGGCCAGATAGAAAAACATTTTCACCTGACTGGGTAGAAAATTTTCAATTGGCTGTCATCAGATATTTTTCACCTTGGTTACGAAAAAATTTTTCATCTGGCCAGGTAGAATTTTTTTTTACCTAACTAGGTAGAAAATTTTTCCATTGGCTGTAATAAGAAAATTTTCACCTTGGTTACGAAGAAAAGTTTTCATCTGGCCAGATGGAAAAAATATTTTCATCTAACTAGGGAGAAAATCTTTCATTTGGCTGTAATTAGAAATTTTTCACCTTGCTTTGGAAAAATTTTTTTTATCTGATGTAGCCGGGATGTGTATAAGGGTTGTTTGTACTGCCCACCATACAAGCTAGCCTTAATAGCGACGTGGTAGAGCACTCGATTTTGGTTGTAAAGGTCCCGTGTTCGAATCCCACTGGAGACAAATATTTAATTTTTCATCTGGCCTGGAAATTTTTTTTTACCGGACTGGGTAGAAATTTTTCCATTGGCTGTCTTTAGAAATTTTTCACCTTGGTTACAAGGAAAATTTTTCATCGGGCAAGGTAGAACATTTTTTTTACCTGACCGGGGACAAATTTATTTCATTGGCTGTCATTAGAAGTTTTTCACCTTGGTAACGAAGAAAATTTTTCATCTTGCCAGATAGAAAAACATTTTCACCTAACTGGGTAGAAAATTTTTCCATTGGCTGTCATTTGAAATTTTTCACCTTGGTTACGAAGAATACTTTTCATCTGGCCAGATAGAAAACATATTTTCACCTAACTGGGGAGAAAATCTTTCATTTGGCTGTAATTAGAAATTTTTCACCTTTCTTTGGAATTTTTTTTATCTGATGTAGCCGGGATGTGTATAAGGGGTGTTTGTACTGCCCATCATACAAGCTAGCCTTAATAGCGACGTGGTAGAGCACTCGCTTTGGGATGTAGAGGTCCCGGGTTCGAATCCAACTGGAGTCGAATATTTAATTTTTCATCTGGTCAGGGAGGAATTTTTTTTACCGAATTGGGTAGAAATTTTTCCATTGGCTGTCATTAGGAATTTTTCACCTTGGTTACGAAGAAAATTTTTCATCTGGCCAGATAGAAAAAAAAAATCAACTGACTGGGTAGAAATTTTTCAATTGGCTGTCATTAGAAATTTTTCACCTAGGTTACCAAGAAAATTTTTCATCTGACCAGGTAAAAAAATTTTTTTACCTGACCGGTAACAAAATTTTTCCATCGGCTGTTATTAGAAATTTTTCACCTTGGTAACAAAGATTTTTTTTCATTTTTGGCCAGGTTAAAAAATGTTTTTTACCTGACCGGTGACAAAATTTTTCCATTGGCTGTCATTAGAAATTTTTCACCTCGGTTAGGAAGAAAATTTTTCATCTGGCCAGGTAGAATTTTTTTTTACCTGACCGGGAAAAAATTTTTCAATTGGCTGTAATTAGAAAATTTTCACCTTGGTTACGAAGAAAAGTTTTCATCTAGCCAGATAAAAAACGTATTTTCACATAACCGGGGAGAAAATCTTTGATTACGAAGAAATTTTTCATCTGGCCAGGTAGAATTTTTTTTTACCTGACCGGGGACAAAATTTTTCGAACGGCTGTACTTAGAAATTTTCCACCTTGGTTACGAAGAAATTTTCATCTGGCCAGATAGAAAAAAAATTTCACCTGCCTTGGTTGAGAATTTTTCCATTGGCTGTCATTTGAAATTTCTCACCTTGGTTACTAAGAAAATTTTTCATCTGGCAAGGTAGAACATTTTTTTTACCTGACCGGAGACAAATTTTTCCATTGGCTGTAATTACAAATTTTTCACCTTGGTTACGAAGAAAATTTTTCATCTAGCCAGATAGAAAAACATTTTCACCTGACTGGGTAGAAATTTTTCAATTGGCTGTCATCAGAAATTTTTCACCTTGGTTACGAAGAAATTTTTCATCTGGCCAGGTAGAATTTTTTTTTTACCAGACCGGGGACAAAATTTTTCCATTGGCTGTAATTAGAAAATTTTCACCTCGGCTACGAAGAAAAGTTTTCATCTGGCCAGATAGAAAACATATTTTCATCCTACTGGGGAGAAAATCTTTCATTTGGCTGTAATTAGAAATTTTTCACCTTTCTTTGGATTTTTTTTCATCTGATGTAGCCGGGATGTGTATAAGGGGTGTTTGTACTGCCCACCATACAAGCTAGCCTTAATAGCGACGTGGTAGAGCACTCGCTTTGGGTTGTAGAGGTCCCGGGTTCGAATCCCACTGGAGACGAATATTTAATTTTTTCATCTGGCCAGTTAGAATTTTTTTTTTAGCTGACCGGGGACAAATTTTTTCCATTGGCTGTCATTAGAAGTTTTTCACCTAGGTTACGAAGAAAACTTTTCATCTGGCCAGATAGAAAAATCTTTCACCTAAGTGGGTAGAGATTTTTTTCCATCGGCTGTAGTTAGAAATTTTCCACCTTGGTTTCAAAGAATTTTTTTCATCTGGTCAGGTAAAAAAATGTTTTTTACCTGACCGGGGACAAAATTTTTCCATTGGCTATCATTAGAAATTTTTCACCTTGGTTAGGAAGAAAATTTTTCATCTGGCCAGGTAGAATATTTTTTTTACCTGACCGGGGAAAAATGTTTCAATTGGCCGTAATTAGAAATTTTTACCTTGGTTACGAAGAAAAGTTTTCATCTAGCCAGATAAAAAACATATTTTCACCTAACTGGGGAGAAAATCTTTGATTACGAAGAAATTTTTCATCTGGCCAGGTAGATTTTTTTTTTTAACCTGACCGGGGACAAAATTTTTCCATCGGCTGTAGTTAAAATTTTCCAACTTGGTTACGAAGAATTTTTTCATCTGGCCAGATAGAAAAAAATTTTCACCTGGCTGGGTAGAAAATTTTTCCATTGGCTGTCATTAGAAATTTCTCACCTTGGTTACGAAGAAATTTTTCATCTGGCCAGGTAGAAAAATTTTTTCACCTAACTGGGTAGAAAATTTTGCCATTGGCTGTAATTAGAAAATTTTCACCTTGGTTACGAAGAAAAATTTCCATCTGGCCAGATAGAAAACATTTTTTCACCTAACTGGGGAGAAAATATTTCATTTCGCTGTAATTAGAAATTTTTCACCTTTCTTTTGAATTTTTTTTTATCTGATGTAGCCGAGATGTGTATAAGGGGTGTTTGTACTGCCCACCATACAAGCTAGCCTTAATAGCGACGTGGTAGAGCATTCGCTTTGGGATGTATAGATCCCGGGTTCGAATCCCACTGGAGTCGAATATTTAATTATTCATCTGGCCAGGGAGGAATTTTTTTTACCGAATTGGGTATTTTTCCATTGGCTGTCAGTAGAAATCTTTCACCTTGGTAACGAAGAAAATTTTTCATCTGGCCAGATAGAAAAAACAATCACCTGACTGGGTAGAAATTTTTCAATTGGCTGTCATCAGAAATTTTTCACCTAGGTTACGAAGAAAATTTTTCATCTGGCCAGGTAAAAAAATTTTTTTACCTGACCTGGGACAAAATTTTTCCATCGGCTGTAATAAGAAATTTTCTACCTTGGTTACAAAGAAATTTTTTCATCTGGCCAGGTCAAAAAATGTTTTTTACCTGACCGGGGACAAAATTTTTCTTTTGGCTGTCATTAGAAATTTTTCATCTTGGTTAGGAAGAGAATTTTTCATCTGGCCAGGTAGAATTTTTTTTTTTACCTGGCTGGGGACAAATTTTTAAATTGGCCGTAATTAGAAAATTTTCACCTTTGTTACGAAGAAAAGTTTTCATCTAGCCAGATAAAAAACATATTTTCACCTAACTGGGGAGGAAATCTTCGATTACGAAGAAATTTTTCATCTGGCCAGGAAGAATTTTTTTTTTACCTGACCGGGGACAAAATTTTTCCATCGGCTGATATAAAAATTTTCCACCTTGGTTACAAAGAAATTTTTCATCTGGCCAGATAGAAATTTTTTTTCACCTGACTGGGTAAAAAATTTTTCCATTAGCTGTCATTAGAAATTTCTCACTTTGGTTACGAAGAAAATTTTTCATCCGGCCAGGTAGAACATTTTTTTTACCTGACCAGGGACGAAATTTTTCAATTGGCTGTATTTAGTAATTTTTCACCTTGGTTACGAAGAAAATTTTTCATCTGGCCAGATAGAAAAACATTTTCATCTGATTGGGTTGAAATTTTTCAATTGGCTGTCAACAGAAATTTTTCACCTTGGTTACGAAGAAGTTTTTCATCTGGCCAGGTAGAAAATTTTTTTTACCTGACCGGGGACAAAATTTTTCCAATGGCTGTAATTAGAAAATGTTCACCTAGGTTACGAAGAATACTTTTCATCTGGCCAGATAGAAAAAATATTTTCATCTAATGGGGAAAAAACTTTTCATTTGGCTGTAATTAGAAATTTTTCACCTTTCTTTGGAAATTTTTTTTTATCTGATGTAGCCGGGTTGTGTATAAGGGGTGTTTGTACTGCCCACCATACAAGCTAGCCTTAATAGCGACGTGGTTGAGCACTCGCTTTGGGGTGTAGAAGTTCTGGGTTCGAATCCCACTGGAGTCGAATATTTAATTTTTCATCTGGCCAGGGAGGAATCTTTTTTACCGAATTGGGTAGAAATTTTTCCATTGGCTGTCATTAAAAAATTTTCACCTTGGTTACGAAGAAAATTTTTCATCTGGCAAGACAGAAAAAAAAATTCACCTGACTGGGTAGAAAAATTTTCCATTGGCTGTCATTAGAAATTTTTTACCTGGGTTACGAGGAAAATTTTTCATCTGGCCAGTTTAAATTTTTTTTTACCTGACCGGGGACAAACTTTTTCCATCGGCTGTAATTAGAAATTTTCCACCTTGGTTACAAAGAAATTTTTTCATCTTGCCAGGTAAAAAAATGTTTTTTACCTGACCGGGGACAAAATTTTCCATTGGCTGTCATTAGAAATTTTCCACCTTGGTTAGGAAGAAATTTTTCATCTGGCCAGGTAGAATTTTTTTTTTTACCTGACCGGGGACAAATTTTTCAATTGGCTGTAATTAGAAAATTTTCACCTTGGTTACGAAGAAAAGTTTTCATCTAGCAAGATAAAAAAACATATTATTACCTAACTGGGGAGAAAATCTTTGATTACGAAGAAATTTTTCATCTGGCCAGGTTGAAATTTTTTTTTACCTGACCGGGGACACAATTTTTCCATCGGCTGTAATTAAAATTTTCCACCTTGGTTACAAAGAAATTTTTCATCTGGCCAGATCGAAAAAAATTTTCACCTGACTGGGAAGAAAATTTTTCCATTGGCAATCATCAAAAATATTTCACCTTGAAAACGAAAAAATTTTTCATCTGGCCAGGTAGAAATTTTTTTCACCTAACTGGGTAGAAAATTTTTCCATTGGCTGTAATAATAAAATTTTCACCTAGGTTACGAAGAAAAGTTTTCATCTAGCCAAATAGAAAACATATTTTCATCTAACTGGGGAGAAAATCTTTCATTTGGCTGTAATTAGAAATTTTTTCACCTTTCTTTGGAAAAAAATGTTTTATCTGATGTAGCCGGGATGTGTATAAGGGGTGTTTGTACTGTCCACCATACAAGTTAGCCTTAATTTCGACGTGGTAGAGCACTCGCTTTGGGATGTAGAGGATCCGGGTTCAAATCCCACTGGAGACGAATATTTAATTATTCATCTGGCCAGGGAGGAATTTTTTTTACCGAACTAGGTAGAAATTTTTCCATTGGCTGTCATTAGAAGTTTTTCACCTTGGTTTCGAAGAAAAAGTTTCATCTGGCCAGATAGAAATTTTTTTCACCTAACTGGGTAGAAAAATTTTCCATTGGCTGTCATTAGAAATTTTTCACCTTGGTAACGAAGAAAATGTTTCATCTGGCCAGGTAGAAATTTTTTTTTACCTGACCAGGGAAAAATTTTTTCCATTGGCTGTAATTAGAAAATTTTCACCTTGGTTACGAAGAAAAGTTTCCATCTGGCCAGATAGAAAACATATTTTCACCAAACTGGGGAGAAAATCTTTCATTTGGCTGTAATTAGAAATTTTTCACCTTTCTTTGGAATTTTTTTTTAATCTGATGTAACCGGAATGTGTATAAGGCGTGTTTGTACTGCCCACCATACAAGCTAGCCTTAATAGCGACGTGGTAGAGCACTCGCTTTGGGATGTAGAGGTCCCTGTTTCGAATCCCACTGTAGACGAATATTTAATTTTTCATCTGGCCAGGGAGGAATTTTTTTACCGAATTGGGTAGAAAATTTTTCCATTGGCTCTCATTAGAAATTTTTCACCTTGCTTACGAAGAAAATATTTCGTCTGGCCAGATAGAAATAAAATTCATCTGACTAGGTATAAGTTTTTCAATTGGCTGTCATTAGAAATTTTTCACCTTGGTTACGAAGAAAATTTTTCATCTGGCCAGATAGAAAAAAAATTCACCTGACTGAGTAGAAATTTTTCAATTGGCTGTCATGAGAAATTTTTCACCTAGGTTTCGAAGAATTTTTTTCATCTGGCCAGGTAAAAAAATTTTTTTACCTGACCGGGGACAAAATTCTCCATCGGCTGTTCTTAGAAATTTTCCACCTTGGTTACAATTTTTTTTTTCATTTGGCCAGGTAATAAAATGTTTTTACCTGACCGGGGACAAAATTTTTCCATTGGCTGTCATCAGAAATTTTTCACCTTGGTAAGAAAGAAAATTTTTTTACCTGACCAGGGACAAATTTTTTTCATTGGCTGTAAATAGAAAATTTTCACCTTGGTTACGAAGAAAAGTTTTCATCTAGCCAGATAAAAAACGTTTTTTCACCTAACTGGGGAGAAAAGCTTTGATTACGAAGAAATTTTCCATCTGGCCAGGTAGAACATTTTTTTTCCTGACCGGGGACAAAATTTTTCCATTGGCTGTAATAAGAATTTTTTCACCTTGATTACGAAGAAAATTTTTCATCTGGCCAGATAGAAAAACATTATCTCCTGACTGGGTAGAAATTTTCCAATTGGCTGTCATCAGAAATTTTTCACCTTGGTTACGAAGAAATTTTTCATCTGGCCAGGAAGAAATATTTTTTTTTACCTGATCGGGGACAAAATCTTTCCATTGGCTGTACTGAGAAAATTTTCACCCAGGTTACGAAGAAAAGTTTTCATCTGGCCAGATAGAAAACATATTTTCATCTAACTGGGGAGAAAATCTTTCATTTCGCTGTAATTAGAAATTTTTCACCTTTCTTTGGAAATAAAATTTTTATCTGATGTAGCCGGGATGTGTATAAGGGGTGTTTGTACCGCCCACCATACAAGCTAGCCTTAATAGCGACGTGGTACAGCACTCGCTTTGGGATGTAGAGGTCCCGGGTTCGAATCCCACTGGAGACGAATATTTATTTTTTTCATCTGGTCAGGGAGGAATTTTTTTACCGAACTGGGTAGAAATTTTTCCATTGGCTGTCTTTAGAAATTTTTCACCTTGGTTACAAGGAAAATTTTTCATCTGGCCAGGTAGAATCTTTTTTTTACCTGACCGGGGACAAATTCTTTTCCATTGGCTGTCATTAGAAGTTTTTCACCTTGGTTACGAAGAAAAAGTTTCATCTGGCCAGATAGAAAAAATTTTCACCTAACTGGGTTGAAAATTTTTCCAATGGCTGTCATTAGAAATTTTTCACCTTGGTTACGAAGAATTTTTTTCATCTGGCCAGGTAGATAAAATTTTTACCTGACCAGGGACAAATTTTTTCTATTGGCTGTAATTAGAAAATTTTCACCTTGGTTACGAAGAAAAGTTTTCATCTGGCCAGATAGAAAACATACTTTCACCTAACTGGGGAGAAAATCTTTCATTTGGCTGTAATTAGAAATTTTTCACCTTTCTTTGGAAAAAAATTTTTTATCTGATGTAGCCGGGATGTGTATAAGGGGTGTTTGTACTGCCCACCATACAAGCTAGCCTTAATAGCGACGTGGTACAGCACTCGCTTTGGGATGTAGAGGTCCCGGGTTCGAATCCCACTGGAGACGAATATTTATTTTTTTCATCTGGTCAGGGAGGAATTTTTTTTACCGAACTGGGTAGAAATTTTTCCATTGGCTGTCTTTAGAAATTTTTCACCTTGGTTACAAGGAAAACTTTTCATCTGGCCAGGTAGAATTTTTTTTTACCTGACCGGGGACAAATTCTTTTCCATTGGCTGTCATTAGAAGTTTTTCACCTTGGTTACGAAGAAAAAGTTTCATCTGGCCAGATAGAAAAAATTTTCACCTAACTGGGTTGAAAATTTTTCCAATGGCTGTCATTAGAAATTTTTCACCTTGGTTACGAAGAATTTTTTTCATCTGGCCAGGTAGATAAAATTTTTACCTGACCAGGGACAAATTTTTTCCATTGGCTGTAATTAGAAAATTTTCACCTTGGTTACGAAGAAAAGTTTTCATCTGGCCAGATAGAAAACATATTTTCACCTAACTGGGGAGAAAATCTTTCATTTGGCTGTAATTAGAAATTTTTCACCTTTCTTTGGAAAAAATTTTTTTATCTGATGAAGCCGGGATGTGTATAAGGGGTGTTTGTACTGCCCACCATACAAAGACAAATCCGAAAGACAATAAGTACACTCATATAAACTAATTGTCTTTCGGATGAGACGTTAAACCGAGGCCCCGTGAGACGGTGCTTTACACCGAGCACGTTAAAGAACCATGGCGGATCTCAGCAGTAGTTTCGTCATGTATCCTTGCACTATCCACCGTAACAACTAACCGTCTTCCGGGGGCGTCGCTCATATGGGCATGTGCTACGGTAGCGACGATAAATAAACGGAAATACACACACACCACTATACAAGCTAGCCTTAATAGCGACGTGGTAGAGCACTCGCTTTGGGATGTAGAGGTCCCGGGTTCGAATCCCACTGGAGTCGAATACATGTACCAGCTGTGGTCTCATTTTAGCAGCAACACAATTAGTTTAACCCCTCACGCGAAAACAAACAACAAACATGTTACAGTTAAACATGTCATTATCCAAGTGTGAACGATTTTGGAATGATTTTGGAATGAAATTGAATGAGTGCGATGAGTGAGTTTTTAGTTCAATTAAAGGGGGATCAATATCGCTAATTTTGTTCAGGATGAACAAAATAAGCGATATTGATTACATTCTTTAGTAAAATATGAATACAAGTTCTATAAATAGCTTCCTATTTCTTCAAGAACAATTTAAATTATATCAGTGAAATCGTGATTTTTATCTAGCTATATTCATTTTGAACGTAATTGTTTTTTTTTTGTTGATTTTTCAGTCAGTTTTTGAGTCATTGAATTTTTGTGTGAGTGTTTGAAATGAATGAATGGAGCGCTGATCGAGGCATTTAGAATGGTTTTGATCGGAATGAGAGCCTATTTCACGATGTTCCTAATTGTAGCACTGCAAACGTTCTTGTTCCTGGTTTTACTGTGCAGATAGGGTAGACTGATAAATGCCAAAGCTTTTTAGATTCAGCTGCATTTGAGAAAGGTCGCTCTATTCAACTTAAATTCATTACTTGAAATACAACCCTTGATTGAATTTTTCGAACTCAAACTTCATTTTCAACGTATTATATATAAATCAATTCTGCCGTTTACCCTTGATCAATTGTTAAAAAAAATAATTAAAAAAACCCCAAAAAACTCGTACGTCTATACAATAGGCGGATATTGATATTAGTTTTTCTCAACAATAAACATTTGTGCATGGTGTACGTAGGTGTTATTTAATTTAACCAGGAAGCGTTACAAGTTCAGCTATAAGCAATGTTTCACAGATACAAATACAATTGTGTTGTTAATTAAGACAAACGGTATGAAATAATGAAATATTAGCATTTAGTTGCTTGGTAACGCCAATAAATTCTCGGAAGATAAGCTTTATGTTGTCTTATCTTTGTCATTCAACATTATCTAATTGACTCCCAAATCGTTATTTTGGCAGCATCTCTACACCTTTGTACACCTTGTTCATTTCTTCTTTTTTTCTTAACTGTTCGCATAGAATTTAAAAATTCTAAGGAAATCGTATTACACCATGCCTAATTATTCTTTATAAACTCTGAATAAATAATGATGTTGTATGTTCAGTCGTACTTTTGCTAGCAGGTTTATGTAGGTTTATGTAAAGAGTTTTTGAACCAAATTCAATGCTTCTTCTTTTTACAAAAAAGACCCAGCTAAACAATGCATAAAAATGAAGCTGTAAATGAGCACAAGCAGTTGTACAACATAGGAGGCCATATTTCATAGTAGAATAGCCAATCCATAATGGAAAAGGGATATTTTGTTCAAAACCAACAACTTCACTACAGCTGGATAAAATTTGCCTAAGTTAGATCAGAATGTTGACAAATGTTCGCACTTCTCTTTTGAAACAATCAATTTCCATTTTTGTGGGCTTACATGTCAAACAAGTTTGGTCTGTTTTTGGAATAGATGTTAGGTATGGTGAAACATCACACCATAATATTGTGAAATATTTTTCTGCGATTTATTTCAAATTATAGTTTTTTAATTCAATGATCTATAACAAATTACTATATATATTTACCATTTTGTGGAATATAAAATGATATATTGCTTAACAACCTTACAGGTATGTAAACTATTAATGTCCTTTTATGTTGTGATAACACACCATACCTTACATATATCTACACGTTTACAAAATTAGAATGACTTATATGACATATGTGTTTATGGATTAAGTGAAAAATAAATTGCTGGCATAACTACATTTTGGATCCGAGTTTTATACCAACGGTTGAAGTAGTACCTGGGTAGTACTTAAGACTGAATTTTGTTAAAATATCAGCCAATTTTATCTATCACTCATGCAGTTGCTTGTTCTATACAAAATGACCCTTTTCCAAAATGTTTGGCTATACCGCTATAACTATGACAGTTTTATGTTGCTTAACTGCTTGTGCTCATAAATAGCTTCATTTCATATATAAGATACCTGGACATACTGCTAATGAAGTGTCCTTAAAATTAGGTCTCAAACACACTACGTGAACCTTAAGTTAGTTGTAATAAGTAAGAGGATTTTAATCGAAATAAGGGAAGATTACATTTAGGTAGATATAGGCACGAGA
The DNA here is from genome assembly GCA_948146395.1 of Fragum whitleyi. Taxonomy (NCBI): domain Eukaryota; kingdom Metazoa; phylum Mollusca; class Bivalvia; order Cardiida; family Cardiidae; genus Fragum; species Fragum whitleyi. The sequence goes on from OX411545.1 coordinate 14,726,842, forward strand.
GCATTAGACTTTTTTCAATCTTAACTCAAAATCTTCTCATCATAAGATTCAAGCCGCAATTCTGTTATAAAACTTATGTAAATGTACAAACACTAAAGATAACATCGATAAGTTGTCATAAATAACAACTTATTGATGTTATCCTTCATTTTTATTTTAATAAAAAATCTAAATTTGAGAAAATTCTCAGTTAATCCCGAAAAAAATTGTATTACCTTGTGCCCTGAGCTTCAAGTGGGATTAAATTTCTAGTGATACCATTCCACATCTAACAAAAGTTTACAAAACTCTCATATTTGTTAATTCAGTTTTAAAAGCTCGAAGATTCCAGTCAAATTTAATTGCAAAATTTTAGATATTAACATTCGAGTGATTTCTCCTTTTTACGGTAGAAGTCAGTCTTCCTAGATAACATCTAAATAAATATCAAAATTAAACCTTTGTTATTGCTTTTTTATTTGTGAAAGAAAATTAGAAGCTCTTTTGGAAACTGTGTTGCTAAAAAAAAACAACGCCTATACATGTATTTTTTAGCAGGTTCTCTTTTTACGTTAAGTTTTTGTCAAAATTCAACATGTAAAAGCTTGGAATCGGTGTACATGTATTCAGTCGGAACAAAGACACTGCTGGGGTAAGCAGTAAGTTTTCTTTCGGTGTTCAGTATACACTATAATTTTTAATTTCCAATTCTGTATAAAAGGAAACCAGTATTTAAATCAATGAGAGCAACTTTATTTATACTTTTTAGAGATCGTAATTATGCCGAGCCCACGGTTAATAAAATCAGGTTCCTAATTTAAAAAGGGCAATTTTCTCCCAGTATAGATTAATCTTGATTTCTCTCTGTTACGTAAGAGGTTCAAATAGTATCATAATGTTGCTATCGCGAAACAGTTCTTATGTTAAAAATGTTGAAAATGAGGCTGTTCGTGATATTTCCAACAATTTCACATGTGCGCAAGGAAAAGACTCGGATCAGCCAGTGCATCTGCACAGTCTGACCAGAGTATTCACTATATGCGCTCTGTTAATAGCTACATATATGAATTTTAGGGTTCCGTGCATGAATTGAGACCTTTCTGTATGCTACATGCGTCTTTCAAAGTAGCAAAATGTCTCTTCCTCACGTACGTGGAAAATATCATGCACGGGCTCATTTCAGAGATGGCGATTGAAAAATACCATCTTCATCTCTTTTATATATCAAGAAGTAAAGATTTGAAGATTTCTGCATGAAGAGACAAATATCTGACGGAAAAACCTTGTATGCAAGCTTACGAATTAGCCGCGTATAAAGTAATCACAATTTTCAAGTATTATATAAATCTCTTTCCTGACATAAATAGGCAATACTTGTCCGAGTTTAGCGAGCCAGTCTAATTTTGAAGTTTTTCTTGTTGAAAACGCGTATTGTCTAAGAATAAATCTATTACAGATTCTTTGCCAACATGTCACTTTTTCCATGACATAGCATAGTTCACTAAATCAAAACAATATGCACATGGCCACAATGTTGACAATATGCACATGGCCATATGATAATGAACAGGTATAAAAAGAAATTTTACATTACTTTTCTTTTTTCTGTGACACAAGTGAATCACCAAATCCAGACCATATGTGCAACGCCAGGAGAATAGGATCATTCTGAAGTTTAGAACGCACAGACATACAAATAAAATGACACAAAGGCCCTATTTCCTCTGACAAATGAGAATTTCGCCAGACCCCGACAAAATGCACAAGGTCTGGTGACTAGGCATATTTTGTGAAAGTTTTATTTAAATTGGTTCATATTTGTAGCAGTTGCGTTCAGTAGAAATTTGACGTGAAGGCCCCTTTTTCCATGACGCGGTTGAATTTCAACAAACCGCGATAATATTCGAAGGTCAGGTGACTAGGAACATTTTGTTACATTTTCACCCAAATCTTTCAAATGAAGGAGGAGTTTCGTTCACTAAATTGGGACGTTCAGACGGACGTTCGGACCTCGGGACGGACAGACAGAAAAGATGATACCAATATACGTCCGCCTTCGGCGTCATATGAAAAAAACCCATTATCTGTAGCCGTGTGAAAAAGGCAACACAAATGTAATTACGTTATTCCCCTCATAACACAATAATTAAGTATCTAAAGATTCCAAGGAGTAGCTACAACATTTGATTTGTAAAAGTGCATGTATTATTAAAATGTTTCTGATCTAAAGTTAAGATTCAAGTAAAGTGTTTGAGACCAAGTTTTAAGGGCACTTTATTTGACAATAAAGAGCCGCATGTCCAGGTATATAATATATCAAAATGAAGCTATTTATGAGCACAAGCAGGAAAGCAACATATGACTGCCATAGCTTTAGAGGTATAGCCAAAACCTGTGTAAATAGGGTCATTTTGTACAGAACAAGCAACTGTATGACTGTTGGATAAAATTGCCTCATACTTTAACAAAGTACAGTCTAAAGTACTACCCAGCTACTACTACAACCGTTGGTCTAAAAATCGGGCCAAAAACGTAGTTATGCAATCAATTTATTTTGACTTATTTTATTTTATTTTTCTACCTTCATGAAATAAAGATATTATTATTATTATTATTATTATTATTATTAAACACATATGTCATATATGTCATTCTAATTTTGTAAACGTGTAGATCTAATGTAAGGTATGGTGTGTCATCACAACATAAATGGAATTTAAGAGTCTATATACAAGTAAGGTTGTTTAGCAATAAATCAATTCCTATTTCACAAAATAATAAATATGTAGTAATTCATTATAGATCATTGAATTCAAAAGGCTATAAATTGGAATAAATCTAAAAAAAAAAAATATTTCACAATATTATGATGTGATTTTGCACCATACCTAACATCTATTTTAAAAATAGACCAAACCGATTTGACATGTATGTTGACAAAATAAATGGAAATTGATTGTTTCAAAGGAGCCTTTTGAGACTGAGTTTTATGTCTAAGTTTACAGTACTACCTAGTCGGAACATTTGTCTACATTCTGATCAAATTTAGGCAAATTTATCCAGCCGTAATGAAGTCGGATTTGAACAAAATGTCCCTTTTCCAGAATGATCTGGCTATTCTGTTATGAGACGGAACCTCTTATATTGTACAACTGCTTGTGCCCACCAACAGCTTCACTTTGATACATTGTTTAGCTTGGCAAACTGTTTTTTTTTGTGTGTAAATAAATGCAGCATTAAATTTGGTTCAAAATCTCTTTACATGAACCTTACCGTATATCCCCTTTATCTGTAGCCGTGTGAACAAAAGGCAGCACATTACATTGTTATTCCTGACATAACATGAGAATTAAGTAATGGTAGGTGACATTGAGCCTGACAGCCTGCGCGTGTCATCCATCTTTTTATCGAATAGAATGCCTCATCTCTAATGCACCTTACATGCTTACAAACTGAATTTCCATTATGTTTGGAAAACAGACATTATCAACTTTCCATAAAATTATCTTGTGTGGAATAGTGAATTTATCATTTATCTAAACTTTAAAGATGTCCGCGTGATAACATCACATATGATATTTTTTAAGATATCATATGGATATTTTTATAACAGTAACATAATGCATTTATTTTTAGAAAGTTGTATTTCTGTTAGAAACCCGGCGAAAACAAGGCAAATATTATAGGTTATTGAGTTTATATGGGAATATATTGTGTCGGACGAGTTCTTTTGGCAGAGTGCCCGAGCTTGCGAGGGCAACTACGCCAAAAGAACGAGTCTGACACAATATATTCCCATTTAAATTCAATAACCTTTTTATTGTATACTTTGATATTGTTGGACGATGTTCACTTCTTATTTATTAATTTTTAACATAACCTATACTTCAAGAACGATTTTTTTTAAAATCTAAACCGCTTTTTAAAAACAGTTACGCCATACACCTTTTCCCGCAAAATCCTTTTCGTAATATTTTTTACGTTCAGATGAATACATCCGTTGCTATGAAGTAACAGTGTAAACAAAAGGACGGCGGACATTTTTGTGTTGATTCGCATTTTCGATTTAAAAATACGCGTTGATTTCGATTTCCTTCGAATAAAAATGAAATATTTACATTTATAAAAACGTGTTCATTTGTAATTCTTACCAGTTACATGTTCCATAACTTACTCAATCGGCGTACTTGACCGGGCTCGACTAGCGATAGTCACGAAGGACAGGACGGAGTGAAAGACGAGATAAAAGAGAAAGATGGGGAGAAAGATGGATAGATACTAGAATTATGATCGATAAGAAGGGAATGGCATTAATTATTTTTGAAAGAGCTATAAAATAACATAAATAAAAGAGAAACAAAAACAGTGCTTTGGAAGAAATTTGAGGACGGGGGGGGGGGGGGGGGCTGAGGAATGACGGAGAGGAGGAGGAAATGAAGTGGTTGATTTCTCGGAAAATGTTTTCAAGTCGATGAAATACAAACAATGATGAATTGACCTTTAGGCATTCAAAAAACTTGAAATGTATTTCTTTACTCTGACAAAACTATTTCTCGAATATTGAACGCAAAAAGAAAGCGTTGATAATGCGATTTTATGTTGACTTAGGCGAGGTAGCAACCAGAAAGTAGTCCAGTCCATTTGTGCACGTGAAAATAATCTGAGTGCAACATCAAAGTATGCAATATCAAAAAATATTGCACACTTTCCTCCCGTTCAAATACATAGAGACAATATCAAAGTATATAATAAAAGATAAATATGTTTATGGTTCAGGAGAGCCTAAAGAACAAAACGACAATACATAATACGTACTTGGTGTATTGTATGAAAAATATCTAACTCGGTTGGGGGAATTAATAATTGTCTCGGCAATTATTTATTCCCCCAACCTCGTTAGATAGTTTTTTTATACAATGCACCAAGTACGTATTATGTATTGTCGTTTTTTTCTTTAGGCTCTCCTGAACCATAAACATAAGACATATTTTCTGTAGACTGTACTCTACTGTACAATCAACAATAACTACACGTACAAATATGGGATAAATAAAAGTCCAAAATCCTTTTTTATGAAACTCTATGTTATAGATGCATTTCGAATGGTCTTAATGATACGATTCCAAAGAGTACCTTTAACATAGGGTTCGTAAAGGTACACGAAAGAAATGTTTGGCCCTCAAGTTCTAAAACGCCTCCTTTATCTATAGCCATATGAACAAAAGGCGGCACATTACGTCGTTATTCCTGACATAACATTAGAATTAAGTAATGGTAGGCGACATTCAGCCTGACAGCCTGCGCGTGTCATCCATCTTTTTATTGAATAGAATGCCTCATCTCTTAATGCACCTTGCATGTTTACAAACTTGAATTTCCATTATATTTGGAAAACAGACATTATAAACTTTCCATAAATTTATCTTTTGTAGAATAGTGAATAAAGCATTTTTGTTGTATTCTGTAGATTTCAGAAATTGGTCATCGTCCGTCTGTCAATCAACTGTTCAAACCCCACCAGTCGTCTTTTAAATTTTAGTTACCGAATGAAGATACATGGATAATTATTTTAATATTCTTCTACATTTATTCTACAAAAGTACATAAAAAATAAGGACATTTATGTCCCGTTTGGGCTCCATCCCAGAGGGACCTTTTTAACATAACGAAAGGGCCTTTGGCCCTGGTCCTCTCACCTGAGTCAAAGCACCTAAGGGTAACTTGCATTACTTTTGATTCAGATGATAAAGTTATTGAACTGTAACAAATTTATGTGTAGAGGAAAATAATCTTATGGTCAGACCAGTAAGATTCCACAGTCTCAGTTTTATTATTTCTGTTTGAAAATACAAGATCCAAAATTGAATTGTTATTAGTCGTTGGTTTTTGCATGATCATTTTACAAGAGAATAACTGAGATAACTTTAGTACAACATTTGTATGCTTATCATTGATATCAATATTGAAATCTCCCATGATAAATAAAGGTTTTGTTATGTCTACATGAGAAACAAGTTCTTCTTTTAACACTTCTAAAAAAACTTGAAGAAGGCATATTTCGTGCTTTATACAGAACAACAAGCTGTATTTGGTTGGAAGTAAAATCCAGGCATAATATTGTAAACTCCAGTTGCTTAGTGGTGCTCAGGTGGGCTTAAGAAAAGGTTCAAATGTTAAAATTGATGTAAAGTACTACCCTCTCCCCCCTGTTGCTCCGCACCTCGTGGCCCAACAGTCATAATAGCTGTTTAAATTAAGTTCTAAGTGCTGATTATCTATATCAAATGAAAACGCTGTAGGAATTCTGGTTCAGTAGAATTTTTAACAATTTTTAAATTTACCACAAAGTACTACTCCCCCCCCCCCTTGGGTATTTGCCCCTGGTCACAAAACAATCATGACTTTATCTATTTTGATTATCGTATATGAGCTGATGACTCGTGCCAAATTTAGAGCCTGTAAGGTTCCTACTTCATCATGAGAAGAAGGTTTAAAATTTCAAAATTGACCCAAAATACTACCCTCTCCCCCAGTTCTCTTCACATGGTAGCCAAACATTCATGGTTTATAGCTATCTAAAATAGGGTCTATGAGCTGATCATCCATGTCAAATATAAAGGTTGTAGGGATTCTGGTTCAGAAGAAGAAGAAGGATATGGATTAATTTTTTTTTAACAAAGTACTACCCCTTCCCCCCGGTGGCTCAACAGTTATGATTTAAGCTATTCTAATTATGGTCAATATGCTGATCATCATTGCCATTTTTCAAGTCTGTAGGGCACATGGTTTATCAGAGGAAGAAGGTTAAAGATTTGAGAATTGCTCTGGAAAGCTACCCTCCTTCCCCCTGGCGCTCCGCACCTATGGCCAAACATTCATGATTTTAGCTTTTTCAGATAGGGTATATGAGCTGATCATTTATGTCAAATATAAAGGCTGTAGGTATTCTGGTTTATCAGAAGAAGACAGTAAAAGATTTCAAAATTTTCAACAAAGCACTACCCCCCTCCCCGATGCTCTGCACCTGGTGGCCCAACAGTCATGATTTTTACTATTTGAATTAAGGTTTATAACTGATCACCCATGCCAATTTTCAAGTCTGTAGGGCTTCTGGTTCCGAAGAAGAAGAGGTTTAAAGATTACAAAATTTACCCAAAGTACTCCCCTGGTGCTCCGCACCTGATGGCCAAACAGATATGATTTTAGCTATTTTAATTCAGGTCTATGAACTGATCAACCATGCCAAATTTTAAGTCTGTAGGACTCCTGGTTGAGAAGAAGAAGAATTTAAGATTTTCATAAAATTTCGCCTTTGGTTGCCATAGCAACCAGGGTTTTTCATGGATTTTAATTATTTGAGCTATTTTGGAAGGGGACCACATAAGCAACATTTCTGTAAAATTTGGTGTTAATTGGCCTAGTAGTTAAGGAGGAGATGTCGTTTAAAGAAATTGTTGACGGACGACGACCGACGGACGGACGCCGGACGAAAGGTGATCATAATAAAGATAAGAGGTTCCTTCAAGCTTATTTGGTGAAACACCACTTTATGTAGGTTTCAACCCGATGACCTACTCTAAATTTAATCCTTATTTAATGCCATTTTGTCCCAAGTTAGACCCGAATCCTCGTGCCCCTTTAAAAAAGAAACTCATGGCGCAACCTAAAGCCTATTAGATGTATATTAAATGCACGTGATACGAGTAAAAAGCAAAAGCTACGTAATAATTTAAATCTGCGCACTATTTGATATAAGCCAAGACACACTTTTAAGAAGGACAAAGAAGGAATTCTTTATAAATCTGTAAGTACATGTAAATTGATGCATTAAAATGTTCAAACCCTGGATGTATATACAAGTAACAACTTCGTGAAAATGATAAGGTGAATGATTTTGGAATGATTTCAGAATGAAATTGAATGAGTGCGATGAGTGAGTTTTTGGTAAAATTACAGGAAGGTAACCCAATACCGCTAATTTTGTTCAAGATGAACAAAGTTAGCGATATTTGTCACCTCCCTTTTATTAAAAAAAAATATGCATACAAATTCTATTCATATCTTGCTATTGCTTCAAGAACCAATCAGACGCTTCCAATTTAAACAATGTCTGCGAAAACCCGATTTTTTCTAGCTACATCTATTTAATTTAGTTGAGTTTTGAGCGTTTTTGAATGGTTCGATTGAGTGTTTGGAATTACTTAATGGCACGTTGAGCGATTTAGAATGGTTTTGATCGGAATGATTGTCAATTTTAAGATGTAACTAACTGTAGAACGATGAATGATTCCATAGGATCCGGCTGATTGATGAACGGTGTTGGTAAAAGAGAAAATTCGTGTTTACTTTTCAAAGGTATAATTTCGTAGAATGGAGGTAATGGTATCTGAAATATATATGGAGTAATTTCAATACCATCATAAATATTGTTTCGAACGATTATATTTCTTTCAAAGCCATTATTTGAATCACTTCAATCGAATTCAAAACTGTTTAATTTCAAAAGAATGATGGATGTGCGAAAATTACTTTTCGTGAACATAAAATGCAAAATCAATACGTTCACAAATGACGATTCCTCTTTGTGAATTTAAAACAGTGTTTAAGTGAATTTTGTGTGAGTATTCAATAATATTTAATAATATTAGTCATGAAAAATACGTTTTATCTGACAGTTTTTACTCAAAAGCCAGTATTCAAAACACGCAATGCCCCTACCAGGAAGTGGAGAGGTATACACGAATCGCCTTGGACGTCCGTCTGCCGTCCGTCTGTCTGTGGAAACAAGCTTGTCCGGAAGTTTTCGAACAATAATACAGTTACAGCTTTGAATCTATACATAATATGCATGTGCATATTAGTTGTGCACCTGCAATTTTTGGTCCCTAATATTATTGTTTTCTGAATTATCTCTGCTTGTACATTTCACTTAATTATGCCTACTGTTGTGCGTAGCTTCTCTCATACGTTTATAACATGTATCTGCCTATGAACTTATAGATTGAAGGGGAAAAAACACAGGGACAAAATCCAATAACCAAATTTTTATAGAGTGGACAAAATCATCGAACCTTTGGAAAATAGATGGTGTGGGGTTTTGCCCACTGTCAAAAATGGATGTGTGGAGTTTTGGCCACTCTATTAAATTTTGGTTGTGGGTTTTGTGCCTTTGGGGTTTTGTCCGTTTAGCGAACTTGTAGACCTGGTTGCCGAATTGAACATATCACTGAACATATCATTTTCACCTTTTTTAATCATTCGGAGTATTTCTCCAGCACTGTTGCATTACTGAATTGAAATTCATGCATAATTTAGCATTTTACCAATTATATTGCGCATATTTGTTACCAAAATTATTTATGAATATAATCCTCCTCGCGGAGTACTCTGATTCGTCAGAAAGCTTTATATACATTATTTGATCAACGTTCTAAGGAATTGGCTTGGTAGCACAGGGATTTAGATAGACCTCCATACTTTTTGTTAGTTTAAGCCACGGCTGGAAGTTTGCTATCAATCGGAAAAAAAGATATTTCTGATCATTATCAGATATTCATTTTCCAATATTTGTCGCTGTATAGTTTCCATGAAATCGCAATCATGGGTACACCGCAAGGTTTTATGTCGAGTTTCGTCATCTATAAAACGCAAAAATGAGTGTTTTCGCCATGTATCTTAAGTAATATTAATGTAATTAACGTTACATGAATATCTTGACATGCACAATTAGTGGATGAATTCTGGTTAATTTTCTTTTAACAATTTTTGCCAAAACTGTTTTTTAAACGCTTTAGGACCGAAGAAATCAGACGTAAAAACGAACGAGGTACCTATGTTTGCGGCGTCATGGAAACGCTTTAGAAATGTAAAATATTTGGAAAAACCCTGATAATGATCAGAAATAACTTCTATTTTAGATTGATATAAAACTCTGTTGTGGCTTAAAAATCAAAAAGTTCAGGCTTTGCTAACATATGAGACGTCGTCGTATCCGAGTAGGATCGAATCCGCGTAAAGTCAAAAAGTATTTACTCTCGCGAGACCGATTGTTACACCGAATGATATTAAGGGGTGCTACGCGGAAAAAAAGCTTAGAATGTTTGTGTTTCTCTTGAGGAATCTATCACATACAAGTACAAAAAACATGTATTTTATTTAGCATATCACACCATAAATGCTTCCCCTGTAGATCAAAACATTAATCATTATTATCCAGCATTATATACCAGACAAAGGACGCCAGATATTTTTTTACATAATTTTGACCCTCACACTAAACAGTACCATCTGCGAACTCCGTCATACAAATATACTGAGCAAACATGAAAACTTGACACTTCAAAAATCTCTAACAAAGTTGTTCATTCCGTTTCTACGGAATTATTTTCCTGATTAAAGACCAAAAGACAACCTTGGCATAGGTTGAACCCAGATATTTTCTCGCTGGTAATTTTAGTGCACTTTATGAAAAACAGTGATGAATTAGCGGTCCGAAAAGGCGATTTTCTCAATCTAACAAGACATCCCAGGACTTTAAAATGTTGATGTAAATTCGTTCTCATAAGTTGCAGTAATCTTATTACTGGACCGTTGCAACGTGACGTTACTGGCTTCGTACTAAAGCTCGTTTTACAAAAACTCTTCAATTTTTGCTTCGAATCGCTGCAGCACCTGAAACTGGATGTCTTTTAAAACATTGTCATCGAAAAAACGTAGACCTACAATTCATAAACTTCTCCAAAACGGGTTCTCATTTTCATTTGAAAGTAACGACAAGTTCACAATAATGTCCAGTTAAAAATTTAAGTTGTTTTTCTTGTTTTTTCCCATTTTATCCAAGTAAACCTATAATGAAGCTATTGTGAGACAAAAACAAAAAAAAAAACAAAACAAAAAAAAAAAAAAAAAAACACCGTTTATGAAGTACATGGGGCGTTATTTTTTACCTTTTTCGGGGGCTACACACCACTCGGCCAATCTCACGATCAACCTCGGATGTACATAGACGGACTATTTTAAAAAAATACGGGAAAAACTTGGAAAAACTGGATGACGTCATATAAAATGGCGTTAGCCCTCGAAACTTTGAGTGAAAACGTTCGACGTCGCCAACGCTACTCGTTTGAAGTCACTGACGTGAAACCATCGTATCCTGATATAAATCACTTTAGTTTCTTAAATAAAGGCTAAAAACCTTTATTTTTGAGAATGAGTGTCATTCTCAAAAATTAAGATTTTTTCAGCCGTTATTTACTGTAAAAAATATCAATCTTTCGATAGCGCCGGTTCGCTAGTTTTTCTTACACTGTTTCCGCCTAACAAAATGTGTAATTTCGTTACATACCCATCCGCCTTACATACATCCGAGGTATGTTGTAGTTTACGGAAATGGCCGAGTGATGTTCCGAAAGGGGCTACACGTTGACGTAAAGCACATGGCCTTCAAATTGAATAGAATTCATAAAGTCACATCGATTCTACTTAAAATGACAAGTTATCCATTAAATTTTGATATAACAGAAGGGAAAAATAAGAAATTCAAAAGTGTCAAATTTTCAGTTTTGTTAAGTATATTTCTGGAAGAAATCTAATCTACTAGAGGTAAACTAGGGGCATATGTCAGAAGGGTTTATATATAGGCGTGATCTGTCACGCGAAAAGGGGCCATCGGGGAAGTGCAAAAGGTATTAATCTTGTCAGATTGTGCGATCTGCGCGGACTGAACAGGGTCGAAACTTTTCTCGAGTAACGAATTTTCGTATTCTGGAATAAATATACTGGCAATCAAAGGAAAAATTCATAATTGTCTTAAAATTAATAAAGTAGACTCTCTTTTTCGGTTGGGGTTCTTAGATTAAAGAAATTGAAATAATATTTTTTGTTGTCTTAGAGATATTTTGATTGGCATTCCAATATTTACAGATGGGATATTCAAGATAACATTTTTTAACATTCAAAATTTATGTAATTAAAATATTTATAAAACAAATAGATATAAATTCCTAATAAATCTAACGGCGGCAATTTGTTTCACCATTTTATAATTCAATTACTAATTTGTTTGGTTCGGTCTATATCATGCTATACAAGTTTTATTTAGATAAGCCCATACTCAACACAACCATTGATTACTAAGGAAAATTATTTCTATGAACACATTTTTTATGACAATGTTTTCATACTTCTACTAAAACTATAATCATTTTCTCTGTTGTTATACCATTTTAATATTGTCTGGAACCTAAGATACTTTGAATAATTATCTTATTTTTTATCGTTTTATCATTATTCGTTAAAGTTAGTTTGTCATATCTCTATTTTACTTATAATATTCACATAAATAACATTTGGTTTTTCACGAAACTTCAAGTCCAAACTGCCTCTCTTAAGGTAGTGGACCCGTAATAGTTCGACAACGTCTCAGAAGTCATGAATTTTAGCAGTGTTAACCGAGGTTTCCTAATGAATTTCATTAGGAAACCTCGGTTTACAATGTGAAAGAATATGTGGTTCGAAATGTTGCGGAACTATTAGGGGTCCACTACCTTAAACAAATATTTTGTTCAGGTTAACAAAAACACAAATGCATCCCATTCAATCTTCATTACGCCATTAACACGCATGCACAGTATCGGATTCACGCAAAAAGAACATTACAGTGAAAGATGCGGGCACATGTTTGGTATTAATTGAGTGGTTTAATTAATGGATTCCCGTCTCTATCCACACACAATGTTTTTCCAATGTCAAGGTTATACTGACACGTGCTGTATCCAAGGTTAAAGTTCATTGTGCAAATATGAGCAAGTTCACACTGTCTGTTTGATGTACACGGCACCGTCGGCATACACAACCCTTTCTGACAGTCACCATCCGGGCAACCAAACGTGCAATGCATCTTTGGGTAGCAAATCAGATGATATGCGCAGTATTCTTCCGGACAACAACCTTCTGAGCAATATCGATACTGAAACGAGAGAAATTCACTTTTGTAATGTAATCAATCAGATGATCTTCGTTTATGAGGACAACGAGTTCACAAACGTTTTAAAACGGTTCCCAGGTTTGCCCACAAGGATGAATGCAAGGCGGGTAGCATTTCTTCAACGTTTTGCGAATATTTTCACCTTGAAAGCGAGACAGACAACAAAAATATAGCTTCCAAGGAAGAAGATGGTGGCAACGAAACAACGAAAATTAAATAGACGTTACTTTGAAATATACTAAGTTCCAAAACAAATTCTGCACTTTTAAATTTCGTATGTATCAAAACATACACAACGTATCGTCATTCAATTTTGCATGATGTGCTTTGAGACTATGGACCAGGGGGCTGTCTAAATAAACATATTACGATCATTTTTGCGTCAGACAAGAATTGAAATTATATCTACAGAAATGAATAAATACAGAATTCTGCAATGTATAATCTCGTTGGAATCTTCTTTTGAAGACGATTCCAATGTGATATTGCGAGGTAGAATCTATTAATGAATGAAAATACCAGGTACGATTTGTGATTTTACTTATACTTACGATTAAAAATTTGCGTAAGATGTTTAGTAAAACGGGTCCCAGATTACAACAAATCTTTGTTTTGTGCTTTTCGGTGGTTTATCGAGACATAAAAGTGATTATCACTTGATAATCTCATCACAAATCAGTGAATTTTTCAAAATATTAAAGGCCTACTCTGCTTTCGTTCATTTCAACATATCTAACGATATCTGAGACCCAACAAAGTGACGTCATGAAAACGTTGATAAGCAATCACGTGCAAAATGATGTACAGTAAAATTTTCCAAATTTTTCACAGTTCGTTTCATTAAAGAAATACGAGGGTTGATCCCAAAGCTCGTAAAATGAGGTTTGTTAACCACAGAAAAGTTACCTATCAAAATGAAAATTACACTTTCTTAAAATACACCATCTCTGTAATAAACGTGGCCCTTTTTAGATGTTTACATTCAAAAGCGGCTGTAAAGTGCATAAATTAAGACAAAGCCCCCACGAAGTTGGGGCAACAAGAACGTCAAATATGACGTCGTTATTTACACTTATATATACATATACATAGATGAGCCAAGCGCGAAACATGTCAGCTTTGATTCCGCTATTTTCTTTTACTCATTTTGCGAATAATATAGAACATGGCAGAATTCGAAAAATAAACGGCATTCATAATTTGGTGTTAAAGCCTTGTCATTTTTTCCTTGAATTTTCTGTATTATCAAAAAAATTCTGTGTCCGTAAAATGTCTCCCAACAAACTTTAAAATTTGACAAATAATTTTCCATATTTATCTTAATTAAGTTAGCAAAGGGATTTCAACTATAGTTTAAGTATTTTTTCAGAAAACTTGATTTATTTAACAGGTTTTCAAAACATTTTCACGCTCCATCGTCTCAGCGTACACGTGTTACTATGGGAACGTTTTATTAGGCCGCTAAAGATTATTCTGCAAAAATGATAACATATATGGTCTCCGTAGATACTTAACTCCACATTTACCAAATTATATGGTTAACAAGCTAGAAATGCGATTTAATTGGTCCTTCTGGATCACCCTTCGTAAAATAAACATGAAAGTCTTATATGACATTCTAACCTTGAAGCTGAAGTAACGTTTCTTAAAATACTCGGGATTTGTCAAGGGACTTTGCGCAAGGAGTCCCTAGCTAAATAGACAATGTCATATAAGCACATAATTTTATTAAAAAAATAGAATAATTCCGTTTTTATTAAAAATTCCTTATTTGCCAAAAAGACACCTATACAGCCGTTTAACTGGACAACTAGGCGAAAACAATAATTGGTGGTTCTGTTGAATACGAGTACTCGTATTTGACGCATCTACAGAAATTGTGTCAATAGAGGTAGGCGTTTGACATTCTAGTTTATACCAAAAGATATAAATGTCTCTAGCTTTTGCGTTTGAAAATTCGACAATGGTATATGAAACACGAGTACCGCTGAAGTTAGGTCGTCCCTCTCAGGTAAAACTCTGTAGATTTGGCCAGTTATTCGAATAGTGTAACATTTCGGAAAGGAGACACCAAAGCAACATGTTTGATAATTTAATTGAACTTTGCCAGTTGTTTTCAATAAGATGACACATTAAAAGCTTTTATTTAAAGCTGATCTCTTACTTCATGAAGGATACTTTGTTCATTGTGACTGTAGTAATTTAAGCAATTTTGATAAATATTCATTATGTGATGCTTTATTCCAAATATCAAGGATGCATGTCTTCTTGGTCAAGATAAAACGTTTTGGAACATTTTTTTCGTGCAAAAACCTGATTTTTTCGCCGATTTCAATTTCCTTTTTTTTTGTGGAAACTGAACCACCAAAAATTCCTGCAAAATTAGGTATTGATTGGTGCAGTATATACAAGAAGACACGACTTACGACGTGACACGGACAGACCATAGCCATAATAAGAAAATAATTCAATTGAACTTAAAAAATATACTCGAGAGAGCTAATACAAGTAGTTTTGTTCATTTTCAGACAGATTGAAATATTGTCAAAACATTTGACAACCAAGGACGGCAAAACGATAACGTAGGGATTCTGATACGTGTGATATTGTTTTTTTTTATACGTGAATTTTGGTGCTTTCTTGAATCAGGCATGCTTTGGTAAAAAAAGCCTTCGCAAGCTGGAATATAAAATCAATCATCGTTCATAAATGACAGCAGTCTTCCTGTTCTGCTGTAACCGGAATCTTTTAACATTATAATGGAATGTTTTCATTGTTTTTGAAATGACCAAAAAGATATTTTAACGCAAAATACCTAAAATAGTTGCGTTATTATTTTGTACTATTATGTGTTAAGGTTCATGTAAAGTGTTTGAGACCCAATATTTAGGGCACTTCATTAGCCAAGAAAAGGCAGTATGTGCATGTATATTATATATCAAAATGAAGCTGTTCGTGAGCACAAGCTGTTGAGCGACATAAGACCGCCATAGCTATAGCGGTATAGCCAAAACATTGTGGAAAAGGGTCATTTTGTACAGAACAAGCAACTGCATGACGGTTGCATAAAATTGCCCCGTATTTTAACAAAGTACAGTCTGAAGTACCATCCAGGTAGTGCTACAACCTTAGATATAAAACTCAGTCTCAAAAGGCTCTTTTGAAACAATCAATTTCCATTTATTTTGTCAACATACATGCCAAACCGGTTTGGTCTGTTTTCAAAATAGATGTAAGGTATGGTGCAACCTCACACCATAAAATTGTGAAATATTTTCTGCAATTTGTTTCAAATTATAGTTTTTTTTTTAATTCAATGATCTACAATATTACTATATATTTATCATTCTGTGAAATAGAAATTGATATATTGCTAAACAACCTTACAGGTATATAAACAATTAACGTCTATTTATGTTGTGATAACACACCATACCCTAAAAAGATCTACACTTTTACAAAATTAGAATGACATATATGACATATGTGTTTATAAAATAAGTCAAAATAAATTGCTTGCATAACTTCGTTTTGGGGCTGAGTTTTGTACCAGTGGTTGTAGCACTACCTGGATGGTACTTTAGGCTAGACTTTGTTAAAATATGAGGCAATTTTATCCAACAGTCATGCAGTTGCTTGTTCTGTACAAAATGACCCTTTTCCACAATGTTTTGCTATACCGCTATAGCTTTGACAGTCTTATGTTGCTTAATTGCTTGTGTTCATTATTAGCTTCATTTTGATATATAATATACCTGGACATTTGCCTATTTCTTGGCAAATGAAGTGTTTAAAAATTGGGCCTCAAACTCTTTACATGAACCTTAAGCAATTTTACATAAAATCTTAAAGTTAGTTAGATGTAACAGTGATCGATATCCCCGTCCTTTGACCTCCGTCACAGCACAACGCCAATCGGGAACCCTCGGCGATTCTACGGAAAAGACCAGAAAATTTGAGGGCGCAGAAATGAAAGCGCGTCATATCGCACATGGCTTTATGTGAAGTAACAAACATTATTGAAGATGACGATGCAAAGACAAAACCAACGAAAAGTTATAACGGGACATTATATAATTGATATGAAAACGCAGTGTTTTACTGTGTGATCGAATAATATAATGAAATGCCTAAAAGTTTTTATTCATCATGCGTAATGACCGAAGTACCACCAGAAGCCGAATCACCTCATAATTTACTAAAAATACTACACTTACGTCAGAGGTACTTTCAAGTTTACGGAAAAGTCTGGAAAAGCGATGTTCCGAATGGACATAACGCCTCATCATATGATCATTAATCTTCATTTGTCTTAACAAACTCACATTGTCTTGGATATGAAACGGAACTCAAATCGAATATTAGAGACCTGAATATTAAAGATGTAAGTACAAAGTTTAAGTCGATCATCCACGTAAATGTTATAAACAAAATAGCGGAAAGTTACAGAGATCAACAGTCAGCCCCCACCCCACCCCACCCCCTCCCGAAACAAATAGTGTTTCGGTTGGTAAATCGCTTTTCAGTTGTTGTCTACTGTAATGAAACGTTACATGAGTATTTGTTACTTAAATGGGGATCTATTGCGGTCAAAAGATTTAATCTTTTACTATTGAGTTCAAATTTAGTATCACGATAGTATTGCGATAGTAAAGTTGCTATTGGAATAGTATTGCAATAGTTAGAAAACTATTGCAATACTATCACAATAGTTGTTTTTACAGAAAAAAAAGAGGATAAAAATCAATGTTACAGCGTCCACCTTTTAATCGACAGTAACTTTATATTAGTCGTGTAAGATGCTGTTTACCTTGTCAATGGCGAGTAAATGATCAAATCAGTTAATTACAGATATTCCCTTAAAAAGAATTGGATTTCACCTCATTCTCTGATAAAAACGTGAAGAAAGGCAGCATTGTTACTACTTTTAGTTCTACTTTCATATGAAAAAAAAAACAACAAAAAAAAACTATTGTATACTATCGATAGTCAGAGGAACTATTGCGATATCTATTGACTTGAAAAATGCTATCGACCTATTGCTATTGCAAGGTAAACTATCACGATACAGCGATAGTTCGACCTATTGTTACACCCCTTAAAGATTAAGATGTGATTATCACGAATAAATAAAGAAAAAAACGTCAAACGTCACATAGACGTTATTACAATAAACGGAACTCTTTCAAATTGGAGACACGAAATTAAGTAATTGAAATGACAAGGAATTAAGAAGATCGCATGACAGACAATTAATAATTCAAAATAAGAGGAACAAGTGCATGTCGTATTGCGATGCAATACAGGAGTCCCCCACCGGATAACAAAAAATCCTCTCTTATAATATATCTCCTACTTACTAGATCTATAACTGTAAAAGTTTGAAGTTGCTAGCACACATAGTTTAGGAGATATGATCCGGACAAGAATGTAAGACTAAAAACAACAAAGGGCAATAACTCAAAAAGTGGACATGGCAGAGTAACAGTTCTTGTACATGACACTTGTCCTCGATAAGATCTATCAGTGTACAAAGTTTGAAGTTGCTAGCACTTATGGTTTAGGAGATATGATCCGGACAAAAATGTAAGGGTAAAAACAACAAAGGGCAATAACTCAAAAAGTGGGCGTGGCAGAATAAATGTTCTTGAACATGACACTTTTCCACAATAAGATCTATAAGTGTACAAAGTTTGAAGTTGCTAGCTCTTATACTTTAGGAGATATGATCCGGACAAATATGTAATGGTAAAAACAACAAAGGGCAATAACTCAAAAAGTGGACATGGCAGAGTAACAGTTCTTATACAGGACACTTGTCCTCAGTAAGATATATAAGTGTACAAAGTTTGAAGTTGCTAGCACACATAGTTTATGAGATATGATCCGGACAAGAATGAAAGGATAAAAACAACAAAGGGCAATAACTCAAAAAGTGGGCAGGGCAGAGTAACGGTTCTTGAACATGACACTTCTCCTCAAGGAGATCTATAAGTGTACAAAGTTTGAAGTTGCTAGCACACATAGTTTAGGAGATATGTTCCGGACAAGAATGTAATGGTAAAAACAACAAAGGGCAATAACTCAAAAAGAGGGCGTGACAGAGTAACGGTTCTTGAACATGACACATTTCCTCAATGAGATCTATAAGTGTACAAAGTTTGAAGTTGCTAGCTCTTATAGTTTAGGAGATATGTTCCGGACAAGAATGTAATGGTAAAAACAACAAAGGGCAATAACTCAAAAAGTGGGCGTGGCAGAGTAACGGTTCTTAAACAGGACACTTGTCCTCAATGAGATCTATAAGTGTACCAAGTTTGAAGTTGCTAGCACATATGGTTTAGAAGATATAGCCCGGACAAAAGCGTGACGGACAGACGGACAGACGGACGGACAGACGGACGGACGGACGGACGGACGGACAGACGGACGGACGGACGGACGGACGGAATCGAGCAAACCTATAGTCCCCCAACCGGTAACCGGTGGGGGACTAATAAATAAACTACAAGAAATTAATAAATTGAAATTACGGGAAATTAAGAATAAGAATGATAGTTTACGATCTATTTTCAATTATATTTGTACCAAGAGCATATATTAGTAAATATTTTTAAGTAGGCAATTTTCTGTTTTTCCTTCTTCTACAATCATCAACAAAAGTATCATTCCGAGAAAGAGTTAACCTTGCAGACATTTCGATCAATTTCCACTCACATAGACTGGACGACGGTCTGATATGGGAACAATTACTGTCGCGCCATGACATTTCTTATTAATATTTCACTCGTGTCATTCCACATCTCATCTGTCTCAATTTGGGACCTATCGAACCTTGAATTACAACCCTTTCCTGTTTTACAAAATTTTAGACCTGTCCAAATTCAAAGGATCTGCAGACGAAAATTTAAAGTGGATTTCATTTGAAAAATAACTATTCAGTGGGGTAGAAAATAGTGTGGAAAAAAAAGAAATTGCTTGTCAGAAGCAATTTCTTCTTTTTTCACAATGTTTTCTCAATCATAAAATCACAGGCACATAAAAAGCAGGGATTAAACAGCAAAGGGTTAACTGGAAAAACTCACACAACTTATTTTACACATCAAGGGACCCTTGAAAGAATTTCATTCAAACACTTTGTGTATTTAACAACAAAATTCATAACCAAAACGCGATGAATAATTTGAAAAAAATGGACAATTTGGCTGATTATTTTTCCATTGATGAAAAACCTTCGGTTCAAGTATTTAAAACTTTGTCCAGTCGTCATCTTGCTCTGAATGTTATGCAAGTGTTTATGACATATAAAAGACACGTCAATAGCAAAGACCTTTTGTAAGTCACTAGGGGCTACGCAACTGATAAAATTAAAAAGAAGGAACACGTTTGTAACAGAATAGCAAAAAATGGTATTCGTGAATGCTTTCAAGATGAGAATGTTCCCACTTGATTCTTACCACAACACCAACCAATTGAAAGTATCATAATGATAGCCTCTCTACTTTCAAAAATCTAGCCATGCAATGTTTGACGTCAACTAAGAGGGAATAATACCGATGATGTCATCATTTGATGTTATTTACGTTCAAAACGACGCGTTTTAAGACATTTCGTCCCACATTTTACCCGTTTTGCATTTAAGGAAAATGAAAAAAGGCGTTTTTTCCTCGAGCAAGATCGACAATTCATTCGTTTTCTGAACAACAAACGATAGAATTTTACCCATGACACTACCTTTATATGTTTTAATGTCCATTCAATGAAAGATAAATCGATCGTGCATTTACAATGAAACTAAACTGAAATTAACTTCCTTAAAGTCATACCTTTCGTTACTTTTTATTGTTAAGCATGCGTTTAAAGTTATGACAAAGAACTACTCCTTTATCCGCTCTGCACCTGATCTGTTATTTCAAATAAGATATTTAAGGGGTACCATTTAAAAAAAATGTGTCTCTTGCATGAAAAATTTACTTGTACCGTTTGTAGCGTTTTTGTGTCCGCTCAGTTTCTCAGCAACTGCCAGAGGCATTTTTTTCAAACTTCTAGGATTGAAAACTATCTAGCAGAAATGTGCATGCCCTTTTGGTTCACAGTCCATTTCTCAGCAGTTTTAGGATGATTTTCATTCAAACTTCATATAAGAATAAGTAAACACACCTTCTTAGTCTACCGATGACACCTCATTATGGACAAACACTTTTGAGGGGAATTCGTACGCTTTGCGACAAATTCTAGTGTTATCTGTTAGAGATGTGCTTATCTTCTTCTAGTAACGGACCATTGACATTTGATAAATTTTCGGCCCTTTCATGAGAATGTGAGTTGTACATCTCATCGTGTTCGCGTACTTTCTAAGCAACTATTGGGCTTTTTTATTCAGACTTCAAAGGTACGACAAAAGCATGCCTCAGGTCGCGGTGCTGTGCCTTTTGCTCATTTTCTAAGCAAATGAAGGATGATCTTCATTCAAACTAATATCAGTATCAGCAAACACATCTTCTAGGACTACTGATCACACTTCATAATAGGCGAACAGTTTTTAGGGGCGACAAATTCTAGTGTTAACTCAGACTAGAGACATCAGTGGTTTATTCAGGAACTTTATAAGTAATAACAGTGCTTAATTTAAATTTGGAATCGAACTGTTGAGCACTCTTTTTGACGTCATTTGGAATCGAAGTAAGACCGGCCTGACCCTGGATCAGAAATATCGAGGTAGAAGGTTAGATTGGCGTCACTAGTGTCGAAACCGAGATCATTCGAATGGGGACCGCGTTAACTTGGATCGATACAGAGTCTCATATGAACATATGAACTTACCCTATTAATCGATACAGAGTCCCACATGAACTTACATGTACTTATAGTTGTTAACTATATAAGCTATTCACGTTCTTTATTTGGCGATACGCGTAATTAAGACAGATGGAACGTAAAAAACGATGAATATTTTATGACATGTGGAGTATGGAACTTTACTACCAGAAAAAATACTTTTGTGAATTTTTTTCTACTTTTTACAATTACGATGTTATTTTGACAAAAAAAACCCGGTTATATTTTCAAGATACATGTATTTTATACAGATCTACAAATTAAAAAATGATGTAACGTTTGTTGTTTATAATATATCACGAAAAGTAGTCTAAAGATAATCTGCAAACTTTTCTAATCAAATAAAGTTATCCTTGAAAGTCAAAATTAAAGAATGCCAATGATTACCAAACTTATCTTTAATCCCTTACCCGAACATACATATCTATATGATTATTAGTCTTCAGCCTTTACAGGATATTAAGCAAGCAATGCATCCCGTTTATATGAGGTTATGGTTATGATAGGCCCAGCTATTGTTGTTCGAGGCACGTTATTCCTTTTCATTCTTTCAGTCAGAAATGTCATTGTATTTCATTAAGTTCAAAAATTAAAGTTAATTTAACAAGCGTATCTGCATACTTTAAACCGACATCGATCGAAAAAAATGCTTTTTTTGCCATGAAAGAATATTTATTTATCAAAAATCACCCTCCAAATAGTAGGGGTTTCCTTTTTTCTAAAGATGACACAGACTTTGTCACTAACAGATGCGTATATGTGTATGTGAGCAAAAAATAAGAGCTGTATTTTATTTATCATGCAATGAAGCCTGTATTGACCTGATATCACCTCTCTGATAACATAACATGATATCAGGCAGTCTATCTTTAGAAACAACTTGTTAAAAAAATAAGAACTGTATTTTATTTACCATGCAATGAAGCCTGTATTGACCTGATATCACCTCTCTGATAACATAACATGATATCAGGCAGTCTATCTTTAGAAACAACTTGCATACACTTTCACCTGAATTTCCTTGATTTCTAAGGGTTTTCAAACCAAAGCGCTGGAAAATTATTGCATTATAGAATAACATGTAAGTGTCATAAAATAACAATGTTATCAGGTCTTGGCTGTGAGAATTTATCATGACTCGGCAAAGCCTCGTCATGATAAATATTCCCAACCTCGACCAGATAACATTGTTATTTTTAGACGCTTACATGTTATTCTCTATATATCTTTATTAGACGTTCAATAATAATTATGTCGTTTTCGAGGATCATACGAATGGGTGGTGAACGACTGTAAAACACTATGTGCCTGATTAAACAGATACAGAAGAGAAAAATAATGTTGAAATGAATGTTGAGATATTTTAGTAGTACCTTAACAAAGTAAGGCTAATTGTCCTTTGACTCTCGAGAAATTGTCTGTGGTTTAATGAAGATCATTATTGAGCCACTGAAGTAACGTTTATCTTGCGATGACTTTATTAGGGACTTACTACATGAATACAGCTAGTTAAATCATGAAATTCACAATAAACTCAATCAAAACCATTCTAAATCACTCACTCAGCGCTTCATTCATTCATTCCAAACACTCACTCAAACAATTCAAAAACACTCGAACCCATTGAAAAATATAGAATCAACAACGTCATTCAAAATAAATTTGGATAGCAAAAAAAAACGCAATTTCATTGTCATAATTACAATTGTGGGTGTCTAATACGTTCTTAAAGAAATGGGAAGCTACCTACAGAACCTGTATGCATATTTATTAAAGGGAGGTAATCAATATCGGTAATTTTGTTCATCCTGAACAAAATTTGCGGTATTGGATTACCTCCCATTAAATTCACTCAAAACTCGCTCCACACACTCAATCAATTTCATTCCTAAATCATTCCAAAACCATTCACCTGGTCAATTTCACGATGTTGTTAACTGTAGAAGTTTTCATCTAATTAATAAATATACTCCTTTATTACACAGAGCCGCCACCATAGCGCAGTTGGTTAGGCATAAGGCTTCCAATCTGGAAGTCGTGGGTTCTATCCCCGGTGGCGGCAAATATCCTTTCCGACGTTTGTCTCTCACCAATGGTTAGATAATCGTAAACCTATGTGAGATAGCGGTCGGAGGCTAGGAAAGGGTGTAATGGTAGTACAGGTGAAAGAAATACCAGGAATCCATTGTTAGGTGCTCCGGCCGCCGCGATATAACTGCGAAATTGTTGAAAGCGGCGTGAAACCCATTCAAAAAACAAACAAAATTTATTACACAGACTCATGCGCGAGTTTGACGAATGCCTACAGCTAACTCTTATCTTATTCTTAAAAAAGGCAAATGGTTAAAAATATTTAGCTATATAGTGGAACATCTAAAGATAACGGTAGATTAACATTAAATAAACTCACTATCAAAACCAGTGATAAAACCAGTGAAAGTACCAAAACTTCTCTCCTGCTTCCACTCATTTCACCCGATTTAAAGTTGTCTTAACGGACATTAGTAAACAAATGACGTCATAAGGTTGCTTAGTAATCGCTTGCAAAAATATGAGCTAAAGGAGAAAATGTTCTAAAATTTTCACTTTACGTCGCTTTTTGCATTAAGAAATAAAATAGTCTTTCGGGTTTTTTTTTGTGCGTTTAACCGATAAAACTTTCGTTTCGAGAACAACAAAAGCTACATTTTCAATATTGGCTTCGCCACTCGTGAAAATATAACTTTTATTGTTGTGGAAGATAAACCTGATGTTTCACAGAAAAAGTATAACAATTATTTTCTATATAATCACATTCGTACGAAATGCACTTAATGAATATCAGAATATCCCACAGCATGGCAGTGGGACAGAGCATACTTTTTTTATCAAGTAAATCTGTCTGCAATATTCGTATTTGCGTCCCTCCTTAAGTATATAGATGATTTCGTTCCAGACCTTTAATGCCGCCACCATAGCGCAGTTGGTTAGGCATAAGACTTCCAATCTGGAAGTCATGGGTTCGATCCCCGGTGGCGGCAAATATCCTTTCCGACGTTAGTCTTTCACGAATGGGTAGATAATCGTAAACCTATGTGAGATAGCAGTCGGAGGCTAGGAAAGGGTAAATTGGTAGTACAGGTAAAAGAAATACCAGGAATCCATTGTTAGGTGCTCCGACCACCGCGATATAACTGCGAAATTGTTGAAAGCGACATAAAACCAATTCAAACAAACAAATCCAGTCCTTTAATTTACAAATTAAGCGTGAAACCGTTAAACTTTGTTAACATTAATTTCAAAGTCAGTATTTTTACTCATAGTCTAGGCTCTTATGTAAAAATATTGGGTCGATCGTGACACGTCGGACGAAAGTGCCAGTTTTTGTCTACGGTGAGCTACTATCATGAGATAACTTTTGCACTAGGGGTGCCCGACTTGGCGGGTCTCGATAAGACTTTAGAGCGATTTCAAATTTCGGATAGATGTGTATCCGGATACTCTTCCTTTTATTTTCAAATTTGCAAATTCTCTTTGTTAGACGTACAAAGATGACACCAAAATGCCGTTTTTATCCCTACTTTACTCTTTTTATGTCCCGCATCAATTATAACGGTAATTTTAGCCGGTGTCCATGTGTTTGTTTGTCTAACCATCTGTATGCCATAGTATAACTAACTTGAACTGCATTATATGTGTAATTTGATAACCGTAGTTAAGATTGATTGCAAATACTTTTAACCACGTTATTTCCTATTGATAAGTATCACTTGATGTCGAAGGTAAAAAGGTTATCTGACGTATCTGGCTAAGCACAGCTATTGCACAGAACCGGGAAGCACAATGCAGAGCAGTCCCAGATCGATCCCCGTCCGCGTTGAAAAAGTTTTCGTATCAGTCTCTCACCAAAGAGCTGTTTTACGCTAGAATAGTGAAACTGATGCCGCCATATCGCATGTGGTAGCGCACCAGACTCTATTTAGGGTGGTCCTAACTCGATCCTCGACCATGGCACTTAACCTTACCGGCAATGATCTTCCATCAACGGGTTAATACTCGTTAACCTATATTCGATTAGCAGCTATAGAACTGGAAAAGACGTCATAGTAGTACTGGTGAGCGAAAATCAAGGAACCCATAGCAAGAAGCTCTAGACTCCGCGATGTGTTTAAAAGCTGTTAAGAATGCGTTAATCACTATTCAAAAATGGTAGTTCTAGTGAGACTAATTCAAGAGCTCAACGGTTAGGTGTTCCAGCAGCCCCAATCAGACAGAATATCATAGAAAAGTGTTTACATCCTGGTGAATACAAAGACTTTTGTTAAACAATGTCTTTACCTAGGAAGAGCAAATTGATTGCCATTATAGTCAGTAACTATCTTCCTGAAAGTCATATACTATCCATGTTAAAACTTTAATACTCGGTCCTACGATTTCTATAATGGATAGTGCGTCATTTGAAGAATGGACAGGACTTTCAATACATTTCAGGGGTCACAGAATGACATCATATCAATATGGTTACGATATTAAAACATTAATTAAAGATGAAAAAAAAAATAGAAAATAAAAACTAATCAAGAGAACCGTGTGCGGCTTCCAACACTCAGCTGCTCGGTGCTATAAAGTGTATGAAGATATGAAATCATATAAAAAGGAACTTAAAACATGCGAACATGCGTTTAGTTACAGGAACCCTTTGACAGTACAGATTGCTCTTAAATATATATTGATCAAATATTCAAAGTTTAAATCAAATGCTTTTAGCCATGCGTTCAGGATTTTAATATACAGGCAAAAAGAAAAAAAAAGTTTTCGCATAAAGCCAGTTATATAATGATGACGAAACGGTGGTTATAGCCATACGAGGGTTGATCCATAAATTCGTAAAATGGGCCCATAACTTTCGCATTTGTTTGCTTGTTCGGTGTATAATTTATCGAGTGTGTAGCTCAGTATCTTCGCACGGTATAAATGGTTTAATTAATGAAAACCAATATGTGGCAGCCTTAAAATTTTGTTGGCATAGTAACACACAGGTGCTCAGGCGGATGGAGCTTAAAACAACGAAAATCTGTTACATCAATATTTTTCTGAGCGTATTAGTAAACGTTAGTTGAAATTTCTTGGCAGAAGTAAATAAGACGTAAAACAAAATCAATTGTAACATTTTAAATTTGGTTGGAAAAGTTTTTTTTACGGACAAGGATTATCTGAAATAAGACTGATTATTCCAAAGAATAGTGATCTGACGTCAAAACAATATATAAAATTAGCTTTTAATTCTTATATTTTTTCCTCGTCCATGTTATTCACCAACCCAAAAATTCAAAATGATTTCTGGGAAAATATAATTATGTGCAAATTGGACCTTTTTCTAAATTTACCCCGGATGTTCAAAGAGGGCAAGGCTTTTAATGGGGATTTAGAAGGGTATACATTGTAATGAGTTTCAACAAAACACCCGTTCAAATTGATTATTATTATTTTCCCAAATAAAGGGTCAGTATTAGGGTCTGCATTTTAATAGAATTAATACGATTCATACAGAAATATTACACAAATTTAATTCCAAAGGGAGTGTGAATACGTTCTGCAAGTTAGCTTAACAGGCACAGAAAGGCATCGTAGTAAACGGAGACTATGTAGAAAAGAGTCAACGATGGCGTCATATTCAACGTTCTGGCTCCTCCGCCTACGTGCGGGGTGTATGTCTTAGCCTTTCTCTTCTTCCCTACAATCGCTATTTATTGCACACATTAAAAACTTTTCACATTTATTATATAAATATTTCATTAAATTATTGTATAGTTTTTCTTTTGATAGTCAAGCTTTCTGAGGTTTCATTTTACGAAGTTCTGGATCATATGTCGTACACTGTTTTTTCTTTAAATTTTAATTATTATCTTAATTGTTCATCTGTTGAGTGCATTGACATGCATTTCAAAAGAGTTTCACATTGTGTGTTTTTTGTACTTTTGCAAAAACCTATAGAACCGTTTGATGGACATTCAGGTTATGCATTAGTATAACATCATTTTCATGAGTCTACGAGGTGAAATGAGATTTAACGATTGCAATAACTACTGTAACTGATTAGGTAACTCTGTAATACTTGCTTGTTTTTACAAAAGACTCTAAAGCTAGTGTAACATAAACGCTCCGACGAGTCAGCGATCCGCATTTATGCAGAATTGATGATAAAAACGACGACTAGTCGCCGAACAGTCGGCGACTGATCGGTTCATCAGCCGATTAAATAGCGGATCTTTTGTAGATCGGCAAGGCGACTACTTGACGACGTCTTTTAGATTTGTGATGACAATATTGTATCGACGACTAATCGCTGTCTATCCTCTGGGCCCCGGCCGATTTTTGTTCACATCGCAGAAGTCTTTTCTGACCCTTCTACTTAGGGAAATGATCGGCGACCAGTCGGCCATGCATCGCCGGCGCGTCTCACCGTAGTATCATCAGTATGCTATATTAAATTGACCACGATTTCGGGACAAGAAACTCGTCACGTCGGCCGAGGTTTATGTAACTGCAAAGTCTTTTTGTCCTGAGATAGCGGCCGACGCCAGGACGACGTCATTTTTTACTAATCGGCCGATGAAAAATAGGAATCGCCGATTTGTCGACGACGCTGACCTTTGTGTCACTTTAGCATAACATAGACAAAACAGATCTTAAAATGGGTAAGTTAACAAACGCGTTTCATTTAAATCAATCATGTGCCTTCAATCACTTGATTATTTCTGAGTTCAATTTTTGATTGAATAAAGAAGCACTAATTTTCATAAAAAGAAAAGCTCGTGTTCGTGTGACGTCTCTTTATTCGCGACGAATTGGTGGTAAATCGCCGACATATTCGGCGCTTTGTCGATAATAAAGCAAAAGCCGTGATTGCATGGCAAAATCAGTACTTAAAAGATTTTCTAGCAATTCATCATTGATTGACCCGCGATGAATTTGCTTAGTGTAAGTGTCGTGAAAATTTACTACCACCCGGATCGCACTCTCAAGTCGCATATACGCGAGAAATGTAAAAATTGTGTCGGCTTGATAATTATTTTAATTATACCCTTCAGGTATCATGAATCAAAAAATTTAGATTAAGAAGCAAAATTATTGAAATCATTAGATTTTCATAACATAGACTCATCAAGAATATAATACAGACATTTTAATAATCTTAATCCTTGTTATTTCTTTCCTCTCTGTCGGTTACACAACAATATTCTGAGTATTGTCCGATTGAATTAAATTGTAAAATCTCAAAAGGAAAGGTATTCGGATAGCAATTCATCCGAATATTTGATTACCGATTTATGAACTTTTATGCAAATAAAACGATTTGTGTGCAGGAATTGTGTCTATGAGATGCGTAGCTAAGGGAGAAGGGAGGTACCGACCAATCATATACTAGCTACAATGCATCTACCTGTTAGTTTGCGATATGCGCTCGGGACAAAATAATCTATTGTTTTGATGCTTTTGTCGGATTTGATTTAAAAACGATGTTATTATGTCGGACAGAGTACATAAAATACAGCTATTTTGACACTGTTTTTGTGCGCATTTGGAGGATTTGATACTGAGTGACCCAGACTTTGAATTCGATTTGAATTTAGCATCACCACGGGAATAGTTATGTTCAATACAGTGGATTTCCGGGGCGACTATTGTCCGACTTTTCGATTCATGGAAGCTATGGACTTCATACTTGATTACGTAATGTGTTTTGCTGGAACCAATGATATTTAGCATCTTTGGCTATCGGTGGACAAAGAGGCAGAGACAAAAGAGAAACTCGAACATGTCTTAGTGCACGATTTGAATGTAACTGACGTGATTTATTGTTTCCGGTGATTTATAGAAGTGCTTCTTGAACTAGGATACGATTTCTGGTTGATTCGTTATGGTTCAATGGAAGAGTTGAGCAGCTGAATCGACGCCTTATGGCTAAAATTGCAAGCCATATGTCTATCAACTTTTGGCAACGAAATGATTTAGGTTCGAATCTGCCAGAGCCCGAACGCTCGCTGCTGATGGTTTCCATCTGTTTGTATGAGGCAACATAGCATTAATATATCATAGGGGCTGCGATTGTGGCTGTGATGAAAGATAGAGCAAGAAATACTCAAAGATATGTATAATTTCCTATTTTTGATGCATGTTGCTGTTTCGTATATTTCATACGACAGTATTTATTATTTGTTGTATATTTATACAACTTTTATATATATGACGACATGTTTGCCAGTTCATGCCTTTTTTTAAAAAAAAAAAAAGGTTTTGCTGTGCACTATTTACATTATTATATATTTTATGCCAGTTGATACCTGTATAAGGGTTATCCTGTGCTTTTTTACATGTCGATCGTTTTAAGGCCAGTTTGAGCCTATATTCGACCTGTGCTATACATGGCACTTATTTATATATATGTTGGTAACTGTATTTAGCATTACAGATGCTTTTATTTGTTGACTTGCTATACTTCGGTCAACTATTTTTGAGAGTGATTCTTCACGCTTTTTACTAGTTTGAGCTCGTGTCCTTACAATTTTTGGGACCCATTTTGGCAATATTATTTACTGTAAGGCGTCAAACGCAATTACAACAGCCATTCCACATGGGTTATACTTTATAGATTGGAAATATTAACCTTTTTAGATTTATTTGATTGTATAAGCATGAATTCATTTCTTACGTATCTTTACTGGTTTTACATTTAAACTCGAGAGTGATTTACTTCTTCACGCCATAACCATTTGAGTGCGTGGCCTTACAACTTTTGGGACCCATGTTGGCAATATTGATTACTAGGAAAGGCGTCATAAGCAATTATAATTGTCAGTTCGATTGGAAAAATTAACATTTTTAGCTTTGAGATTGTATAGTTGTAAATTCATTAAGAAGTAAATTTACTAGTTTTACATTTAACTCGAGTGGAATATACTTCTTCACGCCATTTTCCTATTTAAGGGCATGTCATTACAACTTTTTGAGCCTTTGTTGGCAATATTATTATTTACTAAAAGGGCGTCATATTCATTTATGATTGTCATTCCACACGGGTATTACTTTATTGGTGGGAAATATTAGCTTACTTAGTTTTATTTGCTTGTTTAATCATAATTTCATTTCCCACGTAACTTTACTAATTTTGCTTTTAAACCCGAGAGTAGGGACTTCCTCTGTGTTACTTTAGTCTTTCAATATGGCATTTTAAGGTACGCACGGTAGTATTTTCCATTTACAATTTCTTCTCTTGTTTTTCGAAGTTTCTATTAACCTACATGTATCACCAACCGTGAGGCCCGAGCAGAAGACTGTATTTGTCCGACCGTGTCGTATTACACAACTTTATCTTGCGCATACAAGTCTACATGTAACACAACCTACTCGAAATAGTTAGGGTCTGTGATATTGTTGTCACTTCCTTCTAAACTATATAGGAACCGTTTTCAATGTTACAATTAAAACCAAAAGGAGATAGAGATAGAGATTCTTTTTAATATCTCGTAATTATTTTATTCTTAAACAAGTGTGGGTATATGTTAGGAAACGGGAACCGCAAAGCACCCACTGACGATCCCTCTAAAATCCACACTTTCCTTCTATCTTGTATTTAACAAGCAACATGCTATTCATAATCAACCCGACGATTGATTCATGGTTATTTTATGGGTAATCGTGAGTCCTAACTAGACAAACCTAACATCTGGTGCCCATAAACAACGGGGTGTCAAACGATCGTCTGTCCGTGGTCAATCAGGTCGCGCATTCTTTCCAGGAACAGGAATGCGGACTTGTCCTCATTAATTTGCTTGTCAGTTGATATGAACGGGTCTAATCGCCGTAAATTTCGACTTATTCTCTGGAATCTGACAGCAGAGTTTGTTTATTTTCAGTCCCATTCATTTTTCTCTTTTTCTACTTTGCGTTTTCTAAGTTTGTCTGTCCCCTATTTGCCGTATGAAATATCGTTCTGTACAGGCCAATGGCAGGCCAACATTTTTTTTTGTCAAAATTATGATTATGCCCGAGTATGCTGTTGTATACAAGGAGATTGCTGAAACACGGTGGGGTGCGCCCACACTATCTGTTGGATTTTATTTTATTTATCTGACTTGGATTGTATGTAGATCCAGCTTTTGGCGGCGACACTTATCGCCTTTGCCTTTATTACTGTTTCTACAAGACACTGTTTTGTATGAGCTTTTATATTTTAACCCTGAATTATGGGTGTTTGGACTTACTATTATGGTTACCTGATTTTATTACAAGGTCGAATTTGAGACAGACTGCTTTTGGGCAACAATTTAAATAGGCCGATTCTTACTTCAGTTAATTTTTTGCAGATGCAGCTCAAACCGAGTCCACGCATGCCGTTCCTACATCGGGGTGACGACTTGGTAGTAGCACAGGTGCAGGGACGCATAATACACGACTTACTCGGCTTCAGCACAAACTGATGCCAGCTTAAACATTATCAATTTGGGATCTGGCATGAGCACCATTTTCCGATCAACCACACAGGATCTCGCATTTGGGTAGTTACACAGGTGCAAGTGTTAGTGCTTTTGGATACTTCCATTATAATTTAGACTTACCACGGATATTGTCACGACCTCCTGGCAATTTTGGTTTCGCCCGCTATAAGGAATCAAGTGCCAGTTTCGAGTCTCCTATGGTACGTCATTGACATAACTCGAATCATGTTCGCTTTTGCTATAACATTTTAGTGCCCGGTATACAACGTGACTATCTCTGGATAAATACTATCCACCGATGTGGGCCTAGGTTCGGGATGAGTTCGGACAAGATAGACATGGATACGCATATTATGGGAACGGTATGGGATTTGGATATCCCGCGATATGTATATCAATTTGACAATATTGATTGTATCATAATTCCAAGTGTATACGTGCAAGATTCTTTATATCGTTACCTGATACGTTCTTAAGACAAGTCTATTATTTAATTTCGTTACTCTTATGGTCCCAATTCTATAAACATTAGTTATTTTACTACAAAAAAAAAAAAAAACAAAAACAAAAAATATCCTCGACTAAATAAATTTTGACGTAAGTTGTCAGCCTGGCGCATCTCTTCCCGAATCGTGCATGCTCAATTTGAGTTGTAGATACCTTCGAAAGGGTATGGTACACCGTTGCTTGAGGGGTTTGAAAGCCTGGTATAAGAGGCAATACTGCTGACATGTAGCATGCATATCTTGTTCAACGTTTTCTTTCCTCGGGTTGTGGTTATATTTGTGCTTTTTGAGAACAAAAGCTGCTAAACTTTTAGTTAAAGTGAACAAGCTTACCAAATCTATTTTTGCTGATTTTGTTTTTTGTTTTGTTTTACTTTTCATTTGCTAATATACGGTCATGACGGTTCACTCGACTTTTAGATTTATATGTGACCAGGTTTACATGAGGCAGTAGGCATATGGGGTTCAATGTCATATTTATGCAGCAGAGATATTTTTCAGTCATGCGTCAAGGCACTCTATTTAATTTTTATATCTATATCCTACCAAGGACTTTCACATTTTTCTGCAGGTCAAACTTGTGATCGAATGCATTTCCCGAGTGGACGTCTTATTGTAAATACCCTTTCCTAGCATAGTTAGGTTCTTTTTATTACATTTCCTAAAACCCTTCGCGACTATATGTTTTACCTGTTGGGAATTCACTTATGATAAAATTCATTAGTAAGTGCGGCTGTTCGAAACATTACTTTAAGTTGCAGGTTTTGAAATCGGGTTTTTCTGTTAGGCGTTATGACTGAATAAGCGTCCTCATAACAGTACTTCCATTTAAATGCGTTTCCTCACATCATTCAGTGGCTTAATTTGAAAAAGGTTAAATGTAAAGGCTTTTGCTAATCTTAGACGTCACAGTATACTTTTTTACGACCTAATATCGTTCATTCTCTAATTGCCGTCCAACGGCTTCAACGAATTATAAAACAACAAAGTAAGTCATTATGATTTTGAAATCCGTCGAATTATTTTCGGTTTGTGTAATGGTAATGGTTCTCTTCAATAAAAGGACTATGCATTATTGCGACGCATTCCTTCTGCTACAATAAATTCTTGGTTATCTCGCTGTTAAAATAACAACTGGCGCGATTCAGCTTGGATAACACGTACGGGGGTCATAAATTCGATTACGCTCCGGTCAGCCATGTTTATCATCAATCATGCGTTCAGATGTAAATTGGCCGGCTGGCTTAGCGCGATTCATTTTACCGTTAACCAAATATACAGACTGCTTGAGCAGCCGTAGTTGGGATGTTTTACGTTAGACTTACTCTTTTATAGTGGTTGATGATTACATGCGCGGTTTAACATTTACCTAATGCGTGAACAATTTCCTTCCGATGGTATCGTGTCAGACTCACCATGTTTTTAATATGTTTATTCGTAAACAGATTTCATCAACAGATGTCTGTGGAAAGACATGTTGGCTGATATTTACATTTCACCATTGATTTCGACATAGTTCTAATGTCGACTCAAACTAAACGTCTCACATTAATTCTAACATCTTGAACGTTGTTTCCACAACCATCGACTTTCGCTGTAGGCATAGTGTCGTAGATACGGCTAATCTTGCTAATAAAGTTATGAGACATTTAGGCATCACGGTGCTTACGGAGTAAAAATTGTGTATCCTGTTTTAACGTTTGGTTTCACGATCCCAAATTTACAGAAGGTAATCGGTGACAAAACTCGGTTGAATTCGACACACGTGCGTTGAAACGAATTCATATTAAGTTTCATCAATGACGGACTG
Source organism: Fragum whitleyi (assembly GCA_948146395.1). Classification (NCBI taxonomy): domain Eukaryota; kingdom Metazoa; phylum Mollusca; class Bivalvia; order Cardiida; family Cardiidae; genus Fragum; species Fragum whitleyi. The sequence goes on from OX411545.1 coordinate 14,761,438, forward strand.
TGCGAAACAGCTGTCTTTTTAACTCGTCATTGCCTAAGCATAAGGTGTATATTTTGTCTTTTAAGTTAGGTTCTTTATTATTTAAGTACTTACAATATACTGCTTCCACAATATTTGACATAGCAATGACACTAAGTTATATTAAGTTTCACCAATGACGGACTGTGCGAAACAGCCGTCTTTTAAACTCGTCATTGCCTAAGCTTAATATCTATATATTGTCTTTTTATGTTAGTTTCTTTTTTATTTAAATACTTATAATATACTGCTTCCTCAATATTTGACATTGCAATGAAAAGAATTTATATTAAGTTTCACCAATGACGGACTGTGCGAAACAGCCGTCTCTTTAACTCGTCATTGCCTAAGCTTAATGTTTATATATTGTCTTTTTATGTTAAGTTTTTTTTTTGTTGTTGTTGTTTTTTTGTTTGTTTTTTTTTTATTCAAGTACCTACAATATACTGCTTCCACAATATTTGACATTGCAATAATAGGCCAAGACTGGCATGTATTTAAACCAGCCTATCATCGTCGACGGACCAATCTTTGGATAACATATTTTGTAAACTATCATGCAGTTTTTGTCTGTAATGCATTTGAGTTTGCTCTTTGACGAATGTCATTTAGTAGCGGTGACATCGCTGCCTGTTGGTTTTGAAATCTTTCCTTGTGTTACTTATTTTTGGTTGGTCAATGTCAAACCAAAAAAGCACCTGTTCACCTCATATCCACCAATTGATGTTTTATGCCTTTAATACTTTTCGATATTTATTACTATGAATGAAATATACAAACTCTCTCAAAGCATCTGGGCGGCGTGAGTGGCGGAATTTCATGCCCAGATATGGGATAAACTCCATACCACAGTGAATTATTTTGACCTAAGTACATTTGAATATTCCCACATTTGATCTTAGTATGTAAACGTGTATGTATTTTCCGGCATTTCATTAAAATGCCCTATGTTCAATTCAAACTGTATCTTTCTTGTCATTTATCCCATACCGAGTGCTTTGAGAGAGATTGCAAGTTACTTTTGGTGACTATCGCAATTCAGTAACACAAATGAACTTTTATGCAAATAAAACGATTTGTGTGCAGGAATTGTGTCTATGAGATGCGTAGCTAAGGGAGAAGGGAGGTACCGACCAATCATATACTAGCTACAATGCATCTACCTGTTAGTTTGCGATATGCGCTCGGGACAAAATAATCTATTGTTTTGATGCTTTTGTCGGATTTGATTTAAAAACGATGTTATTACCACCTCCACCCTTCCTCCTCCCTAATTGCCTTTAAATTAAATAATAATTTTACTCTTTCCTAACATATTATATATTTTATTCATGTTTAGTTATTGCTAGATGTGGAATTTAAGCCAGATAGAGTGTAATTACTAATTTCTTGATTGCAATTTATATTATATTATTATTTCAGTCAAAGCATGTCGACATTACACAAATTCACTTTATCTTTTAGAAGATTCTTTGTAAAATTTTTACAATGCCTAAATTCTTGGTAAAAACTCCACATCTTAGTGCATTCTTTTAACGTAAAAATGTGATCAGCATGTTTGAGAGTTTCCGTGGCTCGATATTTCGAGGTATGGTTGAGCCTAGCTTCGGAAGCACGCTTCCTCCTATTCAAAAAAGAAAGGGGGTTTTGCGTGGGCTGCTCCCATTCCAGTGAAATATATTCAATCGAATCCGGTCGTGCAATATTTTTATGTACATATTGCTCGGGTTGTCCGATGTATATACTATGTAAAAATATTGCATTTCGCCCTCTATTATATGCCATCCGCGAGTAATTTGGGGTGTTTTATGTCAGTATTACTACGGATTCGATTGAGACATGCGCAGTAGCAGAATTCCTGCTCAGACATGGGTAAAATCGTGTCTCAGCAAAATGTTTCCCTCTAAGTATGTATTTTCATGCCCAGATATGGGATAAACTCCATACGATAGTGAATTATTTTGACCTAAGTACATTTGAATTTTCCCACATTTGATCTTAGTATGTAAACGTGTATGTATTTTCCGGCATATGGGATAAACTCGGCGGAATTTCATGCCCAGATATGGGATAAACTCCATACCACAGTGAATTATTTTGACCTAAGTACATTTGAATTTTCCCACATTTGATCTTAGTATGTAAACGTGTATGTATTTTCCGGCATTTCATTAAAATGCCCTATGTTCAATTCAAACTGTATCTTTCTTGTCATTTATCCCATACCGAGTGCTTTGAGAGAGATTGCAAGTTACTTTTGGTGACTATCGCAATTCAGTAACACAAAAAGATAATAAAGCTTGTAAAATCGGGCACTCCCATTTCAGATTCACGCTGATAGTATAACCTACGATCAGGGCTACCTTTTTGCAACTTCGCTAGCCAGAATCTTTTGAATTACCGATCCCTTAAAATGTTGAAATGCCGATAATACAATTATGATACTTTGGTCTTAAAACTGTAAATTTAACAAGCATTTTCAATTCCTTTATGCTTTAAGATTTGAAATTTAATACATTCTAGTTGTAAATATGGTTTTAATGCAATATATATATAGGAGTTTGACATAAAAGAACTTTTTTCGTTTAAAAGGAACAGTATTCGGATAGTATATTATCCAAATATTTAATCAACGATTTCTAGTCTCATAGGCCTTGAAATCAAGACACCCCCGGTGCAAAATATTGCCTATCAATCCCTCTAACTATGAACAAAAAATGGCACTTTCGTCCGACTTGTCACGATTTTTTACCTAAGCGCCTGTACTATCATTGGTTACCTCATGGGTTACAGGTCCCCAGATAAAAGATTTAAAAAGAGTCAGCCCTGCCACAAAGTACTGTAATATTAATTTGGTCATGAAAGGGCGTCAAGACCGAACATAAACACTGTTCAAATATCGCTTTCGTACTGTAATCAAATAATATTTGGCTTAAGAGGTATTACATTACATTTTACAAGTGATGCCAAAGAGCTAAAGATATACATCATTTATGTGTCAGAAATGAATGGAATGGCGTACTCAGTGTGCTCTCTGAATAGGTTCGAAGAGTTTATGGAAACCAACATTCAAATGTATCTGTTTCGAAAGCGTATCCTGTTTTAAGTACGAACATTTTAATGCCGAGTTTAATTGAGTTCCGTACCGCGGATTTGCCAATTTAGAGAAAGATCTCCAAATAAGAGATAAACTATACAGTAATACACCCTACAATGTATTGAATGGATTTTAATCTTACACATGTTCACGACTGAATCATACCGTACCAAGACTGTTAGTCTGTGTATACTAAAACAAATCTGCTCAGATATGCAGGTCTAATCTTGGTCTACAATGCCTGATTTCTAATTAATCATTGTGGAAAAGACTCAACCAGACTAGTTAAAATGTAAAAAAATAATAATTTTGTTTGAAATAAATAGAGGATATTGAATGAGTGGTCATTGAATATCGAATTTATTAAACGAGTCTTCTATTAACAGATAAAAACGAGGCTGCGTCGAGTTTTTATTTGTTTTAGGTGACGAGTTTAATAAATTCGGTATGTCATGAGCACAAATTTGATATTCTATTAAAAATATGACCTGAATTTTTTTGCGATCAATCGTGGAAATTCCAGAAATTTGTGGATTCAAGTTATTCCGTGAAACATATAAAGCCGTTTGCGAAATGAAGTCCTCAATTGCATCCTGACGTCATTTTCACAATAAAATATAACGTTGCTATAAGTTCTTAGCTTATTTGCATACTTATTCCACTAGTGTAATAACAAAAATGTTCAACGGGGCTTATTTCACTCCCGCGAAGTAGGTCATATTATGAAAACAATGCTTTAAAAAAAGCATGCTAAGGATTATTTTTACCTGCGAAAGACCTTCTTTAACAACAGTAATACTTCAGCTCTGTCTATTTTTTGAAAACATTAGAATAGCAACCCAGAAGATGTTTGACAAGGGGAGACGATGTCACCACAAATAACATGTGTTTGACAGTCAAAAAGCTTTTAACGTGTGGGAGACGATTTATTGGGCACGAAGAAAGCTTTAGTCGTCTGGCTTAGATGTAAAACATGATTTAAAACTTGGCTTAAACACATATAAACGTCTAAGATTTCACAAGTATACTGAATATTCACAAATACTAAGCCCGCAACGCAGAAATGAATATCCTTTCTAAAAAAGAGAACCAAATATCTGTATAAATTAAACGTCGATATGGTTCAACTTATGTCCGCCCAACAAACAGCACTTCAAGTCACATAGGAAATATTATTTTGTCGCTGAAGTAACTGAACATTGTATTTCTTTTTAATCTCTTATATCACAGTAAGAATAAATATGCGATGCAATTTTAAAATTATTTTGCCCCCACATCGATTGATAGGGTCATATAGGTTTTTTCACTGTCTGCTGTTCTTTTGGCCGTTTGTCCCTCACACACACACCCAATAAACGATTACCTCGACAATTACTTTTCCATGGTTAGTAATAGTGTCTTCATATGACCTTTCCTTTGGTACCAACATCAAGGTGAAGATCATTTTTCAAGGTCAAATACAATTTATATGGAAAACTTACACTTCACATGTGGTTGGGGCATTGTTGTTAAAAAAAAACATCTTGCCGTTCTCTTAAAGTCTATGTTAATTCAAAAATTAAAAGTTAGATATTCTTTGTGTAATTTTGCAGTAAGAAAATAATTTCAGACTGTGTTGATAGATATCAGACTTTGTTTAGGGTAACACAAAGGAGACATTTCTGTAAGCAGCAAAATATCAGAAAATAAAACTTTATAGTTTCCTACCTGTCGAAATTTTAAAAGAAACTTTAGGCTTGCGTTCAAGTTAAAATATTTTGCGAACTTTTGAGAATTACTACACTGTTTCGTAAGTGTGCTCACGAACAAAGCGGGGTAAAATTTAAAAACGTTCGAAAACAGATTTTTGCATCATTAAAACTCAAAAAGTTTTTTTTTTTGAAATTCTAAATTCTTCAAAATTTTATATGAGACTCTTTCAGCTCATTTTTTGTCTCCTTTTGACGTATTTCACACTAACTGTATCTTGCCATTACTATTTTGTGTGTCTGTGATTTTTTAACAGAAACATTTAGAAGATTCAGAAAATGCTAGATGGAACTTTTTATTTATTCAATAGTTTATTTATTTATTTATTCATTTTTTCAACATTGTTTGTTTTCTCAAGTAAAATTGTTATTTGTTCTGATGTTGATTGTCAAAAATAAAAGTTGATACGTATATAAGAACGTAAAAATAATAATCAGTATGATAATTGATTCTCCTTTCTTTCAATGCTTTAAGAATCATTTCCTTTATTATGTGTTTTGAGTTTAGCTTTTGTTTTCTAATTTTTATAATTACATCTATATTATAAAACAATTTTGGCTATTTTGAAATTTCATCATGCGATATTGTGCCATTTGAAATCTTCGATTAAAAAAGCTCCGCAATTTCAAATGTATTTTTAGTATACATAAAGTAACCAACACGACCACACTATCTCAATAACGTTAAAAATTGTATATAACATTTTTACCCAAATTTTTTTTTTTAATTTTCAAATAATTGTTCTGAGATATAGTTAATAAACTGAAACTTTACTTACGCGTTTGCAACTCGCTGTTGAGATCAAAATACACAAAATATAAATCCACAACTTGAAATAATATCCATATATCAAGGCTTTCTTCATATTTAATTCCTGAGAGAGCGCATGTCACCAGCGTAATAACTTGTCACAATAGTGATATTTCTTTTCCATACAACATAATCAATATCTTTATTTGTTTTTTCTAGATCTAGTTTCTGTCTCTCAGAAATCTTTTATCTTTTTCATTAAACATCAGATTTATTTTCCACAATCACGCGAAATGTCATGCACCTGACAAACAATCATCTTCCATAGATTTCTCAACTAATACATCATTACGCGCCGTTCTTTTGTATATACCAGTGTTGAATAAAATGCTCACTGCCATAAGAGAAGCCAAAACAATCAATACTTAAAAATAGATGTAGAATCAATCAGTACTTGAACACCAAAATGAATTATCGGTTCTCCACGAAAATCTGCCTAAATGGCAATAAAGATGACAATAGACTTTAATTCAACTCTTTGAAAATGCAGTATTTGTTTTTCGCAAAACCTGGAAAATATGTTGTTTCCCAAAAAATTAATAACTGATTTGAATTTTTTTTGTTACAATCTGGGATTTTTATGCACTGGAATTAATCAAGAAGGAAAACTTTGATAAAGAAAGAATAAATTGCTTGTTTCAAGCAATTTGTCCCTTTTCTCGATGTTTTTCTTCAATGTTTTTCTTCAATATGTTGCTGTCTTTTTTCAATTTAAACGTAAATTGAACCAATGTCTGCAAATTGTTTGAAATTGGATTAGTCTAAAAATTGATTTTTCTGTCATATCTGGGTTTAGACAACTGAAATTACAAAAATGTCATTTACATAGGTTTTTCCTGGAAAACGGAACATTATTATAGCCTGCCAGGTGAAAAAAAGCAAATCTGGGTAGAGTGTAATGTGTCGATCCTGATCAGACGAAGCATGACTTTGGCTGATATTTTTGAAATCAAGAAATAATGACATGCGTCTTCCTTTTGACCTCTACTGGAACCGATTTTTTTCCAAATATTTAAGTCAGGTGGTCCTTTTGCAAGATGGGCTTTATCTAGCATTAATTCCTACCATAGCTTTGCTATCAGTGTGAACAATACCCAATATGTCGATTTTGCGATTTTCATCTTGCATATTTTCAAAACGCAATATTATAAGTTTTCTAAAGGATTACAAAGATGGCTATTGATATTTATCTTATAACTATACCAATATCTGTATGATAACATCCCGTATGATATTTTTTAATGATATCACATAGTTATTTTTAGAACAAAGATATAATGCGGCTATTTTTAGAAACTTGCATTTCAGTAAGAAACATCGTCGAAAACAAGACAAATAGAGGTTATAAGATAAATATAATACGTACTTAGTGTATTATATGAAAAAAATATCTAACTCGGTTGTGAGAATTGATAATTGTCTCGGCAGAGCCTCGACAATTTTCAATTCTCCCAACCTCGTTAGATATTTTTTTTCATATAATACACGTAGTACGTATTATATATTATATAGATGATTATATACGCAGATAAAGACAGCCATACAAACTTACAGAAAAATATTGAAAGGGGGAACTAAGCATTTTTGGAGAATGCGAAAATGGTGCGGGGGTGCTCAAGATTGTAAAAATATGATACATGAATATTCCCCCTTTAATCAAACGGATGTGTAAATGTTTACATTTCTTTTATATTTCAGTCATTAATAAGATTTGGGCTTTACTCAGACGGAATTGAAAGACGCGGATGATCGTAGTAACCATAGAATTTACGTGTATATGTTCTAGTGACTTCCTTTGCTTTTCTTCTTGTTAGGGCGAGTTAGGTGTATGCGTTATTACTTATAAATAAATTTTATAAAGACGTAATGAATTGAAGGCGAGTAATATCTAAAACTTCTAAGCATTTGATATTCCTTTTATTAAAGAAATAATGATGCAATCTACGTTTGAGACATTCATAATGTTTAGGTGATAAGTTAAACAGAATCATCTTTTGCTTTTACTCCAAAATTGTAGCTATTTTAAAGGGTATTTCTACTAACTAGATCAAAAAGATTTACTAATCTTAAAACTTTATACCAAAAGTTGAGCTAGTGCGACAGCATAAAAAACAGATATCTGAATAATTTTATTGTAATTAGATTGATTCCTAACTAAATAGTACAGTTTCTTTAACTTGAGATAATACTTTGCCAAAATGTGAAAATATTGAAATTATTATGCAACGGTATCCTTTTTTTAATTTAATTATACAATGATTCCGATGTATGACATTTAGACATCCGATTCATTTCACACATTATTAGAGATATTTCATAGATCCAGAATAACAGAGACTGATAGATCTATACGCGTTGTTCCACACTATATCTGTTAGTGAATGAGTAGACAATTCTCTATACGTTTTTCCAATACGATCTGTACCTTGATGACAAATCTCTCTACCATTACATTTTTGTTTCGGATTACTTTACTTTTTAATTGTAGAACTCTCCCTCCCATGAAGCTTGCCGCTTCAAAGCGCTGATATTTAAGAGTCGTTCAGTTTTTAAGAGTAGCATACGAATAAAGTCACTTGAACATAAGCATCACACGAAATCGCTGACGACCTTTCAATGAAATCTATGAGCATTTAGATGCATGCTCGTCAGCACTTATAACTTTCTTGCTTTGGTGCTAGTTCCTGAAATCGTAACTTATACATTTTAAGAACATGTGATTACTTGCTTTGGCCCTGCCATAATTACAGAGCGGACAATGTTTCTGGCAAATAGGTGTTGACATACAGAAGAACTATACTATATGAGCATTTAGATGCATGCTCGTCAGCACTTATAACTTTCTTGCTTTGGTGCTTGTTCCTGAAATCGTAACTTATACATTTTAAGAACATGTGATTATTTGTTTTGGCCGTGCCATAATTACAGAGCGGACAATGTTTCTGGCAAATAGGTGTTGACATACAGAAGAACTATACTCGTTTCTTACTCGTGTGTGGATTACATGATGCTTCCTTCCATCAACAAGACAACGTCTTAAGATTGGGTCTGTTCCACTGCAGATGGACCTGAACCGAGATAATTTAGAAGTTTTGAGCTTTAAGAGATAATTAAGCTCCTAATTTAAAATAGTACAACACAAAAGAACTTTATATCGACCGAATGAAAATGGTGGCTTTTTAAAGATTCCATTTACGAAATTACCATAACCGGAAATTGATAACATTTATATAGCATGTATCCATGTAGCCTAAAACAGATATATAGTCACGACACAAGAAACTAACAATTTTACTTTTCTTATTTTTGAATGGGCAAAAATACAATAATTCTATAAAATGTCAGCTAATAGTTACGTTAAATTGAATGGTTTTTATCGACACTTTAAGCAATATTTCAGTCACACTGCGCAGACTATAGTACCTTATTTATGGTTTCTGATATTCCACTGACCAATACAGTTAAGAACATTGCGGAATTCACAAGTCGAACGGTTTTGGAATGAATTCGGAACGAAATAAAATGAGTGTGTGGAGCAAGTTTTGTGTGAAATTACAGGGAGGTAATCCAATTTGCTAATTTTGTTCAAGATGATATAAAAATAAAATATTCGTATTTTTCTATTTGTTCGTCTTCGCAGACCAATCAGACACTTGAAAGTTCACACCAGATAATAAAATCGTAGGAAAATAGATCGATTTGAATTTATTGTTGAAAAACTTGAATGATTTTTGAATGTTTTTATAATGATTTTGGAGCGATTCCGATCGACTTGAGTGATTGTTTGGAGTGAATGAATGGAGCGCTGAGTGAATGATAAAGAATGATTTTGATCAGAATGAGTGCCAATTTCACGATGTTTTTAACTGTACAACTTATTTCTATCTTCAACCGACTTTGGATAGAGAAAAAAGATTAGAATGAATATCCGCTGTGGCCATGGATCGAACCCGGGGGCCAATGGTTAAGAGTATTCGTGCTTCCAACTTATTTATGGTCGCAGTTTATTTAAAGGTTATCGTTACTAAGTAGACCTTACATTTTCCAAAGATATCGAGAAACAGTATGGGATAGTAGGTGTAAGACTAAATTCTGTTGTAAAGTGCCACATCTTATCAAGGAAAAGAAAGTTTTATGAATGGAGCCTGTGACTGACATTCCCAACAATTTCACAGGTGCCCAGAGCAAAGTCCACGGCCAGCCTCTGTTTCCGCACAGTCTGACAAGAGACTTCGCTATGCTTTATGTTGGAAGATAAGGCCTTAATCCCTAAGTAGAAGATAATCTAATATTCGCAATGTATTGTGTAGTTATCTTTCCTGCTCAACAACTGTCCGTCAAAAACATATGGAGTTATTTGGAATCTCACGCACAGGCTCATATCCTCTTCGTCTTGTCTTCATCTAGAGCTTCAAAACTTTTGTTTTATGGGTTGTTAAAGGGTCTAGCGAGAAAGTAAAAGTAAATTTGACAATAAGTTTTTTCCGGTCGTTCTTTGTCATTTCTATTATGCCCCACGGCTGTAAATATTTGCGATCGTCTGTGTCCCCTGCTATGATATTTGATAAATAATGCACTGGAAATCTTCCTATGATGAATATACATACTAATAAGGCTCTTCTTTTTATGGCTTTTAAGATATCGTACAAAAAATGTATACTTATTATACTCAGCAATAGAGTTTAAACAAAATATTGTCATTAAGGTCCCTTTTCCTGTTTATTCCAATGCAACGCTCTAATTTTCAATATGGAACAAATAGAAATTACAATCCGAGTTTTTATTAGCCGAATATGCGGTATACATAGTGTAAAAACTTAATGACATTAACACCACCTTCCCATTTTTTGAGGGAACATTCTGATTTGCAAAACAGCTCTTCCTTGTGAACAGACAAAGATTCTTACTAGTTTCATTTAATTTTGGGCAATGAAGTCGCATCTAAGATGTCATCAAAGATATTCTTTTAATAGCCACCCTTTTCATTATCTACAATGGAATTTTCCAATCTCAACTTGGCTTTATCCTTGGAATCAGACAAACATTCACGCCAAGTTTCGTGAAGCTTGTGCCAAAATTGCGGCCACTTGAATGTAACCAAAGATATTATCGATAAGGAGGAAAGATATATGAAAGACACCTTAAGAGGTACGCATAAATATGAAAATGGCCCTACATGTCATTCTTGGGCTCAACGGAAAACAATGCCCCTCATTACAAGGCAATAAATTATTAAATTAGATTGTGTGGTCTTCCCTTAACAAAATTAAGCTAATTGTCGTATGCCTCTTGAGTATTCATTCGTGATTTAATGAACATCATTATTGGGCTATGGAAACCTTTTCTGAGCATTGCTTTGCTGGAAACGTAAAAATTACTTTTGAATGTATGACTAATGCTTAATTTAACCGTCTTTAGTTTTTTAAGGGTGTGTATTTTTATAGACATTTGTAAATCATGATTATTTCCATGGAAACTGAACAAAAATCATAATTGAATAACACAAGCAAGACTTACGATGTATGTGTACTTGTAAATTTTTAAGAAAGTTAAGAAAACAAGTGACAAACTAGAACAGACATAAAGTTCAATTAAAGTTTAACATCATCGTGAAATTGGCAATATGAATGATATAGGAATGATTTTGGAATGAAACTGAATGAATGTGTGAAGCGAATTTTGAGTGAAATTAAAGGGAAGTAAACCAATATAACTAATTTTGTTCAAGATGAACAAAATTAGCTATATTTTTTATCTCCCATTAATAAAACTTATGTAATTTTTATATTTGTGTGTCTTCCTGGACCAATAAGACACTAAATATTCCACACAAGTCGATAAAATCGTGGAATACTTAGATCGATCTGAATTAAATGTTAAAAAAGTGGTCGATTTCGACATGTATTCTAAAGATTTTTGACCGTATTTGGTCGATTTAAGTGAGTGTTTTGAGTGAATGAATGGAGCGCTGAGTAAGCGATCTAGTATGATTTTGATCGGAATGATTGTTAATTTCATGATGTAACTAATTGTAAGCTTCAAATTTGCTTCCAGGTTGCTGGAAATCGCTTCTAAAAGATTAGTGCAGACTTGTGTTGAACCTTCAATATTCATTCCTGATGCCAGTGAGTGAATAGAGTATCTAAAAGGGTCGACAAAACGTTGAAATGTCAGCAATGTCCTTAATTAGCAAGACTTGTAAATTGATTTTCTAAGAGATCGTTGCGTCAACAACTCAGGGACTTGTAAATTGTTATTTTAATCAAGCAACAAATGTTAAACGACACGAAAGGAATTCAATACTGCCCACGGGCCTATGCAGAATTATATCGTGATGGCACTTTGACTTAAAAATAAAGAATAAATGTATGGCTAGTGAGTGAGTGTTTGTTTGTTTTGTTTGAATGGACTTTTAAGCCGTTTTTAACAATCTTTCATTTATATCGCGGTGACTGGAGCACCTAACAATGGAAAACCTGGTATTTTGTTTTAAACAGAGCTACTACCACATCCTCTCTTAGCCTCCAGTTGCTATCCCACATAGGTCTACGGTTGTCGCCCCATTAGTGGAATGCAAATAGTCGGAAAGGATGAGTGCCGCCGTCGGGAATCGAACCTGGGACCTTTTTAATGATAGTCCGACGCGCTACAACTGCGCTATGACGGCGGCAGGCACGTGAGTGTAACAGCTATGCAGGCTTCACACTGTCCTGAAGTTGACATCAAATGGACACACGAATAAGAAAATGTTTAGAATCTAACCTAATCGTAACAACATCGGGCCATTCGCAATGGCATCGTTAGCTATCGTTTGACCGCCGCTTTAGTTCTTGAGGCTTCGGTAGCACCGTGAGCAGGGAAAAATCATTGGCATGCCACTATTTCTTTCATTTCACCCAAATGGAAAATATTGTTTGCATTTAATGCGAAACACGCCGCTTTGAAACATAGATGTACTGGTATCTTGCACTGACAATTGAATAATATTATATGTATTACAATATAATATTGTACTATATAGTGATCTAGAACAAGACAGCACTCGAATTTTTCTTTTAAAAAAAGCAATGGTGTAAAATATCAATCACTTTAAATTCCTTCAAAAACGGTATATAATAAATTGTTGAAACAATTAAGAATGATGTTTCAATATCATTGGTGACTCACAATGAATATAATTGATGGTTGTGAAATTATTAAGGAAACATTTCAAAGATCTCAGATATTCATCAATCATATTAAAACGACTTTAAACTAGCCAAAACACGTTCAATGCTTTTTTCAACCCCGACGTTTAACAAAAATTATCAAGAATATTGAAAGTGTATTGGTACCTTCATAGAACAGTGTGAGCGACTCTTCTATGCTTAGGCTACGGGTTGATTAAAAAGGCGATTTCATTCTAGATGCAAAAGAATACTACTCATATATCCTTCCAAACTGGCAACAGTCTGGTAAATTGAGATATTTCAGAAAAACAGAAGAGATCCTAAAACATATTGCCCTTTCAGGTTTGTTGGCACTTTTGTGCAGGCCATACATTTTTAAACTAACAATGCTGAAAACTTAGACTGAATGCCAGTCGACTTCTAGCCCAATAACCGCAGATCAACGCTTTGGTTTTCAATAGTTTGAATTGGGGTCTTATACCACCTGAAAGTCATTTTACGCCTTCGTGATCTAGTTCGAACGCGTCGTTTCGTCAACACGATGTCGTGTATCTATCTCGTTATCTTCCTCTTGCCTTCTATTGTTGATACGAAACAATTATTTTACAACTCCTACATAGCTCCACATTTTGACTATGGTTGCACTATATGGAGTCATTGTAAATCTTCACTAATTAACAGGATCACTAAAATTCAAAAGCGAGCTGCAAGTGTAATACTATGTCAACCAAAACGTTCTTGCTCCAGAAATAACTTTAAATCTTTAAATTGGTTTCTTTCAAAATTCGTTGCAAGTACTTTACTATTCTTATGGTTTTCAAAACAATTCATGGTCTGACTCCATCATATATGTCGAACTTTGTTTCAGTCAGTAGGAACTATTTCTATGGGCTAAGATCAAATACTAGAAATCAGATATCTCATAAATGTGCTCCTAAAACAGATATCTTAAAAAGGACATTCTCCTTCACTGGCATGGAGTACTGGAATGCTGTTCAAATTCATTTGCGAAGTATCTCAAATATATCTACCTTCAAGCGATTTACCCACCAAATAAATCTGGGATTCCGTAGGTACCGCTACCAAATCTCTCTTGAAGCCGAAAAACCATACCTATTTCTTAAAAGCCTCGATACCTATCGTTCACTAGCGCGACTAATGATCGGGTTATTTTAAAATTTACACTGCTGATTTACTTTTGCTTAGTTTCTGTTTATTCCCATCAGACGTTCTGATTGACGTCGGTCGAAAACGTCTTTTATTCCTTTATCGACGTTGCTCGCATTGTTTCTTCCAAATTCTACCTTTATTCGTACTGTCCTAAAGTCAATTTCAATTCTATACCTCTTTTATCTCTTATAAAATGAGTATGTGACATACACAGTTATGGTAATTCCTGATTTCGAATTCTCTTATGGTCATTATAGGTCTTTTTACGCTCACCAGGCTTGACTTTGAACTATTTTGTGTGCCGAGCGTTCCGTTGACAACGCCATTTTCACGCCGCTTGACTTGCACTCGGATATTACAAAACTTCATAAATGCCCACTGCGTACTGCCATTTGCATGAAAATACACGTATGAGAACTCCAAAGTTGACTGCTTTCAACAATACTAGTTTTATATCAATCTCATCGCAAATATAGAAATAAATGACGTTCAACCATCTGTCAATTTATCAATCTGTTGCAAATTGACGTGTGTTGTAAACTCAAGAATTTTCTATAATCAAACGCCGAATTTTTTAATAATCGAAAAAGTTCACGAGTTTCTGGGACAACCCTCATATAATGATATATTCAAATACTATTTGCTTGTTAAAAACCTAGTGAAATTGGCACTCTTTCCGATCAAAACCATTCTAAATCGCTCACTCAGCGCTCCATTCATCCATTCCAAACACTCACCTAAGTTGTCAAATCGCTCCAAGACGATATCATTTAATTCAAATCGATCGAATTATTCTACGATTTTGTTTGGCTGGTGTGGATTTTAAAGAGTATGGACACACAGACAGAAAATTACGTATATTTTATTATATCGGGGATTATAAATATAGCTTATTTTGTTCATCCTGAACAATTTTAGCCTTTTTTGTTTTTACCTCTCTTGAATTTCACTCAAAACTCGCTCCCCACACTAATTCAATTTTACTCCAAATCATTCCAAAATCATTCACCTTGTCAATTTCTCGATGTTCTTTACTGTACGTACAGCCCATGACATACCCTGGTGCAGATGAGTGAACGATTCTGATAATTTGCAAGAATATCTTGTGTTTTTTGTTGTTGTTGTTTCATAAAGCTGGATAAACCAATCAGGTGATAAAATCAAGTAAGTTTTGTAACAAGGAGATGGGTAAACAAATCTATCGATTTACTCGAATACTTATTTGTAACCTGCATATTAGTAAACGGTTCTATTTTTTCAAGTACGTTGTTGTACATGTAACATGCTCATTTTACGAAAATGATGATTTACTCGAATACTTCTTGTAACATGAACGGCGGCACCAATCCTTTCCGACTATTTGTCTCCCAACAATAGGTTGATTATCGTATACCTGTGTGGGACAACAGCGGGAGGATAGGAGGGGATGTACTGGCAGTACTGGTGTGAGAAATAACAGGATTTCATTCTTTGGTGCTCCAGCAGCTGCGATAAAAGTGACAGACTGTTGAAAGCGGCATTAATCCAATGCAAATAAACAGTTCTTATAACATGAAGATGAGAGGACGAACCTGATTAACTTATCAAATACGTTTTGATGTTTTTTGTAACGTACAGCTGAGTAGACGATTCTAATTGGTAGGCCGCCAGTAGGAATGCGTTTTGAATATGCCCATGGGGAATTAGGGATACATGATTATAAAACTTGTCCAATGTTTTTTATTCGAAACATAGAAAACCGTATAATCCAGTCTGGATAAAACAACAGTATTTCAAAAACAGTTTTGTAATGATAATGATAAAATCAGTATTATTTCCTTTGAAATTTGATTTTACAAATATTGCACATTTCGTTAAAATGACTGATCACTTAAAAACTGGTTTACTCTATTTTAATGTTTTTTTGTTTTTTTAAGTGAGTCTCACAGAAGATACAATTGCGGACACACTCCTATCTCTTTACGCCTAGTTAAATATAAGGTGAAGCACATTTTCACAGTCTTCAGTAGGTCCATATAGTTAAAAAAACTTCACAATACTTCATTACACACACAAGAAATCCTCTTTGTACAAAAGTGTGATGACTTATCGTAAAACTCTGGCCCAGAGACAAATTGTTTTCACCTTACTTCTTTTAATCCTATGTGTCATATGCAGCAGTGTTCTAGCACTTAGTGTTACTTCATTTCAAGCCGGTTACTGTTATTCAAGCATTAAAACAATGCGGCAAAAAGAGTGTATCATTTTTTCTAACCGAACTACTTTGTAATGACCGGAACAGGTCTCTTTATCTCAAAAAGGTACAGTCTTAGTACTAGTTTGAATGTCAGCTATTAAATGATAACCCGATTTTTTTAAACAGAGATATGACCAATGTTAAAGTTGCCACGCCAACCACAACGTCAACGATGCAAAGGTGATCCCCAACCTAGGGTTTTCTACGAAAACAGACGAGCTTAAAAAGGTTATCACTATACCTTCAGACTGCGAAATTCACTTTGCTTGAATTGAAATGAAATACTCCTTCGTTTATTTTTGCAGGGTATGCATGTTAAAGCAGGGTCAATAATGCTGTTAAAATCTTAAATTGTGATAGATATTGTTGACAAGAAAGGAAACGTTATCTTTCAAAAGATACATACAATGTAATTTATTGATGAAAACAAAAAATTAGCTGCCAACTTTGATGCGATGCATCAAAATTTTGTCTTGAATCCTCGAATCCTTTTTACAACATAAAGATGTTTAAACAAATCTGCTACTATACTCAAGAACGTTTTTACATGCAGTTATTTTGACGAATTTGCGGATAAACGCAAATACTTTTTATACGATGGTTGAGTAGACGAATTTGATTTTATACCGAAATACTTTTTGTTACACACAGATTTGTGGACGAATCTTGCATTTCGCACAGGCTTTGACGTATCAACTGATATCATGTACAGTAAGTAACATCGGGAAATTAACAAGGTGAATGATTTTTAAATTAAATTGAATGAATGTGATGAGTGAGTTTTGAGTGAATTTAAAGGGGTGAAATTCAATAGCGCTCATTTTGTTCAAGATGAACAAAAATGAAAGATATGTATTATCTCCCTTTAATAAAATATACATACAAGTTTTATAAATAGCTTTCTGTTTCTTCAAGAACTAATCAGGTTCTAACAATTTCAATTAATCCTGTGATATCGCGATATTTTCCATTTATATTTCTTTTGAACATAGCTTTTGATTGTATCTTTTTTGGTGATTTTGGAGCGTTTGGGAAGGTATGAGAGAGTGTTCGGAATGAATGAATGGAGCGCTGAGTGAGAAATTAAGAATGGCTTTGATTGAGACGAATGTCAATTTCACGATGTAACTAACTTTATCCTACGAAACAGTATGCCTAAAAGCATTAATCCTTTCTTATAATCCGTTTGCTATCATACTTAGGCTAACGATTATTCACCCATTGATAGGGATGGTTGGAGACAAATGTCGGAAAGTATATGTGGAGCCGCTATTCTTTTTTTGTGTTTGTTTGTTTGTTTTTTTTGTTTTTGTTTTTCCAAGTGTTACTGTTATTTGGAATCTGGTGGCCTGATTACATCAACATGGATATTATCGTGTTTACAAAAATAAGTTATTTTCAGTACATTTGTATACTTGTACCAGTATATTAAGAAATTAAGAGAAAAATATGTTTTCCCGGGAGAACTGTGCCTTCACAAACATTCTTCTCTCTCCCCTTGAGTGATGTGTTTTCATGGAGCCAGCAGATTTCTGCTGAATTAATATACATGTAACATAAAATGTACGAGAACATTTATATAGTTTGTTTATCATAAATAATGGTTTACAGTAGGAAGTGTAAAGGTCAATTTATTTGTATGGACAAATAAAAAAATATTCTTGATTTTAAGTATTTCCATCCAATATAAGTGCTTTTCAATTTGCTTACAACTGGTTTTATTTCTCAATGAATACAATTATAAGTACGCACTTTTTTTGAAAGCTTAGCCCCGTAAGAACTATGTTTCATTAAAGAGAAATAGTTATATTTTTTTGCTTTGTGATATGAAAATATAAGACATTATTGATTGATTTCATTGTGTATGTATGAAACAAATCCATTATCACACCAATGTATGAGCCCGCTTCGCGTTTTCATATAGTGTGATAGGATTTAAGTTTCATACCCAATCAAATTAACATCTAATCTTTTAATCTTTTAAATTGGTATATTATATTTCCTACCCGCTAGTCATGTTCGGTGCATTGTCTTCACTGAATCTGCCCCCGGAGCATACTTAAGGAAGTAGACCCATAA
Source organism: Fragum whitleyi (assembly GCA_948146395.1). Classification (NCBI taxonomy): domain Eukaryota; kingdom Metazoa; phylum Mollusca; class Bivalvia; order Cardiida; family Cardiidae; genus Fragum; species Fragum whitleyi. Next base: position 14,779,766 of record OX411545.1, read on the forward strand.
TAGGTCCGCAATATTTCGAAACACATGATCTATCACAATATTGACCGAGGTTTCCTAATGAAATCTTACCAAACCTCGGTAAACATTTTAAAAGTTCACAACCTCCGAAACGTTGCAGAACAATACTGAGCTCCAAAAGAAGATGTGCACAAGTTTGCATTTTTCTTAGTTCTTTTTAAGTTGTTTGAAATCTAACGAGTAAAATCGATGTCATAGTTTTGATAAGACTTTAGAATTATGGCACCACAACAGATTTTGAGTTGAATTTGGAAAACGCATAAACGTTAGCAGCAAACGTGGTGTAAAGATGTACCCTCCCTACAGCTTCTTCCATGATGAGGAAAATTCGCTTACATAGCATTTCAGACTTTGACTCAGGTTATCGTAGCATTTCCAAACAAAAGCTTATACACACGCGTTACTTGTGCGTCAACGATTCTAATCTCTACGCTGATAAGCAAGTTACGTCATGACAATCGATGTAATAGTTTAAAACTCTACTCGACTAAGTCCAGCTGAGCTGATGTCGTGTCGGATTGTCCGTCGTGAGTCCATGCATCCCGATCCATGCGTAAACTTTTCTTTCAAACATCTTCTACTCCGAAACTATCTGGCAGAATGTCAAAAAAACTTCACAAGACTGATTATGAATATGCTCTCTCATATTCCTTCAAGGAATTCTGATCGGATTAGTAACATTGGCGCATCGGGCTGACGTGTCATCAAAAAAGGGACCACCAATGGTGAGAAATAATCTTTTCTGAAACTACTGGTCAGAAGAAATGGTCCTCAGAATATTCTCTTTCAGATTACTTCGTAAAGTTCGTATCGTGTTGATAGTTTGGGCGCTATGGGCTGACGTATCACATAAAAAGGGCCCGCAATTGTTAAATATACAAAAAAAATATTCCCCTCTGAATTTACCGGTCAGAATTCAACCAAACTTTACTGAAATGATCCTCAGGACATGCTCTTTCAGATTCCTTTGATAAATTCCGATCGACTTGTTAATACAGGCGCTACGGGCTGATGTGTCACCAAAAATGGGCTTCAGTGGTATAATATAAAAAAATCTTCTTCTGTGAAATCACTGGTCAGGATTTAACCAAACTTTAGAGAAATGATCCACAGGACATGCTCATTCAGATTCCTTCGTTCAATTATTATTTGGTTGATGATATGGGCAATACGGCTTCAACAGACAATGGGACACCAAGGCGAAATATTGAAAAAATCTTCTTCTCTGAAACTACTGGTTAGAATTAAACCACACTTTAGAGAAATGATCCACAGGATATGTTCTTTCAGATTCTTTCGTTGAAATATGATTGGGTTGATATCATGGGCAATACGACTTTTCTTGTTACCAGAAAATGGGCCACCAATGGTATATAAATGGAAAAAAATCTTCTGCTCTAAAATTATTGTACAAAATTGAACCTTACTTCAAAGAATGATCTTTTGGACAAGATCTTTCAGAATTCTTCATTAAATTCTAAATGAGTTAATATCATGGGTGCCAGGGGTTGCCGCTTCATCAAAAAATGGTCCCTTATGGTGAAAATTTAAATGAATCTTCTCCACTGGAACAACAAATCAGAATTAAGCCGTATTCTATAGGAATTATTCTTGTGATCTTTCAGATTTCTTCGTTAAATTCTGATTGTGTCGGTATCATGGCTGCTATGGGATGCTGCGTCATCAAAAACGGGCCTTCTGGATCTTTTTATTTTATTTCTCTGAAACTACTTTTCATAATTGAACCAAACTTCACTGAAACGATATATGTATTTCGGATTTCTTTGTTAAGGGTTTGGAATTGATCTTGGGTCCTCAGGCTTTCACGTCGGCAAAAAAAGACCAAAGGGTGAAAAGCTGACTGTCTAAAACTAGACAAAGGATATGAATGATTTTGTGTAGAACTGTATTAAGTCAATGATAAACGTTGGCATTTGACCTACTTTCTGAAATTTTGAATTATCAGTTCAAGAACTATATTTCAAATTATATTCGTCGCTTCCTGTACGAAAACATTCGCCTGTAAAACAGGCGTAAATAAGGCGGATTCCGTTTCATTTTCCGCTAGTAAGCTAGTTGAACTCTATAAAGGAATGAGGCGGAAACCAAGCGTAAAATAGACGAAAAACTTTAGGCGAAAAATGTTAATAAAGTGGACGTTTTACTAGCGGTTTTTGCTAATCAAGCGGGATTTTTTTACAAGCGTAAATGCTTGTAGTTGGAAAACCAGGCGGAATTGACTAGCGGATTACGTCTCATTTTCCGCTAGTTAGCTGGTAAGGAACCAGGCGGAAACCAAACGTAAACGAGACGGAATTTTATGCGAATTATGTAAATTAAGCAGATTTTTTGTCGGAGAAATTACTTGCTACACAAAACCTAGACTTGCGCTTACATGCATTAATTGTTAAAAGATAATGTAAAATTGGTTGGATACTACAATAGTAGATCTCATTTCTTAACTAGATCTGTAACAAAACAGACAAAAATTCCCCACTAGCGCTTTTTTCCATTTCCGCAGAAGGTTATTGGACAAAGTTCAATAATATCATTGTGACCTTGAACTTTGATTTTTCTAACCAAAAAGTTAAAGAAGGGATGGACAAACAGGGTGAAACCAATATTCGCTCCTCAATTTCGTAGGTGTGTGTATGTGTTTGGGGGGAGGGGGCTACAATAAAGAAAGAAATATTTTTATGGACAAAATTAGTAAACAAAACAAGATGTTGACACACTTTTGAGACAACAGACATAGAATGATCCTTTAACCTCGCCTTTAGCACTTGTGTTCTGGTAAGACACAAAACTCAACCTAATTGATATCATATGTTCTTAAAGTACAAAGAATAGACCATCCTTTTGAGGACAAGTGAAAATTCTTATTCAGGGTTTCAACAAGATGTGTTTGTTAAACACTTACGCCCTCGAAGTGGCTTTTTTTTTGTAAGTTTAGCCTTGAAGAATGCCTTAACAGATGACGTAAATGACTCTTTCCGCTTCATTTCCGTCTCGTTTACGCCTATTTTCCAAGCGGAATCCGCTACAATTTTTCGTAAGGGTTTGAGCTCAGGTTAGCTAAAAACATATTCATTTCAAATTATTCAAACCTTGCTGCAAAGGCTTCAGTATTCGGCCTAAGAAAGGAGAGAGGAGAATACGTGCGTTAAGCATGTCCAACGGACCTGCTAAATATCTTACAAAACAGGCACTAATTAGATACGCGTACAGCTGCTCTGTGACTCAAATTGTGCGATACTTGCTTTCGGATTTACAGATGCCATTTGATCATCCATTGCAGAGACTACATGAAAAAGGGATAACTTTGCATGTAAGAGAGCTATAAATCTTGAGGCATTGGTGAGTTTTTGTGCCTGATAAGTTTTATTAGCTGTCATGGATTCATTAGAACAGGGACCTACGATCTTTGCTGACACGTAATCCTTTAAAATGGTGGCTCGTCACGCAAAAAGGCACGTTTTGGGAGTGGAAAAAGCATTGATCTTGATCAGATGGCAAAAAAAAAGTGCTAAAATGATATACCTCTTTTTATCGTTATGGATTTATAAAACAATTGCATTTGAATTGCAACGTATCCACGATGTCGTTTATGGGATTGTCGTGAAGTACAAGAATTTACTTCGACAACATTTGAAATGCTCAGACATTTTACACATAAAAGTAAAATACAACTTTCTTAATGCTTTCGCGTTGTTTTTTTTTAAATCTTCAAACAACCATCAAAACCATCGAATATGCTTCACTGTATAATATAGGGTACCATAATTAAGGTAGTGGGCCCGTAATAGTTCCGCAACATTTCGGTTCTCATGAACTTTCAAAATGCTGACCAAGATTTTCTTAGGAAACCTCGATTAACACTTTTAAAGTTCATTACTTCTAAAACGTTATGGAACTTTTACGGGTCCCTTACCTTAATGGGACGCTCGCAAACACATCGTTGATTTTAACAAAGTGCCCCTTTTTTGGAGGGGGGGGGGGGGCGAAAAACGTTAAAGTTATCCGTGTCCAAGAACATACTTTAATAAGTATATATTGAAGGTCTGAATTGATAGTTCAAACGTGGGATCTTTCAAATAAACGTTTTCCCTTGTTCTTTAATCACAAAAACACAAATGCAAGATGGAGAATAAAAAGAGTTAACAACATCGTGAAATTGACAAGGTGAATGATTTTGGATTGATTTTGGAATAAAATTGAATGAGTGTGCTGAGCGAGTTTTGAGTGAATTTAATGGGAGGTAATCCTAAATCTCAAATTTTGTTCAGGGTGAACAAAATAAGCGATATTGATAACCTCCCTTTAATAAAAAGTGCACTCAAGTTCTATAGATAGCTTCCTATTTCTTTAAGAACCAATGAGGCGCTAACAATTTAAATTATGTCAGTGAAATCGCGATTTTTCTCTATCAAGAGTATATTTTGAATGACGTTGTTGATTCTATATTTTTCAATGGGTTTTAGCGTTTTTGAATGGTTTGGGTGAATGTTTGGAATGAATGAATGGGGCGCTGAGTGAGCGATTAAGAATGGTTTTGATTGATGTAAATGTCAATTTCACGGTGTAACTAACTGTAGCATCGAAAATGGCCAAGGGCGTAATTGGGGCTGTAATCTGATTTCAAAGGAACATAAACGACAAAAACAGCAGGATTTCCCAGGTTGGGGTGTCATTCGACCTTGTCATCATTGAAAATTTGGGGGACAACCCCCAGTTATGATCCTCTGACCCCTTTGAGAGAAATGTTTAAGGGTCAAATTAAGATTTTTGTGTTTAGACTTTTAGGGTCAGAACTCTTGTTACGGGTCAATACTAGCCCTAACGTAAAAGATATAATTTTATTGCAAAACTATCCGGCATCACCTTTCTATTTCATTAAGAGATAGGGATATTATTTTTGGTTTCGTGGAGGTTAAAACTAAAAACCAAATTGCGAAGCAGATTGATACATGAGTGTGATTAGGTTTTCATGAAATCAACAAACACTCTCTACAAATCTTATAATGTATTAAACAAGAGGACCAAGATGGTCCTAGATCGCTCACCTGAGTCTCTTTGACCCCATGGGACAACACATTAATTAGATAGGCAGATGTCAAAAAGAAGATAATTGCCTAAGATCAATACCATGGAACGTTTTCAGCGAAGAGCAAGACAGATATGCCTTTTTGCTCTTTGATTCTATGTAAAAAGGGATGCACCCGGGTGGACCCCAAATGTGACCCCAGGGTCTTGATATGAACAAACTTGGAAGAGGCCCATAAGATGATGCTACATACTAAATATGAAATCTGTCTGCCTTCTGGTTTCAGAGCAGAAGATTTTTTAAGGTTTTCCTATTTTCACCCATCGTGCTCAGATGAGCTGAAACGGATGCGTCTGGGTGGAGCCCAAATATGACCCAAGGGTCTTGATATGAACAGACTTGGTAGGGGCCCACTAGATGATGCTACATACCAAAAAATAAAAGCAGTGTACCCTCTGGTTTCGATTAAAGAAGATTTTAAAAGATTTTCGCTCTTTCATTCTATGTTAAAAAGGTTTCGCCCGTGTGGAGCCCAAATATGATCCTAGGGTCTTGATATGAACAAACTTGGTAGACGTCCACTTGATAGAACAAACTTGGTAGAGGTCCATTAGATGATGTTACATACCACATATGAAAGCTGTCTGCCTTCTGGTTTCAGAGAAGAAGATTTTTAAAAATGTTCATATTTTCACCCTTTTTGGGAAAGTTAAGGGTGGATTTCATTTATTTGAACAACTTTGGTTGAACTTGACCCAAGGAACATCCCTGTCAAGTTTAATCAAGATTGGCCCACTGGTTTAGGAGGAGAAGATGTTTAAAAAAATTGTGGACGACGGACGACGCACGACTGACGACGGACATTCTACGTTCCCAATAGCTCACCTTGAGCACTTCGTGCTCAGGTGAGATAGAAAATGACAAGGCAAAGATTTATCAAAAAGAAAAGACATATTTTTATGGTACTACTTTGTGCTGAACTGACAAAATACATATAGTTGTGAACTCAAAATTCTGTTCATTGAGGAATATATCCAAATTTTCAGAATACTCGAAATTAAATGGATACAACAAAAATTACAACAAATAAAAAATGAAGAAGAAAACCAACGATTCGGCACGGAAAGTGGTCCAAGGACGTAATCTACCTCCTTTAACAGATACAGTGATATCTAAGCCACCCAATACACCCCCTCGTGGCCCTTCCATTTTCCTGTCATCACCAGTATCTTGGATAATGGAGAATTAATGGCATTATACTCTCAGGATCGTCATAAAGACAATTTTGTCTTCTGAAATTGCAGTCATTATCTAGACTATACAATTATATATTTGAGAGAGACGATAAAACTGGAATTGTTCCCGAAATATCCACTCCCGAGCATGCCTCTGAGTGCCGCATACGATAAAAGTTCTAATTTTACTGTAAAAACTAGCTGACACTAGTAAATTTGGGTGCACGTTCAATTTCTTTAATTCTTGACATTTTTTTTATTCCAGGCACGCACAAATGTTTCAAGTAACCTGGTTGCAATTTTTATAGATCTTTTGATAACCACACGTACCTTCTATCATTTTATACAGTCATTAAACCAGTTCCGGTATAATTTCACTTTGAAAGCTCTGCTTGATCTAATTGTCTTGTATTTCAAGATAATCTTGATTTGAAAGACAATTTATTTTTTCGTCAAAATAAGTCATAGTTTAATGTACTACAATAAGTTTGATATAAAAATGCGTTAATATACGTAAATGACGAAATTGGACCAGTTCCGGTCCAATTCAACCAGTTGAGATCATGGGGCGTAATTTATGTCTTACAGCTGCCGGGAAGAGTTGCAAAACTTTTTATCTGAGAAATGCTGCATATTGATGTTCAATTGTGGTATTGGCCAATTATTGTTATGTTAGAATAATTTTAATTACGATTTGAACGTGATTCCTCAGAGTGATCGCATTTTCAGTTTGCGTATTTTGATACAAGAAATAATTCTTGCACAAGGATTGAGTTTAGGAACAAAAATCATTCGGAAAATCTTTACAGAGAAGAAGTGCAAATAATAATATCTTAAAATTTAATTTCAAATAAAGGCCCCTTTTCTCGTGACACTCAATCCATCAGAAATATTTGAAAAGAAAGGGAGCAAGCATTGTGATGATACAATCATTCTGAGCAAATTTGACGACAATCTGATGAAGACTTTCGACTTAAGAGTGATAACGAGGATTTTCTATTTATCTTTTTTTCATTTATTTTTATTTGACATCTTTTTCTTTGATAGTTGACGAATCATTCCCAGTTTCTAAAGGAACCATCCTTGTTATAGTACAATAATTCTGAGCAAGTTTGAAGTCATATCAGATGGAGTAGCTCTACTTTAAGAAATTTGAACGTAGTCATCAATGTCGATTGCGTAGCCCTACATTGAAAATATTTTAATGTAAATCTGAATGAGGATTGTGTAAGTCACCATTGATTTAGTTTGAATGTAGACCTGAATGTCGATTGCGTAAATCTACATTGAAAAAGTTCGAATATAAACCTGAATGTCGATTTAATAGCTCACCATTGAAAAATTGAATGAAGACCTGAATGTCGATAGCGTAGCTCTGCATTGAAAAAGTTTGAATGTAGACCTGAATGTCGATTGATTATCTCTTCATTAAGAAAATTGAATGTTGACCTGAATGTCGATTGCGCAGCGCTTCATTGAAAAGGTTTGAATGTAGACCTGACAATCGATTGGAGTGTTAATAGAGACCTTCTTGGGTCTACATAATGTTCTGCGAATGTAGAGATGTTGCGGTCTCTACAGTTCTACATTCAATGTAGACCTGAATGTCAATTGACGGTTGAACTGCCAGCGTCTCACATATGGCGTTAACACATCTTTATAATCTGATTACATTTTGCGAACGTTTGGCAATTGTACCCCGCATTGCACACGAGCACACGCGTAAGGCGGGATAACATTCTCGAACGTTTATGGAACGTTTTTATCCAGTGACGATGCGCTTATTTCATCGTTGTTTTATCAGACTAAATGTACATTTGGCCACCGGTCACCTCATTAACATACACACAATTCACAAGTGCGTAATACAAATAAATCTTCTTTTTGAAAATTCTTTATCGTTGACGAATGATCATAATATCGTAACTGCAGCTTATTCAAGCTTTAGTTACGATGTTTTTATTATTTGCCTACGCTCAACTCATAATAAAAAGGGGGAGCGTGGAGGGCTTTTATCGTTTGTCACAGTCTACATATCGTCTTTATCATATATACTTCTGTGGTGGATGCCTTCTGAATGCGTATAAATTTCAAAATCCTAGTTATACATGTACCTATGGTTTAGACATTTTCGCAAGCCAAGGGTTCTAACTCGACTTAGTTCCTTACGAAATAACATAGGCAAGTTAGAACCCTTGACTTGCGAAGATACCAGTCAGATTGGGGTAGGTTTGGGTGAGCCAGTGTAACCAAGCACCAAATTACCAGTTTTGCTGGTATTCGTCTAGCGAGCCACAAATCCTCACATGTAGGTCTATGTTTCTTCAGTAAAATCTAACACATGTACAGTAAAACTTGCGCTAAGCGACCACTCATTAAAAAGCGGTCGCTTATGGAAATGGTCGCTTCATACAATTATAAATGATAAAAAGACGCGTTTTTTTGGAACTTTGTGAAATGGATATTTGAACAAGAGTTGTCAGAGGACAACATAGCTCGCCCTATTGGATGCTTGTCACGTATACACATGTGTATGAAGTAATAATGTCCCTGGAGTAAAGCATTCAGAAAATATAAGCAAGGTTAAAGTTTTTGGTTAAAGTATTTTGGTTAAAGTTTTTCCAAGTCCTTAAAAAAAGGTCATGGTCAAATTGTAAAGGACCTTGGTCTCTGGTGAAAGCCTATCACCTGGTGAGTATGTAAATGAAGTAATGATGTCTCTAGGTTAAAGCTTCAAGAAAATATAAGCAAGGTTAAAGTTTTTGGTTAAAGTTTTTCAGTTTAAGTTTTTCCAAAGTCCATAAAAGGTCAAGGTAAAGGTCAAATTATCAAGGACCTTGGTCTCTCGCAAAAGGCTATCACCTAATGAGTATGTAAATGAAGAAACGATGTCCCTAGGTTAAAGCATTCAGAAAATGTAAGCAAGGTTGAAGTTTTTGGTTAAAGTTTTAGGTTAAAGTTTTTCTAAGTCCACAAAGGGTCAAGGTCAAGGTCAAATTGTGAAGGACCTTTGTCTCTGGTGAAAGCCTATCACCTAATGAGTGTGCATATGAAGTAATGATGTCTCTAGTTAAAAGCTTTCTCAAAATATAAGCAAGGTTAAAGTTTTTTTGGTTAAAGTGTTTGGTTAAACATATTTAAAAGGGCCAATGTCACAGTCTAAAGCTCATTTCGACATGGATGTTGGTCTCAAATGAAAGCCTATGCCCTTATGAGTGTTTCGGTAAAAAATAAAGCCTCTAGGATAAATATTTATAGAAATAAAACAACTTTAACCTAATGTGGACGCCGACGCTGACGCCGACGCCGACATCCGAGGGTATGACAATAGCTCTTCCGATACTTTCGTCCCGGGCGAGCTAAGAAGAGATTGGGTCCAGTATTGGCCAACCAGAGGTCGCATTTCATGTTCTTTCACTGGAAGGACGATTGAAAATTCTAGATTCAGAAAATAATCCCATTGCAAAAAGTGTAGACCTAGTCAGACTGCGCAAACCTCGCAGTCTGACTAGGATCGACACTTAACGCACTACCAAGATGGTCCCTTTTCGCTTAATGGGTCACATATAACATGTTGTACTCCATTTCTGTGGGTGGCCATATTTCCGTGAATTTTCAGTCAGAGATATTAACTGCGATTTCAGTCATGTTTTCACTTTATTTTGATAAAAGATCTAGAAAAATGAGTATCTATGAAAGAAATTATTTCTAAATTACCATAAATAACATGAAATCGGTAAAGCTCTAAATTCTACTAAAATTCCTTGATTCTAAGTACTTTTGATGTCTCATGAAACTATTAATCATAAAGTAAATACCCACTGTATCTGTTATTTTCATACCTAGACGTGAAATGGTTAGGTGACCTATTGGGAATATTTAGAGGCAATTCATTATTCCAGCAATGTGAAAGGGACTGCTTAATTAAGGATTCACGGAAATATGAGCACTGCAAATTTTAATGCATGTTTTATGAATGTTGAAATAAAAGGATGATTTCACCCTAATTTTAAAGCTACACTCAGTGGCAAAAAAATGAGTTCCTAACGTCCCTTAAAATTGATGGCGTCGGAGACTTTGTAATGGATAAAAAATGATAGGACTGGTATATTTTTCACATACTAAACCACTTTACACCCCAAATAAACAAAGTTTGGTCCTTTAGCTTTGTTTTGATACTAAAAAAATATTGTTTTAATCACATGAAAATTCTGAATTTCTTTGTTGAAAAAAAAAAAATAATAATAATTTACCTATGCAATAATGTTCATTCGTAACAAAGTTTTGCATATTTATTATTTATCCAATTCATTTGCATTTTTTCTATTTTTCCTTAATTTTACATGTTTACTTAAGTCTAATGTTCAAAATTGTAATATATTGCTAATATTTTTGGCTTAAAGGAAGACTTTTCTGGCAATATTTTACAATTTTAGCTAGCTCTAGCTGGCTCTAGTTAACATACAAAGTTATGAGGAAGTCTCAAAGTTCAAATTAGTGCAAACTGCCTCTGGCAGCTTAACCACTAAATCAATGAATGCTCTCGCCATAAAAGTAGTTCTCCCGTAATGTTGCATACCTATGTCTGCAGTCTCACCCCTCATACTTCAAGCTCGTAAGGGCAAAACGGGATTATGGTGAGCTGTGTGATCATTATATGTCTCTCGTGCGTCGTTCGTCATCAACTCTCTTAAGTGTTTATTATAGGGGCGACAATTCATGAATATTGGATAGTAATGTTTGTCAGATCATTAAGATGAACTGTATGAATAAAAATTTGAATAATTAAATATGAAAACACGAGGAAAGGCTACCTGTTGACACTTCCTTTGTTTACTTTCTAAGGGCCATATATTTAGCGCATTTATAATGAAACTTGTTCAGTATGTTAGTCAAAAGAGCAAAATTCATCTGAAAATACAAACGTAGGGACATAAAAATTTGGCTCACTCGTGATGAACAATGACCAGAATACTTTTTATGTCAGAAAGGGGACTCAATTAGTAAATGAGAACATTTGAACAGAAAACTGGAAAGCAAAATCGGGATTTATGAGAATTTTTTCACACTCATGGTTGTACATTGTATTGGAATGTGGATTTCCAAGAATGTCACAAGTGTGTAAAGTAATGACTTAGCTTGACCAGCATTTTCACTATGCACACTACATTGTACGGTCACTTGGATGAACTATATTGAAATAAGAACTGACTCGAAAGTATGCTTTTTAACTCCTCGCTTTATCTTAACCCTGATTTTGTATCATAATATTTTTTTTAAAAAGGAAGATTACTTAAATATTTATGCTTTGCTAGCTTTCAATAATTTTAGTACTTTGATTTAATTCCTGAGAACATTGTAAAAAAAGGAAAAAAAAAGAAAAAAAGAAGGTATGAATTAATCAAAGTAAATAATGTTACTATTTTGATGCCGTACTCTCTTTGTTAATGTTTTTTTTTTTTTTTTCTTAATGAAATCCCTACTGTTTCTAGTTATAAATGAGTAAAAATATAGCCAAAAGTAGGGCCTACATTATGGCGTTCGGCCCTCCATATCCAATTTTCTAAGCGCTTCATGTTTTCAACAAATTTTCGAACCTACCATTCTAAATGTAAAAGGATTCATCAAGGCAGTAATTTGATATACTTGTACAACTTGTTTTCCAATTCTTATCATCCCAGGTTCGATCCCTGACGGCGACACTCATCCTTTCCGACTATTTGTCTACCTCCAATGGGCTGATAATCGTGCACCTATATTGGATAGCAGCTGAAGGCTAGGAAAAGATGTAATAGTAGTACTGGTGTGAGAAGTACCGGGAATTCATTGATAGGTACTCAAGTCGCCGCGATATGACTGGAATAATGTTGAAAGCGGCATAAACCCCCATTCAAACAAACAAATCTTGTCATTATATTTCAATTTGTTTGTCAAATTTACACAAAAATGCGCTTTTGTGTTAATTTCTGCCTAGAAAAGGGAAAAGAGAAACGCAAATATGTCATAATCCCAATTCTATTGCAGGAAAAAATATAAGATATCCAAATTATAAACCCGTAAAATAACTTTTAGTATAACCATTATGATTGATTAGAACTTATAAAATAGGTACCCAGCGTCACTTTTTACGCTGATTTTATTTTTCAATTTCAAAATGCGACTTTTCATTCTTTAGAGAAATTCACGTCAATGAGATAGTGCTTAATAGTGTACAATATCTTTTGTCAAGAAATTCTAATGAATATATGAGTTCATTTTCAAAATTTCGATAATGTTACAAAATATTTTTTTGCACGTAGGGTAAATTTAAAAAATAAAGGGGTATTGCAATAGAACTAGCCATTATTCTATTTATTGTTGTAACAATGTCATGACAACACGTGCAAGATTTATGTTGTCGATACTTTCACGTAGGAAAACTTTAAATCTATACTGAAATAACGTTAATTTTATAGCGACGTCGCATATTCAATTTTTGGAATTCAATTTTTGCCACTGTGTGTACTTTAATAATTACACCACGTTCAAAAAATGTCAATCTTTGAAAAAGATCCCTCTTGATTTAAAAAATTGTGAGAGTTCTTATTAACATTCACGGAAATATGGTTCACCAGGATATAAACAATTCCCCGGGATTTTCAAATAGTGAAACATATTAGCCCCTGATTCAGATACTCTACGTTCTCTGATTTCTAAATCGCAATTTCCGGTCGACTTCCAATATTACGTCTGGTGCGCGGTGAAATTCAAAAGTGTAAGCGGTGTAACTTGACCATAGTCTAGAAGTATTTTTTTTTAACAAAAATGATTTTGTTTTTTGTTTCTTTCTAAATTAGTTAATATATCATCGGTTGAATAAAAAGCATATGACTTTTTTTTAGCCAAATGCCTTCACCAAAACCACACAAGATAAAAAACGTATCAAACTCCATTTTAGACAGCGGAAAATGCCTTCTTATTATCTACACAAACTAAGATTTTGGCTGGAAAAGGCATACAGTGGCAGTCTAAGAATATCAATTTTAGTGAAAGCATGACTGTTTTTTGCCTAGCTAGGCAATTTTTTCGCTGCAAACGAGTTTTGCCTGTAACCAAGGGGCATGTCTGTTTCTTGTCAGTTCGAACCTTCTTGTTGTTTGACCCTTTGAAAATAACCTAATTCATACAAGTTTAGATCATCTGACTGTTCTGTTACTGGTATTATTTTTTAAAACTAAGTTTCTGATAGCAAAATATTCGAAAATACCAATGTTGTTTCTTGCATTTATTTTTTTTTTGAAAATTGTTACCAGAGAAATAATGATGAATATGACATTCATTAAAGTTAACATATTAACAAAACAGAAACAGTTGATTATTTTCATTTTGATTTGTGAGCTAGACAGGAAGAAATAGAAAATTGTCACTTATGCATGCTTAGGGCCTGAACATTCACGCCCCCTGTTTCAACCTCAGCTGCTTTGTAAGATTAACTCTTGACCCATAATTCACCTGACCAGTCAGAAGGGTCTAATTGAAAAGACAATCAATTGATTGGTTTAGAACAGCTACCTAGGTTATTCTGGTGAAGAAAGCTTGACTTTCTATTTATCCCACAAGGCATTTTGAGTGTTTTTTATGTCTTACATGTATGGTTGATATGCCTAAAGCCGTGGGTTGTCTTTTATCCGTGGCTATTAAAAAGAAAATAGAGAGAAGATATAAAACATTAAATTCCTTCACAAATTATTCTGAGGAAGCATTATTCCTATGTTTTGATCCAATTTGCTTTGAAAAATGATATTGGTCCATCAAAATTCAACATAATCGATCTTTCATCTAAAATTTTCGGAATTTCTGAATTTAAAAATGGTAGTCTTCTAAAATGAATAAATTCTCGTATTTATTTACATTTTTTAAAAGTCCAAGCTTAAGAGTGAGGCTTAAGACATACTATGCATGTGTAGCATCTAATTTCTTCAGGTGTCATCCCAGTATTGATCTTAATTTAACCTACTTTTTGATAGGCCACGGATAAAGGAAAACCAAGTTTTTCATATGTCATGTGCAGTTCCTTATCAAAATATTCAATTATTCCTAAAGCAAGGAAGTCACACATAAATAGACTGTGTCAACACAAACACAAAATGAGCAAGTTATTTTATAGTTCCAATTTTTTTGTTTTGATGACGTCTTCACAGTTGTCTAGAGCTATTTTTAGGAACACCCACGGAATTAGGCAAATATAGCATATATATAAATTAATAACTTATTATATATACATGTAAGACATAAAAAACGCTAAAGATGCCCTGTGATTTATCCTACACAATCTTTGAGTTTGTATTTGACTGTTCATATGACCTTCGAACTTTCAAATACTAAAAAGTTTAAATAGACATTATGATTTGCGCATGCGCAATGTTTTAATTCTTAAGGGGTCGAAAATACAGGTCACTTAAGGACATATCTGTGATTTCCCCATAGGGGGTTTGAACTATGATAATATCTCTGTCAACAGACACATATTTTTAGGTTAACCACATCTCAAAAGCTTAATATTTATATAATGGTTTTCAAATCATTTTTAGCTCAAAGTAGCAGTGTTTACTCCTTGAGCCTATTGCTGGTGGTCTTAATGCAAATCGTCTATATTTTAGAATCTCAATATATTTTCTGGGAATATTTTATGTCATTACGTAGGCAAATCATTCCTGTATTTAAATCACTGCTTTTGTGTCTAACAAAATCTATTGATAAAATATTCTATGGTTTAATATCAAGAACCCTCAAGAAGTGCCAAAACTTTTTTTGTACCAATTACCTGTGTATCCTGGTGTACCACATTTCCGTGAATGTTAATTAGAACTGTCACAATTTTTAGATCAAGAGGAAACCTTGTTCCAATATTGTCATTTCTAAAACATTATTCAATTGTTAAAGTAGCCTGCAAGTTCAAAGGTGAAATCATCTTTTTTAATAAAGTAATTTGAACATTCATAAAACACCTATCAAAACCCACAGTGCTCATAATTATTTCTGTGAATCCTAAATTAAGCAGTCCCTTAAACACTCCTCATTATGTATGGCCTCAAAATTTTCGTCATAAGTCACATAATCGTTTCTCATTGGGGTATGAAAATAACAGATACAATGGATCTTAATTTTGATATATTAAAACAAACTTTAGTTAATCTCTTATCTCTCTTGTTATTGAAGATATCTTGAAACTTGCGTGGTCACATTCACAAGAGCTTTCCAGACTTTCAAGGGGGATAAGCCTGGAAGCATTTTTTGTAAGAGTTATGCCCTTTTTTGGATTAGATTTTGTGCATCATCCAGCACCTGCAGCCAAGCTTTGCATCCATAAGGGTTGTTCTTGCTAGGTCAAGATACCAGGGGTTGTCACTAACACCTGAGATTAAGGAGTCAATTGGACTCCTAACACAAGAAATCAAGGAGTCCAAGCTCAAAGTAAGGAGTCCAAATTTTTATGATGGGAGAACAGTTATAAGCAATTTCTTCTTTTCCACAATGTTCTTGCTAAGCAGAGTTTTTTTCTCAAATAGCTGCAGGATGCAAGCAAATATTTTCTTCAACAACTTTTGTAATGAAAAGATCTACAGTTTTGGCAAGTATAAGAAGCAAGAATGCTCTGTGTATTTGTTTTTCAAAAAATTTGCTTATTACCCTTGGAGTCCTTACTTGCAAATGGAAGGAGTCCCAACTGGTAAACAAGGAGTCTCGGACTCCCGGACTCCCCTTAGTGTCGCACCCTGGATACTGTAATAAAATGGATGATGATCCTTGTGCTGTATTCTGACATCTTAACCCTTGTCATGCTGAATAAATTTTGGCTAAAAATTTTCATCAAAGTCAAAGGTCAAGAAGCACTGAAAGTACCTACTGTAGGTCAATTTTTATTAAAAAAAACTTAATCTATTGACAGTTCTGGTTTGAACAAGAGAAACAGGTGATGTAGACTAACATCAGACTGCACATAGGTGCAGGCTGATTTTGGTCTGTAGCTCCTGCCAAAGCAGGAATATTTGGGGTTCAGCATGACAAGGGTTAAGACATTTACACAAATTTTAAAAATGCTTTCAAGTTTACAAAGAAAATCCAGAATATTTTTTAACTATATCAGAAATAGCAATATAGCAGAACTGATTTTTATAGATTGAACATGGACAAGTCACTTCCAATTGAGAGAGGAGCTAAAATTCGAAATCCAGAATTTGGTCCCTGGGTTAAAACAATTAGGTTGGGATTCCTCATGGTGTCTGGGTTATACAAATGTAGAAGAGAAAATATTTATTTCAATTAACATTTGTTTTTTCTGGTTATTTAAAAAGACCAAACATTGTAGATTTACATGTGGTTACTACAATTCATGTTGAATGAATCTAAAACGGTGACCCTATCTTAATTGTCAAAAAACATTGAAGTCAATAACAATTTTGGGGGAGTCTAATTGAAACTTCATATCTGAGTAAAACTTTGTAAAGACAAGGAAATTTAGACATTTAAAGGTCAGACAGAACTTTTCTCTTGAAATGATGAATTACTTCAGTTTTTTTGCAATTTGGTTAATTGGTTATGCACTGCATGATCTCTTTAATCGTTGAAAATAGGTGACACAAAGATACTAAGCTTTAAAAGATAAATGCATTATGTTTATAAACAATCTTTTCATTTAAAGATACATAAAAACTTGTATTAACTTCTAACAAATCACAAATTGCTAGTACATGTACAAACGCAGAACAGGACAGAACATATTTTATTTCCATAATGGGCCCATATATACTAGCTCGAGACCAAATCTCGCTGCATACCAGCTCTGGCTAACTGACCTTGTTTGTGGCAAAGACACAATATTATTTACACTAAATTATTTTCTGAATAACAGAAGTTGGTGTTAACTAAACATGTTTCTGTCTATTGCCTGTCATGGGTTAGTTGGGGAGAACTCAGATACTTGATGGAACTGGTCTCCAACCAATAGAGCATGAGAAACAAATATTACCCATATGAATTCAATACATTTTACAAAACATAGCAAAAGAATTAACAAGAGCACCGCCTACGGGTGCCTACGCTCGGCTGTCGAGTGCTGGATGCTGGGAAAAAATCTAAGTCGAAAAAGGGGCATAATTTGCACAAAATGCATCTAGAGTTATCCCCCTTGATAGTATAGGTTGCTCTTTTGATGGTGAACATTTGTGTCATGTTTCAAGTGAATGCCTTCAGTAGAACCAGAGATATAACAAGATGTCAAAGTTTTTGCGCGACAACGACGACGACATGGAGGCTATAGCATTACCTCGGGTTTATCTCCGAAAACAGCCGAGCTAAAAAATCCTCACCTTCAACCCCACTGTATCAGTCTAGGGTTGTGGTGTCAGTGGTATAAAGGTAGAGTGTCAGCCTCTTGACCCTAAGGTCCTGAGTTCAGCTTTTGATCTTGGCCCACAAATATGGGGCAAGAACTGGTGAATTTTCCAGGAAGCAGAATCGAGCAGTATAAATCGAATTAGGTAGTACTTGTTTCCCAATTGATGAAAAAATAAATAGGTTTAAACCAAAACCTTGAAAAATGTTGATGAAATGAATGAACGATGATGAGAAAGTTGTGGTGACTACAACATATTTAACTAATGTTAATAATGGTTTTGGAGTAAGTGATGATTATGATGATGGTGATGATACTGATGACGATGAGGATAACAACAATAATTCACATCACTTTTAACATTTTGTTTGTGACATTAATAGGTACTGGAACAGACATTTTGTCTAGTTATCAAAGCAGTCACGAATATAATGACAATTTTTTTTCAATAATATTAGTCTTCATTCGTCATTAACCAAATAAATATATTATCAAGAGATAAATTGATAAAGACACCTTAATTTGGCACACAATCTTGAACACTTGGTAGCCAATTCAAATTTAGTTAATTATGATGTCAATGCATGACTGTATAAATGCATTATGGGAAATACATCTTTGCATTTAGCCTAGGGTTCTTAGTCTACTCCACTATGTTCCTAAATTTTTTTTCCAACACTCAAATTCTTAAATATTCGTCTGAATTGTTGTTCTTCGGCTATGTTACTTATTAATAGTAAGCTATCCACAGAAAAAAAAAAAACACTTTAATATTTATTTGTCTTTCTGTTACTCTTCAAAATTCTATGATTAAAAAACATATTGTGTTTTGTATTATGGGCCAGAGATACAAATGACTTTTGTTGAATAAACTTTGATTCTTTGACTGGTGGAGTTTCTAAGAACCCTTGGCTTGCAAAGATGTTGAAAATGTGGAAATCTAATGATTTTCATTAGGAAACCTTGGTCAATATTGTGAAAGCTAATGAGTTTGAAATGTTATGGAACTATTACAGGTCCACTACCTTTAACTAAAATAATTAATATGACAATATATTATCTGCATCTGTCTCTGTCTGACTCTGTGACATAATATCTAGGTGTATTTTCCAAAACTTTGTAACTACAACTTGTCAAGTTACAAGTAATACTAATTGATGCAACTTAATATAACCATTTGATGATGTTATCATTTCAAACAATGAAGATGCCAAGGTATATGCAAAATGTTTTTATTTATTATCATTTATCATTTTTTAATTAATTCTAGTTTATTAAATCTTTTAGTTCAAAATAAATGTAGCACCAGAAACCAGACTCACAATTTTGGGCTTTGACCCCTTGATTTCATAGGTTGAGAAACTGTTTTACTCTTTATTTTCAAAAGTTAGTGCCAATTTAAGTAATAATATACATTACTGTGGAAAATAACCCAATAATTTATTTTCCACAGTAATGTATATCAATTATTTTAATTGAGTTTTTTTTTTATCTTTCAGCTTAGTAACCTAAAGGATCGCAAGGAGTACAAGATGCCATGGTTTATTGCATGTAAGCACATAGAACTTTCAATTACAGTACTTTGGGATTTTTTCGCCATGGTCTTATTTTGCCTTTTTTGCCAGCCTAGTGTTTTGAAAATTACCCATTCATACATGTTACCTATAAAGTTATACTATCTGTCTACATGTCATAACAATTTCCATTATGGGTTAATGGGTACTATTAAGTTCCCTATTATTGCTTAGTTATGAATTGTGAGAAAGTAGTCACTTTCAATCTATATGAGCCTGTCTTGATATTTTCAACAATTTCATATTTGCGCCAAGCAAAGACTGTGGTCAGCCTGTGCATATGCAGAGTCTGTCCAGAGTCTTCATTTTGCGCTAAATGGATAGAAAAGGTCTATAAGAAACTTTAGACAGACATGTAGTCTTCTAGTTACATTATGTGACTGTGTAGGCTGCTCAATGTTTGCAACTCACGTGTATCTCATATTGTTGGAAATGTCGCAAAGGCTCATATTGTACATCTTAGTAAGTTTGAAAATGGATTAACATCACACATCATAATTGGATCTCATGAGAAAACATATCAGTCTAGAAGAGTCTGCAAAAAAGGGAGAAATATTTACCCATTGCCTTGAAAGATTGAATCTAAAAAAAATAATTTGTTTTAAGGTTTGAGAAAAAATCATTGTAAGACTGGTAGATAAGATATTCATCATTTCATTGCTTTTATTTCAGCCAGCTTCATGTACAATAATACAAAGAGATACAAAGAAGTAAAATGTGTTGTTTGGTAGTTGATGCAGTTACTTCCCTTGAATGAGTATCAATAGTAGGTTCCTGTTGGTACTCTTCAAAAGTGTCTGAATTATGATTCAAATTTCCTTTATTTCAATTAATTTTTGCTACACATGCGAGGTGGCAAAATTGGACAACCCAAAATAAAACAATTACATTCCTTGTTTGGGTTAAAGTGGCAAAAATAAGACAATGCAACAATATCCCAAAGTAAAATATTGCGTGGTGGAAGCCTGTTAATTCGAATTACAATTTGTGTGCAATTGTTTTGCTTCTACTTGTTGTTGCTATAAAATTTTTGTTATTTAAATCTTTTGTTTGTGCACAAGGACAGTTGTAATTTAGCAGTGTGTGGTATAATTAGGGTTGTGTCCAAGAAGATTCAACTTTAAAAACATGTAAATTTATCTGTATGAACAAAACTTAGACTGAGGGTGGGAGAAAATCAATTGTGATAAGAAAAATTGCAATTTCTCTCTTCCAACAATATATATCGTCGATTTTCTGCTAAAACCTCCTAACTATAGCTTTATACAAGCTGTAGTTACGAGTTTTTAGCAGAAAATCGACGATATCCTCTCTGATAGGATGATCAGTGCACCAAGCAATGAGTAAAGCTATTGTGATTTTCAAATATCTGTCATTCTGTCTTCCATACTTTCTTTAAACATTTTCATCCCTTCAACTAGTAGACTGAACTTGATAAAGCTTTGTTTGATTGTTCTTTGGATGAAGCTAGCTGTATGAAAAATTGAAACCCATTCCTTTATCCTGTTACCACAACAAATAGTGAAAATCAGAAAATCTTCTTCTCAGAAATTAGAAAATGTTAGGATTATTTGATACTAACTTAGCAAAATGAAATGGACCTCTTCAAATTTTGTTCATATCATGCCAGTTGGGTTATATTTCAGTGGCTCAGCAGGACAGTTCATAGGCAGTTACAACACTGCTTCCCACTGAGCCATCAATTTGGGCTCTGTCATTTATCATGCTTACATCAAAACAAAGAAGAAATCTTAATAAAATCTTCTCTGTAGCAAGAGGGCAGACATAAGTTATATTTGGTTACTTAGCTATCACATGGTAGACATTTGTTCGTATCATATCCTTTACTTATTTTGTCATTGTCATTATAACTGGGTTTTTTTAAAAAGAGTGAAAGTTGAAATGTCGACCTCTACCAGGTTTTCCCATTATCATTATCCTCAATCACTGAACAATAGCTATAAGCGTAAAATCTTCATGTCAACATGCCTTGCTATTAGGAGAGCAAAGCCTGATTTCTTATCCTGAACGTGTGTGCTTGCTTGGTGGGCTTGTGGCAATCAGCTTGCAATGTCACAAGGTGACTAGTTTAGCAAACAACTATAGTCAACAACTTGGCCATTATGAGTTATAAACATTTCCAAATTTTGACTCTCTGACTCTCTGCTCCCCAACGCAAAAGCTCCACCCCGGATTTTCTGCTTGAAATTAAAGGTTAGGTAAGAAATTCCCTCTAACAAATGCACATTCTTTCTTTTCATAGAAATCTACAAATCAATACTCAAATATATCCATGAGAACAAAAACATGCGTGTATTCTTCTATAATAGTTAGTTTGGGTAACAGAAAATTGAGAAAGGATTCTCTTACATTTTTGCGTATTCGTTAATGAGAAAAATACTAAATGTATGTGTTTTTTGCAATACACTTAATGGAATAATAGAGTTTTTACGCACATATTCCGGGGGTGGAACCTTTTTACTGGTGCACAGAAAATCCAAATTTAGAACAGTTTATACCTGCCATTATCAAACTTTGGTTTCCAATAAATTTAAACTCCAGAAATTAATTTTTATACGCCCGTCGAAGACGGGACGTATTATGGGATCACCCGTGGCGTCCGGCGTCCGGTTGTCCACTTCTTTGTCTGGAGCATAACTCTGTCACTTGAAGTCCGATTGACTTTAAACTTGGCAATTATATTCTTCTCATCATTGCGGAGTGCAGTGCACAAGAACCATAACTCTACCTGGCCTATTTTTTGAGTTATTGCCCTTTGTTGTTTTTCAGACTTGAATCTTGTCCGGAGTATATCTCTTAAAGTATAATAGCTAGGATCTTGAAACTTCATGGGTGTATAGATCTCACCAAGGGGGAGTGCAGTGCACAAGAACCAT
This sequence comes from Fragum whitleyi, assembly GCA_948146395.1. Taxonomy (NCBI): domain Eukaryota; kingdom Metazoa; phylum Mollusca; class Bivalvia; order Cardiida; family Cardiidae; genus Fragum; species Fragum whitleyi. The sequence continues at coordinate 14,801,908 of OX411545.1, forward strand.
AACTCTACCTGGCCTATTTTTTGAGTTATTGCCCTTTGTTGTTTTTCATACTAGAATCTTGTCCGGAGTTTATCTCTAAAAGTAAAATAGCTAGGATCATGAAACTTCATGGGTGTATAGATTTCACCAAGGGGGGGGGGGGGGGTGCAGTGCACAAGAACCATAACTCTACCTGGCCTATTTTTTTAGTTATTGCCCTTTGTTGTTTTTCATACTAGAATCTTGTCCGGAGTATATCTGTAAAAGTATAATAGCTAGGATCATGAAACTTCATGGGTGTATAGATCTCACCAAGGGGGAGTGCAGTGCACAAGAACCACAACTCTACCTGGCCTATTTTTTGAATTATTGCCCTTTGTTTTTTTTCAGACTTGAATCTTGTCCGAAGTTTATCTCTTAAAGTTAAATAGCTAGGATCATGAAACTTCATGGGTGTATAGATCTCACCAAGGGGGGGGGGGGGGGGGTGCAGTGTACAAGAACCATAACTCTACCTGGCCTATTTTTTGAGTTTTTGCCCTTTGTTGTTTTTAGACTTGAATCTTGTCCGGAGTATATCTCTAAAAGTATAATTGCTAGGACCATGAAACTGCATGGGTGTATAGATCTAACCAAGGGGCAGTGCAGTGTACAATAACCATAATTCTACCTGGCCTATTTTTTGAGTTATTGCCCTTTGTTGTTTTTCAGACTTGAATCTTGTCCGGAGTATATCTGTAAAAGTATAATAGCTAGGATCATGAAACTTCATGGGTGTATAGATGTCATCAAGGGGGAGTGCAGTGTACAAGAACCATAATTCTACCTGGCCCTTTTTTTGAGTTATTGCCCATTTTTGTTTTTCATACTAGAATCTTGTCCGGAGTATATCTCTAAAAGTATAATAGCTAGGATAATGAAACTACATGGGTGCAAAAAATATTCATTCAAAATAACCTCAGTTCTATTCAAACCCCCAGTTAATACTAAGCAGTGTGACGGGCGTATCTTGTGACAATTTGGCACCTTGTTATCTAGATGCTTAACTTAATTGACATCTCTAAAATATGTATATTTTATTATACAGTGTTCTCGCATTATCTCAAGAGGGCGAAAACTTGAATTCATGCAAAAGCTCGAGCTCGCCTTCTGGTCCCGACGCCTCTTTATCTATTTTCTTGTTGGTGATTACTGCACTTACTCGAACGGGCCATTGCTCAATCGCTGGAGCAGCAATCTCAGTCCCGTGGTCAAATTTTACTGCATTCTCTCAAGCAAAGGGGTTCGCACCTTTCTGACATTTGTTTGTTTGGCATCAAAATTAACTTACAGTGCGTATTTGTAATAATGTAATTTCATCCCATCGTGAAGAATACCTTTAGGCCTACTCAAAGGGTATTGACGATTAAGATGACTTGTTTTCACACCTTTTTGTATGCCACACTGATTCAATTTAAGGGTGTAAATGACGGGAATTTGATGATTAGAAAATAATTTAGAGACTCGAAACAATCATAAAACATATGAACATTTATTTCGAAAGAAATGCTCTTTATCATTTTGAAAGTCTTTCGAAAATCATCCTCGCAAGTAATTCAGCAATTTATTCATCTTTATAACGAATGATAGTGATCATTGGCCACCAAAACATCATAACTACAATTTTTTCAGCTGTAGTTTCAATGTTTGGTCACCAATCAACAGTGTTCGGTCCAAAAACGTGGTTAAAGAAAATGTGTAAATTTTAAATTGTCTTGAATTCCGTTTCACCTTTAATTTTTTATCTTCTGGACAAAACTTTTTGATACATCCCAGAAAAAATAAAAAAAAGTTTGTAATCTTCCTTCTTTGTTTATAGATACGATATTTTAGGAAACACCATATTTTAGGAAACACCCTTACAATTTTATATTTGAGGTACCGAGGAAATTAGCTCTAAGGAAAACACTGTGAGAAAAGAAGGAATTGCCTGCAACCTTGCCTATCTTCTGACTGATATAAAATCTAAGAAAAGGCTATTCAGCAACGATAGATACGAAATATTATAAGGAAGAAATAATATGCTTGTTGAAGTGCCTCTCATTAATATCGCCAAATCTAAACTTTTGTCATTTAAAATCTAAACTATGGCCTATGTACTGAATACAGACACCACTTACAATGATGTCGACACCTTCATCGATTTTCGCAGATTTTTCTCTTTTCAACCCGTACGATTTGATCTATTAAATTGCCCGATTCAACAAATTGTTTAAATCAGAGTTATTTATTTCATAAAACTATTCTTCTGGGGGTATTTTACATTGGTACTGCATATTTTGAAGGCAAATTATGCATAGGTAGGTTTGAAAAGAAGTGAAACGAAACGTCTTCATAGAGAACAATTTAGCTCACTGCATAGTCTGCATTACCTCGAATCATGCGATGACTCGAGCAATTTGGACGGTCCGGAGTGTGTTCGAGCTATTGCAAGACCACTGTATATACATGTATCTTCAAGTAATATTATACTGCTCTTACTTATCTTGCTCAAGTAACCATCAATTTCTACAATGACATGTACCAGTTTACTTTCTTTTCTGGTTAAAAGTGTAAATTTTGAGTGTCAGATCATTCTGTAAATAGTTCATTGATTGTGTACTCTAGTACAGAAATCAAATTTCCGATATGAAATTTTTAAACTTTAGAACATTCTTTTATTCATACTAATTGCTTGTATAAGATATTTTTCTGCAGTATTTCTGATGTTATGCCTCAATTCATCTGAAGCAAATAGTAACAATGAAACCGGGGTTGAAATTAATACAAGATGGGATCTCATGCACTGGAAAGGTAAATTTCTGTTATGTATAATTTATTAGAGTAAATCTGAGCTATTGTGTCTTTGATCACTTTGGTGTCGTTTGCAATGACATTGGCCTAGTTTTCCTTGTCAATGGTTTAGCGTGAAACAGTTGTAACTGCCTTTTAACATATAGGCAGTTACAACTGTTTCATGCTGAGCCATCGATGTGACAAAATCAAACCTAAGGCCTTGGTCATATCTCTGATGTTTTTGAGAATATATCGTTATGTTTTTCCTTTTTAACTTTTTAAGTGCATTATAGTGTATAAGAAATATAGGATCTGTCATAAAAATTTGATTAAGACAAGCTGATCGTAATAGGGTCTAGAATAGAAATGTTATTAAACTAGCGTAATAACTTTTCTTTTTAAGACTCAGTTAAGATCAGCTTGTCAGAAAAAAATGAGTTCTTTTTCTCACATAACATCAGTTATATATATGTTAAAACCCATTTTGAGAGTGCAAAAATTCAAATGTATACCTTCCATGATGCAAGGCTATTTTTAAGGATAAGTCAACTTCATTTGATTGTTTAGTTTCAGCTGGTGACATCTAATTAAACAAGAGTGCCATCGTCACAAAATACGCCGCCACATTTCTGCTGTTTCACAGAAATAATTGTAGACACTACTTATTTTGACAGAACCAAATTGAAAATGACCAAGTTTCATTTAAATCAAGACAAAAAGTTAGGAGGAGTTGCCTTCACAAGGCTGCAATTTCAATAAGCCCCAGGCACTAAGTTTTAAGGGGGCATAATTCAGGGAAATAAATGAGCCATAAAATCCTTGATCCATGTACATCTCTAAATTATGGTGATGACATTGACCAAGTTTCATTTAAATAAAGACAAAAAGTAAGGAGGATTTGTGTTCAAAAGGCTGCAATTTCAATAAGCCCTAGATACTAAGTTTTTAAGGGGCATAACTCAGGCAAAAATCAACAAACCATAAAATCCTTCCTTCATGCACATCTACCAATTGAGGTGATAACATTGACCAAGTTTCAAGAAGATCCAGCCAGAAACTTAGGAGGAGTTGCGTTGACAAGAAAAGTGGACTTAGAGACTAAGTTATCAAGGGGCATAACTCAGGCAAAAATTAACGAACCAAAAAAATCCTTCCTTCATGCACATCTACCAATTGAGGTGATAACATTGACCAAGTTTCAAAAAGACCCAGCCAGAAACTTAGGAGGAGTTGCGTTGACAAGAAAAGTGGACCCAGAGACTAAGTTATCAAGGGACATAACTCAGGCAAAAATCAATGAACCGTTGACAAGAAAAGTGGACCCAGAGACTAAGTTATCAAGGGGCATAACTCAGGCAAAAATCAATGAACCCTAAAATCCTTCTTTCATGCACATCTACCAATTGAGGTGATTACATGGTGATAACATTGACCAAGTTTCAAACAGATCCAGCCAGAAACTTAGGAGGAGTTGCGTTGACAAGAAAAGTGGACCCAGAGACTAAGTTATCAAGGGGCATAACTCAGGCAAAAATTAACGAACCATAAAATCCTTCCTTCATGCACATCTACCAATTGAGGTGATAACATTGACCAAGTTTCAAAAAGATCCAGCCAGAAACTTAGGAGGAGTTGCGTTGACAAGAAAAGTGGACCCAGAGACTAAGTTATCAAGGGACATAACTCAGGCAAAAATCAATGAACCATAAAATCCTCCTTCATGCACATCTACCAATTGAGGTGATAACATTGACCAAGTTTCAAGAAGATCCAGCCAGTAGTTTAGGAGGAGTTGCGTTGACAAGAAAAGTGGACGTACGGACGGATGGATGGACGGACGGATGGACGGACGGACAGACGGAGAAGATGACGCCAATATACGTCCGCCTCCGGCGGCGTATAAAAACTCAAGTTTTGCTAAAGTTGATAGAAACTTTTTGTATTAAAATCAACTCTTTGATAGGGATTTTTTTCTGAAATAGGGGTATTGTTTTTGATTTTGAGAGAAGAATGGGGCCCAATATCAGCTCAAAAAATGTCAAATGTCAAACAAATTTTAAATTTACAGAAAACTGTGCATATGAAATGAGACATCATAAAGAACATGCAAACAAGTAAGTAATGAATATTATTTTAAGTCACAGCAATTAGTCTTGTTTTTTAGCTCTACTGGCTGAAAGACCAGCGGGCTATTGTTATGATAATGTGTCTGGTGTCTGAGCGCCTGTTATCTTTTACTTTTAAAGTCTGCTCCTCAGAAACTACTGGATGGATTTCGATTGATCATTCCAGAAGTATGGTCATTTGGGTGACCCTTTATCAGATTCCTTCAAAGTATTTTAATCAGTTGAAAATCATGGCTTGAATGGGCAGGGCTAATTCTTAGAACCTGTTGTTTGGATATCAACAAAATTTTACTTGGGTAATCTGGTTAGCCCTTTATCAGACTGCCCAAGTTATTGAGATCTTATGAAACAAAAATTTTGGCAGAGGTCATATTTCCAATGTTTATTCTCTGTGACAAGACCTTTCAGCAGATACCAGAATCAAGGTCATCCATCAAGGTCAAGGTCATATTGTCAAGGACATTTACTTTCAAATATGTCTCTTACAATTTACTAAAATTTCTTTTAACTTCACATAAATGTTTAGTGTTCCTGGTAATGTTAATTTCACATTTCGACATTATGAAGCTGTATAATGCTTACAAGAAGCTTAATGCTATGTAGCTTTACATACGTATATTCTTTTTTTTTTAAATAATCAGGCTAAATAAGCTATTCTAGTAAGAGTCTTTATTTATGGTATGTTTGCATTTTTCATTGCTTTTTTTTAGCTCACCTGAGCACGAAGTGCTCAAGGGAGCTATTGTGATCGATCGTTGTCCGGCGTCCGTCTGTCCATCTGTCCGTCTGTCCGTCACGGCGTCAACTTTTTCTTTAAATGACATCTCCTCCTAAATTTATGGGTCAAAATCAACCAAACTTGGCAGAAATATTCCTTGGGTGGTCCCTTATGAAAATTGCTCAAATGGAAAGGATCCGTGCCATATCACAGGAAAAGGGGCCTTAACGACAAATTTCTTGTTTTCACTCTAGAAGCCACAAATATGGTCCAATCTTCATGAAACTTGGTCAGAATCTTTGTTAGGTCATGAGGATGAAGTCTATTGAAAATAGGAAGGATCCGTGCCATTTCACAGAAAAAGCAGCCTTAATGACAATTTTGTCAACAATATCTTTAAACGACATCTCCTCCTAAACTTATGGGTTAAAATCAACCAAACTTGGCAGAAATATTCCTCGGGTGGTCCCTTATGAAAATTGCTCAAATGGAAAGGATCTGTGCCATATCACGGGAAAAGGGGCCTTAATGAAAAATTTCTTGTTTTCACTCTAGAAGCCACAAATACGGTCCAATCTTCATGAAACTTGGTCAGAATGTTTGTTAGGTCATGAGGATGAAGTCTATTGAAAATGGGAAGGATCCGTGCAATTTCACAGAAAAAGCAGCCTTAATGACAATTTTGTCAACAATATCTTTAAACGACATCTCCTCCTAAACTTATGGGTTAAAATCAACCAAACTTGGCAGAAATATTCCTTGAGTTGTCCCTTATGAAAATTGCTCAAATGGAAAGGATCTGTGCCATATCACGGGAAAAGGGGCCTTAATGACAAATTTCTTGTTTTCACTCTAGAAGCCACAAATATGGTCCAATCTTCATGAAACTTGGTCAGAATGTTTGTTAGGTCATGAGGATGGAGTCTATTGAAAATGGGAAGGATCCATGCCATATTACAGAAAAAGGCGCCTTAACGACAATTTTGTCAACAATATCTTTAAACAACATCTCCTCCTAAACTTTTGGGTCAAAATCAACCAAACATGGCAGAAATATTACTTGGGTTGTCCCTTATGAAAATTGCTCAAATGGAAAGGATCTGTGCCATATCACGGGAAAAGAGGCCTTAATGACAAATTTCTTGTTTAGACTCTAGAAGCCACAAATATGGTCCAATTTTCATGAAACTTGGTCAGAATGTTTGTTAGGTCATGAGGATGAAGTCTATTGAAAATGGGAAGGATCGGTGCCATATCACAGGAAAAGGCATCTTAATGACTATTTTTTTGTTTACTCTCTAGAAGCCACAAATATGGTCCAATCATCATGAAACTTTGTCAGAATGTTTGTTATGTCATGAGGATGAACTCATTTGAAAATGGGAAGTATACGTGCCATATCACGGGAAAAGGGGCCTTAATGACAATTTTCTCGTAAGAACTCAAAACGCCACAAATAAAGTCCAATCTTCATGAAACTTGATCAAAATGCTTGCCAGGTCACAAGAATGAACTCTGTTGAAAATGGGAAGGTTCATGCCATATAGTAGGAAATGGAGTCTTAATGATAATTTACTTGAAATATCAGGTGAGCGATTTAGGGCCCTCAGGGTCCTCTTGTTAGGAAAAAACACACATTTTAGTGGTCAAGGTAAAATATATTAAACCCTTTATCCCATGATTGACTCTTGGATTTTCTTCAAAAATAGTGTTCAGAGTAAACCTCTAAAAGAGAACCTCTGAAAGAGTGGTTGCACCGAATTTAAAGGATTTTTTTATGAAAAACCCCAATGATTATTTGACTTTCAGATTCTAGCCTGTGAGATTCCTTAGGTGTTTTTTTTTTGAATTCCGATTTCTTCAAAGCCAAACTCTCAAACTAAGGTAGCATTCAATAAGAATGTTTTTGTTCAATTATGGTACACAATTTGGTGACAAAGCCTTGTTCAGGGAGCATAATCCATCTCTGACAGCTCATATTTTTATTTTTTCATAATTTTGGAACTGTATTTTGAGAAAATAAGGTTTGTTGAGAAAATTGAAAATGGGAATATAAGAGAGCTATGTTTAGAAAAAATAGAAATATATTCATATTGATTAGGGAAAATATTCTTAGTGAAAAATCATCTTTTGAAAATATTACTTTTGAACTTTAATTTTATTTATCATGTTTGAAAAGAGATTAAAATAAGACCTCACTAGGCAAATTAGTATATTCTGGTTTTAGTGTTTATTTTATAACTTCAGCTCTGGACATCCAGAAGACTGGGAGCTGTGGTATTCAAGTGAATGTAGATACATAGATAATTTCACTGTAAGTCCCATCTTTTTATTCTCTTCAATGCCTCAAGACAACTTGAAGGAGTAATACTTTTTAGTTCACCTGAGCACAAAGTGCTCAAGGTGAGCTATTGTGATCATGCAATGTCCGTCAGTCGTGTGTCGTGCGTCGTCCACAATTTCTTTAAACATCTTCTCCTCCTAAACCAGTGGGCCAATCCTGATGAAACTTGGCAGGGATGTTCCTTGGGTCAAGCTCTACCAAAGTATTTCAAATAAATGAAATCCACCCTTAACTTTCCCTTTACCCTTAACAAAAAGGTTGAAAATAGGAAAATCTTCAAAAAATCTTCTTCTCTGAAACCAAAAAGCAGACAGCTTTTATATTTGGTATGTAGCATCATCTAGTGAACCTCTACCAAGCTTGTTCATATCAAGATCCTGGGGTCATATTTGGGCTCCACCCGGGTGCAACCCTTTCTACATAGAATCAAAGAGCGAAAATCTTTAAAAATCTTCTTCTCTGAAACCAGATGGCTGACAGCTTTCATATTTGGTATGTAGCATCATCTAGTCAACCTCTACCAAGTTTATTCATATCAAGACCCTAGGGTTATATTTTGGCTCCATACCGGGCGCATCACTTTTAGCTCTTCTGAGCTCGAAGGGTTAAAAAATGAAAATCTCCAAAATTCTTTTTCTCTGAAACCAGAAAGCAGACAGCTTTCATATTTGGTATGTAGCATCATCTAGTGGACTTCTACCAAGTTCGTTCGTATCAAGACCCTGGGTTCATATTTGGGCTCCACCCGGGCGCATCCCTTTTAGCTCTTCTGAACACGAACGGTAAAAAAAGTATAATCTTCAGAAATCTTCATCTCTGAAACCAGAAAGCAGGCAGCCTTCATAGTTAGCATGTAGCATCATCTAGTGGTCCTCTACCAAGTTTGTTCATATCAAGACCCTGCAGTCACATTTTGGCTCCACCTGAGTGCATCCCTTTTTACATAGAATCAAAGAGCAAAAAGACATATCCTTCATGCTCTTGGCTGAAAATATTCAATGGTATTGATCTTGTGTAGAAATTATCACTTTGTTGACATCTGCTTATTTAATTAATGTGATGTCCCAGGGATCAAAGAGACTCAGGTGAGCAATCTAGGACCATCATGGTCCTCTTTGTTAAGAGTTATGCCCCTTTATCAACATAGAATTTTGGCATTATCCAGCACCTGCAGCCGAGTATTACACCCATATGCTCTTGTTTATATACACACAACAACTTTTGTATGGTTGAGATCTGAAATTTTGACAAATAGAGAAGATGAAGAAAAATTCTCCAAATATTTGTTTAGAAACAAGTGGCAATATTGTATGACCAAGGTGTCCATAGGACAGCTTATTTGAAGGATAAAGGAGTCTTGTCTTCAAAAGAAGGAGTCTTGGAATTCTAAAGTCCCTATGGTGTCAAACCCCTAATGATTATTCTGAATTTTGACATTTTACATTTCTAATGTTCACCATGTAAAGACAACGACTTATATGGGCATCTGCACAGTCTCACCAGTCTTACCATGTGCTTTGTAGATAGATACAGTCTCATTTAGCAGCTTTAGACAGACATTTATCCTTCTAGTTTCACCATCTGGTTGTCTGGGCTGCTCAATGTCTCTGTCTATCATACAGACAAGAAATAGTTGGAAATGTCACCACACCATGACCAGGGTTCTTAAAAAAAAAAAGATGCAACATTTGTGAGTATAAGACACAAGTATAAGAAGCCTGAACCCTGAAAACTATCTGATGGGAGTCCCATTGACCTTCTTGTGATCAACTTCAGAAAAGAATTGAAGACAGTTCAATTCTTTTCTCAAGTTGAACCCCAAATATTCATGTATATAGCCTAAACTTTCTTTAACTTCAACCAGAAAATAGCTCCTAGTTTACATATAAAAACATATAAGCACAATCATTGTTGAGAAAAATAGACTTTATCTAAAGCAGGGACTCCCAAACATTGAAAAAGCACTCCTAACATCCCAATTGCTGAGTGCTTTGAACCCCATTTTGTTTAAAGTCAGAGTAAAACCCTGGTTACACACGCAAGGATCAACGCAAACACCAGTCCTCAGGCCAGAGACCTCTGGATTTTAGGGAGGACTTGTAGATGCTACCATGCTGCAGGTCCTGCAGGTTAATGGAAGAACCAAGTATTTCAAATCTGTCCAGTTTTTAAAGATAATTGCCTTTCCAATACTAAAATTTGCATTACCATATGGAAAGTATTGTAGAAAAAGAAGAAATTGCTTTTCAGAAACAATTTATTTTTTTACAACAATGTTTTCCTTGCAATTTATCCAAAATCGAACATGTATTTTTTATGCAGGACCTGTTGTTGTCAGGGAGGACCTGTTATATTTCAGGCTTAAAGGTCCTACAGGCTGGTGGTAAAAAGTAGTTAGTGTCAAACCCTGTACACAGGCTCTTTTTTCTTTTTCATTGACAGATCAGTAGACTGAGCACAGAGGAGATATTTCACTGGATATACTGGTCTGATGGAGATAGTGCAGGTGTTAGAATGCTGATTGATGAAACTGATGGAATCTCTGATGAGGCTCTCAAAACCCTGATTCTTAATATCACAAATATTCCTCATTCTTTGGTAAAGAAAAACTGTTTTAGATTTAACCCTTGTCATGCTGAACCCATACCATTCCTGCTTCGTCAGGAGCTATAGACAAACATCAGCCTGCACATATGTGAAGTCTGATGTTAGTCTACACCACCTGTTTCTCACTTACAAACCAGAATTGTCAATAGATTTAGTTTTTCAAATAAAAATTGACTTACAGTTGGAACTTTTAGTGCTTTTTGCCCTTTGATTTTTATGAACATTTTTAGCCAAAATTCATTCAGCATGACAAGGGTTAAGATATAGTTAACCAGTCTGCTGATCATAGCATTTTCCTGTTGTACATTAAGCTTTGGAAGATGGTATACACTAAGATCAGCCTGAACAGATATGCAGTCTGATCTTTGTCTACACTGCCTTGCAGCCTTCTTTTTAATTATCATGCAAAAACCTTAAGCCGGATTGTTTGAAATGTGCAAAATTGACAATTCATTAGAAACAGAATTTAAGTTCAGCAGGATACTAAGGGTTACCTTCGATTACACAAAGTCTTACCATATTACTTTTAGATTATAACTAGGTTGTTAAACAAAAAAAAAGTCAAATATAATTGTATTTGCTAAATAAACTTTAACTTTGTTTCATTTCTCTGATATTATCTTAGACAATTAATTTTTGCAATATGATGTGACAATCCCTCATTTAACAGTTGGGCAATAATTTGACATGACATAGAAAAAGGCTTTCATGTCGAATTTCCTATGTATGCAACCAGTGTACATTTATGCGTGGATTTCCATGAAACTTTCATAGACTGGTCTTCACCATGTGACCAAGCATAAAAACATGTCATGTCTTTTTCCATGAATCTTATTACGCCATGTCAATGAAGAGAAGGCCTAATTGTAAAATTCCTTCTTCATAGTAGCCAGTTGTTCCTGATGAATACAAGTGGAATGCAGGAGATATTTCTTCTCTTAAATATTATCTTACTAACATGTAATTAATATCTACATGAATATTTAAACATTATTTCTCTTTTTCATAAAGTCCAGTGGTAAACTTGGAGCATTTGCTACACTAGGAGAGGCATATTTTCAACGTCTAGGAATACTGCATAACCTGACAGTTTCTGATGTCACTGAGTTTGGTCCCTACTTTGTGTCCCTACTACCCTCACATTATTATGGAACTATGTCAGATGAACTATTTGATTATGTGTAAGTTTTAGATAATTGACAATAGACGCAGATTATATTATCAATGGCTCAGTGTGAAACAATAGTAACATATAGGCAGTTAAAAATATTTTGCGCCGAGCCATTAATATGTGGGTTTGTAAACTCTAACTTAAATATTTGCCCCTTACAAACAGCAGAACTAATTTCAAATAAATGTCACAGGATTAATGATTGTGAGATTCTGTACATGATTTTTAGATTATTTGATCAGATGAAAAATAAAGCTTTTTAGGGCTGGGTTTATTTCCTGTTTACTGAAAAGTGACTTTCTCTGAAATGAAAAATGATGTATTTCTAACAAGTAATGATGATTGGTTATTTTTTTTTTTTACCTGAGCCCTAGGAAAATTAAAGCAAACTTCGGGTGATCAAATTGATATGTTTATTTATGTTTGTGACCTATTGTTGTATATATTATATGTGAATTGACTTTGTGTGACGATGTACTTTGTACAAGTCAAAAAATAAATTTTTCTGTCTGTCTGATATTATTCTTAGGCATTTAGTCTGTAAAAAAATTTGTGTGTAGATAATTTCAATTAAGAAGGGAAAAAATGAGACTAATTATTATTGCAAATCAGGGGCCTGTTTTACTTAATACGAAAAATTAATAATAAGTCAAAATCATAATTTGTACCTGGTATTTTCATTCATTGTCAAATTCTGCTTTGTAATATCTTGTTGGAATCATCTTTAGAAGACAATTCCAATGAGATGATGCAATGCAGAATTCCATATTTAGTTACTACTGTAGAAGCAACTTTAATTTTTGACTTGTGCTAAAAATGATCACAAGATGTTTAGTAAAACAAGCTCCAGGTGCTCAAGCACCTCCAGTTTAAAAACCACGTTAATGTCTTGTAAAGAAAAGTAACTTAAGTGCATCTCTTGAATTACCATTAATTTTGCATCAAAATCTTAGATTTTAGTTGTAAACGAATGGGACATTGGTTGTTTTATGTGGTTTATTGAGAAATGATAATAGATTATCACTTGATATACTCACTGCCTTATCAGTGAAATTATCAAAATTTATACTCAGCTTTCGTTCGTTTCACCCTATCCAACTTCATCTAAAAGGAGCCCCAAAAGTGACATAACCTTGAACGTTGCATACCAATCACGTGCAAGATGACATGCTTTAAGAAATTTGTCATAAAAATTTCAGGTTTTGTCTCATTTTGCATTGAAGAAATAGGACAATTGTTGGTATTTCGAGCAAGATCAATTGATATTTCAGTTTGTGAACAACAAAAGCTTTTATTTTCGTCTGTGAAAATATAGCTTTTGTTGTTCACTCAATAGAAAAACAAATTAGTTCGATCTTATACTATAACAAATGCTTTTCCCCTATAAAATTTGTGGGATTGACACAGTTGTCAAGAACTTCTTATTGAGACCCTCCTTTTATTTTTCATACACAAAAATATTTAAATAGCTACATTCTATTAATTTATATAATTATTTCTGCAGCCTCCTACTACAGGATACAGAAAATGAAAAACAAAGGGCCTACTATGCTGCCAAACATGCTGCTGTAGGTATCATACAATTCTTCAAATTGATATCAATCTTCTTGTTTAAAACCAGACCATCTTAATGACAATTGCCAGAGTAATACAAGGTTCAAATCTTTTTTTTCAAGTCTGTAACTTTCAAGGGAGATAATACAGAATATTTTTTTATACGCCCGAAGGGTTGTATTATGTTATGGCCTCGGTCGTCCGTTTGTCTGTCCATCCGTCCGTCTGTCCGTCCGTTAGCAATTTTTTGTGTGCGCAACTCCTCCTAAACTATCAATGGGAATGAGCTGAAACATGACACAAATACTCCCTATGATGTCTAGTTGTGCATAAGACCTTTGAAATTCAAAATCGCTCCAGGCATTCTTTAGAAATCTTGAATTATCTGCCCTTGAATATAACAAAAATCACTGTTTTGTGTGTGCACAACTCCTCCTAAACTATCAATGGGAATGAGCTGAAACTACACACAATTACTCTCTATGATGTGTAGTTGTGCATAAGACCTTTGAAATTCAAATCGCTCCAGTCATTCCTAAGAAATCTTGAATTATCTGCCCTTGGATTTAATGAAAATCACTATTTTTGTGTGCGCAACTCCTCCTAAACTATAAATGGGAATGCGCTGTAACTACACACAATTACTCTCTATGATGTCTAGTTGTGCATAAAACCTTTGAAATTCAAATCACTCCAGTCATTCCTGAGAAATCTTGAATTATCTGCCCTTGAATTAAACAAAAACCACTGTATTTTGTGTGCAACTCCTCCTTAAATGTCAATTGAAATGAGCTGAAACTAGACACAATTACTCTTTATGATGTCTAGTTTCGCATAAGACTTTTCAATTCAAAATGCTCCAGTCATTCTTGAGTTATCTTGGATTATCTGCCCTTGAGTTGATGAAAAACAAAATTTCTTGTCAGCTCATTTTCTCCTACATTTTGGATGGGAATGAAAGGAATCTTGCCATAATGACTCTGTAGGTTGTGCTTAGGACTAAATATATTTTCATATTTAAAGTAGTTCCTGATTTTTCTGCCCTTTGCTTCACAAAGTAGTTTAAATTTACAGATTTTTTTGTGCGTGTGTGTGCACAACTCCAACAAATTTATTTGGATTGAAATGAATCTTGCCATAATGCAACCCTGATATTTGGTTATGCATAAGACTTCATAAATTCAAAAAGCTTGGGTCTTTCTTGTATTATCTGCCCTTGAATTGATTGAAATTCACTATATTTCTTTTGTGAGCAACTTGTCACACTTTGAATTGGAATGAACTGAAACTTGCAAAATAACTTTGGCATATAGTTGTGCATAAAATCATTTTCAATTGACACTCAACAGGTCATACTATGTTATGGTACCAGTTGTCTGTCTGTCTGTTTGAAATATTTTTAGCTATCATCCAAGCTGATGTTACTGACAAGCCAAGGTTACTGACAAGCCCCATCGGGCGTATATGCGCCGCTCTGCGAAGCTCTTGTGTTAGAAATGTACAACTTAACCATCTCCACATCTATTGATTCATAATGTCATTGGAGACCAGAACATTGTCAACTCAATTTATTCAAGATCAAAAAGGAAATGCTTGAAATTTATGTGTCAATAGCTTTATCTCACATTTTATTTGCATAGTTCTCTATTTTGAGGGATCGGTACAAAACTATTGATAGTACAGGTCTATATATCTTTAGGCACTTACAGTAGTATAGCACCAAAACCGATATTTGTCCACATGTTTTGTTTGCCAAAAGATTGATCTCATGATTAGATATGATTGCGATTGGTAACTCTAACTGTTATATTACAGCACCTGTGTTCTAGCTTTTTCACTTTTGTTATTCTAGGCAGATAGTGGCTCACAATTTAATGGCACCATAGATTTCATCAATGGTGTCACATATCACCATCTGGTATGGGTAGACCCACAGAGACTCAGAGCTTTATGTAGACGAGCATTTTCACAGTACAAACATTTCAACAACCTAACAACAACAGACCTAGACAAATTCAGATACCATATACAATGTGCCCCTCCTGCAGAATGTAGTAATCTGCCTAATGATTGGGTAAGTCTTAGAGGATAACTTGATGGATCAGCCCGAAACAGTTGTAACTGCCTATAAACATATAGGCAGTTACAACTATTTTGAGGTGAGCCATCTTATTGTTTGTTTCATGGTACAATGGATTTATCCTTCACTGAGTGAAAAAAATAAGTTTTCCTTTTAAAAAGTAACACATAAACTTCATGATAAGTTGTTATTTTTAGCTCGAATTTTTGTACAATAGCGGGGCTAGTCCGGTCATCCGGGTGTTGACGTTGGCGTCCGCGAAATGCTTTGGTTAAGTTTTAACATGCAAGTGTTTAAAATTTCTGTTTCTACGAAAGCTATTGCTTTGAATCTTTGCACATGCTTTTGTGACCATAATATCAGCCACTAAACAAAGATTCATTTACTGTCATAAAAAGCAATAATATTGAATTAAATGACTGTTGTATGTGTAAAATTATGTGTTACATTTTTACAATAAAATTACTGACCTAGGTCAATAATTTTTTATGCTTCTGAAGAGAAATCTTTTCTCAAGATAGGTAAATACATATTTACATTTCTTTCAAAGGTTAACATTAAAAAGACTTATGTATATTATTACGTGACACTTCATGCAAAAAGGGACCATCTGGGTAGTGCGTAAAGTGTTGATCCTAGTCGGACTGCGCTGACTGTGTAGACTGACTAGCATCATAACTTTTCGCTTTTACTCATCTTCCGAATCTAGAACAATAAATCTACCTTTCTGTGAAAGATTTTTAAAAATTCTACCTCTGGTCGGCCTGTACTAGAACCAATCTTTTTTTTTCAAATGTTTCTTTTACATAGTTTCCAGATGGTTCCTATTTGTGTGATGGATCGCTTATATATTAAGTCCAGTCTTTGACTCCCATCTAGTTTCATGTGTATGCTTTTTAGGTGCAGGACAACCTAGATGTAATGATAGATCTACCATTTAATTGCCATTACACAAGAGATACAAATGAATGGTATAAAAGATCTTCAGAACTCTATTCTACTGGAAATATATGTGGTAGATACATTGCTAAAAAGACTATAGAAGGGGGAAGTAATCCATTAAACCTCTCTACGCCAGCAGATATTTTCAGGTAAAACTTGGCATTTTATAGCTCCACTGGACAAAGTCCTGTAGGGATATTGTGTTGACCAAGTGTCCATCGTGAGACTATCAGTCTATATTACCTTTTACTTCAAACATCTCTGAAACTACAAGACAGCAATAAAGGTTGTTGATACACAATAGTTCAGCAACGTTTAGGAAGTCATTAACTTTAACAGTGTTAACCCATGTTTCCTAATAATTTTCATTAGAAAACCACGGTTAACATTGTGAAAGAACATGTTGGCGGAAATCTTGTTGAACTATTATGAGTCAACTGCCTAAACCAAATTTCACAAGAATAGTCCATTGGACATTTACAGTAAAAAAAAAGGTCCAATGTAGTGAATTATAAAAAGTTCTTCCCCTCTAAAAGTAATAGCCAGAATTCAAATACACTTCACATAAATTATCTTTTGTACTTTGTCTATCAGATTTATTCTTTATTATCATGCAATGAAGCCTGTATTGACCTGATATCACCTGTCTGATAACATAACATGATATCAGGCAGTCTATTTTTAGAAACAATTTGCATACTGTTTCACATGAATTTATTTGTTTTTTTTTTTAAGGTTTATCATGACCTTTTGCACTGAAAAATGATTGCATGATAAATAGAATAACATGTAAGTGTCTTGAAATATCAATGTTATAAAGGCTCGGCTGTGATAAATTATCCCGACTTGGCAAAGCCTCGTCATGATAAATTCTCCCAACCTTGACCTGATAACATAGTTATTTTTAGACACTAACACATTATTCTCTATAATTCTGATCGGGCTGATAACATGGGTGTTACTGGCTGTCAAGACACCTAAAATAGCTGCATATGGGGAATTATAGAAAGTTCTTCTCTGAAACTTTGTAAGAACACACTTCACTCAATATTTGACTAAAGGGACAGGGGCATTTTCTCAGAAAATTCAGGGCCCTTCAAAAAATCTAGTGGCTATTGGCAATTGGGTCCCTGATGGTCTTATTTGCTGATTTTGCAGAAATAATCCTTGAGACACGCTCTTTCATATTTCTTATTCTCTGAAACTGAAAATAGAATCAAAATTAAAATAAAAGAAATGAGACTTGGGAAGTGCTTTAACAGATTTCTTGCTATTAGTCATTTCTGGCTGTCGATACAGCTAAGATGTTATATACAGATTTCAAATAATTTGGACAAAATGATCAACATTATGTTACCATTTTCCAATCATCTTGGCTTTTGATATGCCTTAATATTCATGTTGGCCTTCACCCCCTGCTTACAAATCAACTTTTTATCTTAGCTGTTAATTTTATAAATCAATTTAACCCTTTCCTGTTTTACAAAATTTTGGACCTGTCCAAATTCAAAGGTTTTGCAGACGAAAATTTAAAGTGGATTTAATTTGAAAAATAACCACTCAGTAGGGTAGAAAATAGTGTAGAAAAAAAAGAAATTGCTTGTCAGAAGCAATTTCTTCTTTTTTTCACAATGTTTTCTCAATCATAAAATCACAGGCACGTAAAAAGCACGGATTAAACAGCAAAGGGTTAATGTTGATTTGTCATAAATTGTTTGTGCTTGAAGAGCATTACATGCTCAAGAGGTTCAGGCCCTCTATCATTCAAATCAAAATTAAGAAAAAAAAATTATAGACAAAGTAGGAATGTTGTTTAATGGATGTCCATCGGTTTGTTTTATCTTTCTGTCTTCGAAAAGCTTATCATGTAAACTATTTGACAAAATAAAACAAAAAAATCTTGCATTTTTAATTTTTCAAGTCTATTCAAGATTCTGCATTATATTTTTCATTGTAATAGATGCCATCAATAGACATCTGCAGATAGCACTGTCAAGGTCACCATCATGTGACAAAGATCAAGGTCATTTGTCGAGTTTAAAATTCTGAAACATTTTCTATTTTGGGGCATTTTTTTTACACATCTTGTTTTCTCTATCAAAGCCAATCATTCGTTTTGAGTTTAGATTTTTGAAATTTATAACAATTACATATTAAATACAAAAAGTAGGAACAAAAAAAGCTCATTAAAACATCAATGTTGCATTTTTTCTTTATTTCCAGAATGAAAGGTTTGATATATTGCATCCCAGACAGCTATGGTAGATCTGTCATAGATGCAGTGGGATGTGATGTGGCTAAAGGTGCTGCCTTAAAAGGATATTTATCTCCAGCTGTAAGTATTTTCATGCTCTTAAGGTAGTGGACCCTGTAATAGTTCCGCAATGTTTTGGAAGAAATGAACTTCAACAGTGTAAGCCAAGGTTTCCTAATGAAGTCATTAGGAAACCTCAGTTAACACTGCTAAAGTTTATGACTTCAGAAACCTTGCAGCACTATTACAGGTCCACTACCTTAAGAAGCATTCAAAGTACAAGTTTGCCAGTTTAAAAATTAATAAGATTGACTTCCTCGGTGGCCTAGTGGTGAAGGCACTTGTGACCTGGAGGTCTGTGGTTCAATCCCCACCATCACCTGGGTGTCTAACTGGCAATACACCTAATCCCAATTCGGAACATCACTTGGCCATTTCCATAAACTACAACATACCTTGGATGTAAGAAAGGGCGGAAGGGTATGTAACGAAATTATACATTTTGTTAGGCGGAAATAGTGTAAGAAATGGCGCTATCTTTAGATTGATATTTATTACAGTAAATAACAGCTGAAAAATCTTAATTTTTGAGAATGACAATCATTCTCAAAAATTAAGATTTTTAGCCATTATTTAAGATTCTAAAGTTATTTATATAGGGATACGATGGTTTCATGTCAGTGACTTTAAACGAGTAGCATTGGCAACGTCAAACGTTTTCACTCAAAGTTTCGAGGGCTAACGCCATTTTAACTGACGTCATCAAGTTTTTCCAAGGGGTTCCCGTAATTTTTGAAAATAGTCTGTTTATGTACATCCGAGGTTGATCATGAGATTGGCCAAGTGGTGTTCTGAATGACCTAATCACCAGTCAACACAGCCGCAGAATTGGGCAGTAGTCCCTGGGATGTGAGAACATCCAGATTGAGTGTTCGAGAGTGACTCAAGCTGTAAGCTTTCTTCATAATCACACTTAAACAGATTGATAATAACTAAGGATCTATGCCCATCTAATTCTAAATGATTAATTTTTATGCCCCCGTATCAAGAGATCAAGGCGTATTGTTTAACTCATGTCCATCTGTCTGTCCGTCCGTCTGTCTGTCCGTCCGTCCGTCTGTCTGTCCGAAAACTTAACCCGAAAAACTTAACCTTGCCAATATCTTCAAGCCTATTCAAGATACAAAGCTAATATCTCAATGATCCACATCCGCTGGTACCAAAGTCAAGGTCATGTGACAAGGTCAAGGTCATCTGTCAAGGTCAAACTTTGAAAAAAAAATGCCGTTACGGGGGCATTCGTGTTTCACAAACACATCTTATTCTGTTGGATATTACGATAGTACTTAACCATTGTAAGTGCCTATTATAGCTTTAGACACTAACAATAGTTTTGCACTGCCTCCACAAGTTACAATTTATAGTCAAGGTTTATGTCTGTTTTTTTTTATACGCCCGTCGAAGACGGGACGTATTATGGGATCACCCGTGACGTCCGGCGTCCGGGTGTCCGGGCGTCCGGCGGCGTCCACTTCTTTGTCCGGAGCATAACTCTGTCACTTGAAGTCCGATTGACTTCAAACTTGGCAATTGTATTCTTCTCATCATTGTGGAGTGCAGTGCACAAGAACCATAACTCTACCTGGCCTATTTTTTGAGTTATTGCCCTTTGTTGTTTGTCATACTAGAATCTTGTCCGGAGTATATCTCTAAAAGTATATTAGCTAGGATCATGAAACTTCATGGGTGTATAGATCTCACCAAGGGGGAGTGCAGTGCACAAGAACCACAACTCAACCTGGCCTATATTTTGAGTTATTGCCCTTTGTTGTTTTTCAGACTTGAATCTTGTCCGGAGTATATCTCTAAAAGTATGATAGCTAGGATCATGAAACTGCATGGGTGTATAGATCTCACCAAGGGGGAGTGCAGTGCACAAGAACCACAACTCTACCTGGCCTATTTTTTTAGTTATTGCCCTTTGTTGTTTTTCATACTTGAATCTTGTCCGGAGTATATATCTAAAAGTATAATAGCTAGGATCATGAAACTGCATGGGTGTATAGATCTCACCAAGGAGGAGTGCAGTGCACAAGAACCACAACTCTACCTGACCTATTCTTTGAGTTATTGCCCTTTGTTGTTTTTCATACTTGAATTTTGTCCGGAGAATATATCTAAAAGTATAATAGCTAGGATCATGAAACTGCATGGGTGTATAGATCTCACCAAGGAGGAGTGCAGTGCACAAGAACCACAACTCTACCTGACCTATTCTTTGAGTTATTGCCCTTTGTTGTTTTTCATACTTGAATCTTGTCCGGAGAATATATCTAAAAGTATAATAGCTAGGATCATGAAACTGCATGGGTGTATAGATCTCACCAAGGAGGAGTGCAGTGCACAAGAACCACAACTCTACCTGACCTATTTTTTGAGTTATTGCCCTTTGTTGTTTTTCAGACTTGAATCTTGTCCAGGGTATATCTCTAAAAGTATAATAGCTAAGATCATAAAACTTCATGGGTGTATAGATCTCACCAAGGGGGAGTGCAGTGCTTAAGAACCATAACTCTACCTGGCCTATTTTTTGAGTTATTGCCCTTTGTTGTTTTTCATACTAGAATCTTGTTCGGAGTATATCTCTAAAAGTATAATAGCTAGGATCATGAAACTGCATGGGTGTATAGATCTCACCAAGGAGGAGTGCAGTGCTTAAGAACCACAACTCTACCTGACCTATTTTTTGAGTTATTGCCCTTTGTTGTTTTTCATACTAGAATCTTGTCCGGAGTATATCTGTAAAAGTATAAGAGCTAGGATCATGAAACTTCTTGAGTGTATAGATGTCATCAAGGGGGAGTGCAGTGTACAAGAACCATAATTCTACCTGACCTATTTTTTGAGTTATTGCCCATTGTTGTTTTTCATACTTTAATCTTGTCCGGAGTATATCTCTAAAAGTATAATAGTATGTGGGTGCCAAAAATATTCATTCTAAATAACCTCAGTTCTATTCAAACCCCCAGTTAATACTAAGCAGTGTGACGGGCGTATCTTGTGACAATTTGGCACCTTGTCTCACTATGTTCTTTACTACAGTCCTTTCATTTGCATCATCATCTCTGTCCATCCATCAATACATTAATCTGTACTTGACTCCAGTCCTTTGGTAAGACAACACCTCCAGCAATTATGGACATAAAGGATATTGAATGAGTGATCATGGAATATCAAATTTATTACAAGTTATGTGCAAACAGTTAAAAATGAGGTTCTTGAGAGTTTTTATCAATTTTAGATGGCTGGTTTAATGGATTGGGTATTTTATGAATGCAAATTTGATAATGAATTTATAATATGACTGGATTTTTTGCCATGAGTAGACTTGAAATTTTTGAAATTCATTTATATAAATTTTCTTGTATTACGTATAATGCTGTTTATTAAATGATGTCATCTAATCAATTATGGTGTCATTTTCATGACAACATTTTAGCATAAGTAAACGCTCTATTCTCATTTGCATAGTTTTTCCACTAATGTAATAACACCTGTGTATTATTAAAATATCAAAATATCAACAGGGATATTTCACTCTCACGCTGTATGTCATATTATAAATATGAGTTTGTGTGTCACAATTTTCCAACAATTTGACATGTGGATGAAGTGCAATTATTGATCAGCCTAGACAACTATGTAGTCCAATTAGAAAATCACTGGACTGTCTAAAAATACTTTTACACCTTACCTATCTACAAAAAGCATAGGAAAGACTGTGGTCAGACTGAGTGTTTGCACAGACTGGACAGAGTCTTTGCTTAGGACACTTTTGAAAATGTTGGAAATGTCAGAAAAGGCTCATATTTGCATGAAACTCTGACAGAATGTCCTTGATCATGCAACAGTGTGTATATTTGTGGCATTTCGTGATATAGGCTCTGTCACAATAAAAGGGTCTTAATGTTAAATTTGTGTCACAGGCCCCATATATTGTCAACCTGACACTCTTGTTTGAGAATAAATTATTTATTTCTGTTTTCCAGTTTGTTAAATACACATTTGGAAACTGTATCCAGCTACCTTCAAATATGTCCACATTGAACTGCTCTTACATTGCTGCTACATTTGGCCCCTATTTAGCAGAGATGAAGATGTCATTTTACCAAAGTATCCCAACCAACATACTGTGTGATGGGGGTTGTTTGTCAACTTTCAAAGATGCTGATGAAATGCCCATGTCAGCTGTAAGTATCTTGATTAACTATCTTAATTATCACAGCTCAGTATGTATGATTGGTTTTATATGGAGGATTTAGATAAACACTCCCAAGTCTGTATATAAATGTACTTATTATACTGCAAAGAAAATTCTTGCATTTTAATTTGTTAATGCTGACCTGACAAACATTGGTATCTACGGCCACTTGGGTATAATTTCTAATATTTCCTTAAGGGGCCTCTGCTAAATAGGGCCCAAAACATAGACAAAACGGTAATGGCAGCCATGATTCTCTTGCTTTGCTGATAACATGAGCTGAGCATAAACATTTTCCTACTTTATGTTACATTAAAAGTATGTTAGAACTTTACTAACATACAAATAAGAAATGATATAAATGTCAATAAATACCTTTGAATTTTACTAATCTGTCCATTGGAAGTGCCAACTTTCTCCAAGGTTCAGCATAGAACCGCTTACATGTCACAACATCGCCAAATGTAGTAGTGTGATGTCACAACTACAAGTGACACCTTTTCGTACATGTTTCCTTTACATTGGGGCGCACTAGGGATATTGGTGGGTTAAAAGAATTTGGTATCTACTAAGGCCTTTAATGGGCAAAATTTGGTTTCTACTTAGGCCTTTAATTGGCAAAAAACATATTTATTCTTAAACTTTGAAATATGATAAATTTATAATACAGTTTATTGCCTGGGTATATGACAATTCATTTCCGGCAGTAAAAAATGTTGTCAACCCTCACCCATGGTTCAGATGACGTAATTTTTTACAGCCAGATAATTTCTTCTCATCTCGTACTAAAAAGCATAAAACTTTGAATTTTTGCATGTAGAAGCAAACAACATTTTTGATTCATCAAATACTGAGACAAAATCAGTTATATGATTATAGCTTTGGAAAGTTCTGCACACAGGATTACTTTTTGGAATGCTTCAGTTGACATTTACTATTATCTGTATGTAGGATACCTAATTGACATACTTCTATGTTTAGATTTGAAAGCTAGATTTTTGTCTCATTTACAGAAAAAGTTTATCACCAAGACCTGTTTTTCACGACAAGGTGCTGTACTTGATGCCACTGCTGTAGACAATCTGGGTGCCATGGTAACAGATCTGTCTCCAGATAAATTTGAAGAAGTTGGAGCCTCAGATTTAGAGAGAAATATTGATGAAATAAAAAAAGACATGGAGACAGCTGGTGTTGATAGAAACCATCAGAGACATGCAGTTATAACACAAATTGGAGAAAAGGTAGATACTTGCACTATATGCTTTCTTAGAACTACTTTCCTGCATACTAATTTTGCTGGAATTAGATAGCCTTTACATGTGCCTGCTTCTATTTGTTCAAGTTGCTATCAATTTTATTTCTAAACTTCATCAGTAGTTAATGTTAAATAATGAAAATTTACACCAACTTTAATAACATGTTGAGGTTGTGCAGGACAACTTTTTGTCAAGGTGAAATTTTGATTTCAAAATCCACTTTTGAAATATATTATAAATAATTATACCCACCCACCCCCCCCACACACACGCCTGGGAAATAGAGGAGCGTATATTGGTTTATGTCTGTCTGTATTTCGATCTGTCCATAGAGCATTTCTTTTCTGGACTCTTACTCAAGAACCAAGTGTCCTAGAATCTTAAAACTTGATACAATTTTTACCCATAGTCCAAGGAAGTACCATTTTGTTTATGGGTTACCAAGATCAAAGCTCAAGGCCACAATTGAACTTTGTCGGAAAACCATTTCTATACTCTAACTCATGAACCAAGTGACCTAAAAGCATATAAATTTATACAATTGTTGCCCATTACCCAAGGAAATACCCTATTGTTTTGGGATCATAACTGTCAAAGCCTGAGTTCATGAATTAACTTTGTCTGGAAATCATTTTAGAACTCTTACTTAAACTTTGTGTGGCAAAAAATCAAAGGGCTTTGAGTATATTTTGGGGCATTTGTGTAAGATTTTGGTTGTAATTGAAATAAATTTCAAAAATTTCAGATGGTTGAATCAGGCAAGGTATCTGCAATAGCTGACTCTAAAGAGATTATGAAAGAAGTTTCCATAAAACAATTGAAGAGTGGTGTTTCTGATTTAGAACAAGAGTTTGGATTGAATGATCCAAACATTACACTGGGTCTGACAGACTCCCAGGTAGGTCTCACTTAAACATTTGCATAAAAAAAGACTCAGCTCAGAACAATTGTAACTGCATAAAAAATATATAGGCAGTAACAACTTTTTTTGTGCTGAGCTATTGACAATTACTCATGTACAGTGTGTTATAAATATTTATGGTAAATTACATGTATAGGTGGACAGAAAATCTTAGACATACAAGGGGTGTTCCAAAAGTTCATGGACTGACGCCATATCTCAAAGACTGCAAATCGTATGAAAATGTATATCATATCATCTATTTGTGCTTTCTTTTTTGTGATCGCACTCCAAATTTGATGAAAGTACGCCGAACAGCAATCATTGTATGAGAGAACAAAGACATACACTGAACACCAAGCAGCGCACACTGCATTTACTAACGGACGTTGTTGAAGTCGAGATATTCAAAACAAAAACTGAAATTTAAACTTATACAATAAAATCATCCAAAAGTTCCATTAACTAAAAAATTATTGCTAAAGGTTCATTACACAATCAATTTTCAGATTATAGCGCCATAACAACCCATCGTCAGGTGTCCAAATGCTCTTACATTCCAGCTTGTAATTTAACACGAGCTTTTACAAACAATTGATACTTGTCCTTAATTAGGTGTCAAAATAAAGGTTTCTTGCATTCATTTTTTTACAATTGCTTGTTGAAAAAAATTCTTCGTGACAATACTTTTGTGATAATGCTGAATTAGGTGTCAGTGACAATGCTTTCGATGACCTGCTTTCCTCGACTATCAATTTCTTTTACAGAACCCAATTTGATGATTTCTTTCTGACATCCTTGTATGATTATTCGATCTACCACCTATATTAGTTTATGTATTTTATTCTCATAAAGGAATGCGTTTCTACCTATAATGTTTTCCTCAAAAGTCATTCTACATTAATGAAATAGCACGCCAAATTCTAAGAAGTTTATTCGAATATTAGGTTATATAATTCGTGCTAAAGGACTGAATGTATTAGCCAATAACGCGAAGTTAGTCTCTGCGCCGCTTGATGTTATGTATGTCTCTATGGCAACACCTGGTGAATGCATTATGTGGATTGAAAGGATAAAAGTATTATGCATTGGCTCCTTAATGTTTTATATTCATCATATCATCCATAGACTTCTTGAACACCCCTCCTTTACAGTAACATTGATGAGATATTAAGACAAGCTGATCTTAACTGGGTGTGCAATTGAAATATTAGGTATAAATGATTTAGTTTTGGCAATGAGAAGACTTTAGATTCCCTTTCATGTGAAAGATAGAGTTTATATACACAGGGTACTTGCATACATATCTAAAGGATTGTCCCTTTCATGTGAAAGACAGAGTTCACAGAGTCTAACACCAAGGGAGCTTTTGTATTTTCAGAATAAATGGATTATAGAAGAAGTGAAGAAAAGTAAAAATCCCAGTAACTTTTCAGCATTAGAAATCAAGTATGTGCTTTTACTTTCACACATGAATTAAAGAAATGTATCTTTTATTATAAAAATGCTTAAGACTTGTTTCTTTATTGCTTTTTCAGTACATTATGGAGAAATAACAGTAAATTATCATTTGATAAACTAACTGCCTTACCATTGAAATTATCAAAAACTTCAACCCAGCTTTTGTTCATTTTACCCTGTCTGATATTGTCTAAGTGGAGCCAAATAAGTGACGTCATCATAAATGTTGCAGTCATGAGTAAAATGACCTGCTTTAATAAAATTTGTCCTTAAATTTAGACATTTTGTCTTATTTTTGCAGTAAAGAAATAGAATTATAATTGTTTTTTGCTCACTGGAGCATGAAGTGCTCAAGGTGAGCTATTGTGATCTTCCAATGTCTGTCGTCAGTCATCTGTCTTCCACCATTTCTTAAAACATCTTCTCCTCCAAAACCAGTGGGCCAATCTTGATGAAACATGGTAGGGATGTTCCTTGGGTCAAGCTCTACCAAAGTTGTTCAAATGAATGAAAGTGACCCTTAACTCTCCATTTACTCTTAGAAATGGGTGAAAATTGGAAAATCTTCAAAAATCTTTTTCTATGAAACCAGAGGGGAAGACAGCTTTTATATTTGGTATGTAGCATCATCTAGTGGACCTCTACAGAGTTTGTTCATATCAAGACCCTGGGGTCATATTTGGGCACCACCCGGGGGCATCCCTTTTTATCTCACCTGAGCATGAAGGGTGAAAATAGGAAATCTTCAAAAAATCTTCTTCTCTTAAACTAGTAGGCAGACAGCTTTCATATTTGGTATAAAGCAGCATCTAGTGGACCTCTTCCAATTTTATTCATATCAAGACCATGGGTCATATTTGTGCTCCACCGGGGCACAACCCTTTTTACATAGAATCAAAGAGTGAAATCTTCAAAAGTCTTTTACTCTGAAACCAGAAGGCAGACATCTTCCATATTATGTTGGTAAAAATATAAAGTGGACTTCTACCAAAGTTTTCAAGTCATGCCCACTGGGGTCATATTTGGGCTTTGAATGAACTCGCCCTGTTTTATATAGACTGAAAGTAGGCAATCTTAAAAACCTTGTCTCTGAAACCAGAAGGCAGGGACTTTTCATTATGGTCTCATTTAATTTTATTTCGTGAAGTTTGTCCATATGTTCATGTAAGGTCTGTAACCAGGCATACCCCTTTACTATTTGCTGAAACATGTCATGGTAATGATCTTATATTAAGATATCATCTTTTTGTTGACATCTGCTTTTTTAATTAATGTGATGTGCCAGCGGTCAAAGAGACTCGGGTGAGCTATCTAGGACCATCATAGTCCTCTTGTTTGAGTAAGATTGATTGATATTTCATTTTGTAAACAATTAAAGCTTTGTTTTAACTCTAGCTCCACCACTTATGAAAATAAAGCTTTTTTGTTCACTCAACGAAATATAAATTGATCTTATTTCTATTTTCAATAAGATTAACACCGAAGGGCCATCTTGACCTTTTGTTTGTGTTAACAAACTATCTAGTAATTTAAGTGCTACACTGAAAAAATTGGTTTCATTACTCAATGAAAACAATTTTGATTCTACAGCTTTTTTTGTAAGCTGGCTTGAGAGTAGTCCCATACAAATTCATGTATTGGAGGGCTTAAGGTTTACATTTTGGCTTCAAGAAATTAAATAATAAGATATTAAAGATAATTTTTGTTGATTTCATGGAGGTATAACACTAAAAACCTTATCATCCTCATGTATGATTTTGCTTCACATATTCATGCAGTATGATTTGGTTTTAGATTTCATACCTCTATGAAATCAACAAATTGTCTCTTCATCTCTTAGATGAAGGTTTCTCTTAATGGCAGGCTGATTCAAAGTTAAGGTAAAGGTTACCTGGTTAAGTCTCTTATAAATCAAGGTAATCATGGCCATATTCTTAGCCAGGGCTTTTTTCAGAGCGAATCTGAGGTATTGCTATTGCCTTGGTGTCCTCATTGTTGTTATTAATGTGTTGCAAAAACTTTGACATTTTGCAAAGTATTTGGTATCATTTAAGGCATTCACCTGATTTGCATACATATTCTTTTTCAAAAGAGTAACCTATCCTGTCAAGGGTGATAACTCACAAAGCATTTTCTCCCTAAATTATGCCCCTTTTCCGACTTAAATCTTTTGTCCATTCTCCAGCGCCTGATAGGGTCAGGCAGCCCTGAGCGTCACTCTTGTTGGTTCATTACTTTAGCACTACATGTATAGGCAGAGCTAAAAATAGAGGGGGTATTTTGAACTTCAAATTAAGATAATTCACTTATCCTTGTTCAAACCCTATCTTGTGTGTACTCATTGGAATTGTCTCGATGAGCCAATTCAAATGAGTACCAACATCATTAGGTTTCATTGAGAAATAATGATTTTAGGCTGGAGTTAGCCCCTCTTATCTGTACCTCCGTATAAGCCAAAATTAACAGAGAATAATCTAAGTAAGTTTAGAATGAGTTTATTTATCTTACAGAGGATTGTCATCAGCTGCTACAGGTTTCCTACGTTCAGACATTGAAGAAATATCTGAATATCAAAATAATCAAAGTGATCCAAGACATATGCAGCTTGCTAAAGCTCTGTGTGAACAACCTCACTGGCCTTTTGGATCAGTAAGCTCATTATATTGTGCTTTCCTATACTCACAGGAGATTAAACTATTGTATGGGTGCTGTACTTACCTATATTTATAAAGATTGATTGAGTTTTTATAGGGGCCTTTAACAGTTTTATAAGCTACTGAACGAGGAAGTAAATTGATATCTTCACAATATGTCAATTAATCCATCCATACTTGTGAAAGTATCCTGTCTTTCATTTATGCAATGTTTGGCATGGAACTTTCAGTTGTGATATTTTGATTGCCTAACTACAATATGTTCAATTGTCAAGCCACTGCGTGGTAAGAAATGCATAGTTGTCACTAAGACCTGTCTGTATATGGCTTAGAGCGTAAATCAGTCCATATGTCCATCAGGGCTCGAGATTTTAATTTTTTTCTCATTCTTACCTCAATTTTTTCTGAATTTTAAACTTGAGATTCAAGCCATTATTTATGCTTTTATATAAATGTATCAACATTGAAGATAATATAAATAAGTTGGAATCCGAAAATGGGAGTTGAAAGGGATATCTGGTTTTGTCTTTTAAGATTTAACATAATCTTCTCCAATACTTTTTGGCCAATGAAAGCCAGGCTTAGCATGAAGGTTCCTTGGGTGACACTCATAGTTGTTTTTATGCCCCCGATAGGGAGGCATAATAAATTTGACTTGTCCGTCCGTCCGTCTGTCCGTCCGTCTGTCCGTCCGTCTGTCCGTCCGTCCGTCCGTCCGTCATTCCGTCCAAAAACTTTAACATTGGCCATAACTTCCTTATTACTATCAAAGCGGTGTCGGGGGCATTGTCATCTTACAGTGACAGCTCTTGTTTCATAAATTTTTGATTGACTCCCAGATATGTGGTAGAGAGGGGCTATTTTTGACTCAAATTTCTTTAAACATTTTCTCTCAATCTTACTCTGATCAAATTTAATATAAGGTTTTGAATCTTGTTTATCCCCGGCTATGAGCAAGGCATATTATTCAACTGAGCAATACAGGGCCTTATTTGCCTATTATCATAAGCCCTTGTTGATTCATGTTGCAAATATTGTGCCAAGCAATTATTCAGGTAGCAAAATATCTTTGTTCTTTTTCAGTTAAATGCTATCAACAGACTGCTTATCAAGCAATCATTGGAGCTGGTCAATAGGTCTCAACCTTTCAAATTTCTAAGTGAGGCAGACGTTGACCAACTGGGCTGTGAATGTATGATGGATTTCAAGTAAGTAGGTATTAAACTAATAAAACTAGACACAAGAAATAAAGACTTACCAAAAGGTAATGCAGATGACATTTTCATGAAGACTTATAATTTCAACTGAATTTAATGTACATGTATCTTTTTTTCTTGGAGGGCATATGAAGTAAGAATAGCAAATATTTCTGTTGTTATTGAAGAAATTTTCATGAAACTTGGCATGTGTGTTTACCATCTCAAGAGCTATCCAGACTATCAAGGGGGATGACTCTGGAAGCATTTTTTTACTTAGATTTTTTGCATTATCCAGCAGCTGCAACCAAGTATTGCCCCCATATGGGTGCATTTTTTTCTCTTTGTCTCAAGTAAAATCATACATCAATCATTGAAGGACACTTTTCTATCCCAGGGGCTCTGAGTTAACAGCCATGAAGCCAACAATTTGTGGATCTGTGTGCTCAAAGATAGGCTACTGTAACCGGTTGAGATGTATGCGGCCTGAACATAGGAGAGAAATACTGTCAGCATGTATGACTTGTATGGTAGGTAAATGATAACCCTTCTCATACTGTTCATTATATGTTTTTGCTGTGCCCAAAGCTATGACAGACAGCAAAGACTAAGATCAGCCTGCACAGTCATGCAGTCTGATCTTAGCCTTTACTGTCTGCTTTCTGCTTAACTATTGTCAGGAAATCTTTAGCTAGACTCATAGATATATCCAGAAAATAGGCAATTTGTTTGAAACGAAATTCAAATTCAGCAGGATAAGGGTTAAGTTTAATGGTATAAACAAGTTTTCTGTGCCTCCATCCATAAAAGTTTTTGTTGACCCATTCTCACATAATTCTGTTTTTTGGCATCCCTGAAGAAAAAAAGAAAATACATTTTCTTGCTGTATACTTATTTCCATGTTGTTCTCTTTTTGTCCACATGAGGTGAGAGAAAGATGGTTGCCAAAACTTCAACTTGTGTATGTGTGTTTGATTGTTTGTATGTAATATATATATGGGACCTGCCATATTTCAGGATGTAAAAGGTCAGATGTTGAGTTTTGCTGATATTGACAGCCTGGGTCCTAACTTAATCAGTCAGTTTACACAACAAGAGTTACAACAATATGTTCCTGGAGAGGCTGTTAAACTAAAACTGCATGAACTCAAACACATGTGTATGGACAAAAACTTTAGAACTGCTGTATCAAATGCCCTCCAGAGATTTTTAGGAACGTAAGTTACATGCAAATATTTGTAGCGTTTTATTATAACCCCCCAACCTACGAAGAAGAGGGGGGTTTATTGATTTCACCATGTCTGTCTGTCGATCCGTCTGTCCATCTACCCGTCTGTCTGTAGACCTTTTCTTTTCTGGACTCTAACTCGAGAACCAAGTGACCTAGAATCATGAAACTTCATACAAATACAGCTTATGACCCAAGGAGGTACCCTATTTTTGGGGGTCACATAGGTCAAAGGTCAAGGTCACACTCGGCCTTTGTTCAGTTTTTGTTTCTGGACTCTAACTCAAGAACCAAGGGACCTAGAATCATGAACTTTCATACATATACAGCTAATGACCCAAGGAGTTGTCCTATTGTTTTTGGATCAAGTTTCATTTCTGGACTCTTAACTCGAGAACCAAGCAACCTAGAATCGTGAAACTTCATGCAAATACTGCTTATGACCTAAATATTTGTAACAAACACATCCTGCACTAATAGCGCTTACATTTTGACAAATGCTGGTTGGGGGTATAAGTCCGCTTTGCAACAGTTTGTCTTTTTTAAGATTAAGCCATCAATATCAAGTTTGTAGGACTTATTGGAAAATCATACCATCCATATTCTGTACTTTTGTCTTTCTGCATTCTGTTAGTAATGCTACTATATTTATAATTTGATCAAAGAATTATTTTTCAAATTTTGTCATCATTATCAGTAGAAGTGCCATTTAGAATAAATTTTGGGATAGTTTTATGTTTAAGGTCACAGGTCAAGGTCTGGAGCATAAACTGCTCATTTGTGGTTAGATTTTAAAATTACTCGACACGATTGTTCTCTATCATGAGCAGACATGCAATTTGATGGGAAGGTTTTGTTAAGGTTTAAGGTTGCAAGTCAAGGCCAAGTCTTGAAATTTTGCTTGTTTGGAGAATAATTTTTAATTCTTAGGACAGATTTCTTAATTATTTAGCAGGGTTGTCTTCCATCATGTACAAATGTGGTATGTGATAGAATTCAGATAAGTAAAAGATCAAGGTCATAGGTAAATTTCAAAAGCTAAACATGAGGTATTAATATTTCATTTTGAGCTCATGTGTCAATTCTAACAAATATATGAATGGATCTTAGGCTTTACCATTTCAGCTTTGGATCTCATTTCAGGGAAGTAACTTGCTAACAGTTTTTTTGTCGGAAAAATGTTATAAGCTTGTAAGTTGTTGCTTGTAAGAATATTGCAAATAACATTTTGGTTATCATTGCTTACTTGATTCTAATCCCTGTAAAAGCTTGTAGGTCAATATTTTCTTAAAAATGAATCTAGGGGTAAGTGCAACACTATCATAAGTGCCTAAAAATATATAGGCACTTACAATAGTGTTGCACTGACCCCTCTGAATTTAAAAGTAAAATAAAATCAGTTCCATTAAAGTTGCATGTTTTGTTTTGTTATAACCATTTTCCTTATTTTACAGAAATGGAGCTTCTATAGATGAGACCAGTTTGAGACTTCTTGGTAGTGCAATCATGCTTTTCCCTGAAAATACACAACAACAGATGGATAAGGTAGGTTTATAATGCAGGAATGCATAAAATTTATCCTATTGAATTTATCTCTTTTTATAATCAATACAATTTTTGGCAGAGTTACATGAAATTTAAAGTGCTGAAGGCACCGGATGCAATAATTGTGGATCAGTATTTGTTTAAAAAAAAAAAAAACAGGACCATGATGGTCCTATATTGCTCACCTTCATCTCTTTGACTCCTCCCTAAGAAATTAATTGCTCAAAAGATCATTAAATGATTATAAGATTTTTAAAAGAAAGTCATTATTCTATTCCTAGGATCCCCGCATACGTTTCTAGCCATTTCTATACAAGTTTCATGTGACCTGACCATCATTCTGACAAAGTTTCATGAAGATTGGGCCATATTTGTGGCCTCTAAAGTGTAAACAAGAATAATGTCATTAAGGTCCTTTTTCCCGTGATATGGCATGGATCCTTCCCATTTTCAAAGGGGTTCATCCTTGAGAACAGATCAATATGCTGACCAAGTTTCATGAAGATTGGGCCTTATTTGATTCCCCTGGAGTGTAAACAAGAAAATTTGCATTCAGGCTCCTTTTCCAATGATATAGGATGGATCCTCCCTGTTTTCAATAAGGTTTATCCTTGTGACCTGGCCATCATTCTGACCAAAATTCATGATGATTGAACTATATTTGTGGCTACTATAGTATGAACAAGAAAATTGTCATTAAGCCTCCTTTTCCCGTGATAAGGCTTTTTTCCTTCCGATTTTCTATAGGATTCATCCATATGACCTGTTGAACATTCTGACCAAGTTTCATGAAGACTGGGCCATATTTGTGGCCTCTAAGGATGTAAGATAATTGTCATTAAGGCCCCTTTTCCCAAGACGTGGCATGGATCATCCCCATTTTCAAAAGAGTTCATCCTTGTGACCTGGCCAACATTCTCACTAAGTTTCTTGAAGATTGGGCCATATTAGTTAGTGGCCTCTAGAGTGTTTATAAGAAAATTGTCATAAAGGCCCCTTTTCCAGTGATATGGCACGGATCCTTCCCATTTTCAATAGAGTTCATCCTTGAGACCTGACCATCATTCTGACCAGGTTTCATGAAGATAAGCCATATTTGTGGCCTCTAGAGTGTAAACACTTACATTGTTGAAGCTGGACGACAGACGATGCATGACGGACCATGGACAACAGACGACAGACATTCAATGATCACAAAAGCTCACCTTAAGCCCAATGTGCTTAGGTGAGCTAAAAATTAAAAAAAATCAAACACTCAAAAAATCAGGTGGTAAAGACTGCATATATGTACAGGATGATCTTTGTCAATATCTCCTGCAAAAACAGGAATATTCCAGGTTCATCACAACAAGGGTTGAATTATTGTTTCAAATAAATTGCCAATTTATGAGACATTTTACTCTTTTTGGCTCAAGTTTTCTTCTAATAACTCAGTATATAATAGGTGATGTAGGTCTATCCTGCTGGATTTGAATTATTGTTTCAAACAAATTGCCAGTTTATAAGCAATTTAAACCTGTTTGGCTGGGGTTTTCTTATATTTAAACTCATTAGAAAAACATTGAACATAGGCTTAGAATTGACTGTGCTAGCTGGTTCTAGTCTATTCAGTCGACCAAAGCTTTGTGTGCATGTGTGCAGCAAAAATATGTTGTAAACAGCATAAAGATCTTGCCTTTGTTTGGGACTAAATGGCATTTCAAAATATCTCCTATGATTATCTTCTCTCTAGAGATCGATCACCTCTCCCAAAGAAATGCTAAAATAGAGTATGATAATATCTATTGAAATGAACAACAGAATTAAAGGACAAAAAATTTCAAGCGAGTTAGTAATTTTCAATATTGGCTGTTTTTATTGCTATCAAGTCAAGGTATTTAACAAACTGAAACTTAGCAAATACTTTGAATTTGGGTTTTGCTGTTGTGCTATACATGTGCTTTCATTTGATCTAAAAATAAAAGTATGGTATTTAACTATTGTCCCACCTCAGGAAGGTTGGGGCATTATATTTGTCATTGTCCATCTGTCTGTCTGCAAAACTTTACAAAAATACTTAACAATGTCCATTACTTCAAGCCGATTCAATATACAATGTTCATATTTGGCATGATGATAGCTCTCATTGTCTACACATCTGCTGGTACATGTGATGTGGTCAAGGTCATCTATCAAGGTAAAACTTATGAAATATTTGCTGTTCCAGAGGCATAGGTGTTTGAAACATCTTATTTACTTTGTCAGTTTTTGAAATAGAAAAACGGAAAGAATAAAGCATTTGAATCGAAAACAAAAAAAGGTTTTAATATTTCATCTATCTGTTCTCATGTGGTAAAAAATCATATTTCTGCTTCATCTGTTGGTGGGTCATTGATTGAAAGACAGTTTGACCTTCCCATACAGTAAAGGGCATATTCTTTCTGTTAAAAAAAAGTTTTGGGTGCCGAGACAGCATAGACCTAGACAAACCTGCACTAAACTGCACATAGATTTAGACCAGCCTGCACTTAAGTGCAGTCTGATTAAAGCCAACACTGTCCCCTTTCTACTTAGTAAATTAGTTTGGAAAATACTGAAGAAAAACGACTGTGTACGTTTTCTAAAAAAAAAAAGAAAAAAATGGGTTGAAATGAAAGTTAATTGTGCATGATAAGGGTTAATATTTTTTCTTGCAGGGAGTACTGGCCAACATGGCTAAGGAAATAATGCAAACAATAAATCCAAAAGATGAGAAGAATATAGAACTCCAGGAATGTTGTGATAAATGGCTGACAGATGAGGATAAAACAGATCTCACATTATTGAAGAAAACACTCATGATAACCATTAAAGATGCTGTGATATGGAGAATACAGAATGGAAGGAGAAAGAGAAATACAGGTTTGAGGATTTATCAAGTATTATATATAGAGAATAACATGTTAGTGTCTTAAAATATCAATGTTACCTGGTCGAGGTTGGGATTATCATGATGAGACTTTATGAAGTCATGATAATTTCTCGCAGTCGAGACCAGATAAGTTCAAATTTTATATATCAATTAATATTTCATATTTATATTTTAATAATTTTAGATGGCTGCAATTTAAGAAAGATGACAGCATCTTGAGATACACTACCCATAATCCCAGAAACCCTGATTTTGTGTAATATACCTAGTCTTGTTATTAGCTCCTGGCTGAAGCCATTGTGTGTGCCTGTCTTTTAACCATGCATCAACTTTTCTTTAAACATCTTCTCTTAAACCAATGGGCAGGTTCAAACAAAACTTGGCAGATATGTTCCTTGTGTGATCCTCTTCCTAAATTATTCAAGAAATTTTGATTGAGTCCTGAATATGGGAATGATGGGACAGAGCTTATTTTCACTTGAAAAATCACCTCCTTTGGGAATAATTAAACAAAATAGGCATGAATGATCCTTGGGTGATTCTTTACAAAGATTGTTCAAGAAATTTTGATTGACCCCCAAATATGGGTGCAGTGGGTTGGGGCTTATTTTCACTTTGAAAGCTTTAGAAGTCTTCTCTGAAACCATTTGGCAAATTTCAACCAAACTAGGCGTGAGTATTCCTTGGATGACCTTTTACTTAGATTGTTCAAGAAATGTTGATTTGTCACCAAATATGGGTATGGCTTATTTTAACTTGATAAGTTATAAAAATCATCTCCCAAATCCATTGGCCTATTTTGATTGAAATGTGGCATGAATATTCCTTGGGTTACCCTTTATTTAAATTTTCCAAGAAATTTTGATTCACCATCGAATATGGGTGTGGCGGAGTGGGGCCATATTTCACTTTGAAATTATAAGTCTTCTCCAGTTCTATCTGAAAACTTGAGTGCTGTTAAAAAGGGTGTTAGGCTTTAGCAGAATGTAAATTTCTGCATTTCGTGTTCTTGTTTATATAGATATTTATGTGAGTTGATAAGTCAGCATGTGAAATAAGATCAGCAATCAATGGCCATCTTGATCTTAAAGTATTATCCTTTGTTCTAGTTAGTCTTTGTCAAATTGACACTCACATTGGTATAACTCTTTATTTTGTGAATACCTTTCTTTTTTGTACAGCACAATTAACATGTGATGAAATAAGAATTATGGGTGAAGCTTTTACAACATTCAATGATTCTGACATCAATGCCATACTAGATAGTGAGTTTACAGAATGTCTGTCCGATATTGGATTATTGGAAGGATGGACATACCCCCAGAAAGAGCTGTTACTGCAGAAAACACTGACTGTAAGTATATATGATATATTTATTTATATTTTCATACCTAAAACCTTTTAGTCAGCTTGTCCGTCGGTTGGTCTGTAGATTTTTCTTGACCCATCTTGACAGGGCTATGTGAGCTCAAGTGAGCTATAATATTGTGATCACCTTTTAACCGGCGTCCATGCGTCGTCAGTCGCCCGTCAACAATTTCTTTACACGACATCTCCTCCTAAACTATTTGGCCAATTTTAACCCAACTTGGCAGAAATGTTCCTTTGGTGATCCCCTTTAAGAATTGCTAAAAGAATTGAAATCGGTGAAAAACTCTGGTTGCTATGGCAACCAAAGTTAAAAATTTAAGAAAATCTTTAAAATTCTTCTACTTCTGAACAAGCAGCCCTACAGCCTTAAAATTTGGCATGGATGATCAGCTCATAGACCTTAATAAAAATAGCTAAAATCTTATCTGTAGGGCCACCAGGTGTGGAGCACCAGGAGGAGGGGGTAGTACCGTGATGAAAATTTTGTAATCTTTAACCTTTTTCTTCTTCTGAACCAGGAGTCCTACAGATTTGAATATTGGCATGGATGATCAGCATATGGACCTTTATAAAAATAGCTTAAATCATGACTCTAGATTCACCAGGTGTGGAGCACCAGGGGGGAGAGGATAGTACTTTTGTGAAAATTTTGTAATCTTTAACCTTCTTCTTCTTCTGAACCACAAGCCCTACAGACTTGAAAATTGGCATGGAGGATCAGCTCATAGACCTTAATCAAAATAGCTAAAATCATGACTGTAATGCCACCAGGTGCGGAGCATAAGGGGGAGGGGGTAGTACTTTATGAAAATTTTGTAACTTTAACCTTCATCTTCTAATGAACCAGGAGCCCTACAGACTTCAATATTGGCATGGATGATGAGCATATGGATCTAAAATGAAATAGCTAAAATCATGAATGTAGGGCCACCAGATGTGGAGCGTTAGAGGGGAGGGGGTAGTACTTTGGATCAATTTTGAAATCTTTAACCTTATTCTTCTCCTGGATCAGGAACCCTACCGACTTTAAAATTGGCATGGATGATCAATATAATGACATTAATAAAATTAGCTAAAATCATGACTGTATGGTCACCAGGTGCTGAGTGTCTTGGGGAGGGGGTAGTACTTTGGATCATTTTTGAAATCTTTAAACTTCTTCTAATGAACCAGGAGTCCTACAGACTTGAAAATTGGTATGGATGATCAGCATATGGACATTAATTGAATTAGCTAAAATCATGACTGTAGATTCACCAGGTGCAGAGCATCTTGGGGGAGGGGGGAGTGCTTTGTTGAGAATTTTGAATCCCTACAGCCTTTATATTTGACATGGATTGATCAACTCATTAAAGAAAACTTTAAAAGTCTCAGACTCAGCCTGTATATCTGGCATAGATTAGCTGATCACAGACCTTTTATGAAAAAAGCTTAAATAAATAATGACCAGGGGAGCAGCAGGGGGGGGGGGGGAGGATTATTTCAAATGTTATCTGATTGAATAAGTGAAAATCTCTTTTTCTGTGGTTGCATGGACATACATATGTAATGAAGCCTTTTTCTCAGGTGAGCGACCCAGGGCTAGCAGCCCTCTTGTATATGTCCACTCAATTTCTTAGCAATTTTAGACGGGATTTGATTCAAATTTTACAGATATACTCAGTATCCAGCACTGGTTTGAATATCATATTTTAATAATAGTTTGTGACTTTTGATGATTTCAGTGAAGTGCATCTTCTAGATCTACAGTCACTTTTGTTTTGGCAAAATAACTTAAGTTAAATGTTGAATCTCAAATCTTCTTAGACATTCTACACAAATTGTTTCAAGAATATAGCATTCTTGAAAAATGAATTTAAATCATAATATTTATCTAAAAACTTCTTGTAATTTCAGAGTTTAAACACAACTGTGTGCAATATGACAGGAACTGATATTGGACAACTTGGTATAATTTCACAAGCTATAGATGTGAGTGATCTTCAATGTTTACCTCTCAATGAAAGTGATGTTATCACATCTCTTGGAAGTTTCTCAGGATGGAATGATACCAAGGTAAGTACTTCAAAGACTTTATACTTTTAATGTCCAGGCATTGATAAGATTTAGGGCAATTTTTTATTGTTGTCTATCTGTCTGCAAATTTTACCAAAAGACCTCACATTGTCTATTACTACAAGCATTTTCAAGATACAGTGTTAAAATTTGGCATGAGGTTATATCTCAATGATACACATCTGCTGGTACCAAAGTTAAGGTCCTGTGACAAGGGTCAAGGTAACCTGTCAAGGTCAAAGTTTTGAAAATTATGCTGTTTTGGTGGCATTTATGGTTTATTAACACATCTTGTTGTCATTTGATTCTAATAATGCTGTAAAAGAGATGATAAAAATTTGATTCATTTGGAAATATTAAGCAGTATTGAAACCCAAAATGTGTAGGAAGGGAATTCGGAAAATTCAAGGAATTTTATTTGCCTGGTGAGCTTCTCATGCTCCCCTGGTCCTCTTGCTTTTAGTATGTATATTGTATTTCAGTTAGATGCTATAGCAGATGGTTACATGACTGTGAATGGCATCAATAATTTGACAGGTTTAACTGTATCTGAAGTAGCTGTTTTGGGAGAAGTTATGTGTGGATTCCAGCCATCAGAAATGTCTACAATTCCTGTTTCAGTTGTGGCGTAAGACTTTCTATAACTTAGTGAATGATATATTTTCTATAAAGTTTTTCATAAAGTATTAGCCCTTATCATGCTAAATCTGATTTTGCCTCATTGAGGGATATTTCTAACTGCCTGGTTTCATTTTTTCCCATAATGATTAAGAAGAAAGCAGGCAGTGTAGGCTAAGATCAGACTGCATGTTTGTGCAGGCTGATCTTACTCTACACTGTCTGCCAAAGCTTTTTGTACAGTAAGAATATGTCAAGACTAGCAGAAGAAGGGTTATGATGTACTATTACTATTGACTAAACCTATTTCTTTGAATCATTACATTTTAGAAAGGAAAAAAAATGATGCAATTTATTTATCATATATATTTTTTTATCCTTATCCTTCATAACACTTTCGAGATTTTTCTGTATTTTTCAATGCCCCCACATCAATAAGATCGCAGGAATATTGCATTGCTGTCTGTTTGTGCAAAGAACTTTACATTGCTTTTTACTTCAAGGCTATTTAAAATTCAATGAACATATTTGGCAATTGATAATCTCACTAAAAAGCATTTGCAAATACAAAGGTCAATGTCATCTCTCAAGGTCAAAATTTTTTCTTTTTTAGAAAAAAATATTTTAGGGCCATTTCTGTTGTTCATATCTTGTTCCTAGTGCCATATGAAAAGTGTTTGCATAGGCAATTTTGACCCTATCCAAAGTGTATCTTCTGTATTTTTTGAAGTATTTTTAATAAACTTGACACGGAAATCCCCTTGATAAGAACTAGTTAGTCCCCTACCGGTGTTCACACCGGAGGGGACTATAGGTTTGCCCTCCGTCTGTCCGTCCGTCCGTCTGTCCGTCCCTTTGTCTGTCCGTCCGTCTGTCCGCTCAAATCTGGATCCGCGATAACTTAATAACTAAGCAAGCGTTTTTGATGAAATTTGGTATATGACTAGATGGCAATGTGTAGATTATGCACATCATTTTATTTTTGTTTTTCGACTTAAATTGAGGTTGCTATGGTTACAGAAATAGTGAAAATATGGCCAAAAATGGGATCCTGCGATAAGATAATAACTAAGCAAGCTAGTTAGATGAGACTTGGTATATGACTATATGGCAATGTGTAGATTATGCACATCATTTTATTTTTGTTTTTAGATTAAAATTGTTGTTGCTATGGTTACGGAAATAGTGAAAATATGGCAAAAATTATTGGATCCTGCGATAAGTTAATAAGTAAGTAAGCTAATTTGATGAGACTAGGTATATGACTAGATGGCAATGTGTAGATTATGCACATCATTTTATCTTTGTTCTTTGACAAAAAGTGCGGTTGCTATGGTAACGGAAATAGTGAAAATATGGCAAAAAATGGATCCTGCAATAACTTAATAACTAAGCAAGCTAACTTGATGAAACCTGTTTTAAAATGTAAAAAAATTTATAAGCCATGTTAGTCAGGGTGGTGATGCAGCAGTATTAATCACCTCCAGTGAAAGTTCTCATTTCTTACCAACAAGACTGAAGAAAAACATCTTGGATCAGACAAGGTAACTGTTATTGATACTATTTCTTGCATCTGTCTATTGCTTGCATGAATTGTATAGTGGGCACAGCAGAGACAACAACTCATGTAAGTCTTGTTTAACCCTTTCCAAAACAAGACCTGGTTTTGACGTCCCTGATAGAATTGGCGTGGGAAAACATTGAGACAAACGAAGCCGGTAGGGGACTTTATGTGTTGCATACAACACCTGATACTTGTTGAGATGTAGTAAGCTTGTTTTGATAAATCTTTTATCATGGTCTTTGTCAGGATTTTAGGGTACACATACTATAAAGCTATAAAGTAAACTATCTGATGTGAGCTCTAAAGACCTGCTTGGGCTTAACTTTAGAAAAGAATTGAAAACAGTCTTCAATTTTTTTCCTGAAATAAAGTCCCAAAGGTACCTACTTATCCAATACTTTCATTACCTTCAACCAGGGAATAGCTCTTTATTCACATTACAAAAGGCTTTTTTGCTTGAAAGAAATAGTTTATGTCTTAAAAAAGGACTACAAAACTTCAAGAAGGGACCCCTAAGACCCCAATTATTGCCTCCTTTGGACCCCATTTAGATGATGTCAGACTAAAACTGTATATCTATTTATAGGGGTAGTGGTACACAGATAGGTAGACTAGAAGATTGTGATCAAGACCAATATACAGCCATCAAGAATCTGACATTAGATGCTGCAGCATTTGGACCAGTAAGCAACTGGACTGCTGCTGATGTAACAGAACTGAAAAATGTTTTAGGTACCATATTTCTCCTAATTAACGCTTCTGGGAGCTATATATAACAGGGTCAGGGAGTAATATCATTAAAATTGATGTCTTTTAGGCCCTTTTCTCTTTCATTTGGGGTGAATAAATGATTGTTCAGAGGAAATTCATCTCAAAATAGGGAAGAAGTCTCAAATAGTTACTATAATTGAGGCTTTTGAAGTGGGTTTTCTTAGTAAAAAATGTAGGGGTGCTACTTTTAGGGAAGGTGCTATTATTAGAGGAAATATGGTAAATGAAATATTTATGGTAAACACTGGTATTTCAAGAACCATGTAAGCATGCTAATATTAGAGAGGTTGAAACTGAAATGTAAGAAAAAGGAGTCAACTTTAGCAAATGAAAAGGAAGGAATTTCAGAGTTATTTTTACAGATTCAATTAGTGCTTTGGTAAAGTAACCTGATAATACATATATTTTATAGCAAGCCAAATTAATTGTCAAAGTTGTGGATACCACTGTTAATCATATAATCATAACAATGATTATTGAATGAAAGTGGGGCTACTGCTTAGATATCTTTTTGCTTTAGAATAATAGTAAATTTTTGTGTATCATATTGAATATGAATCCTGAATTTGTGGCAGAAGATTGATAATCAAAACGGTGGGTTTCATCAATATTTGCTATGACTAAAATATAGCTAAATTGATGTATTTTAAGTTAGATTTTCTAAAATGGCTTTATTTTCAATGTTGCAGTTGGTTTAACAGTTCAAGAAATGCCTGTTCTAACCATAGATGCTCTTGAAGGGCTGAGTGCTGAAGTCATATCTAAACTACCGCCCACTGTGTTTGCTGTAAGTTAGTTACATCTATCAATCGAAGAGCTCAATGAAAAATTTATAGTGTAAACCATTACCCTGCTGAATTTAAGTTTTATTTCAAATTGCCAATTTTAAAAACTTTTCAAAAAATCTTGTTTAAATATTTATTCATCCTTCCAAAAGACGACAATATTATGGGATCACATGCCTGGCAGGCTTGTAGCATCTACTTCTTTGTCTGGAGCATAACTCTGTCACCTTATGACGAATTGAGTTGAAACTTGGCAGTTATGTTCCTCTAATGATTATGGAGTGCAGTTAACAAGAACTATAACACTACCTCTAGCTTAATTTTTAATCAATTTCTCTTTTTCTAATTTCTGTTGGTTTTCATACATCGACATCAAGCCTATATTGAGACAATTTGCTATCTTGTTTTAGTCAGGCGGCCATATGGGATTAAGTGCGCTAGAAATCGAGTTTGTGGGCACTTTTGCGGCATGAAAGGCAACAGGGCTTACATTGAAGAATAACATCTGCTCTTTCAGAATCTGCCTGTTGCCCAACGGAAATATCATCATTAGTTCAATAAATGAGGTCAAAGGTCATTAGGTGCAAAGGGGAGTAAAATTCGATAATTATGGCATATAGGCTATGCATGACGAGCACTTGTAAGCTGTGCGTATAGGAATCACATTGAAATGTCTTTAATCTATAGAGTTATTGTTTTCTTAACATCATACACAGTTATCTTGATGTATTCGTCCACCTGTCTGTCATTATTATCAGTTTTTAAAGGAGCCAAATGAAAGGTTGTGTTCCTTTCTTCAGGTAAAACTATAAAAACTAATTTGTTGTAAGCTTTTCTTGCGTGATTTTTTGTGTGACCTTTATCTGTTTTGGGTGAATATAACTTTGTCACAATCGAAATTAATATCTATAATTGCAAGCACTTGAAAGGCACTTTCTGAGTAATAGTAAAAAACGTTACTTTTAAATACTCCATATAGAAGACTTTATTGAGGCTTATGATTTGTATTCTTTAACAACATTTTCTTTTATTTTGGGCAAATATAACTTTTTCGCAACTTAATATCATGTTTATAATTGTTACCAGGTATACCATGTCTACCAGTGTAATTGTAAAATACGTTACTTTTAAATACTGAACATAGAAAATATTATTTGGCCTTTCAAGTGACAACTTTAGCATAACACTTGATAATAAGAATACTGATCAATTAAGCTTTAGCTAAGAAAGTGTTACTAAATTTCGAAGTGACTGAATGCAAATAATAGATGTAACGAAAATACTGGTAAAATACGTTATATCCCAGAATTTCGGTTTTAAAATTCGCCTATACTTCAGTTTTGACATTCATTTGATTTTGTGTGCTTTTGTAATGTTAAATTTCTCATAGAACCGTTGTTACAAAACAAGACAAATCACGAAATAATATTTAATGCATTTGTAATCGACAGATCTACGTTACCGCTGAAGAAAAACGTAACGAATGTAATTGTGTTTGTTACGAAATGTGATCATACCATTTTATAAAACGGTTTAAATCTTTCTTCTATATTAACATTATCTTGTTCTATTGCTATTTGAGTGGGAATCAATTTCTAGAAGGTTATATATGAGTGCAACCTACCCGTATTGCCTATTTTATGTAAATGATATCGATAAATGTAGACGAGACCAATTAAACGTTTGGTCAATGCGCATCATTGAAAACTGCCAATATCATATTTAGAAAATTATCCAGGATGATAAATTGATCACTTTCAGCCGAAAGAACATATCCTATGGTGAAACCTTGG
The DNA here is from genome assembly GCA_948146395.1 of Fragum whitleyi. NCBI lineage: Eukaryota > Metazoa > Mollusca > Bivalvia > Cardiida > Cardiidae > Fragum > Fragum whitleyi. The sequence goes on from OX411545.1 coordinate 14,846,846, forward strand.
TAGTGAGATACATTGATCCTTTAAAGAATGACGATACACGTATTTGAATTCCGGATTAAACAAAAAAAAAAAAAAAAAAAAAAAAAAAAAACAAGGTCTTTCTGATCAAACCATGCCCTTTCGGACAAAAAAGAACTTTAGAGCAATATTTATGTATCGATACAAATTAAAATGGCGTTTAAAAAAAATAAAAGTGTTACATCCTCGGATTCATACACGAAAATAGTCATTTAATATGCGCTACAATACTATCGGTTGTTTTGAAAATAATGTGACCTAGGTTTACCACATAGAACAACAGTCGATCAATGATTAAGAAAAACGTATGTTTATTAACGGCTCAACCAACAGCCGGTGTGGAAGGGCAATATCTCGAATTCGGTTTCATTCGAGCAGCGAAAAAATACATATTAGACCCCGATAAAAGATCTTTTTACTTTCAGTCAAGTCAAATAGCGTTTCTGACGTGGTAGAAATTTGATCGACACACTAGTAGCACTGTGCGTTATAACTATACAGACGTAAGATTGCGGTTAAAATATATTAAAGAGTATAGTTCCGTACACAAGCTACTCGTCGTAATCACATGTAGCTTTACATATACTTAACAGCAGATGTCATAGCGCAGTTGGTAGCGCGTCGGACTGTTAATCTAGAGGTCCCGGGTTCGATCCCCGACGGCGGCACTCCTTCTTTCCGACTATTTGCCTCTCATCAATGGGTTGATAATCGTAGACCTATGTGAGATAGAAAAGAATGTGATGGTTGTACTGGTATGAGAAATACCAGGAATCCGTTGTTAGGTTCCCCAGCCGCCGCGATATAACTGATATAATGTTGACACTCCATTCAATCAATCAATCAACATATACTTCAAATAGTAAGATGCAGTGGGATTTCGGAAAAAAACACATGATACACGTATAGTCAAAACAACACATAATAACAGATATCATTTCAACAGAAAGAAAGGTTAGCGTAAATTATTGTAAATGAAAAAAAAAAAAATCACTTTATAAAGCTTTGCTATTTTAATTATTTTTCATTAGTCATCTACGGAGTATGTTACTTTTTCGTCTGCATATTCACATAAGATTTTAAGTGGTGTCTTTGAGATTGCCTTTTGCAGTTCTCAATTCTATATTATTACAAACCACTGTAGTTTGCTTACCTATACATTTTTGAAATCGTTATTCTTTTCGTACATTGAATCTATTCTCTAGTATTCTACATGATACACAGAATCAGTGAATATTTGAAAATACCAAAGAATAGTTTTCTATTCTTTCGAGTCAAAGTATCTCAAATTTATCTTTACTGGCTTGTTTGTCTTGTGCATATCGTCGGTGTTCTGCTAAAATTTCGTATCTATAGCTTATTTAAAGCTGTAGTTACGAGGTTTTGGTAGAAAATTGACGATATAGTATACGCGCTCGACTCGTGATTTGAGCATCACCGACACTGTTTATAGACAAGAAACTTAATAGCCAGGGACAGTCAGCCCAGATGTAAAAAGTGGGCAGCATTTGGGTTCAAACATTTGAATATCTTATCTCGTGGCCGTGAAAAGACATTAATTGAGTGTTAATATGTATGTTAAGGTGAATTAAGTTGGGAAAGTTTTCTATTCGTTCAAAAATGTAAAAAATAAACAACACATATCTTACAAACAAATGGTTCACGGCAATTAAAATTGTGGCGCGAGACTCCACATAATATAGATTTGAAGTAAATGAACGAAACTGAGATATGCAATCCATGAAATACAATTATAACGTATCTTCTAATTATCAAATTAAGATTTAATGGATAACGTATATTACACATATTTTATCTCACTAAGAAAGAATCTTATGGTGTTATTCAATTCAACGCAATACATGTCCTGAAAGACGTAAATTCATTGATATATTTCGCTTTAATGTAACATATAGAATGAGCTGCGAGTCATTTTTGAGATGCCAATGACAATAACTAGGGTAAAATATAGTTACTTCCACTTATCTTTTAATGATATTCGAATATCAAACACTTTTCTTGTGTTCGAGACATTTTGGAAATAAAAAGAAACATTTGAATAAGAAAATGAAAGTAGTTCTAAACTTTGATATCTTCATATATTGTATGTTCTTTTAAATCTAATCTTAAATGGTAACGTATTTTACATATATTTGAAAAAAAAGAAACATTAAAGAAGTATTATCTTATTCTACCAGAGTCTTCAATTCAATTGTGTAACAAATCAGATGCCCTTTACTATAAACAATTTGAAATTAACGTAAAAAAATATATATCATGGAAAAAAGGGGCTTAATGTTTGTTACCTTTACGTAAGCGCGTAAATTACAGTTATTCTTTCATTTCTCCTAGTCTTATGCTCAGAATTTGATGAAATTTCACATTTGAGTAGCAAATCAGATGCTGTTTACCCTAAACTATTTGAAATTTGTGTCTTAAAATATGTCATGCAAAAAGGGGGTTTAATGTTTGTTACCTTTATGTTAGCTGTATAAGATAACAGCTTATTTGAGTCTTTGAAATCTGACCACAGAGCATATCTCCTAAAGTATAATAGCTATCAACTTGAATATTTATGGGTGGATCGACCTTATGGAGGAGAAGTGCAGTGCACAAGAACTACAACTCTTGCTTGTATAATTTTGGAGTTATTGCCCTTTGTTATTTTTGATACTTAGATTATGTCTGGAGCATATCTCCTAAAGTAAAATAGCTATCAACTTGAAACTTTATGGGTGGATAGATCTCATGGAGGAGAAGTGCTATGCACAAGGACTACAACTCTTACTTGCATAATTTTGGAGTAATTGCCCTTTGTTATTTTTGATACTTTGATTTTGTCTAGAGCATATCTCCTAAAGTATGATAGCTATCAACTAGAAACTATATGGGTGGATAGATCTCATGGAGGAAAAATGCAATACACCAGAACTATAACTCTTGCTTGCATAATTTTGGAGTTATTGCCCTTCATTATTTTTAATACATTTAATAGGAGGTAAATCTTTGACAGTACAAAAGAATCTTTAATCTATTAGGCTTCAGTTTACTATCAAGCTTTTGTGGCAGGGGATGTCCATGTCCAACATGGCTCTTGTTTTTGTGACAATGCCTTATTCGGGGAGCATAATCCGTCTCTGACGGCTCTTGTTTTACATATTAGTTAAATAATTTCATTTCTTCATAGGTTAGTTTCAACTTAGAAAAAGTCAGAATTCCTTTTGAATGCTGTTCACTTTCATTACCTTCTATTTTCAATATCTCTCTTTCAAATCTTGAGATTTTAATCCAGTGGAGCGATACAGGCCCTCTTGGGCCTCTTGTATATATATAAGCTTATATCTATATTATATCAAGATACAATATTCATTATGACATGATGATAGATCTCAATAATCCATGTCTGCAGATATAAAGTCAAGGTCATGAGATTAGGCCAAAAGTACAAATGTTTGTCTTACTACTGCAAAACTTAACAAAATAAAATTTACATTGCTCTTTCCCTACAGCCATTTCAAAATGAAATGCTCAAAATGAGGAAATACACATGTCATTCATAACATATATATATCTGCAGATACCAAGGCCATGTTACCAAGGTCTACAGGTTGTTTAATTGAAAAAAAAAAAGAAAAAAAAAGGCATTCCAGGGGAATCTGTGTTTCACAAACTTATCGTTTTACCTCAGATATTTTGACAGTGAACAACCATTGACTTTGTATTTCTGGAGATAGACATTACAATTAATCCTGTCTTGGCAACCATCTGTATTCAGCAAGCAACCCATCTTAACCCTTTCCTATTTTACAAAATTTTGACCTGTCCTAATTTAAGGTTTTGCAGACGAAAATTAAAAGTGCATTTAATTTGGAAAATAACTTTTCAGTAGGGTAGAAAATAGTGTGGAAAAAGAAGAAATTGCTTGTCAGAAGCAATTTCTTCTTTTTTCACAATGTTTTCTCAATCATAAAATCACAGGTACGTAAAAAGCAGGGATTAAACAGCAAAGGGTTAAGCAAGCAGCAACTGAGTACCCAAATGAACCAAGTGGACTGAAATTAAACTGTATTAAGCCAGCACCTGTCAAGCACATTTTTAATATTGATGAACACTTAGGTTCTTGCTTAAGACATGTTTGACTGTATTTTCTATTTGATACCTTAAATCTTGAACTCATAGAAATGGTTGTCATATTTAAGGCAATGACAGACAACCAGCTGAGCTCCCTGATCAGTGGACAGATTGCTCTGCTAACTGATCCTCAGAAAGATGCGCTGACAGTAGAACAGAAACAGGTTTTGAACAATGTCACTCAGGGATTTTTCAATGATACAGGTAAGCTACTTTTTTTAGGATTATACTCCTCTAATTTCAAAGAATATCAAAAGGTTAACCAAAACTGAATAAATGTGACCCCTCAGGTAAAATGGGACCATCGGATGATTAACCTTCCTGTTATGAAATTTTTGAAATGCAATGTCTGTTTAATCTTTAGTGGAACAAAACATCAAACCTTTTTTTTAAAAATTCTTTTAAGAGGTTTCAAGATGGCCCTTTTTTGTGTGATGGGTTTCAAAAGTAATTTTGCAACTACATGTAGTCATTTTGGCTCTCTATAAATGTGAGAGCTCAAAAACTCTGACACCAGTGGTTGCATTTTTTGAAGAACAAAAAGCAGACTTGGATGGTAAAATGTTCATATGCTTTTGTCAGCTCTGCTAATAAAAAGTCAACCATATGCTAAGACTGAAAAAATTCTATTCTCCCTTTCAGATAGGAAAACACTGTTTTGGATTTACACTGAATACATGATAAGAAAACTATAGATGAGTTTTACCCTGGAGAGCTTTGAAAGCACTTTTTAGCTTACCTGAGCCGGCTATTTATGTTAAGCTATGGTATTGTGATCATGCTGTGTTCGGCAACCATTGTCATTTTTCAACATCTTGTTTGCACACAGATGTCTCATTTTGGCCCAAATGAAACTTGGTCAGAATGTTTGTCCCTATCAGCCCTCAGACAAGTTCGAAATTGGGTCAAGGTAGGGTAAAAAACAGGTTAAGGGGTCAAATTTCAGGACAATCATATGTGCAGGCTGATCTTTGTTTATTCCTCCTGCCAAAGCAGGAATACTGGGTGCAGCATAACATGGGTTAACGATTCCCTAGGTAAACACTTTAGGGCCGATAGCCCTCTTGTTATATCTATTGTCTATCATACCATTTATTTAGATAGGTACCAGGTAATACAGGTTAAACCATTACTGATTTCTAGTATTTGCGTTCTTATTATTAATAAAAGGTACAAACAACAATGCTGGTGGTGGTAACAATAATGGTGGTGGGAACAATAGTGGTGGTGGTGGAAATAACACACCCAGTCAGGCGGGTAAGTCTAGATATTATAGAATGGATAATTGTTTATATAAGTAAAAGATCAATTGAGCCTGTGTGTGAGATTGCCAACAATTTCAAATACGTGCAAAGCAAAGACTCTGACCAGTCTGTGCATCCGCTCAGTCTGTCCAGAGTCTTAACTATGCGCTTAGTAAATAGATAAGGTTTCAAAGTATTTGTAGACTATCAGGTTATTTTACATTTTCAGTATAAGACTGTGTATGCTACTCTATGTTTGCACCTCATGAAAATTTCAAATTGTTGGAAATGGCACGCACAGGCTCATTTTATATTTCATTGAGTGAACAATAAAAATATATATTCATGAGTTGCATTTTTTTTTGTTCTTGAAAGGAAGATTTGTCAATCTTACAAGAAAACAAATGATCATTCTACCTTTTGAATGCTCTAAAAATGCAAAACAGGATGATTTCTTGAACATCACATTTTTTATGTGGTTTCTAGGCAATGTCAAGACATCATGTGTTTGATAGTTGTGACCTGTCACACAAAAAGGGAACATCTTGGAACTCCGAAAAATAAATCTTTGAAAAAAAGATTGGTCCTAGAACAGGGGATGATAGATTAGTAATTCTAGATTCAGAAAATTAGTAAAGTGCATAAAGTTTTGACCCTAGTCAGTCTGTGCAATCAGCGCAGTCTGATATGGGTTGACACTTTACGCACTTCCCAGATGGTCCCTTTTCTCATGACAGGTCACATTTAAATTTGACCTGTTTGGAAATTGGAGGTGAGTTAACCAAGAGATAATCTACTAAAACTTCCTGATAATGCACCTAAAAGCATGAAATAAAAATTGATATTCACCATAAATAGAAAGGTTAAATGGCTTGATGGAATTAACACATCAATCAGGCAGGTTGGTCTTGACAGACATTGCGAAAGACATCGGACCGCGGACATTGTCCGATATTTTTGACTTCGGTCCGATTGAAAATACGATACCGTCGGTCCGTATGTCCGACATATTTTGACCATTTTGCTTTTTTTCAATACCTCGCGTTTGCATAATTATGGAAGCTTATAACCAAAATATTTGTCATTCTGTTTGCGAGAAAATTGATAAACAACAAAGTACAAAGGGACGGCACTATTATATCGTGTTTTCGCTGATTATTTCCCTTGATTTGTAAACCGGAATGTGGTTGGCTGAAACAGGTATTGATTAGCCAATCGGAATACATATTACTTTTACTGTCGTAGTATAATGGCGTTCCTTAAATACTTCGAGGGTGCAAAGCCTGGTAAAAAAAAAGGAAAACAGAGGACAAATTCGAACCATTCGAAGAACCTTATACCAATTTTAAACCCTTAACTCATATTTTCATTCATGATATCTGGAGGAACTGTTGGACTGATCCAGCTAACCAGAATAAGAAAGTATTTTCTGTTCGACAGGACCTCGGCAATTGGTTGCCTGGTTACAGGTCATGCCATCGCGAAGAGCAATTTTTACTCGATTACGCATTGGTCACTTCACTAAATGCACTCCAACTTTTTAAAACCAGAACTACCGAACATATTTTTATAGATTGTATTGATTTCTCTTTTATCAGAGACAAATATTTTAAAGTTGATAGTATGAGGCAGATTTTCATTATGTCAAATTGGAATTGATTTTTGACTTTCTTAAGGCAATTCACTTACATAATAAAATTTGATTTTAGGTTCTATTTACCGTTTCTTTATTTTTAAATTTTTCTTTAGAATTTTACTGTTTTCAATAGCTTTTTTGATTATTATTTCTTTTATGATAGAGAAATTCTTTTAGATTTATAAGTTTAAAATGATTTCTGTTATAACGTTGGTGGTTACATGTTATTTTTCCTTGTTTTTTTCGGTCTGACAGATTTGTTTTCAGTCTGACAGATTTTTCAAGCCTGTCAGACCGAATGTCTGACAGTTTTTTTGAGCTTTCGCAATGTCTGTCTTGATAAAATCATATGAGCCAGAGCGTGACATTTCCAACAATTTCACATGTGGGCAAAATAAAGCATCTGGCCAGCCTGTGCATCCGCACAGTCTGACCAGAGTCTTCACTATGTCATTTGTAGATAGATAAAATCTTAAAGTATCTGTAGACAGTAAGGTAATCGTCTAATTGCACCATGTAACTATCCGGGCTGCTAAATGTTTGCCCCTCACGCACATGTCAACTTTTTGGAAATGTCACACACTGGCTCATATAGCTTTATCATTCTGATGACCAACCCTGCATTTAGGATGACAAAACAGTGTAAACTGTTTGCAAATTATACTCTGCTTTGCACCCAAGTTCCTGTGCAAAGCAGGGTATAATTTGCAAACAGTTAGGACCGTTTTGTCATCCTGAATGCAGGGCTGTTGAGCCCAAAGCTGATACTTAACCTATGACCATTGAATACTTTGATACACATCATTAACTCTAATTTCTTGTTATGCATATTTTCAGTTGCTTTGACTGCTACTACCATGTGGATAACAGTTGTTGGTTTGCTTATGTTGATTGCCATTTGAGGAGATTGGTCTGGAGTATAATAAGAGCTTGTTTGTAATAATTCCAACAATATCTTTGATGTTTAAATGTGTTAATTTCTCATGCGTATGACACACATACATTGTACAGCCTAGACAATCACATCATGCAAACAGAATAGTGCCTGACTGTTTGTAGACGCATTAAGACCAGGGATAGACACTAACACCAATTCTTGGCCTCAAACCCTGTGGATTTTAGAGAGGACTGGTAGAAGTAACCATTTTGCATGTTTTTTAGGCCAATAGTATATTGCAATATCGAATCTGTCTAGTTTTTAAAAAAAAAGGTTTTTTTGTAATGCTAAGATTTTCCTGACCCTATGGAAAACATAGAAAAAGAAGAAATTACTTGTCACAAAATTTGCATTTTTCATTTTTACATTCCTATAATTAAAATACATTTGGAAAGAAAATAATATGTATGTATGAATAATTTTTCTTAATCCACCCCTTCCCCCTCAAACACACAGAGAGTTAATGAAGGTTCTAGGCATGCAACCTTCTTTATATTTAAGGGCCATCCAGATTTGTTGATGTAACAAAATGATATTGTATTATTATGAATACACTAAAGCATTACAGCAGACTGTAAATTGATTTAAAAAAATACCATATTCAGGGATATCTTCCCCTAATCTTTAAATGAATTTCAATGGCTCAGGTCAAAACAATTGTGCAGTAACTGTCATTTTGTTATTATGCAGTTACAACTGTTTTGAACTGAGCCATGGACTTGATAAAGGTTAGCACTGTTTGTCTGATTAAAGGTCATACTTTAAGGTTATCTGTGTCTTTTTTATTTATGGTTTATGAAAAAATATATTAGCACAAAAATGAAATTTGTTCATCTTGGCAACATTATTTGTTTTGTGTAAAAAGTTATGTGAAAAAACAACTTCGAATTCACATGCCTTTTATTCTATCTTTTGATACAGGAAAAAAAGACAAGCAAGGGTCACTATTTCTAAATCATGGCAGTTATGGGGGCATTGGTGTTTAAGCATCTTGATTATGGTATATAATTTAGGTGTTGTCATTGTAAGATATTCTCCTTATCCTGGAGATTAGGATGTAAAAATTTAATTCCCACTAAAGTCTTGTGAAAGAATATGTTATCTTGAATAGCCTTGAAAATATTGGCAATGTTATTTTTTTGGTACGGTTTTTTAAATTATTTGACCTTGATACAAGACCTTGACTTTATTGTCATCAGATGTGTATAACTGAGATCGTTCATCCAGCCAAATATGAGGCTTGTGTCTTGAATAGCCTTGAAATTATTGGCAATGTTTAGATTTTTGGTTAAGATTTTGAGTCATTTGACCTTGACAGATCACTTTGACCTTGTTACATTAACTTGACTATCATCATGCCAAATATAAGGACTGCTTTTTGCATAGGCTTGAAAATATTGCCAATGTTAAGTTTTTATACCCCCAACCTAGGAAGCACCCACCATGTCTGTTGGTCCATAGACCTTTTCACTTCCAGACTCTTACTCAAGAACCAAGTGACCTAGAATCATGAAGCTTCATACAAATGATGCTTATGACCTAAGGAAGTGTCCTTTTGTTTTGGGGTCAAAGGTCAAGGACACAGTCAGCCATTGTTCAATTTGTGTTTCTGGACTTTAACTCAAGAACCTAGCAACCTACAATCATGAAAATGCTGCTCATGACCCAAGGAAGTGCCCTGTTGTTTTTTTGGTCACATAGGTCAAAGGTCAGGGTCAGAGTCAATTTTTGTTAGACCTTAATGTTTCCAGACTCTAACTTAAGCACTATTATTTTGACAAAGCAATGGCTGGACTATTAGTCCGCTTTGCAAAAACTCTATTTCAGTTAAGTTTAGCGGACAGACAGACAGAACAACAGAGGGACAATGGCAAAACAATATCCGCCCAATCTTTCAATGTGAGGGCATAAAAACTTAACATTACCAATGGTTTCAATCCTTTTTAAGATACTAGCCTAATATTTGGAATGATGATAAATCTCAATGGTGTACATCTGCTAATACATTGTACTTAGTTCAAGGTCAGGTGACAATTCCAACAACATCTGTCAAGGTCAAACTTCTCAAAAGCTAATTAAAAAACCTTAACATTGTTAATATCTTCAAGCCTTTTTAAGTTACAAGCCTAGTGTTTGGCATGATAATAGATCTCAATATTGTGCATCTGTAGATACCAAGGTCAAGGTCATATGACAAGATCAAGCACATATATCAAGGTCAGACTTCTTAAAAAACATTATATTTGCATGATGAAAAATCTTAGTGATGTGCATCCATAGGTATCAAGGTCATGTTACAAGGTCATAGTTATCTATCAAGGTCAACATTAAAAACATGCTGTGATGGTGGCATTTGTGTTTCATAAACACCTCTTGGTATTCACTATCCAGCTCTGAACAGCTGAGCATAGGAACCGTGTTATCATTTTTCACCCATAGAACATGGAATGCATTATTGGATCATCCATGCTGGGCGGGTGGTATCTTCATCTTTGTCCGGAGTCTTAATCTGTGACCTCGTGTTCGATCAACTTGAAACACAGTAGTTTTATCCTTCTTGTGATAACAGCACAGCCAACAAGAAACATTACTCTACAAATCAAGAAGACATATCAACTCTTTGAACGTCAGTAAAATCCTCATTTTCTTGCTGTATAAATGTAGGTTCTTAGTCCATCTGAGCACAGAGTGCTCAAGGAGAGCTATTGTGATCACTCACCATCCATCCATTGTCTGTCCATCTGTCATTCCTTCTATACTTTCTTTGAACATACTTTCTCCTCTAAACCACTTGGCCAATCAAGCTGAAACTTGACAGGGATATTCCTTGGGTGAAGCTCTACCAACTTTGTTAAAGAATTTAATTTCATTAAAAACTCTGTTTTCCATGGTAATGGAAAGGACGAAAATCTTAGAAAAAATCTCTTCTCCTATAACACTTAACCAATCAACCCTAAACTTGGTAGAGATGTTTCTAGGATGAAGCTCTTCAAAAGTTGTTTAGAAATTTAATTCAATCAAAAACCCTGGTTGCCATGGTAACAACTCTGAAAATTGATGAAATCTCTGAAAAAATTCTTCTTTTCCTAATCCTAAGCCACTGGGTAATCAAGCTGAAAATTTGTTGGGATAATCCTTGGTTGATGTTCTGCCAAAGTTGTTAAAAGGATATAATTCAATAAAAATCTCTGGTTTTGATGGTAACCAAAAGGCAGAAATCGCCAATATCTTAGAAAAAAATCATTTTCCGGAATACTTGGCCAATCAAGCTGAAACTCAGTAGCGATGTTCTTTGGGTGAAGCTAATCAAAAGTTGTTAAAAGAATTTATAATATGACCTAGGTTACCGAAGTGAAATAACCCCTTTGAATATTTTTGATATTACACGGGTGTTATTAAACTGGTGGAATAACGATGCAAATGATCTCAGAGCGAATAGCAACGCTATTTTGTAACCTCGAAAATGACATCATAATCCATGTTTTGTTACGTCATTTTTAAAAGGCGTTATAAGTTTCGCGGAAAATTGAAACATTGAATTTCAAGAATTTTGACCATTTTTCGGGTCGTATTACAAACAGAATCTAAAATTTGTGCTCATAAAATACCGAATTTATTAAACTGGTCAACAAAAACAGATAAAAACGTGGGGCAGCCTCGTTTTTATCTGTTTATAGATGACTCGTTTGATAAATTCAGTATTCAATGACCACTCATTTAATATCCTCTGTTTAATTCCATTAAAAACTCTGGTTTCATTGTAGCACAAATGCAAAAAAATCTCAAGAAATTCATCTGCTCCTAACCCTTTGAGCCAATAAATTTGCAATTTGACAGTGATGTTCTTTGGGTATTTAGTTCCAACAAATACTCTGATTTCCATGGTAACAGAAATGCTGAAAATTGATGAAAATCTCAGAAAAATTATCTTAAAACTGCTGGGTCAGTTAAGCTGAAACTTGGTAGGTATGTTCCTTGGCTGAAGCTCTACCAAAGTTGTTAAAAAATATAAATCCATCAACATATCTTGTTTCAACGGTAACTGAAAGGCCGAAAATTGACCGAAATCTTAGGAAAAGAATATCTTCCCTAAACCATTGAGCCAATAGAATTGAAACTTGGCAGGGATGTCCTTGGATGAAGTTCTACTTAAGATGTTAAAAAAATATTCCATTAAAAACTCTGGTTGCCATGGTAACAAATGCCAATGATTATTCAAAAATAATCAATTGGTCGAAATTAAAGTTTGGTTATTTTTTTCAAAACCACCCTTAATGTACATCAAAACAATCCCTTGTTTTTTAATCCGGTTGACAAGTTTTGAGATGACTTGTTCAGTTGAGCGCTTTAGGACCATCATGGTCCTCTTGTCGTCGATCCAGATGTAAATTGATACAAAAAAAGGCTATTATTGAAACTGATTGAAAAAGAGTCTTGACTCATGTACTGCGTGTCATTTCACTTACACCGATTTTGTGGTCACGCTTGCATACAAATTGCAAAAAATGAGCGCAAAGCAAACTCTGCGTTGGTGCACTGACCCTAAATAAACAATGTATATTGAGTGTCTTGAGTTGGTGCAGAAGTGCGATGAAAAAAAGAATGTAATGAATAATGTTAAAAACGCCTAACTCATTATTTACGAAAATTCCCATTTTTTATGACGAATGTAGTATTCCAAACCACCCGGAAAATTTCAATCCAAGTTGATTTGACTGCTCATTGTTGATCCTTCTGGAAAAAAATCTAGTTTCATTGACATACTTAAAATTATAAGCATTGATTTGTTGGGCTTATTTTTATTTGAAATCTATAATCATCGCATTTTTCTTGTCCATCTCATTTAAATAGTTTGGTTTAGTATTTAGGCCATTCTATCCATCATATAGAAAGTAAGCGCCAAAGAAAGTTCACGGGTTTCTGGAACACCCCTTCTACATGCAACTTGGAACAAACCCATGTAGCATTTCTGGGTTTAGTTGAAACCGCTTATAAGTATTTATTTAACATCGACTGAGAAAAAAGTTTTAACAACTGAGACAAATCCCATTCGATTATACTTCCACTGGAAAATTCACCCTTACATGTGCGGAATGTGTGGGCCAATGAAAGAACCAAGATCGATAGCCGATCTGGGAAATCGAACTCTGAACCTCTTGGTCAAGAAGCACGGAATAATCTCCCTATGGACTATAGACAACTTTTCTTGCAACAGCAGATCCACCATTACCTTTCCAATCAACCAGATTCTCAGCCTATTTTGTTTTTTGTTTATCCATTGCCACATAATTTGTCTTAGATATGCTTTTCGTATCAAGCTGCTCATAACGTGCCCCGCGTTCAGACTGACAAAACGATGCGAAAAGTTTGCCTATTATACCCCGCTTTGTACGTGCTCTTGCGTGCGAAGCGCGGTATAATTGGCAAACTGTTTGCATCGTTTTGTCAACCTGAACGCAGGAATGAGCTGCAGTCTAGTGCGTTCCCGGTCGCCTTACCTGTTTACGGTAAAGATTTCTACACAAGCTTTCATACGGGTTAAAATCAGGGAATTTCGATGGCTTTGAAAAATTGTAAAGAAATTGCAAAAAGTAGCAGTTTCGTTTTTGTACACATTGAAAGCGTTGTCGCATCGCATAGAACTCTTCGGTGGTGCGTCATGCGATAAGAGACTATCTTGGAAACAAGAGGACCCTGAGGGCCCTAAATCGCTCACCTGATATTTCAAGTAAATTATCATTAAGACTCCATTTCCTATGATATGGCATGAACCTTCCCATTTTCAACACAGTTCATTCTTGTGACCTGGCAAACATTTTGATCAAGTTTCATGAAGATTGGACTATCTTTGTGGCGTTTGGAGCTCTTACGAGAAAATTGTCATTAAGGCCCCTTTTCCTGTGATATGGCACATATACTTCCCATTTTCAAATGAGTTCATCCTCATGACATAACAAACATCCTGACAAAGTTTCATGATGATTGGACCATTTTTGTGGCTTCTAGAGAGTAAACAAAAAAATTGTCATTTAGATGCCTTTTCCTGTGATATGGCACCGATCCTTCCCATTTTCAATAGACTTCATCCTCATGACCTAACAAACATTCTGACCAAGTTTCATGAAGATTGGACCATATTTGTGGCTTCTAGAGTGAAAACAAGAAATTTGTCATTAAGGCCCCTTTTCCTGTAATATGGCACAGATCCTTTTCATTTGAGCAATTTTCATAAGGAACCAACCAAGGAATATTTCTGCCAAGTTTGGTTGATTTTGACCCATAAGTTTAGGAGGAGATGTGGTTTAAAGATATTGTTGACAAAATTGTCATTAAGGCGGCTTTTTCCGTGATATGGCATGGATTCTTCCCATTTTCAATAGACTTCATCCTCATGACCTAACAATATTCTGACCAAGTTTCATGAAGATTGGACCACATTTGTGGCGTCTAGAGTGTAAACAAGAAATTTGTCATTAAGGCCCCTTTTCCCGTGATATGGCACAGATCCTTTCCATTTGAGCAATTTTCATAAGGGACCAATCAAGGAATATTTCTGCCAAGTTTGGTTGATTTTGACCCATAAGTTTAGGAGGAGATGTCTTTTAAAGATATTGTTGACAAAATTGTCATTAAGGCGGCTTTTTCTGTGAAATGGAACCAATCCTTCCCATTTTCAATAGACTTCATCCACATGACCTAAAAAACATTCTGACCAAGTTTCATGAAGATTGGACCGTATTTGTGGCTTCTAGAGTGAAAACAAGAAATTTGTCATTAAGGCCCCTTTTCCCATGATATGGCACGGATCCTTTCCATTTGAGCAATTTTCATAAGGGACCACCCAAGGAATATTTCTGCCAAGTTTGGTTGATTTTAACCCCAAACTTTAGAAGGAGATGTCGTTTAAAGAAAAAGTTGACAAAATTGTCATTAAGGCGGCTTTTTCTGTGAAATGGCACGGATCCTTCCCATTTTCAATAGACTTCATCCTCATGACCTAACAAATATTCTGACCAAGTTTCATGAAGATTGGACCATATTTGTGGCGTCTAGAGTGAAAACAAGAAATTTGTCATTAAGGCCCCTTTTCCCATGATATGGCACGGATCCTTTCCATTTGAGCAATTTTCATAAGGGACCACCCAAGGAATATTTCTGCCAAGTTTGGTTGATTTTAACCCCTAACTTTAGGAGGAGATGTCGTTTAAAGAAAAGGTTGACAAAATTGTCATTAAGGCGGCTTTTTCTGTGAAATGGCATGGATCCTTCCCATTTTCAATAGACTTCATCCTCATGACCTAACAAATATTCTGACCAAGTTTCATGAAGATTGGACCATATTTGTGGCGTCTAGAGTGAAAACAAGAAATTTGTCATTAAGGCCCCTTTTCCCGTGATATGGCACGGATCCTTTCCATTTGAGCAATTTTCATAAGGGACCACCCAAGGAATATTTCTGCCAAGTTTGGTTGATTTTAACCCCTAACTTTAGGAGGAGATGTCGTTTAAAGAAAAGGTTGACAAAATTGTCATTAAGGCGGCTTTTTCTGTGAAATGGCATGGATCCTTCCCATTTTCAATAGACTTCATCCTCATGACCTAACAAATATTCTGACCAAGTTTCATGAAGATTGGACCATATTTGTGGCGTCTAGAGTGAAAACAAGAAATTTGTCATTAAGGCCCCTTTTCCCGTGATATGGCACGGATCCTTTCCATTTGAGCAATTTTCATAAGGGACCACCCAAGGAATATTTCTGCCAAGTTTGGTTGATTTTGACCCATAAGTTTAGGAGGAGATGTCGTTTAAAGAAAAAGTTGACGGACGCCGGACAACGATCGATCACAATAGCTCCCTTGAGCACTTCGTGCTCAGGTGAGCTAAAAAGATAGTGTCCATTAAAGGTCAACCACACGTCGTATTTCAAACATTCTTTCATGGGAAGGTATAATGGTCATTCTAGATTCAGAAAATTATCAAGCCTGAAAATTTTCGACCCTTGTCAGTCTGCGCAATTCGCGCAGTCTGACAAAGGTCGACACTTTACGATTTACCCAGATGGTCTCTTTTCGCGTGACGGGTCACAAATGTTTCGACATATAATCGCTGTCAGCGCATGCAAATAAAAGATCGCTGCTGTCGATAAATTGAGTGAGTTAGCCAATAAAAATTCTTATTCATAATGAGGTCACTCTTGAACTCCGACATTTTCCGTCATTTTGTTCGAAAAATATATAAGGAAATATGTGAAATCATAGCAGAAATCAATGGATGGGCGGGTTTAAAAAGTCACAATCCGTTTTACGTCATGGACGTCAAAGGAAATTGAAAACAGAGAAATGCCGTGATTTGACCAGCCTTCTTATTTATGCCTCTGTCCAAATTTTAGCTTTACTTTTCAATACCGTGCAGTCTGTCATGAAAAGCGCCCAAGAAAATGTCATCTTTGGTATTTGGCTATCTTTTGATACAAAAAGGAATCTTCTAAATTTTAACATTCAGTTGACGTTGCGTGTTTAACGACTCCGAAATTTCTGAAATTATCGCTATCATTCAAATTAAACTGGTCATGAAGGGGTTTGTGGGCCACTTTCTTCGTTTTTTACGTCATGGACATCAAAGGGAAATGCGGTGATTTGACCAACCTTCTTTTTATGCCTCGAACGGCTTTCTCCGAATTGTTTAATTTCTCATCCGAAGTGATAAAAATGGAAATTGCAGAGTGTCTATTGCCTGTAAATTGGAAACGAATAAAACCCTTCATTGTGCCTTTCTCTGGTGATAAGCAAAGTAAACATTGTTTATTCGGATAGCCATTCGAAAGAATCGTCGCTCTGTTATTAATTTACTAAATTGATATTAGCACCTGTCTACTGTAGACCGTTTTAAAATACAACCAAAAGTTTTTTCAAATCTTTTTAGACTACGTATATTAAATTACAAATCTTTTTTTTATTTTATTTTATTTTATTTATTTTTTTCTAAAGTACACCTAGATAAAAAAAAAATGTTATAATATCAAATTATGTCAAAAGAGCATTTCAAATTATAAAAAGTCACCACATGTTTATGTCACTGTTCTTTGATTCATTTTTTTTAATCTCGTGATTTGTCTTATTTATTTTTCCTTCTTCAACAAGGTTTTCCTCATAGTTGCTAAAGATTAATGTATTGCTACAGTTAATAACATTATGAAATTGTCAAGGTGGGGGATTTTGGGATAAATACGGAATGATATTAAATGTGTTGTAGTAGCATGTTTTGACAGAAATTACCGCGAGTTAACATGACATCGCTTATTTCGTCCAATTGGGCGAAATTTGCGATATTTAATCACCACCTCAAATAAAAACTAACGGATACCCACTTTTCTGTTTATGTTTTTCGGGAACCAATCAGTCGCCTAAAATCTACACAAGCCAATAAATCATGGAACTATTTTATCGATTTAAATAAAATTTTGATAGTTTTGAACGATTTTGGAGCGTTTGTAAATTGTATTATTGATATAGGTGAATGATTCTAGCACTTAGCAAGTTACATGTACTCTTTAATGCTTTTCGGTGGTTTATCGAGAAAAAACGGTATAGATTATCACTTGATAATCTCACCGCAAAAGCAGTGAAATTATCAAAAATTTATACACTGCTTTTGTGCATTTCAACCTTTCTGATGTCATCTATGCGGGGCGAAATAAGTGACGTCACAATGAACGTCGCATAGCAATCACGTGCAAAATGACGCGCTTTACGAAAATATGTCCCAGAAATTTCACATTTTGCCTCATTTTTGCATAAAAGAAATAGAATAATCGTTTGTTTTTCGAGCAAGTTCGATTAATATTTCATTTCGTGATCAACAAAAGCTATATTTTCACTTGTGGCTTTGCCACTCGTGAAAATATAGCTTTTGTTGTTCACTCAATGAAATATAAATCAATCTTACACTGAAACAAACGATTATCCTCTATATATATAATGGAATTGCTATGATCGAGGTGAAGGTCTATTTCACCATGTTACTGTGCGTATGCTAACTTGAAATTGCTACGCAAAACTTAGATGCTTATATGGACAATGAGCCTATTTGCTGGGTGTCTGATAAAATATGCTGTGCTATGTTATGTTATATCGCACATGCGTTGTCCATTTACTTAATTGGTGTTCTAATTTTCTAATCCATTCAATCTATCTAAAATATGGGGTTTAAATGTCAGGGTTTTTTTTTTTTTAGTTGAATTTCTGAAAATTCGAAAAGTTTTCTAATTTCTTAGACAAATCCCGTAAGACGATCAACCTTGCACGAAATCGATGGCATTTCCTCTTTCTTCTATTACTTTTTATCCCCCCCCCCCCCCTCCTTTCTTCGTATGACTAATCGATAGAATACAACACAGAGTTTATTGCAACGTCATTATTTCAGAATGCAAAATTTGAGTTGGCCCCCCAAGTTTAGGACTCTGTAAAAAAAAAAACCCCAAAACATTTTACACGCTACAACACACACTTTACAAAACTTGTCATTCGGGCGGTAATCTTAATAAAACTTTCAATGAATCCCCGGTATATGTGTTCATATTCCAGATCCGCTAAAGATAGCGTAGTTATAAAATTGGCCTAGAAAGGTTAAGAATTGATCATGCATGGGTGAATTTCTTTTTACAAAAAAAGTTTTGGCATCTAAAATGTCTACAACATAAAGAAGAGGCCCAATAAGGCCTGTATCGCTCAACTGACATTACGTGTCTAGTGGATTCAGAAAATTCAACACTAAACTGCATTAAAAGTATTACGGCCGAGATATAATCTATTGGTAGGCAGATAATCATCAATTTTACAATACCCCTTTTCCCATGACATAAAATTATATCTCCAAGTAGCTTTAATGTGCCCATATTCATATTTAGCAACATTTTACGTAATGAAAATATTTCAATAAATGTACAAGTTGTGATTGCAAGAATTGTGCATCACAAAGGCCCCCTTTTTCCATGACACAGCATCTTTTCACCCGAAAAAGAAAATCCGATAGAGCATGTCAAAGGTGATTCTTTTGAAATTTTGTTTAGATTCGACCAGTAGTTTTAAAGAAGATTGTTTTTTTTATATTCCATCAAATGAGACCATTATTAGGTGACGCGACAGAACACAGTCCATGTTATCATACTGGTCAGAAAATAACGAAGAAGTCTGAAAGAGCATGCATTTAGTATCATACCTGTGGAGATTCATTGAATTATGGCCTGTAGTTTTCAAAGTTGAAGCCTTTTTTTACATTCCATCATATTTTGAATATTTTTCGGTGAAGAAACAGCATGTGGAGCCCATTTTATCAACCCTGCTAAGAATTTAATGGAGATCTGAAAAAGAACGACCTAGGCATCATTCCTGTAACGGTTTGGTTGAACTCTGACCAGCAGTTTCAGAGATAAAGATTTTTTTTATATTTCACCAAATGGGACAATTTTTCGGTGACGCGACTGCCCATAGCACCCATGTTATAAGCTCGATCAGAATTTAACGAAGACTTAATCTGAAAGAGCATGTCACAATAGTTTTTCATGTGAAAATAGGTTGAATTCTGTACTGTACTTTGAGAAAATATGTTTAAATAAAATGTTTACTGACGGACGGACGCCCTAACGACGGACACCAGGCCACGACAAAAGCCCCGTCGGACTTCGACCAGAGGAGCTAAAAACGTGTTTCTGTTGTAACAAACCTGCTAATGATCACGCATAGTGGGAACAAAATAATAGACAAAATAATATCTTTACACTGAAGGACTTGAAAAAAATATCACTTTTGCAAGAATAGGTCTTTGGGATGCAATCAATCTCTGACTGAAATTAAAATATTTCTGGTCTATTTGGGCCCTGAAACACACTTAAACTCACTCATTCAATTTCATTCCAAAATCATTTACCTTTTAAATTTCGCGATGTAGTTAAGTGGACTTAAGACTTTTGCAACTCAGACCTACTATGATAGGCCTACACTTATTTACGCAGTTACTTTGATAAACACGATGGCTTGTTCATGTTTAAGCAAAGTTCAAATCGTAAAAATACATTCTTTAATGCTTTTCGGTGGTTTATCGAGAAATAACGGTAGATTATCACTTGATAATCTCACCGCAAAAGCAGTGAAATTATCAAAAATTTAAATGCTGCTTTGGTGCATTTCTGACGTCTTCTATGCGGGGCGAAATAAGTGACGTCACAATGAACGTTGCATAGCAAACACGCGTAAAATGACGCGCTTTACGAAAATATGTCCTAGAAATCACGTTCACATTTTGTCTCATTTTTGCATTAAAGAAATAGAATAATCGTTTGTTTTTCGTGTAATATCGATTAATATTTCATTTCGTGGAAAACAAAAGCTATATTTTCACTCGTGGCTCTGCCACTCGTGAAAATATCTTTTGTTGTTCACTCAATGAAATATATAGAGGATAATCGTTTGTTAAAGTGTAAGATCGATTGATATTTCATTGAGTGAACAACAAAAGCTATATTTTCACGAGTGGCAGAGCCACGAGTGAAAAATAGCCTTTGTTTTTCACGAATTGAAATATTAATCGATCTTACTCGAAAAACAAACGATTATTCTATTTCTTTAATGCAAAAATGAGACAAAATGTGAAATTTCTAGCACATATTTTCGTAAAGCGCGTCATTTTGCGCGTGATTGCTATGCAACGTTCATTGTGACGTCACTTATTTCGCCCCGCATAGATGACGTCAGATAGGGTGAAATGCACAAAATCAGGGTATAAGATTTTGATAATTTCACTGCTTTTGTGGTGAGTTTATCAAGTGATAATCTACCGTTATTTCTCGATAAACCACCGAAAAGCATTAAAGAAAAATCGGTCTTACACTGAAACAAACGATTATTCTCTATATCTCTTGTTGGGAGATCCCCCCCTGCCCTGCGGCATGAAGGGGGGACAATGGCAGGGAGAACAATGATGGGGTTATTATCTTTTGGTTTTCCTCTAGCCTTTGTAGCCTCTATTTGGGACAGGCGCATTCTTTGAAAAAAATACGTCATGAATTTTCAATATTTCCAAAAAGACTTATTTAATTGACAAACCCCTATCCGGGCACAAGCCATAAATATACCAATAAACATGAACAATAAACAAACATTCGGAGGAAAGTTTCAATGTAAAAACAGCCTTATGGTGTGCATTTCAGCAGGGACTTTAAATATGTATATTAAGGGTTCGTCATTTCACTTAACCTGAATGTAGAAAAGTTTCGGTTAAAGATGACTAGATTTCAATACTAGTATTATTACACCTCAATCTGATAAAAGTATCAACTTAAGAATTATAAAATATTGAACGCCAATGAGAGTTTCAAGAGTTTTATTAAATTGACAAACCCCTAACCGGGGTACAAGTCATAAATATACAAACAAACATGAACAATAAACAAACATTCGGAAGAAAGTTTCAGTGTTAAAACAACCATAGTGCATTCATAGGTAGCCTGAGTGTAGGAAAATTCACTTAAAAGATGACTAGAAGTTATATGACTAGATTTGAATATAAGTATTATTAGACCTCGATCTGATAAAAGTGTCAAACAATGTTTAACCATTGTCATGCTAAACCCAAAATATTCCATTTATAGCGAGAAGTACAGACAAAGATCAGCCTGTGCATTGGTGCAAACTGATCTCGGCCTATGCCGCCTACTTTTCCCATTTAAGCCAGAATAGTGAAAAAAGGTGCATTTAGTGCTTTCGGCACTCTGATTTTAATGCAATTTGCCAAAATTTTGATTCAGCACTACAAATGTTAACAATATGAGATTTGCGTAAAGTGTCGATCATTATCATTGTAGGACCCTCCATAATGGAGGGCAACAAATTTTAACCATAATTTTGCTCAAATTTATGTGAAATTATTCCTGGACCATAAATTCATATGTATGTGCCTGCAATACTTCCACAACTACTTAACAATTTAGTAACCATTTCAATTAAATATGTTTAAATATCTCATGAAATGTTTTCAGAATTACCTTACAAAATTTTGCAACTTTGAAAATAGTTGTTACATCACTCGACGTCATAATGCTATGAAAAGAATTCACATTTGGACGCATGATGATATTTCTTGGCAAATAGACTTTTCTGGTATCTTCAAAATAAGTACATTCTAACATATAATGAAACTCATCACCCATTTTATTCAGCCTGCATAACTCGCATATCCTGTCATCCCTTATGGTCCCTAAAAATCTCCCCCATTCAATTGGAAATTTGTGATTTAGTGATCTGAAGTGGCAAAGAGATTTTGATAGATCATCTGGAAGAATATTAAAGTAATTTTCAAACCCAAAGTCTTGTTTAAAGATCCTATAGTTAAGACATTTAGGGCTTTTAAACACTGCATCTTTCCAATCAGATATGTGCATTTCATTCAATTTCATTTTGACAGATTTTGAAATACTGGAAGGTATGTTAGTTTGGTTTAACCAGTAGCATGAGAAGCCACTTTCTTCAAGTATGCTTTTAATACACATTAACCATTTAGAGTCAAATCGACCAATATTATGCAGAGCTAACAACATACTGTAAAGTTTGCAAGATATTTTATCAGATTTACCATTTAACATACGTTGCCAAAATCCAATCATTCTGGATTTGATTTCAATTGAGATAGGATGTCTTCCTAATTCACCGTAAAGAATTAAGTTAGGCGTTGATTTCTTTACTTTCAGAATGATCTTATAGAACTGAAGGCATAGCCTTTCAAGCAAATCATGGTTTTCAAAGCCAGTAACATCTGAACCATATAGTAAAATGGGTTGAACCATAGTATCAAACAATTTCAGCTGAATGTCAATAGGTAATTGTAGCATTCTAGACTTTTTGAGAATAGAAAACATGGCTTTACGAGCTTGGTCAAATAGTCTTTTGTTGTTTCTTATGAAACGACCATTAAATGAAAACATAGTTCCAAGGTAAACAAAGCTATCATCAACAGATATTTCTTCATTATTATAAAAGAATTTTGGGGTATTTTGATCCTTTCTATTGCTAAATACAGTAATTCTGGTTTTAGCAGGGTTTACCTCTAAATCCCAAGATTTACAATACAAGAACATGGCATTTAGCGCTGCTTGAAGTTCAACTGCAGACTCAGCAAAAATAACTGTATCGTCAGCATAAAGCAAAATGTATAATTTAAAGTAAACTTCAATATCATCATCACTAAGAAGAATATTAGCCATATCAGAGACATCATCAAGACCATTATAAGCGTGAGAAATAAACTCTGATAGATCATTTAAAAATAAAGAAAAAAGTATTGGAGATAGATTCTCACCCTGTCTGACTCCGATATTGCTCGAGAAGGCTACAGACTTTAAACTTCCCAACCTTACAGAGGATTTCGCATTGGCATACAAATTGTGAATAATCTTAAACATTTTACCATCAATATTGTTACTCAGCAGCTTCTGCCACAGATAAGTACGATTAACTGAGTCAAAAGCCTTCTTGTAATCAATAAAGGCGCAAAAAAGTTTTTTACCTCTGAATAAGTAGAGATCTATTAAACATTTTAGATTAAATATATGGTCTGTGGTGCCATAGCCTTTTCGAAAACCAGCCTGCTCCTCAGCTAGTAGATTCATATCTTCTAAGTACTTATTGAGTCTATTATTGAGAACAGCAGTGAACAATTTACCAAAGCAGCTTAAAATGGTAATACCTCTATAATTGTCAGGGCTTGATTTGTCGCCTTTATTTTTATAAATGGGAGAAATAATTCCTTGTGACCATTCATCTGGGACATGACCCGAATCAAAGACTATATTGAACAACTTGGTAAAAGCAGTTAACATTTTGCTCTTAGAGACTTTTAAAAATTCATTTAAAATAAGGTCGGAAGGGCAAGCTTTGTTCAGTTTAAGGTTATTTATGCTTTTTAAAACTTCTTGTTCTGTAATAGAATTATTCAAAACCCAATTATGTTGAGAAACTTTAGATAAATCAATATGGTTTAATTGGTCTCCATCTTCAGTAGAAACTGTGTTCAGCTTCTTAAAATGTTCAGCAAAAGTGTCAAGGGATAATTTTTGAATTGTTGAGGATTTAGAATGATCATTTTTGTTTAGTAATTTCCAGAACGATCTGGGATCTGTTGATTTCAGGTTGCGAAGCTTATTAATAAATTCTTTTTGGTAGTTTTTAAAGTGCTTGTTAATACATTTTTTGTAAGCTTTACTAGCATTTGTTAAAGCATGTGTATTATTTTGACTATTTGCTCGTCTACTTAAATTCTTAACTCTACGGAAATTTTTCTGTAAATTTCTACAATCACTATTAAACCATGGACGTGTACATTTACGTTTTTTCTCAAACAAACTAGGTTTGGGTTGTATTTGTTTTATCATACCTGAAGCATCAGCAGCATTGTACAATAGAGATGAGCATTGACTAGTTAGAAGCTGCACTGCTTCTTTAGAGATATCTGAGTTTTGATTATCCATTTGATTAATTAAATCAATAATACTAGCATCATTTAAGTTATCTAAAAATAGATTTTGATCATTTGAATTCCAAATAGGCTTTAAAATAACAGCTGCATCATCATTTTTGTTGGGCGGTATACATCTTTCGGATTGACAGGATAAAGCGATGTGAATGCCACAATGAACATCGCTCATCATAGGGTCAAATGGTAAAATTTGAAATTCAGTAACAATTCTAAAAATAGAAGGAGATAGAATGGCATAATCAACCACTGTGCTAGATTTACATGTCTTTGAGCCAAGAAATCTATCATTTCCCAATCTACCGTTTGCAATAAACAAATTAAAAGATTTGCATATATCGAGAAGTCTTTTCCCATAATTATCTGTTGGCGAATTATCAGAATTTGACCTTTCTAGTGAAAAACCAAAATTTTCTATTGAAATCCTTTCAAAATCACTCGTAATATTATCAAAATTTAAATTTTGTTCTAAAGATTCATCTATAATAGCAAAGTCAATATCTTTATTTGTATGGGAGTTAAAATCCCCAAGTAAGCATACTTCATATTGGTTTTGTGGATTCAGTTCTATCAAGTCTGCCTCAAGTTTGTTGAAAATGTCAATATCACTATATATGCTGCCTTCTGGTGGAATGTATACTGAACAGAACAAAATGTCAACACTTAAAACATTTGTTATAGAGAACCAGTAAAAATTTTCGCCACTGGATTTAACAATTTTAACATTATCATACACATTATCTTTAACCAGGATAGCAATGCCACCTGATCTGCACTTTGCTCTATTTCTAGAGAAAGTTAAAAGAGGGAGAACAACATATTTCATTTCTTTATAAATTCATGCACACCGGTATCACCGATTCCTCGGGAAAATCCGTGTTGCCGAAAAACTTCGGTTAAAGATCGGTGTTTTCCGTAGTTTTCCGTAAAAGGTCAATAACAAAAATGCGCCAATCTGATTGGTCATAAGAAAAACAGTAAACTTCACGAGACACAGTTTGTCATGTGATGG
Organism: Fragum whitleyi; assembly: GCA_948146395.1. NCBI lineage: Eukaryota > Metazoa > Mollusca > Bivalvia > Cardiida > Cardiidae > Fragum > Fragum whitleyi. The sequence continues at coordinate 14,872,346 of OX411545.1, forward strand.
CAGAAATGGAGAACGAAAGTTGACAGAAAAATGGCATTTCTTCATAAAATATTCCAAAGACAAAACAGCCGGAAGGCCTTCGCTGGCCCTAGCGAAACCAAGCATGAGTGAGTATATTTCTTGTTATTTCTAACAATGTAGAAACGTCGAGATTGACCTTATCGTGGCCTAGTCACGAGTTTGTTTACATTGATAAGTTCGGTTGTGTCCACTCATTATCACCTCGTTATGACATAATTCTGCGTTTATTGAACTTCGTTATCGACGAAGAAGAAAACACGAGATCAGCATATGACCAGGTACCCTGTTATCAAATAACTGAGCAATGATTTACCAAGAAATTTAAAAGTGTTGGATACATTTCTCATCTAAATTTGGATTTTACCGAAGTGGTTTTGTTCAAAATAAGTTTATAAAGAAATGCCAGTGTATAATGGCATGGTGTTTTCAACAGCCTTTCTCATGGCTAATAAGGACATACAAGGTATAGGAACTGCAGATTCTACCAGGTAAAATTAAAGGGACACTGGTTCTGAGACTTACAGCAGGCATGATGCAGATGTTGCAGATCCAGAGTGGTTCGGGGAAGGGGGGGGGGCGTTCACTGTTCACACACCATTGTTGTCAAATAAATTCTTTTCATGGATAATTTCAATAACAATTAGAACAAAGAAATATGCCGATCTCATCAGTACAAACATCGTCAAAAAACATGTAAGCAATAACACAAAAAACCTAGTCATACCCATTGCTGAAACACCTCAATTCAAGCACTCATTCTTCGCGGGCACCACTATCCAGTGGAATCACCTGCCAAATGCAACTGTGCATGCAGGCTGGTTAGCGGCCTTTAAAATGGCCCTCAAAAAAGAGAGCTAATAACATGGCAACACAAACTCCGTTGTATAAAAGCCTCTTAAGGATTCTACAACATACACATACAGATACAGAACACTTCATGATACTAGGAACCCCCTTTTTATACCCCTGTATCTTAGGGGCACATTGTTTTACCATTGTCTGTCTGTCTGCTGATACACACTTGCTGTTACCATGTTCAAGTTTATAAGACAAGGTCATCTGTCTAGGTCAGATTTTTAAAGATTACCATTTGGGTGTATTTTTGTTTCACAAACCCATCTTGTCAGGGTTCGACATTAACATGTTTTACCCCTAGACCAGTGGTCTAGTTGCTCATAATTTTTACTAGACAACCAGCCAAGTTTACTAGACCGGCGATTAAAAACCAAAAACCCAGTGTTGCATCTAAGTGTCTGAATTTGGACCCTCCTTAGATTTTTTGAGGGACATAAACAGTTTTTGGGGACAGTACAACTTGGTAAGTAATTACTAATAATAGTTTAAATAAAAACAACAATGATAAAAAAAGAACAAGTCTTCTTTCTTTTATCTAAAAGTTTATAGGAAATCAATTTGTGAGAAGGGTTTCTACTAGGATAAAAGGCTTAAAATGATAAGGGTATTTGTGACCAGGGAAACTAGGTCAAATCTCAGAGAGACGCCACGCTATTTAAATTCAGTAGGTCAACCTCCCCGACAGTCTGACGCTGTCATAATCAAAGGACCCTCTCACAACCTTAAATGACAGGCTCTCTTTTATTTATGAAAAATAATAAGATATTTGAATTATCTTAAATAGTTAAGAAGTAGAAAAGTTTGTTTAGAATATTTATTCCCGATCTTTGTTTATCATATGAAGTCTTTGAAACCTCCATTATTGGTTAGTTGTATGAATTAATGAATGAGTCCATAGGATGGACATTTTTAAATGACTTATTCTATTTGTTCTGCAATTGTCAGGGTGAATAGGCTGTAAATACTGCCTTCATATTAATCTCTTAACCCAATATTGCAACTAGTTTTGCCAATCGACATTTGTAATTTAGTTTTTTTGTTCCACATTTTGTTACGCCATTCTCGCGCGACGATCTTTACTCGGACTGGCATGATCTAAACCAACCCTTCAAGTCTAATTTCGGTTTCTATCGCGACTGCGCATGTCTGTCAATTTGAGTTCCTGTTTATAAAGAATCCTACTTTCATTACGTCCTCGCAGATTTCTTAAAATTAAAATTGATTTCTTGCAACTTTTATGGATATGGACGATCGTTGTTAGTGACAAGACAAGTTTGAAATTCAAAATTAAAGTGAAATATTTTTTGATTCTCAAGATTTTTCCACTAGACCAGTCGGGCAAGCTTGTCATGGAGTTTACTAGCCCGACCAGACGATTTACAAGACAATGTCTTTCGGACGTGCCTTAATGTCGAACCCTGCTTGTGTTTGTATGTTTAAATCTTTTTGACAGAAATCCTGGAGCAACCCCAGGTGGGCAAAGCTCTAGCACCCTTAAAACTATCTAATATGGGTCCAATACACCCATTAGAGAATAGAGATCAACTTCTGCAAAGAACTGAAGATCGCTAAACAGCAGGGATTGACACTAACACTAGTCCTGGGGCCTGAGACCTGTGGGTTTTATGGAGGACTGGTAGATGTTACCATGTTTCAGGTCCTTCAGGCATTTAGATAATGGCAGAAATTTGTCCAGCTTTGAAAAAAAGTTGACTTTCAATACTAATATTAAATTTTGCATTACCTAAAGAAAAAAAATGTAGTAAAAAAAGAAGCTGCTTATCAAAAGCAATTTTTTTCTTTTTCCAACAATATTTTCCTTGTAATTAATCACTTTTATTGATAAAAATCAAACATCGTTTTCTAACAGGACCTGCTTCAAGAAGGGGGACCTGTATTATGTAGGCCTAACAGGTCCTTCGGGCTGGTGGCAAAAAGTAGTAAGAGTCAAACCTTGAAAAATCTTGCTTACCTTTTGCCTTCTTCCATGATATTTATGTCAGTCATACCTAACATGCTGAGCCGATGGAGCTGAAACTTCAAAACACAGAGTTTTTAATTCAGATTCATGCTAGATATGGAACTGTTTGTTAACTGGTATCTGTTTATCTATGAAAACGATACCTTCAAACTCATCATTTTTCTGTTACTTCAATTCTATTCGAAAGATAATGATGTTTCTCTAATCGATACACTAAGGACTTCAATATAAAGTACAAGGACTTTGATCAAGGTCAACTATCAGGGTACTTAAAAAAAGCCCATGTGAAACTTGGAATGTGTATTCTTCATTAGGCGTATAACTGAAACTGTAATCACTTTTTGCAAGAATTATTCCCCTTTTTCAACTGACAATAAAATATACCTGCATTAGAGCATGGCATCTATTTGTGTTGATTTTGTTATGGTTGAATAGTAGAAGGGCATTAAACTGAATTTTCATGGTACATCAATGTCATTTTCAGTTGGAAGAAGCCACAATTTGATGAGAAAGAAATCAGACTGGTATTATTCCTAGACAGTGATAGTAGTGGACGCAAGATTCTCTTTGATTCTAAAGCAGTTGTTAAAGAGGCGGAAAAGGTATGCAGGGTTTCAGATAATGGGGAATGATGGCAATCTTAAGATAGTGGACCTGTGTGTTCAACAACATTTCTGAAGTAATGAACTTTAACAGTGTTAACAGAGGTTTCCTAATGATTTTCATTAGGAAACCTCAGGCCACATTGTTAAAGATCATGTGTTCCGAAATGTTGCGGAACTATTAGGGACCACTACCTTAACCCTTGTCATGCTGAATAAAATCCTTGACGAAATTGAATTAAAATCAAAGGGCTCAAAGCACTGGATTCACTATTTTATTTGAGTTGCTATTCATTTCAAGATTTAAAATTTTAGGCTTTCCTGGTTTCAAAAAAGGAAACACAGGTGTTCTGCATGATGAGAATTAAGCTTTTTTTCTCTTATTCCGAGACCCTTTGAGGTAAGATCAAAACTTTTATCTCACCTTTGTGGTTACTGGTACTGTAGTTCTCATTTGAAATGTCTTACACATCACTTTAAAAAGTGGGTACAAATTAGAATGCTGGAAAAGGTTGAATTTTTATCCTCTGGAAGTACTATTGTGACCTTAGGTCACCTATCCCTTTATTTCAACTCTATTAACTCTACTCAACTCTATTATGAGAGATCAATGCAGAGTTGCATTTTGAAAAACAGTACATATTAAGGTAGAATGACTAGTTTTTTGTCATAAGACTTAAGTGCACTGAATGATGGTCCCTTTTCATTTGTTGGGTTTATTGAAGCATTCCCTCGTTAAGAGTTATGATGTTGACTTACAAACCTATATAAAGATTCTTGGGATAAACGGGATTGATAACCTGCATTATCCTGCATTTTTCATCATAAAGCTAAATTCATTATAGAAATTTTAGACTGGTCAAAATTTTAAGAGGTTACAAATAGACTGAAACAGCCATTGATAATTGGTGCAAATTGGAAAAAGTCGTCAAATGAAAGTGTGGTAAAATATATCACTGAAAAAGGAGAAATAACTTGTTTCAAGCAGTGAATAACAAATTTATGCAACTTTGTTATATACATGTAATTCTAAATTCTGTATTGTGGGAACATTCAGCAATGATTTTGAAGATAGCATTCTAATGAGTTCTGATGACCATTGCAAAGCTCATGTTTAACCCTTTTACCAGGGTTTTGAATGTCAAAATTCTGAAAACATTCTAACATGGTCCCTTTAAATTTCAACCAGGAAGTCATTTTGACCTTTAATACTTTTGCAGAATTACTTCTATATTCAACTTTAGAATGTGCATTTATAAGAAATAACTTTTTCTTTCATCTCTTTATTAGATATCCGTATGAAATATGAATGTCTTATTAACATATGAAAGGGGAAAAAGTCAAAATAACTTAAGTTTCCAATTATGCTGGGCTCTTATTACTGTCTACAAAACCATTACCAAAAATCTAAAGATTGCTTATTACTTCAGGGCTCATATTATGCATGATGATATTTCTAATTGATTTGCATTGGCAGATCCAATGTCATCTGTCAAGGTCAAAAGTTTGAAAAATTTGCTGTTTTGGCGGTGTTTGTGTTTTCTGAACATATCTTGTTCATCCAAATCTTATTTTGTTGGTAGCCTTCTAAATGAAATTATCTTTGGACAATGTGGACTGATTGAGCACCCTCATCATATGTTTTCAATTACCAACACTACCATATGTTTTTCATGAAATAAGATCTTTCCTTTTATCTAGAACTTTGTGATGTTTGAAATAATTGGTACAAGACCTTAATATCATAACTACAGGGTTTTTTGCCCAACAACAACAACATTGTCAAAAATGTGTTCACATTCAGTATTAATCAATACTTTATTTGCTTATCAATTTTTATGTTGACAGCATAAGCATACTTAATGGGACCCGTAACACGAACAGGGACCATCCAGGAATTCTGAAAAATGAATTATTGAAAAAGAGATTTAATCCAGCATAGGTCAACCAGAAGCCACATTTCAAAAATTATTTCATTGGAAGGTAGATTGAGATGCCTAGATTCAGAAAATAAGCACAGTGCAAAAAGGTTTGACCCTAGTCAGTCTGCGCAGTCCGCACAGCCTGACCAGGTTCGAAACTTTACGCACTACCTAGATGGTCCCTTTTCGCATGACAGGTCACATATGGTAAATCTGTAATGCCTGTGTAATGCCTCATTGCATAATAACAGTTTTGTTGTAACCTCTGAGATAACTTTACGAAAATTAATGGTTTAATTGTTTAATTGATAGCCATGCAGATGGACCAGATCAAACTCCAAGTTGTCTGCTTTGAAAGAAGGGAAGGTTCAGGATGGAATCTCATTGAAGAAAAATCAGCCAACATATCAGGTAACTAATGCTTGGCCCAACTTATTTCTGGCATGGATCCTCCTACCTGGGCATATTCTAGGCTATTTTGATAGTCAATGTTGGAATCAGTCTAAAACTGATAGCCTCCTCTCTTAATGATACTCTAATATAGCGGACAACATTACCTAACCAGGGACGGAAGTAACTTGTCTCTAGTTACTGTACATTTGAACCTTACTTGTTTTGCAACATTTTGGACTGGTCCAAATTTAGGGGGGTTCAAGGAAAACAATGAGGGCAATTTGAAATGCTGTAAGAAAATGTTGTTGGAAATTTATAAAAATTTACTGGTTTACGCAATTTCTTCCATTTTCCCCGATAATTTTTTAAGTATGAAAATCAAGTCGATTTGAAATTCAGGGACTACATAAGAAAGGGTTAAATAAAATTCTAACATCTATGGTTGTAGGAAATAACTCTAGACAGATAAGTTTTATTGTTTTTAGCTCCACTGGCTGAAAGCCACTGGGGCTATTGTCATGGCGTTGTGTCCGTCCTGCGTCCGTCCGTCCGTGCGTCCGGTCGTAAACTTTTTCTTTAAAAATCTTCTCCTCAGAAACTACTGGATGGATTTCAACCAAACTTCACAGAATTGATCCTTGGGTGACCCTCTTTCAAAGTTGTTCAAGAAATTTTGATCCAATGAAAAACATGGATTTTATGGGCGTGGCTAATTTCCAAATATGGTAAAAAGTGAGTTTTCTCAGATTCTAATTAATGGATACCAACCAAATTTCACCGGAATGATCCTTGAGTGATCCTTTATCAGTCTACAAAAAATCATTGTGATCAGATGGAAAATATGCATCTTATGGGCGGAGGTCATTTCTCTATATGTTATATAGTGGAAACTTTGAAAATCATTTTCTCAGAATGTAACTGATGGATATCAACCAAATTTCACTGGAATGATCCTTGAGTGACCCTTTATCAGTCTATAAAAAATCATTGTGATTGGATGGAAAATATGCATTTTATGTGCGGAGGTCATTTCTCTATATATTATATAGTGGAAACTTTGTAAATCATTTTCTCAGACTGTTACTGATGGATATCAACCAAATTTCACCGGAATGATCCTTGAGTGATCCTTTATCAGTCTACAAAAAATCATTGTGATCAGATGGAAAATATGCATCTTATGGGCGGAGGTCATTTCTCTATATGTTATATAGTGGAAACTTTGAAAATCATTTTCTCAGAATGTAACTGATGGATATCAACTAAATTTCACTGGAATGATACTTGAGTGACCCTTTATCAGTCTACAAAAAATCATTGTGATCAGATGAAAAATATGCATTTTATGGGCAGAGGTCATTTCTCTATATATTATATAGTGGAAAATTTGCAAATCATTTTCTGAGAATCTAATTTTTGAATATCAACCAAATTTCACTGGTATGATCCTTGAGTGACTCTTTATCAGTGTACCAAAAATTATTTTGATTGGATGAAAAATATGCATTTTATGGGCGGAGGTCATTCCTCAATATGTTAAATAGTGGAAACTATGAAAATCATTTTCTCAGAATGTAACTGATGAAATCATTTTCAACATCAGTAGAACCCCAAATATCTAAAAATCGAGTCAAAAGATTTATTTGCTTTTACAAGAATTTCAAGCCTGTGGAGCGACTCAAGCCATTCATGGCTTTCTAGTTGAAAGAAACTTGTACTCCAATTTTATTGGTCACACATTGATGCAAACATTGAAAATAGCTTAGAAATAATTTAACTTTGAAGATAGTATTCAATTCTTGTAAGAAGAGAGTATGCGGAGTATTCTTTTGAAGGTAATATCATGTGTTTCACAGGTTGATTGACACATACCGGTAGATATTTTTCACACCCTTGTGCCTGCATAAAATCAACTGTCTTGATTTATTTGGTCATTTGATTGATGGTCTATTTTAACAAATATCTAAGGCATGTGGCGCTAACATTGTTTAATGTTTATGATGACCTTGGTGTGACAAATTTAAATTTTGTTCTTGATTTCATTCATACTCATATTTTTAATAAGCTATAAACATCTACAGTGTTTCTAGCACAAAGCAATACAATGAGAGAACATTTTAACAAAGATCGTGAACATTCAATTCCGTTAATTAATACCTGACAAAAAACATAGAGTTAAGAGAATGAATGATCGTAGCTATAACAATATTTTTTTCAGTAAAGAAAATTAAACGAATAAAATTCAATTCTATTCAAGCATGACAGTTTTCATTGTCTACGCGGATTAAGCATTTATATATTCATAATAAATATACATCATCAATTTAGCATCTATGGAGAAATATTTCGTTTTTTGTCTGCAAAATAAATAAACTTGGCTAACTTAATGATATTTTTTTTTTTTTGAAGTCATTTGGAACAGACTTTGAAATTTATGCAGTGATGGCCAGTGGCAATAAAAGGGTTTCAAATATTTTCTTCTTATGTCTGAGAATTTCGGACAAACTAATACAAAATGATATTCACTTTTTACCATGTTCATTTGACAGTTATTGCATATACGGTTTTCATGATTAATATTATCATGTCGGCCCTTTTCAATAAATAAATTGTGCGAAGAAGTTCTTATTTTTGCGAGAGCTATCTTATATTTTATATCATACTGATGTTCTAGGTAGGGTTCTAATTGAAACAAGTGTTTAAAATATTCATATGCTCTTAAACGATTCGTATTTCCGATTGTTGATCTCCATTCTTGAATATAATTATCAAGTATTTAATCCAAATGTAACCTAGTCCATGGCGTTCAAGTAAGCATTTTATTTGATAAACCCAATTCATTTCATTATAAGAGTTACTATTTTCACAATCATTTTTTAGGCAATTATAAACTGTTTTAAGTAATGTGTTTTCGTTTTGTTGTAAAATGTGGATCCAATATCTGATCATATTAAATTTCCGGTTGATACTTAAAGGTGTCCTTCCTGTTTCTCCATAGAGTGCTGCTAGGGGAGTTGACTGTTTAAGATTAAGGGTTCTTCTTAAGAACTTTGTATGAATTAATTCTTCCTCCTTTCCAGGGTAATGACCCCATATTTCGGATCCAAAATTCAATACTTAGCCAACGAGGCTATCGAAAAGTTTTAATTTTTGTGAAATGGGCAATTCTATATCAAGAAATAATTTGAATAGGTTAAATTGGGCTGCCGATGCCCGTTTTGCAATGTCTTTTTGTGTTCGAAACCAGCTGCCATTTTTATAGAAGGTTAAGCCTAAATATTTAAAGCAATTTACGGTTTCTATATCTGTGTCGTTGATTTTGAATGTATGGTGTGTATGGCGGCCCTTTTCAAAAATCATAGCTTTTGTCTTAGTAGTATTGATTTTCAACCCAAATATTTGACAATAGTTATAGATATCGTTCAGTATACACTGCAAAGATTCGGGTGATTTCGCAAATATTACTTGGTCGTCAGCATATAATAGTATAAAAAGTTTTAACTCATTTATAGTAAATATATCTTCAAGTTCGGAATTAATATTTTGAACTAAGTCGTTAACAAACATCATGAATAATAGAGGTGAACAAGGATCACCTTGTTTCAGACCGATTTGACAGTCCAGAAAGTCCGATAACTCTGATTTATGTCTAACGCAAGAGCGCACACATGTGTAAATTGACTTTAAAGCGTTCACGAATTTCGAGCTGAGATTTTCGAGTAACAATTTTCTCCACAGAAGTGACCGATTGATGCTATCAAAGCATTTCTCGTAGTCTATAAAGACACAGAAAAGTTTGTTACCAGAAGAAAGAACTTTCGATATGACTGCATTTAATATAAAAATGCTATCTATAATGGATTTCCCTTTTTGGAAACCAAATTGTTTTTTACACAGATAATCATTTTTTTCGTTCCAATTTATTAATCGATTAAGCAGAATTTGTGAATATATTTTTGCCAAAATATTGATGAGGGTGATACCTCGGTAGTTCTGAGCGTCATCTGGATTCTTAAATATCGGAGTTATTATCCCTTTTCCCCAGGAATTAGGATATTCGCTATTTAAAAACATTCTATTAAAAAGTTTTGACAAAAATGGAGCAATTTGATCATATGATGATTTAAATAATTCACTGAATTGACCATCTAATCCCGGTGCTTTATTGTTATTTTGTGAAAATACTGCTTTATGAATTTCTTCATATGTTATTTCACAGTCAAGTTCTTGATCAATTCGTGGGAAATGTGATGTGTCGCCATCGAGGCTTTCACTGCTTTGATTTAGTGTTTCACATTGAAACATGCTCTTAAAATGTTTAAACAAATCATCTATAGAAAGTGAATCGGCGGACAGTTTATATTTATCAGCAGACGACTTCTTAATATTTCTCCAAAAATGACGCGAATCTGATTTTGCTAAACCAGCTATTCTATTGCCTTCAGCGATTTTAAATTTATGTTTTGCTCTTTTTTTAACATTATTATAGGTTGTTCTAGCCTTTGTGAATAAAATTCTATTTTCATCAGTTTTATCTCTGTAAAAAATATTTCTCGCCCGCTTAAAAATCGTTTTTGCATTGTAACAATCGTTATCGAACCATCTGCAATTATTAACTCGTGAATGTCCGTGCTTGATTTTGGTTTTTACAAAGGCTCGTGTGGCATGCCGCTTCATGCCGCATTCAAGACATAAGCTTGGATTCAAAATTTGTCTGTATGACAGGTATGCCTGTGTATACCTTTGAAAGGACTAAGACCAAAAAACCTGTGGCGAGTTATTAGAACAGGCAGGGATCAAATGGCTAACCATTGGCAAAATCAAATGTCACAATCTTTAAAAAAAATAAGCATTTTTACCTTCTATTTATTGTTATCTTTGATCATGGCTTATTATCCTCCTTGAG